>CP142453.1:30537500-31737500 GCA_038049695.1 Cinnamomum chago | reverse complement strand
AACACTCTTATACCTTCTCCCTACCTTTTTCTCTTTTTTCTTTTTAGCTTTGTAGTTGTTGCTTTCTTTTTATGAAGTTTTGTTACCGTTTCAAAAAAATAAAAACAAAATAAAGGTTGATGTAACATCATGTTAAAATATGAGTGAGATAAAGTATGTGTTTAGTAAAGTGGGAGTGAGAGTTGTAAAGTAGTTGCTTTTTTTATTGACTTGATTTTACTACACTATATCATGGTATTGTGGTTAAAAAAAAAAAAGGCTTGTGGTTAAAAAAAGTAGTAATTAGATTTTATCACACTACATTTTCATCTATAGACATAGTAAATTACATATATATTAATATATTTTCTAAGAAAATAATCTCTAATAATGAATTATCAATAACCATCAGTTTGTTATTAACTTGAAGTCTCTTAATAAATATTATAATCAGTAGTACTTTCCAAACAACTCAATTTAAAATCCGTTGTATTCTTCAAAAAAAGAAAAAAAAATCACAATATTTAAATATTACACTATCTATTTTTTACAATATTACCTTGCATCATCGTCCTTTTGTATACACCTCTTGCCATTTTAAGTCACATTCTCTCCACAATTCTTGTGCCATCTGAGTTAGTTTTTCCTTTTATATTAACGAAGTTAATGTTCTAGGAAAAAAAAAAAAAAAACCAGAATAGTTGAGGAGAACCTAGGGGTAGGTACTGTTTACTGCTTGAGCAGCCACAGCTCTCAAGTGCTTGATTTGGTCTTGCCCTTTAAAATGTTATCCATCTAAATCCGGCCACCCCCTAGACCACAATGGAACGCAGCGAACCCAACTACTTCTTTTGGTCAACCGGTTAGGGGCCCTGTACATGATCTAACTGTCCATATTGTGGACTTTGCCATGCAGACGTCCAGAAGTCTTTTGACAATAATCTATCTGCCACATCCCTCCATCTTTGAATATATACATATAGCTTTCCATTGGCTTATAATGCCATATTCCATGTTACCTAGTCTTTAGCTAGCAGTCTCTCTTTTATCGTTGAAAGCATCACTAGAACTAGAAGATGATTGCGTTTCAACCTACTTTAAATCCCAATATCCAATAGGAGCGACCCAAAAAGCAGTTGTTGTTCAAAAGCAACAAAATGCAACTTGATTTGAAATAAGAGCAAAACCATAGTAATTCCATAACACCTTAGTAACTCTGATTGACCAAAGATACATCTTACAAATGAAAACAAACCCATCATTAATAAACCAATTTCTACTGAAGCTGAAGCTGAAAAAACCTGCATAGTAACAAGACACAAGTTACAACAAAAGATAATAAAATGGCAAACGATAAAAGGATATAAGTTGAATATGAAGGGCGAGAAAAAGAACTCAATAGAGACTACAAATAAGAACCCAACTACCAACTGCAAGGATGGTCTCAACAATACCAACCACCAAATATTCATGACATGATATCCAAACAATAAAACCATGCGTCCAGCTCAAACCATAAGCATCCAATAAAAGACTAAAGAAACATTTTAGTTACAATCGAGAAAAACTCCAAAATGAAGCAATCTCAAAATGACAAAGGCCCTAACACACACACCCACTAGGAAAAGGAGGGAAAGAAAATTTAGAAACCAGAAAAGATATGCAAAGAGTTTTTCTCTGAATAAAAGAAGACGAATAACAGGTTTAGAGAGGAAGATGAATCTTCTCTCACTGCTGATCAATGGAGAATCAGATGTATAAATAATCCATCACAATGCACTGTTTCAAGAGTCAATTTTTTATTATTGTTATTCAAGTGTCAAAACACTGGAAAAATCTCAAGATTCAACAATAAGATGTAAGACAAGAACAATGGTTAACAATTTATGGTGACTGGGGATAAATACCTAGAGGTGTCTATAATTGTTAATTTGATGGAGTTTCCATTACATGGAATGGAAGCTTGTTGAGAACCAAATCACTAAATTGATGGACCACATCCAATCCCCTCCCATCTTAACCCCCAATCACAGGAAGTAATAGGCTTCTTGGAAGCATTAGACTTCTGCTAGCCTCTAGAGTCAGTTTGGAAAAGGAACCATCTGCTAGTTTCCTTGCTATCACAATTCACTAGTATCAATTGCGTATCTTCAATTTAAGCAGAAAATTCACAGAAAAAATGAACCACATCTGAATATCTGATGGGCTGGCCCACCCAACCTACAGCTACAGTTTCATGCCCAAAAGAGAGGATTTGTTGAGAACTCTACATATAACAACTGCATGTCACCAATCACATAAATGGAAAAGAAAGTTGCTAAGATAGAAGACTATAGACAACAAAAGAGTAATATATTCCAACTATGTGTCCCTGAGATCCCACTATCATTCATTGTGGGACGAGTAACTTGGAAACCATAATCTTTTCATATTGCAAATGAAGAAATTGCCACAAAACATTTAGAGTTTTGGGATAGTGTGTGTTTGCATGCCCTCTCTTTTCATGAGATTAAATAATAACAAAGAAAGCTCCTTGGAAAGGGCCTATAATAGATTGCAGGACCTTCTTCAACCTATTTGCCAGAATCTTTGACTACAGCTTTTACACACAGCCCACCAAACTTATAGGTCTATACTCTCTCAGATCCTCCGGATAAAGAACTTTCGGAATTAGAGTAAAAAAAGTTGCATTGATCTCTTTGCTCAATCTACCCCTCCTATGAAACTCTGACAACATGTCGCAGAAGTCTCGTTTCACTACATCCCAAGCCGCCTTAAGAAAAGAGAAATTGAATCCATCCGGCCCTGGCGCCTTATCTCCCCCACATTCTAACAAAGCTACATTAATCTCTTCTTTCTCAAACTCTCTTTCCAACCACCTCCTATCACTATCTGACATAACAGGGAAGAACATCCCATCCAGGGTAGGCCTTGGAAAGACTTCACTTGAATACAACCTCTGAAAGTGGCAAGCAATCCCTTCTTTGATTTCAACAGGCACTGGTAAAACCGTTACCTCTTCGAATTTTACCAATGAAGTTTATCCTTTTCTAGCATTAGCTACTCGATGAAAAAACTTGGTATTGCTGTCCCCTTCCTTCAACCACAGAGCTCTAGACTTTTGCCTCCAAGAGATTTCCTCCAAACGGTCCAGATCCCAATTTTTTTTTTTTGACAAAAACTCCCTTGGCTTCCCTCTCTTCCTGATTCAAACCTCTATTTTCCTCTAATAAATCCCACTTCTCAATCTTCTTGACTGCTGAAATTCTAGAAGCTTCAAGCCTCCCAAACACCTCTTTATTCCACACCTTGATCTTGCCTTTGAGAATTTGAAGTTTTTTCACTAACCTAAAACCCGCATAACCTTGCACATCAGACTGCTCCCACTAACCTTTGACTAAAGGTAAAAAGTCCTCTTGCAATTGCCAGCAATTCTCAAACCTAAAAGGTCTTGGACCCCAATCAACCTCATTAGAGCTAAGCTTGATAGGCCTATGGTCCAATGTACCTCTAGGCAAAGCTGTTTGAACTCATTCACACTCGAAAACAATCTAAGAAAGCAGGGGTTATCTTGAAAATAGATATGGAAAAGGCATATGACAATGTGGAATGGGGCTTTGTGGGTTACATGTTGAGGAGGTTTGGTTTTGGGGGAAGGTGGTGTGCTTGGATTCAGGAATGTATTTCATCTCTTTCTTTCTCTGTCTTGGTTAACGGTTCTCCTTCACGACTGTTCAGAGCTTCTAGGGGGCTTAGACAAGGCGATCCTCTCTCTCTCTCTCTCTCTCTCTCTCTCTCTCTCTCTCTCTCTCCCTTTCTATTTACTATAGTGGTGGAAGCTCTCGGTGCTCTACTGTCCAAGGCCAAGGAGTGTGGGATCTTGGAAAGCTTTGAGGTTGGCATAGGGGTAGAAGCTATTACTCACCTTCAGGTTGCAGATGATACCATCTTGTTTAGCTCTACAAGATGGGACGAGGTTGTAGTCTTAAAGAGGATTCTCAGGTGCTTTGAGCTTTGCTTAGGTTTAAAGATAAATCTTTTCAAGAGTCTAATGGTGGGGGTTGGGGCGACGGATGAAGAGATTCAGACTTTAGCATCAAAGTTTCACTGCAAATCTGGTAAATTGCCTCTATTTTATCTAGGTTTGCCTACTGGGGGCAAAGTGAGATCTAAAGAGGTGTGAAATCCTGTGGTAGAAAATTTCAAGAGGAAATTGTCTATGTGGAAAAGAAATTATCTTTCCTTAGGAGGAAGAGTCACCCTAATCAAAGCTTCCCTATCTAATTTGCCGGTTTATTATATGTCCTTGTTGCGCATGCCGATGGTGGTCAAGGAGAAGTTGGACCGTTTAAGGAGGGATTTTCTATGGGGAGGGAGGAGTGACAAAAGCAAGTTACATCTTGTTAAGTGGGAGGATGTGGTCAAGCCTAAGGTCGTCGGGGGATTGGGGTTGTGTAACTTGGAATTTAAAAATTGGGCTCTTTTGGCTAAGTGGTGGTGGAGGTTTGGGGATGAGAGGGAGGCTTTTTGGAAGAAAGTTATTATGGCTAAATATGGAGAAGATATTTGGGGTTGGGAGCCTTGTAGAGTTCCTAGGCATCGTTTGTCGGGTCTATGGGGTAATATTTTGAGGTTTGGAGATCCGTCTTTCGCAGGGGGAGAGTTATTTAGGAGGGGGGTTGGTTTCAAAGTGGGGGAGGGAAGTCGTGTTCGTTTTTGGGAAGATCATTGGGTGGGACTAGGTCCTTTGTCCTTGTCTTTCCCTAGATTGTTCAGATTGGTGGTGAACAAGTGGGCCTTGGTCAAAGATTGTTATGTGGGTGAGGGGGGGTTTGGGTCTTGGGATGTATCCTTCAGGAGGGTCTTGCGTCCTTTTGAGGAGTCTGAGTTTGGGTCTTTGAAGAATCTTCTTTCTAACGTTTTCTTTTGCTGGGATGTTGTTGATTCTTGCATTTGGATGCCTTGCTCCTCCGGTGCCTTTTCTTGTAAGTCCTTTTATAAGGAATTAGAGGGCTTTCCAAGTATCAAAGCTTCAGCTTCTTTGGCTTGGTTAGGCTTGGCTCCTCCTAGGGCGGAGGCTTTCATTTGGCTGGCTTTATCCGGAAAAGTTTCTATGGCAAACAACCTCAGAAGAAGAGGACTGACTTCAATGGCTATTTCAGACATATGCATGTTGTGTGGGAAGGACAATGAGATGGTAGACCACTTATTTGTGCATTGTGAGTTCTCTTATTCTTTGTGGTGTAGGTTTCTAGCGCGATGTGGTGTTCTTTGGAGTCTCCCAAGGTCGTTGGTTGGGTTAGTCGAAGCATGGAGGTTTTCTTCTTTTTTTTTTTTTTTTTTTTTTTTTATAGTGGTTTGATTCTCTGGAGGATTATTCCTTTTGCTATCTTGTGGTCCGTGTGGAAAGAAAGGAACAATAGAATAGAGGATCTTTGTTGCCCGTGGAAAAGTTAGAGCAATTGGTGGCGGTTCAAATCGCAAAATGGGCTTCCTTCAAGAAGGAGTTTGACGCTTCAAAAGTTTTTGGTGTGTTGCATAATTGGGAGGCTTCCTTGTATTGTGGGGTGAAGAAGGTGAAAAAGGTGGTGCATTGGGCTCCTCCCAATGTAGGGGTGTTGAAGTTTAATGTGGATTGGGCACATAAAGGAAAGCCTGGGCCAGCGGGTATTGGTGGGGTGCTTCGCGATAGTGGAGGGCTTGTGTTGGTAATGTTTTCCAAGCATGTTGGGACTATGGAGTCTAATGAGGCGGAAGTATTAGCTTTCCTAGAAGCTGTTCGGATTTTTGCCTCTTCCTCATTTAATTCAAGGTTAGAGGTGGAAAGCGATTCTCTCAATCTATTTCGTGGGTGTCCTCTTCGGCTGTCATTCCTTGGAGATTTCAATTTTACCTTAATGAGATTAACGCTTTAGCATCCTCATTTCAAGTAAAGTTTCAACACGTTGGAAGGTCGGCTAATGGTTTTGCTGATTCGTTAACTAAGTAAGGGGTGGATAGGTCTTCTAATTTGGTGGCTTTCATTGAGTGATGTTTCTTTGTCTTTTGCTTTTCCTTTTTGTGGTATAATTCTTTTATACCATTGTGTGGTTTCTTGTATCTGGCCTTTTCTTTTAATATAATTCATCGTTACTAATTAAAAAAATAATAATAAGAAAGAAATCTATGGATACCTGAGGAGAGGCTTTTTGGGAATATGATGAAACTAAAAGCAGTAGACACATCAAAAACAAGAATTTTAGATAAAGATGGGTGAAAAAAACAAACAGGCATCGGAAAAAAAACAACTGATTTATAGTGTTAGATCAATGTCGTTGCATAAAGGAAGTGATCATAGCCGCTCATTTTGTGTGGGGCCTCCACTGATATGAACTTAATTATTTTCATAATCAAGCTGTCAGATTATCTGAATCTCAAATATCACATTAATTTTGGACATTCTGGACCATTAATCAACATTTTACAACTTCCCTCATCTTTCCTCAAATCCAGCAACAAGTATTACTGTTCATTACCATCCATTATTAATGGACTCCATTTTAGGCACCTCTGTTCAAATGATGTGAGTTGTACATATTATAGTCCTACTAATAATATCATACCAATGTAGTGGTTATGATCTGTCATACCAGACAGAATAAGCAAATACAAGAGGAAGTTCCTACTTTCTAATGGGTCTGTCTTCTTTTGATTCTACAGGAGTTATTACAGGCGCACTAACCCAAGGTGTAGTGTGAAAAAGCAGGTGGAAAGATCCACATATGATAGTATTAAAGATACTATATTTTATCCATGCCATAATATCCAAATGCAAATATTAACATGTGATTGTCAACTACAGAGGTCCTGTATTGAATATTGACAAGGGACAGTCTTCTGGTAAGTGGCGCTTTCAATTGGTAATATTTGGGTTCTTTTTCAAAAAATCTTCATAATTTGAAACGACATAAACTTGTAACAATATGGATTAGATGAGAAACTGGAAGAATTGGTAAGTCTACGCACAGACTTTTGTTTCAACAAAGCATTCATTAAAAGGCCACATCAAAATTCACATGCAACTATTTACTTAATTCGAAAATGCTGCAGAGCCAGTGACAATAGTTAGATAAAAGTGGCCTCTAAAATGACTTGGGGAAAAATACTTTCTTTAGTTCCACCTCTGGCTTGTTATGCCTTTCAACTCCTTGATAAGTAAAATTCTACAAGAAATGGAAAATGGATGACTATTAACGCAATTTATAGGATCATACTAAGGTCCTTTCTACCAATAATGTAATCAAACTAAATGACAAAAAACAGAGATCCAAAGTTCAAAACAAATGAAGATTTTCATCATCATCAAAGCCTTATCCCCTCCTCCTCGACCTGGCCTTCTTACAGGACAAAATGAGCAATGCTCATTGTAGACCTGTAACCTGATAACACATGGTAGATCTAATGTCTAAGGCAGGCAGGCAGCTGAAATTGAAGATTGGCATATTAAAGGGAAACGAAGGTCAATCAAATCAAATGATATCAATAGATTTTGAAAGTGATTACTTTCAAAAGACTTTCGTATTCTGAAACTGAACCTAACTAATATCAGAGAAGGAAGACTAAATTTGACAATCCCGCATAAATTTCAGTTTATGTGACAATAATATTTGCTGAACACTCGGTTGAAATTGGCCTTTACTTTGATGAAAGAATGTGCAATCTTTCTTTTATTTGAAAAGGAGATGTATCATGTATGTGCCATCTCTGGTACTGCATATGAGATTGAAATGCTCTGTACCCAAGAGGATCACTGTTGCTTTACCTGAACTCCCTTATTGTAGCTCCTTGGGATCGACTACCATAATACCACGTCATTAACATGTCTATCATGATCAAACCCAACAATTACTATACTTTTCTTGCTGTCATGTGACATTGTAGTGGACTTAGTGGACTTCAATTTATTCAATTAACTGATACACATACAAGAAAACCAAGAAAATTCCTGATTACATCTTATTACTGTTAGTTAAAAAGAACTGTTCCAATAAATTAGTTTAGTGAGTCGTGTAAATGAGCTACTAGCAACTTATTTACATCTTGGTTAAAATGCTAGCAGACCAAAATTATTTGTTTACATTATCAGGATATTAACATGCCCTTTAAGTTAACAAATGTCTTCTTAGAAATGGTTTAAGTTAACCGTGTATTATGTGCAACTTAAAATCAGATTAATCGATCAATTCCTTCTGTTCAGTGGAAAATTATATCATGTTGCAAGGAAACCTCAGACCATAAGAAAGCCCCCACGTGTGTTTGTGTGTATAGATAAGACGAATTATCCACCATAACCCTTCTAACCCGCTATTGAGCTAGATAGTTAGTTTAGCTGAAATCAACAAGAAATGCATCTCTAATGGATATGTTAAGATTATATAAGTCATGTATCAAGGAATGGTAACTTCAAAGAAACAACTATAAGTACCTAGTTCGTGTTTGGGTACAGCAAAGATCTACTTCGGCATTTTTGTTATAGACAATTGGAAGATAGAGATCTAGGATGAAGTTTCTTGTTGTATGCTATTTGTAGACCATGTGGTGCTAATAGACAACAAATCGAGTGAATTACAAGCTATAGCTTAAGATAAAGGTATTCGTGCCAACTTGGTCCTGATGCCATAGTGAGTTAGGAACCAATATCTAGATGCGATTTTAGAATAAATCAGAGGGTTTGAAAAAGATACTGCAAGCTGGATTAGTGCAGAGCGGGGAAGCAGTATATGCATATATGTGCTGCCATACCCACATCCTTCGTATAAGATGTTGTACTAGATACCTGATAATTGTAGGATACCATTTAGCTTATCTTACTCTGCTAAATCCTTTGTTTCATAAAATTATATTAGGTTTGTTACTTTTCAACAACAAAAGATTCTAGAAAATAATGTAAATGGAAATTTGTAACACCCCGAATCCCGGAGCTCATCAGGGTCCAGGGCCTTACTATAAGGAATCCATATCACTTCATAAATCAAATTAAGACAAGGAGCTGAGCAATGTAATAATTTATTTGAGAGATCAATTTAAATAGAAGAGAAACGTCAATAAATCCTAAAGTCAACATTTATTGAAAGAAGTAAAGCTAGTATCTATTTCAGTTCGATTTTGACGCTCTCTTATCAGCCACACATATTGAAGTCCAATGGCCGACTTTCCCTATTGCCAAGCTCCCCTAAACGATGCACACCTGAAGTGGGGCAAACCACTTATCAGAAGTCTGGTGAGTAATATTACTGCATACACAGATCATTGATAAAATAATGAATTGACAAAAATGCGGAAAAATTCACGAGATAATAATGGATTACATAAGAGTCCTCTTGTCATTTAATGAGGGTACATAGTCAGTCTGTAACTTTGATAAGTTCTGTGATTCCCAATTCTGGGTTCTTATAATGGAACTCTACCCATAGAGTTTCAGTACTTCAGTCCCTTCCAAAGAGGAAGTCCTTATATAATACATTAAAAAACTCCCAGTAAGGAAGTCAATTGCGCAAATGGTATTTCAGTCCCAGTCCAACCTTATTCCTCCTAACCCGCCAGGGGTTCAATGTTCAATTTGATGATACCCAGAAGTAAGGCTCCTTTCGGATATTTCAATAAGGTGCCACTGTTTCATATAATCCATAGCAAACATTCTCATAGTCGAAATTCATTAATTAGCGTATATTCATTATACACTCAGTAACATCATCAAGGCATTACACACCAATTATATTAATATAAGATTAGTTTCACATAATCGGGATAAATATGGCTCCACTTAAATTTAACATTTAGTACCCTCTTTTTGTGGTGCTATTTCCATATCTTCTAAATTCCATATTATCAATAAGGGTTCCAAACAAACATACAGAATTACTATTAATCTTAGAGTTCACCTTATTGACTTGGGTATTCATACATAAGTCAACAACTAGCTTTAGAACTACCTAATATGTGCTTATAATATATAACTTTGAGTCATATAATTAAAACAAGCCCACACTAAGATACCCAGCCTATACAAAAATTTGTATGAATATTAATTAGTTTATAACTTCTAGAACACTACATGATACAGATAACATTTCTGTACATAAAATAATCATGAAAGAAGTCTTTGGGTTCATCTCAAAAGTAGTTGACAGAGACACAGTTCCCCACTTTCATATAATGGGCCTCACGCCCAGTACTTTGGATGAGAAGAAATAGTGGTTCCTAATGGTCCAAACCAAGATGAGACCTAATGTTTAAGGTTACCTATGGGTAGGCTTTACTCTTAATGAATTGGATTTACCATCAATCATCACTATTGGGCCCCACAATTCAAACAAATACAACTAAATTTCATAAATAACCTTTCATAGTTAACAATATTGAAGTTCCTAGATAACTAGGCAGATGGAGGCCAGGACACATAGGACCACCACCATTCAGATCGTCACTGAGCCCCCTTCAATATGTGAGATCCTAATCTAAGATTGAATCAGATAGTGGGTCCCACTATGGATGTCGACCCACTACCTGTTTCTTTAACATAACGTCTCTGCTAAACAAAAAAATCAATAGGTGGGCCCCAAGCTGGCCCATTTCACATGGGTCCAGGTCTCCTTCGTCGACTATCAGGGTGGACCCCGATGACTGGTTCTGATTAAAGGATCAGACAGACTAGTGGGTCCTACATGCTCTGTTGGCTTTGAAATGAAGTCACTGTCTTCTGTATTCTCTCTCCCGTAACAGTTCCACATATTCAGCCCAAGGTTATTCCGATGGTGGGCCCTACATGGTTCATCTCACCTGAAACCTAGTTCACTTTGGTCGCCCATCAGGGGTCAAGCAAGTAATTGGTCCTGATCCTTAATCAGGTGGACTAGTGGGCCCCACAACCCAAAACACGAACAATCCCAAATTTTCCCCAAGGTAACGATGCAGAGATCTTTGGATTCAGATGTGGGTCAGGTGGGACCCATTTCCAAATGGGTCTACCTACACAGTGGCCGCTCAGGGGTCTGCTTTCAGATCCCTGGGACAGATCTCTGATCAAGTGGTCCATCTGGTTTCACTACTCAATCCGTTGAAATATCCCCAAATTCTAAAGTTACTGATGCAGTACCGATTTGGGTTTAGATGAGGCCTGATGGGACCCAATTGCACAAAGGGCCATCTACACCATGGTCGACCAAGGGATGGCCATCAGATCATTGGGATAGATCCTTAATCAAGTGGGCCCCATGGACATAGTACCCAAATCAACAGATCTTGTATATGTCTATTTGGTTGGAAACCCAGCATGCTGCCTTGAATTTCATCTGTTTCTCCTCATTTCATGATTAAATGTTATATAAAAAAAAATAACATCCAATTATCTCATCACATCCAGTAAAAAGAATTCTATTACTACTTTAATATGGAGATTTCAGATTTTGGTCAAACCCCTAAGGAAATTCAAGATCTGTCAGTACCCAGATCTTTGTTCCTTGATCTCTCTCTTGGGTTATTTTCATAAACAATGGAAACACAGGATAACCCAAAAATCCATATTTTCTGTGTACTTGGAAATATTACTCACACTCACCTCCTTGTGTAGCAGATCGTGGCACGATTGATGTGGGATCTCGAGTGCTGCATCCACTAAGCCTTCCGGCTTCTTCCTCCTTCCCACGAGTCTTGTCGGTCCTTTGATCTTCAGAGGAAATCTATCTTTCTCCACTCTGCTACCCTCTTCTTTGGAAACCAAATACAAACCACGGAGATCAATAAGGAAACTAATAAGAGAGACGATAAGGAAATCTGGGGATAACCCCAAATTCCAGTCGTTGAAATCACCTCCCAAGTTCTACGAAAGATATCCCCCTCCTTAAGGGGATATCGTTCCAACAATCTAACAGCACAATTGGGCCCTAATGGGTTAGAAGCAGGTTAAGACAACCCAACCCAACCCAGTAACTTATGGGCCAGACAAAAATCTGGGCCTAATCTGGCCCAGGTATTACATTATTAAGGTGTTGTAAAGAAAAAAAGTAATATAAAGAATGCAAAAGACATTAAAAAGAAATGTGAAATTCATTTGGATAGGATAGGCGAATCTGCATCCATAACCTGGATTCAAAAAGGGCACATTGCAGAATGCAGTCATTTCTGGAAAACAAAGAAATCATACTAAGACAAACATTTAATTGGGATGCATATGCTAAGACAAACATTAAAAGGAAAGATAATAAGAAACGAAAATAAGCAACGCAACTACAATAATATAATATCATTGCAACATAGAACAGAATAACAACAATGATTGTTAATTACAGAAATAATTAGAAAAAAAAAGAAGAGAAGATTATTAAACCTAAACTAGTCCTATGAAACTATTTTTGAATATATTTAATTACCTAAAGTAGATGCCTGGGTGTCCATCCTTGTTGGCCGGTCCCCTGCCTGTGACGTAGATGACATATCTAGCAAGTGCACCAATGAACTTATATATGAATTCCATTAAAGATTGCTATTATAATATGATATTATAAAATCAGAAAAATTGTTATCATGACATATACTATCATAGAGATTGCAACAGGTTGTTCTGATGAAACTATCAAATGGACCGAAAACATAATATCATATTAGCCTGTGATGGCCTTCTGTCTCTGAAACAAAGCATACATCCTCTTAGGTGATTGATGCCATGAGATTCGCTTTACTTTCTTTGTACAAAATCATGGAATTTGCTAGGTACGCATGAGTTTGGTAGACTTGAGTTGTCCAACTGTAAGCCTAATAGCATTCATGGATAAAACCCTCAAGGCATAGTAGTTAAAAATCCTATTTGAAACCATGGAATTGATCAAATGCTATTCAAGCCACTATTTGAAACTATGGAATTGATCAAATAGCAGGCCAACTGAGTTATGAATCACATAAAAGTGCACCCTATTGCTGTGGGGTTTATGCACTAATCTGTTTTGCTAATTCATCAGCTTTTTAACCCCAAGGGGTAGCTTAGTTGGCCTAGGACCACGGTTTGCTCCCGGAGGTTGTGGGTTCGAAACTCCGCTACCACACTAGGGCTACAGGGGATTTACCCGGCTTCCCTCTGGGCCCGGAGGGATTAGTCCAGCCCAAAGGGTTGGGAACCCTCCGACAGCAAAAAAAAAAAAAAAAAAAAAAAAAAAAAAATTCATCAGCTTTTGGGCTGTGCCTGTAGGTTTGAGTCACTTTACCTAAAAAGAAAGGGCACTTTGTGCGGTGTAAAGTTGGAACTGATTTTTAAAAATCAACCTTCTGAGGTTCATGCATAATTTCAACAAAATGTCTACTTGGACCGAAATGGGGGACCGAACCGTGGCCCGGTCCCCCATTTGGTCCAAGTAGCAGGCCTCTAATTTCAATTTATCCGTTCAAAATGGATGCTGCAATGGCCTTCTAGATTTGACTGTGATTGTGACATGTTTGAAAGGAACAAAGGATAATAGAAGATAAAGTGGAAAGTTGAAGAATATCAATACAAATAAAGCAACTATTTTGATCCAAAAAATTCAAAAATAGAATTAAATAAATAAAATTGCAGTATCCCAAATTAGAAGATTGGTAGAATAGCAGCTATGTTATCACCCCCACTGTATAAATACAATCATCACCAGCTGCTTCTTTGTGGCTTGGTTGGGGCACCTTTCATTCTTTGTGGCTGTTATGTTGTGTAGCTGCAAGCTTTCCTTATCTCTCTCTTCAGACAGTAGACCACTACACCTCTTCAATTGGAATCCCCCATGGCTTCCAGAAGAAAGGGGCCACCAGATACAAAATTAAAAGGGGGAAAAAAAGGAGAGTGCCCTTCTGATGATCACCTTCTAGATGATCACCACATTCTTTAGCACCTATTAATTTTCTTAGTTGCAAAACTGCCTTTATATTATCTTTCTGATGATCACCTTCTAAATCAGTCTTGTTGGATGTGCTCTTACCACTAAAAAAAAAAAACCCTGATTAAATGCAGTGATTTCAAACAGTTCATTACAACAAAGCCAGAATGTTCCAGGAGTAACTGAGCTCAAGAAAGTTCTCATCTCTTTAGGTTCATATAATGAGCCCATAGTTTCAGTTTACTGTTCCCTTACAATGAAGCCTAAAGCTCAATTGGTAGCAGGCATATAAGTCCTTAGGAGGGAGGCAGGGGTAGCTAGGTTCAAGCCCTAGTTGGAACAGTGCCATTTTTAAGAGGGGAATGTAAATGAGCAAAGTTACAGGGGAACCTATAATGGGCAAGGTTAGATTAAAAAAAAAAAAAAAAAACCCAGTAATGTGGGAAAGGCACACCAAAGAAGGGTTAAAAGCGGGAGCAGCATCTTACACCAAAGACTCCAATGGAAAATGTGCAACTATAAAATGATTCTTTTTAGGCATTCTCCAATAAGATTAGCATATCATACTGTGCAACTATAAAATGATTCCTTTTAGGCATTGTCCAATGAGATTATCATATCATACTGATATTTACATTTTTTGTGCAACTTAAATATTAAACCTGGAAGTGGATCAGGTCCAATGGATGTGATGACCAATTTTGCCCTTCCAGCTTCCTAGAGACTCTAGCCCTAATAAATCTGCATACTTTCTTTTCTCGAGATTTTACTGAATTATAATATCCTGAAAAAATACATCTCATTTGCATCACTAAAAGCCAAAATTCTAACTTGTGGACCTCGCTGAATTCCCTCCCCAGTTAACCTGCACCAAATTCAAGCACTTAACAACATTGTCCGCCACTATAACTCTAAAAACTAGCCGCTGATAATTAATATAAAGACGGACAAATAAAACCGCTGCTATATATCACTTTTCTTGTAGTGATAATATAGCCCGACTAGTCCTTCACCCACCACTATTGGGGTCAGACATCCATTGTGAGGACAACGAGCCAACTGCACCTTGCGCAATAAAAGCTACTTTTATCCCATAATCCCGATACCGGCGATGCCTTGCTTATCTTGCAAGAAGCAATGGTCTCTATGCATTCCTTCACAATTTACGCATGGAAAGGCTATGCAAGGACACCTACCACAAAAAAAACACTTCTTATATTTAAAGACACTTTGCCACTTAACATCCATTTTCTTATCTGCAACAGTTGCAAGATCTGGCAAGGAATTTACCTCAGCTAGGTGATGGAGATATGAGTTTGAAGATGGGAGATTCTACCATGGTTCATAGCACTTCTTTCTTGTCAGGCTAAGCACTTTGATTTTGGCTGTGAAGCCTTGTTCAGATATATTGTAGTAAATAATTTATGTTTTTTTGTCTTAGTAGATAATTGCATTGTTTGCTTGTTATGAAAATGCCAAAGCCTAGTTAGCAAAAAAATAAAATAAAAAAAGAAAAAAGAAAGAAAGAAAGAAAGAAAAAAAAAAAAGAAAAATACATAAACACATACATTAGAAGAAAAACAAACTGATCAATAAATTAAACAGGCAAATATATGACAAAATTGTTTTCTCTGAATAAATATGAAAAACCATGATATTCCAATCAGATATCTAGAAACAGACTCACCATTTTGAAAATTTGACTCCTTCACTACACAAACCAGAACCTGGGGCCCACCCAACCTCTTGTGAATGAAGCAATCTGCACTCATTCATAATCTAAACTGGTAAATGACTATAGATCATGCAAATGAAAGAGAGATAATAATAAAACTGGTTGTAAGTCGCAATCCCAATGGAAGATGCCATACTAAGCACAGAAAAGGAACATATTAGAAGTAATCTCAGTTGAAATCCCTGAGTCTTCTTTTTAACGTGTCCATTGACTTCTTACGAGCATTTTGCTTCGTGTTCCTGCTCGCGAGGCTGCCAAAGAGCGTATCTGGTGCATCCCTAAATTTATCACAAATGCTAGCAACCTTTTTGTAATCCAGAGCATTGTAGTATCTCTCCCTTATCACAGGATTCATGAAGTTCTCAGGCTGGTTACTCAATAGAAGGTTGGTCAGTTGCCGCGCTTCCACCAAGCAATCTTTGAAATTCGCTACCTTATGCATGTCACTTAAACCAGCGCTATGAAATCTCTCCTCAGCGAAAGACTCCAAGAGCTTAAGGTCAATATCTATGCCCATGATTGCACTGACTGTGAATCTTTTCACACTGTCACTCAGAAGCGCTGTGACAATTGAATATGCAACATGCTCTAGGGCCCCACTTCCTACCTTGTACAAGACATCCAAGGGTAGAATCTGCTGTGCTGTCGATAACAAGGTATCAAGGTAAATTATCAGCTCATTTATATACTCATTTGCACTGGGTGGGGCTTCATCTGCTATCCAATTGATATTTTCTGCCAGTGCCATCACCTCATCCACCTTCGAATTCACCAGGTTCAACAGCTCAATATAAGCAGCATCCCGCGATGTCTTTAGGACAACACGAGCAGTTAAACTAGCTTGTGGCCTCTCTGCCACTCGAGCAGGGATGCCACAGAGCTTCGCTGCCTGTCGAAGGAAAAAATCACAAGCTTGCTCAAGAACAGTTATATTGGCCGCAATTTGCATTGCTTGGGACACACCAGTGGTACTGCTGTGGATCGATTGAAGCAGAGCTTCATTCAACACATCAATCAAAAGCTTGTCAACATACTTTCTGACAACATCGTAGAAATTCATGTGACCTCCATATGATAAATAGTTGACAGAGTCCTCTATAAATGAGCGCACAATGCGGCAGGCATCTGGAACAGAGGAGGAGAAGGGTGCTATATATGGGAAAGCGGGCATTATATCTGAAGTTTGAAGCTGGAATGCTAAAACACTCATATTGTACTCGTACTCTTTCCTAAACACCATCTGTTCATAAGTATCATTGGCAATAATGTCAGTTATCTGCTTCCGGCATTCGTCCAAAAGGAGCTCATGGTATTTGTCTCTGCTATTGTCAAGAATCTCAAGCAAAGGAGTTATTTGGTAGCCATAGCGTCGAAGAGTTGAACATAGAAGAGTAACATAGTCTTTTATTAGGAGAAGATGGCTCGCAGCATCCATGCGAGAGAAGTTCTGCCCCAAAACAGAGGTCATTTTCGCAACAGCTGTTTCCCATATGGTCTCTACCTGACTCGATGACAACAGACCGCCTGCTGTTCGAAGAACCCGATCTTCGACTATGAAATGGCCAGCAATTTGTGAGAAGAAGGTCTGATGGGATTCAAGAAATGGTTGCATGGATGATATCTGCAAGTCCAAATTCAGCTGCATCAAGCGGTTTTCATAGTAGTATTGGCAGAATTGTTTCTGAACTCCAAGACAGGTGTGAATATGGTGTGCCCGATAAACAGGTGTGAGATCAAATTTCAAGACCAAATCTTCATCGGCATCTTCAATATCCAAAGCATACACACACTCCCCTAATCCTGAGCGGGTTTGTTCCTCTGCTTCCTTTTGTCGAGCACGCATCTCCTCATCTCTCTGGCGAGCAGATGCGGCCTGTCCAATAGCTAATTGTCCAATCTCTCTCGCTTTGCTCCTTATATGAAAAAGCCAGTCATTGAATTCGCTGGTTACTTTCTTCTCAATATGTGTTTTTATTGCTGGTATCTGCCTCTCGATCACCTTTCGGAAAGCTTTAACCGGGACATCTTTCAAGTAATCCTTCTCAATAAGGTCTAATGTCTTCAGTGCTGGGTAGAACTTACCTTCTGAGATGTGTTGGTTGCACTTCACACATAGGCCTGCAACCTTCACACAGATCTTTGACATGTGTATGGCCTCTGTGACGTTTCTTTTGATGGAGTATGAGACAAGGAGCTCTTCAAGTTTTATGAGGAGGGAGCTCCCTATCTCCTGGAGCTGGAAGTTTTCGGTCAAGAGCGAATTCTTCAGCTCATCTGCATCAACTAGGACACCACGGAGCTCATCGACCGCAATGATGAAGTCCCCATAGTGGAGCTTGCAAAGCTCCTCAATCTCAATCTCTTTCTTCTTTGCAACATTCTTCAGCTGGTGCAGCAGAGCGTCTGGCTTCCCTCCTTCAAATGCAAGCCGAACAATGGGCCCCAGATCCTCCCCATTCCTTACTGAAGTTGAAAGCACTGATTCCTCTCCCCCATCACCATTCTCTGTGATGATTCTTCTCCTTGGTTTTGCACTCATGGTTTGGTTTTATGAACAATTTCTGCAGCATTATGAAAATAAAAATCAGTAAAATCAACTTCATGAAAACCCACCAAACAATTAAGCAAAATATTGAAAAGGTTGTAGGATGAGGCACCCTGTTTTCTGTGAAAGTTACATTCAAGTCTTGATTTGTTCTGTAATCCAGTAATTTTAGAAGAAACTTTTCATCATTATTATAGAAGTCTTATCTCATCCAATTGTATCCTGAATTATTCACTTTAGATTTAATGGATTTCATCCAGTTCCATTTGAATTCAAATGGGCCTTCCTCAAACAAGATGACATGTTTGTAAGATGGAAAGTCATCTTTTCCTAATAAGGACACAGTTAATACCTGAAAAAGGGAAAATCATCTTTTACAAAGAAAAAATAGGTAATATCTGAAAATGGGAAGAGTCACCTTTTTCCAAATAAAAATATATCAGCCAATCAGCCAGATGCTTCTCCTAGAAAGGTTTTTTATACAAATTGGTCAGCTTTTCCCTAAAATTTATCTCTATTTGTCAATTACTCTTCTCAAATCTATTAGACATCTTCCAAGCAAAGTGTCATCAGAAAGTCTCTGAGATGAGGCATTCTTTTTTTTTTTTTTTTTCAGTTAATTTGAAGCCCACATTTTTCTTAAGCATGTAATTGTAGTTTAAACTCATTGTCCTAATTGTAGAAGTTTGTCCTATCTAATTGTAGTATGAATTATTCACTTTATATTTAATTAATTTTATCTTATTAAATTTAAATTCAAATTAGATTTCTTCAAACAAGATGGCATGTCTGTAAGCTGGAGAATCACCTTTTCCTCATAAAAGTCTAGATTACTCTCTGAAGTTGGGTTTCTCATTAGAGAGAGACCCATGAATAAATGTCATCCTATTTAAATAAAGTTTTTTTTCCATTAAAAGTATGTTCTTGAGAACTAATATGCTACATTTAACTGATCTCTAGTAAAAATTTAACAATTAAAAAAAAAGATTTAACATACAAACAAAATGAAAAAAAAAGGACCTTCTTCTTCTTATTCTTCTATTTAGATCTATTACAACCAATGCAACTATTTCCAAATCAAAAGAGGAAATACTCTTGATCCCCAAAAGCAGAATTTCCCATAAGCATATGCATTCTATTTAAATGTTTCCTTTATTCAACAAACCCATCCAACAACCTAGTAATGACATAGACAATAAAAATAGTCCCTTTCATTTTCAATATCACCCATCAACCTCATGCATTCAAACCCATTTAATCAAAACACAAGATAAAGCAAATAATGGAGAAAGTAGAAGAAAAGAAAATCTCTCTTTGTCTATCCAACTATCATCCACATAGAAAAATCCACATGGGTCATCAATCAAATTGCAAAAACAAAAAGAGAGAGAGAGAGAGAAAGAAAACAAAGTGACAGGACAAATGCAAGATTATACAAAAGATAAACAAACACCTACAAGTTTCTTGTTTGAGTTTCTTCCTAGTTTTCTACCTGCAGGCAGACCATGCAAAAGAGAGAGGTTCCCTTCTTTCTTTCACCTGCTTTTCTATAATTTAGTTACAGGGGAGGTTTTCGTCCATCGAGTACGGATAGAAAACGGTTCATATCAACTTACAAGATGACCCACTTCATCATTTTGCGGGTAATGAGCCTACACAACAGATGCCAGGGGCGGAGCTGTGTTGAGGCCCGGGGGGCCCAGCCTTTGAATTTTTTTTTTAAACCACCAAAATGGGCCCCCCTAAGGTTTTTGAATTTTTTTTCTAAGTTAAACCCCACCCCACCCCGGCCCCCACTCCCAACCCTTTTAACTTTCGAAAACCTCTTCAGACTCCCGTCTTAAGCCCTAACCCTCTTCAGCTCTTCCTTCTTTGTTTTGTTCGTCTCCTCTTTTTTTCCATTAATCTCTCATCTTCAGTGGTTAAAATTTTGCACGCCGTCTTCTCTATGTCCAGCATTTTCAAGGAACAAAATCATGGTTGAACTTATAACTATGTCAAAAAGGAAACTTTAAAATATGATAGTTATAATAATTGGTGAAATAAAATTTTATTCAAGTTTTCCCCCCCCCAAAGATGAAATCCTGGCTCCGCCCCTGCAGATGGGGCAGGGTCTCAAATTCATGTTGATTAGATGATCCAAGCAATATGACCACTGCCTAATCATTGATGGGTCAGTGATATCTACATCCATGGCCACTACTGGAAGGATGGTGTGGAGTGTGAATCACAAAAAACATGAAAATAGAGGACACTGATAGTACAGATGGTTTACAGCTATCCTATATCGTGATAACCAATCTTTTTTCTGGCCCACTGAATGAACAGTTTGGATTGTTAGAAAAGGAAATGTGTAGGGGATGATGCTAGGTACGATTGGGTTTGTGTACATGCTAGATGGACATGAAAAGAAGCTATTTTTAAGAGGATTTGAACTTTGTCAAGCGACTTGAACAATGTTGTCCGGCTATTTTGTTGGAATCTGGATGAGGTGTACCTAGAGTAGTTTGAGACTCCTTCAGAACAAGCAGAATCAAACAAAAACATCCTCATTCCCTCCAATGAAATCCCACACACGTGACCATGTGTGCATGCATGTGCATTCATGCAGGGGAGAAAATCCTAAGGGCAGCTCAATTGGCTTAGAAGAATGGTTTGCATACAAAGGTTATAAGTTCGAAACTGCACTACCACACTAGGGTTACAAGGGAGTTTATCCGGCTTCCCTCTGGGCTCAGAGAAATTAGTGCAGCTCAAAAGGCTCAGGACAATTGTTTGCACCCAAATGTTATCGGTTTGAAACTGCACTACCATACTAGGGCTACAAGAGAGTTTACTTGGCTTCCCTCTAGGCTCGGAGGGATTAGTCCAGCTCAAAGGGTTGAGAACCCTAAAAAAAAAAAAAAAAACAAGTAGGGGAGGAAATCCCTGACATTCTTCACGTGACCCACCAACCCAAGTCAAGCCCAACCTGATAAATCCACATTTGAGCTGGCCTTCTTTCATATTTAGGTTGGATGAGGTTTTATTTCTCTCGCCCAATTAACAAATAGGTTGAGTTTGGGTTGATTTCATGATTTCTATTCTACCAAATTAATTTAGTTAGGATCCACCAACCTAAATTCGAGGGGGCTGATTAAATAAGACATTTTCAACACAATTATTAAAGACCCTTTGTTTGAGTTAAGCCTATTACATGTTATTCCAATGCACAATTTGGCACAAACTAATTACCTGTTCACCTTAAAAAGTTTCAATGTGGCCTTTTTTTTATATGTCCATTGATCGATACTTATATGTGCAACGCTTAACCGCAAGACTACGGTGTCGTCAAGTAGTAAAGGACTAAAGAGTCCAGATTATCGATCACACGGAGAGGGGATGAAAAAAGCAATGAATCCAATTAAAGTAGAATTGAACTAAGATGTATCTAATATAGACAAATGACGTGGAAAGATAAAACTAATAAACTATGCAATGGAAACAACTAATTAACAGTTTAAAATATGAATTTAATAAAATATAAGTTAATCTAACAAGCTACACTAAACTAGTGGATGAATGGTGGTGGAAATGAAAGATTTAAGGTGAAAATGTGGTGTAAAATTTCTAGGATTTTAAAATAAGTGATGTGAAATGTGTATGATTCTAAAAATATAGAAGTGAAAATAACAAATCAAATAAAGTTAAAAATTAACAACAATCAAAATAAGAGATTAGGCAATTCAAAATCCACTAAGTATATAATTAATCCAACCAATGCATGTTCTAATTCAACTCCCAAATCTACAATCCAACTAGCAATCTCTTGCCTAATTGGATTGAATGATATAGCAATGAAGATTAAAGTAAGAAAATCAAAAGGCAAGTTCTTAGATCATCATCTAACTACCTTAATAATAATTCATCAAAATCAAACTATAAAAGATCAAAGATAAGGAATCTAAAGCATGTTATGTGAGAGAACTTAATCCAACCACAAAACATCAATTGAGATTATCCAAGCATCAAGTGTACAGATAAAGCATGAGAAATGAGAGAGATTAGCACAATTAGATCTAAAATCTACTAAAAATCAATCAAGTTACAAGTAGGGAATTTAAATTAAAACATGCATATAATTGAACAAATCACATTACTTAGCTTCAAAAGGAGAGCCTAATCTAAAAGCTTTAGCCGCTAAACATCAAGAAAGAGCTCCAAATCTTCATTAATAATCTTCAATTACACACACTCTCTCTAGATTAGTTACAAATAAGCTCCTAATTACAATCTAAAAGTATAGAGAAAGGTAAATAAAATTGCTAAAAGACTAACTTGCAAAAAGATTTTTTTTTTCTACAAAAACATTCTAATTTATCATTGAAGACATTTGATTGGCTCATTTCCTTTCACAAAGATTGCATCCATTTGATTGGTTGCAACTTGAAGGCTTTGATTGGCTTATTTGCTTTCGGATTGCTTCAATTTCATTTGAAGGCTTTGATATTTTTGAGGTTTGAACCCGTAATCTATTTCATACTCACTCAAGCTCCAACCAATACACCAACCACTCCTTTATGTTAGGAAATGACTTCTTTTATCCTTAAAGTCTTTTCTTCATATTTTGGAATTCTTCAACTCTTCGTAAGATTTCTTCACCAAGATTTCTTCATTTAACATCTTTTATTGAAATCTCTTTTTGATGTCTTGGGACACTAGCCGGAAGGTTGGGATAGTTGCGGGGTCCACCTACACAAGAGAAATTACATAAAAATGCGCTATAAATAATCGAATTTATGCATGATAATCCGATAATCCGTTAATGTGATAGAAGAATAAAATCTCCGTGTAAAGCAAATGATATGCATATGAGATGATGATAAAACTCGGACTAATTAGAGGTAAAATATGCAATATTTAACACTCATCATCCATAATGGGGTAAAAGCCGGATCCTTGAATGGATGTGACCTCTGATATTGAACTTAAGACCTGTCAAAATCATTATTACCCCATGTATTGGGTGCGAGCAAACTTTCACCCAATTGGAGCTGCAACACCCATTAGAATGATCAGTTTAAAACTATGATTTGCACCCTTCATTTTTGTTTTTATTTTATTTTTTGTATTTTTTATCTTTTTATATATGAATATTTGATGGGGCAATCAAACTCTAACTGAAGTGAAATCTAGCCAATTGTTTATACAACAGAGTTCGGCTCTTTTTAAACAATTTAGATTTTAGAGTTTGGTTCCATCTATGGGGTTATAGTATCACTATAAAACTGGGGTCCTTCACCATTCAATGGGCAGGCCCAATCAAATGAAATTTTCCTGTGCTTAAGGAGACGGTACTTTTGATTGTACATCTATCGATTAGTTTCACATAAAGATGTTCCTTATGATACTAATTAGGTGAAAACTTCGAACATAGTAAGCACCTTTACATTTTATTTTCACTCGAACTGCCGCATATGATACTTCATTTCTTTCTTTAATTTAATTCTATAATATATAAAGCTTGGGTGATTTGATTTGAAAACTAAGGCTTAATTTGGCAATTGATTGCTCAATTGAACTCTTAATTTCATACTCAAATCTAACTTTATCTTCTTAAATAAGAAGAGTCCTACACCATATAAATATGCTGCTTGATCTGGATTCTTTAAACCTTATCTGGTAGCAACCTTTATTATTTCAATTTTAAGGTCCAAAGTCTCATTTATGATTAATTTTAATTTTTTTAATTTTTTTTTAATTCTTTTCTTTGTTTTTCACTCTAGAGATCTGTCTTTAATTCCTTAAACTTCTAATAACATTTACTATTGACTAAATACGTAATCAAGCTAGATGTAATTCTTAAGCCAAAGAATTTCTGACATATTAATTAAGCTAGATGTAATTCTTAAGCCAAAGAATTTATGACATACTTTTTTCATACGCCACCCACTCCTGATAAAGATATTATGACTACAATTGAGAAAAATAAATTCATGAATAATTTTATAATTTATTTCAAAAATGAACTCATCATAGTTAGAAGTAAAATATAAAAAAGATACTTGTAATAGAATTAAAAATAGATCTACATCAATATTGAAATATGCTAAAACTTAAAAGATTAACGCCACATTTGTGTAATGTCAGCAGAAAATTCTTTAAGTAGGAATTTAATTTCAATTCATTTCTTTTCTTTTTGTTCCCTTTCTCATATTTACTTTTGTTTAATTTTCTTTTTAACTGCAATGTCATGTAGTGGAGAATCGTAATGCAAATGTCATATAATCCTCTTTTAATTCATTTCTTACATTTAATGGAGAACGGTGATGTTTAATGCAAAACAACTTTCTTTCTTAACTCTCTTTTATTTTCTTTGTAACTGGGTCTTCGCAAGAGAGGTAAAATAGGTTATGAAGTAGAAACCTAACATCCACTTCCATTTCCAAAGCTTGTTAAAAAAAAGTGGTTTATTTTTTTTTAATATTGGACTACGGGTCAAGAGTGATACTTTTAACTTAAAAGGCCCAAGGATCAATCCATGGACTAGTGTATGATACTAGGTACCAACACCACTCAGCAGGAGTGTGTTGGCAAAAGAAAGAAGTGTTTTTTGAAGAGATAGTTTACATAGAAAACAACATAGGCAAGGCTCCAAGGTGGTGGTCAAAATAGGTTTCCAAAACTGCGCTACCGGTTGAGGGTAGCTCCAGGGTAGCTTAGCTGGCTAGGACCACGGTTTACTCACGGAGGTTGAGGGTTTAAAATTGCGCTACTATATTAAGGCCACAGGGAATTTACTCGGCTCCCCTTGGACCCGTAGGGATTAGTCTGGCTCAAAGGGCTGGGACACCCTCAATTATCAAAAAAAAAAAAAAGGCTAGTCATGGACGTGTGGGAATCAATGTGGATGGACCTATATGATTTTTGAAAATCCCTCTTTGGAATTCTTAACGATTTGATCATTTGCTTAACTTCTAGCTTTCAAGTTGGAAAGAGTTTGACTTGTAGGGATTTCCTTACCTAATTTGATGTCTTAGAAAGCAAGACTTTCCTTGGAGCTTCCTAGAAATTCTCTTCAAAGATTGCAAGTGATGTGTGAAGAGAAACTATCCAAATATTGGAATTTCTTGCAATTCCCGTCTAAAACTGTAGCAGTTAAATTCTCGAGGTCATATCTCCCTCAACATAGCTTCTATTGATGCTACAGATATCTACTCGAAAAGATCTTTCTAACAGTAGGTAGATTGCACCAATCCGGCGCTCGGTTTGAGAGCTATGGCCGTTACAAGTTGTTGCTCTTAAGAAAATCTGAGAATAATTGTGCACATAAGGAAGCTTCCATGTGTCTGACATCCAAGTGGAAGTGGGGCCCATTGTGGACGTCCAAGGCTGGCTTGGAACCTTTCTTTGCTTTCTTTGGTTACCACTTTCCTTCTTTGCAGTTTTGACTTTTCCAACCTCTTTGCAAACTTTATGATTTTTATCTTCTTTTTTGGTTTTTGCCGTTGAAAACTAGTAAGCCACCAATATCTTTCCAAAACTGATTTTTCCTTTCTTTCCAATCCTTCACAAGAAGCCAAGAGAAAGGGGTCCACCCTATGGGACGTCCCTCCTTGGGCCCCATTTATATGTCATGTGATTCTTGCAATTCTTCCTTATGTCTCTCTCTCAAATTTCACCAATGCGGGGGCCCACATTCTTGATTTCTCCTATACAAATTAAAAGAAACATATTCGACAATAATCATGTGTGAGAAACATACATGAACCATGCATGGGACCCTGGCATGCCTAATAATGCACCCAATTGACCAACTTTCCAAACATAGCACATGGTGCCAAAAATAACAGGTATGCATTGATGAAAACAAAAGGCTAATTTGTATGATTTTTTTTATGATGAAAAACCCTAATTCCACAAAAGTCATGTAATGTGATGAATTTTGACTAATTTTGACACGATTTTCCAATTTATGCTCAAATGCATGAAATCATGAAATTGAGTTTAATTCTATGCAATTAACCTTACTAAGTCTACAAATGCACATGAAATTATGACAATATGTCCTACTTTTGTGGACTTATCACTTGGTGTTGTAGGTAACAAGCTCCTCACGCCCAAATCGATCTTTGAGGCGGTCCAACAGGATCCGCCATTTGTACAAGAGTGGTCAGTTGATAATGTAGAATAGAGCATCTGAAGCTGTATTGGAGCTCGACATAATCATCTTTTGGGTTTTGTTATTTTGGGGAATCTCATCATTTGTTCTTTCGTTTATAAGGCCAATGTTTTTGTAAGGTCATTATTCTAAGATGTAACAAAACTTAATTACTCTTTTGTTTAAACCTGAATGTTAATATTAATGAATTGTGTTTATTTTTGCCTCTAGTCTATCTAATGCCCTGATATTCTTTATTTATGTTTATTTTCCTAAAATGGCCCCTGCAAGCTTTCACCATAATGTCTCTTGAGCATTCGAGGTCCCTATAGGATTTCACATAGCGGAATCCCATGGGTGTAAAATGCACACGAATCAAATATTTATCCTCAGTATCCTTGCGCGGTCACAGCCCCTTTAGCCCTTAATCCTAATATGAGATTTGAGATCATAACAGAAAGATGATCTAAAAGTATGATGACCGGAAAATCCAACTTCCCTATGTAATCTGCCTCCCTAATTGTTGACTGGTCTTTTGTTGTATTGGTTAGTCTAGCTATCTATTGTAGTCAGCATATCCAATGTTTTCCTCTGAGAATTCATCAAGTCTCAAAATCAGTTTTAACAGTTCTGAATTGACCATATCAACACCACTTCATTAATTAGAAAGAAGATATTTATGACCTATTATTTTACTAAAATTTCTGATAAGAATTTAGTGTGTTGGGAATTTATGAATATGATGTGATGGCTTGTCCATCTGTATTTACGAATGTCTATTTCTTTACCAGAATTTCAATATTTCAGCCACTTAAATGTCTCAAATAGACTTTGCAATTCCTGAAATTTCAGTATCTTTGCTTTTTACTGGAATCTTTGGATGCTTAAGTACGAAGGAGGATTCAAAATCACATATGTCGGAGAATTTGGAAATTCTCTAAATATGAATTCTTTGAATTCCAATAAAGAAACAGGCCT
Source organism: Cinnamomum chago (assembly GCA_038049695.1). Taxonomy (NCBI): domain Eukaryota; kingdom Viridiplantae; phylum Streptophyta; class Magnoliopsida; order Laurales; family Lauraceae; genus Cinnamomum; species Cinnamomum chago. Next base: position 31,710,249 of record CP142453.1, on the reverse strand, counting down.
TCAGTTGTGTTGTCCATTATAATATATTAAAGCCAAGGGTCTTAACTTTAGTTTTGACTGCCAGTTGTGATTTTGACTATTAGTTACCCCTCTATGTTTTACATTCTTTCCCTGTAGCTACCTATTCATATTTTTATCTTATCAAACCACCCACTACTATAGAAAAAAAAAGAAGGAAAAACCACCTACTACTCTCCACTTTAGTTGTACTTTTTTTTTTTTTTTTTGTAAAATATCTTGTTCCACCCCATCTCTTCTACTCTCTTTCTGCCCAATTATTCTATTTCCATTCATTCAACTTGCTCAATGAAAAGAGGTACTCTACATGACCTTTTTAATGTATGAGTATTTAGTTTGTAATGTATGTACATACCGTGCTAAGCACTAGTTGTTGTGCTAGTTATATATTAAGTCACGTGTGCCTATTTCCTTGCTATAATTTCTGACAAGAAACCCAGTTGTTTGAGCGTTTTAAATTCTTCTTAGAAATTCTTTGTTTCTTAAGCCGAATTTTGAGAATTTAGGGATTTTTCCGAAAATTAAGTGTCCTTAAATTCTAGCAAGTATTTGGGATTTTAAGAAACATGAATATTGTCGTTAGCGTTGGAGTCCTGGATAGCCAGGTAAGAAGTGACGCTCCTTACCACTAATTGGTTCATATATATATATATATATATATATATATATATATATATATATATATATAAACACAAACTGAAAGCTAATTTTCTTCTCTTTAGGCATTGGTTTGCGAGGATGAGGTCAGGTCAAGTCAAGTCACAACGGGTTCGGATGACAATGTATATTATGGGTTAAAGTTCAATCCGTGTTGGACCCCCTCATATAAGGGTCACATAACTTCAACTCACACCTGCTGCAGGTCAATTTGACCCGACCTGCATAATCCACATTCAATGAAGGTCAACCCATTTAACTGACCCATCCTGTAGAAGCATGGTCAAACCCAATCAGTTTCAAATATTAATCCTAATTTGGGTTAAATTGGAGGTAAAGGGAAAAACAGAGTCGGACACAAGCTCGTCACATTTCATATAAAAAACAAACTCATTTGAAGTGCAAAAATGTTAAACCACCAAGTTTTTTAAATGAGTTTAGGTATGAGGGTGGCCCTAAAACAACCCATAAAAATAGTTAGACAGGTTATGTGGGTTGAGCATGTTCACCCTAACCTGATCTGTTTTTATTGACCTGCGACTGACCTGTATATATTCGCGGGACAAGTTATACAGGTTAAATATGGTTCAGATTAGTGGATTAGGTCAGATTTTGCCACCCCCCTTGGACAACCATACCTAAGTGGCTCAATGATACATGCATGTAGGTTGAGAACATTTTTTTTTTTTAGGGTAAATAAGTAGGTTGAGTTGAGACTGTTGACTGTTGAGTACTTAGTGGCGCTGGAGTGAGGAGAAATTTGTGAGGCTCTGCAATCAGGCCTGCTTGCAATTTGCATCAATCCCACCAAATTTCATTTCTGCGGAAGTTGAACTTCGCCTACCATCGGTCTTTGATGTGGTGATCAATTCAATTATGGACAGAATTCCCATTGAAGTTTATGAATCAGTGTTCCATACAAGATGGGGCTAATTATTTCAGAGAGGATTATATTTCCATAAGTGGCCCCACTGGGTAAAAAATAAGAAAAAATCTTTTTTTAGATCACATTTGGCAACCAAATCTTTAGAAAAAAGACTTTCGGTTTTCCTAAAATATGAAAAACCCATGTTTGGCAACTGTAAATTCGATTTGGACGAATGAAAATATTCATTTGTTAAGATTTTCATATCCGACCTCCAGCCATAATATTTGAAAATTCTTACTTATATGTGAAAAACTGATGGGATTCTGCAAAGACAATTAGCTCAAGTACAAACTATTACTTCACGGCTTACTACGCATGTAGAGAAGTACCTATAAAATTACTGCGAGCATTGGTACCTCACAAGCACGTATTAGAGGACGTACGATGATGTCATTCATGCCACCCGTGATAAAAAACAATATGAACATCGCTTGACCTAGAGTGTCCTCCCACCATTAGCCTGCAAGCAGTCTGGTCAATCAAAGGAGAACAAGATCCGAGTAAAAGATTGACATTGCAAGCAAATTATGGTAACTTGTTCAAACTATAGAAAGAGGGGCCACAACTGTTGGAGCTGCAAAAATCCACCAGTTCAACGATGAACTTCGTGAAATATAATCCAAATAATATGTCATGAATTATTTTGGTTCTTTCCTTTTTTTGAGAAAAATGGTATGTATATATATATAACAGTTGATGTGATGTTTTGGGGTTGTATGTGAACAATGTTTCTGAAAAGTTTATTAAATGGCAATGATAGTCTTTATATGGGGTATGTTTATGTATTGAAATTATAGGGTTGTAAATGGGTCCCCAATTCTCCGATTACCCGAAGGTTCCGACCCGTTAGGTTCCGGGTCTGGGTCCTTATTTTGGTCTCGATAAGTAAATGGTTCCGGTTCCGGATCCTTTTTTTGGAACCGTTACCTAAACGGTTCCGGTTCTTGAACCACAGTAGCTCAGACCCGTGGACCCGGACCCGACCTAATATACTCTAACCTAAATACTAGTATCTGTATGAGAATCCCTCGTTCTAAGTTTCTAACCTTATGCGGTCCTTGCTGTGACTAAATTGTTGACTCTGATGTTATAAAGGCGATTAAATCAAGTGTAAAAATAACTTCTTGAGGCTTTGTTTTTTTTTTTTTTTTTATTATTATTATTATAAGCTTGCCAGACCTTGCCATATGAACCCCAACATTCCCTTTTATTACTTTTTTTAACCAGAATTGGAATCATACATGGAACCGGAACCAGACCCACATCGCAAACGGTTTCGGTTTCGGTTCCCATTAAAATTATCGGAACTGGTTCCGGAACCAGTTTCCTGGTTTCGATCCGGATCCGAGTCCGGGTCCGGTTCCCCCTCTTACTAAACGGTTCCGGTTCCGGGTCCACCCTGGACCGGACCGGAACCGCCCCGTTTACAACCCTATGAAATTATCATTGATTTGAAGAATGTGTGTATGTTTATTTGCAGCTAGGAAGATGATGTACTGATGTTTTTTACGTAATACGTTTGCATGAAATCGCAATCTCATGCAAGTCACTCGCTACAAGTACGTAACTGCTTTTTTGAATTTACTATAAGGTCTGTATTGACGCAGGTTATTAGAGTTTTTTGGCAAAAAGTTGTAACTTTTTTTTTCTAATTTTGATACAAGGTCGGTACTGACCTTACTAGTTAAGAATAAAGAATAAGGTCGGTGCTGACGCAGGTTTTTTACTTTTTCCGCACTGTGTTGTAACTTTTCATGACATTAGGGTCGGCACCGACCTTAGGTAGTGTAAATTAACGTCAGCACCCAACCACGTGCCAAATTGGTAAAAAAAAGAAGAATTTTTTTGCCCAATTACTCTAATTGGTGCACCAACATCTAAAGTGCTTGATCACGTCACACGTGCGCATTAAGTGTTTTTTTCCAATAAAATCCTCTTATATGTGTTTGCACGCCGAACTTCATAATACAACCAATATCAAATGAAATCCTCTGCTATATAAATCTTCATTGAGAAATTTTTATTTCAGGGATTGTGAAGAATATCATATCTATGGATTCCACACCATTACCAAACACGCTGGAATGAGATCATGGGAGAGTAAATTATATTTTTGACTCAAGTGGGGCTCAGACATCAATCAATTTGGTTTAAGTGGTTGTTGACTTGACTTGGATTCTCTTTTGCCTTCACCTCCCTCATCTCATCTCAGCTAATTTCATCTCAGCAACTGGAACATGGAAGGAAGTGCAGCTTCAATGGTGGTAGAGGCAGCATTAAGCGCCCTTTTCCAAGTTCTTTTCGATAAATTAGCCCTCCCTTCCTTGAAGAAGATAGGCCTTCTCTTCGGTGTTGAAAAGGAGGCGAAAAAGCTCTCATCAACCCTCTCAAGAATCCAATCTCTTCTCAGCGATGCAGAAGATAGACAAATCAAACAGGAATCAGTTCGTCTGTGGCTGAGCGAGCTCAAGGAAGTCGCCTACGACGTCGAGGACATCCTCGATGAACTCGCATTCATAGCCCTTCGATCCAAACTAGAAACGGCCCCTATCCAAACCAGAAAGAGGAAGCTGACTGATCAGGTTCGGGTACCCCACTTATTCTATCGATTTTTTTTCCAATTTCGACTTGGGTTCTCGAATTATGGAGATTAGGGAGAGATTAGATGAGATTGAGAGCGAAAGCAATCAGTTCCATTTCAAAGTGATACATCATGGGTGGTCTGCAAGGCTCAAACCCAGACAGCGGCCTCCCACTAGCTCCATCATAGATGAGTCCATTGTTTTTGGAAGAGAAACTGAAAGAGAGGAGTTGGTAGGTTTGTTGACATCAGAAGACTCTCCTGCCGGAAATGGCATCTGGGTCATTCCCATTTGCGGTATGGGTGGTCTTGGGAAGACAACGCTGGCTCAACTAGTCTACAATGATGAACGGGTAGTGAAACGTTTTAAGATGATAAGAGCCTGGGTCTATGTGTCGGAGGATTTTGATTTAATTAGGCTAACAAAAGCCATTGCGGAGTCTGTTACTGGGAGCGCTTGTCATCTTACAAACTTGAATGCAATTCAAGTTAGTATTCAGAAGGCACTGAGTAAGAAAAGGTTTTTGCTTGTGTTGGACGATGTTTGGAATGACAACTGTAATGATTGGGATGCATTACGAGCTCCATTGATGGTTGGAGCAAGAGGAAGTAGAATTCTAGTAACCACAAGAAGCCAAAGAGTTTCATCAATGATGGGAACAGTTCACACTCACTCCTTGCAGGGTCTGTCACATGATGATTGTTTGTCTCTGTTCAAAAGACGAGCATTTGCAGAAGTAAACTCAGATGCATATCCAGACTTGGTGATGATAGGCAAGGAAATTGTAAACAAGTGCAATGGGTTGCCTTTGGCAGTGAAGACACTGGGAGGTCTGTTACATTCTAAGCTAGATGTCGTCGAGTGGGAAGTAATCTCAAAAAGCGAGATACGAGATCTGCCAGAAGAAAGAAATGACATTTTGCCCGCTCTAACATTGAGTTATCTTCACTTGCCAGCACATTTGAAGCGATGTTTTGCTTATTGTTGCGTATTTCCTAAAGGCTCCAAAGTGGAAGGCAATCGATTAGTTTTGATGTGGATGGCACAGGGTTTTATTCAGTCTAAAGTTAGTAATCACATGGAAGAGAGAGGCGGAGAATATCTTGCTGATTTGGTTTCAAGGTCTTTACTTAATTGTGTATCTACATCATATTACACAATGCATGACCTCACTCATGATCTCGCATGGTCTGTTTCAGGAGCTGATGTTTTGGAAATAGGGGATGGGAAATCAATTAGAAATGCTGAAAAGGCTCGCTACATGTCGGATCGCAGTACAGAATCAGACAATTTTGAGGATTTCTATTGTTTGAAAAGTTTGCGTACTCTTAGATTGTTTTGCACTAGGAATATCCCAGCTGAATTGTTTGTACATTTGAGGCACATTCGCATTTTGCATTTGTGTGGATATCACATCACTGAATTGCCAGAATCAATTAGAAATTTGTTACAACTCCGGCTGTTTTACTTGTCTTGGACGAAAATTGAAAGGTTACCAAAATCAGTAACAAAACTCTACAATCTACAAGCATTGGTGTTAGAATATTGCTCTCAGCTTGTAGAGCTACCCAGTGACTTGAGCAACCTAGTGAACCTATGATATCTGTCTTTACGTGGATGCGCAGTTTCTATCCCTCCCAGAATTGGTAGGTTAACAAGTCTTCAAATGTTGGAGGTGTTTAATGTGGGAAAAGGTATTGGATGCGGAATAAATGAGTTAAAGGACATTATACACCTAGGAGGATCACTTCGCATTTCAAAGCTTGAGAATGTGGTCAATGCGCAGGAAGCCAAAGAAGCCGAGTTGAAAAAAAGGCAAAAGGTTCACAAGTTACAGTTGGAATGGCACTCCTACGATGTGGAATCACGACTGGAAGGCATTGAGGAAGAGGTAATCTAAGGTCTCCAACCTCACACCAACCTTAAAGAGCTAGAGATTGAAGGCTACTGTGGCGTCACATTTCCAACATGGTTGGCAGACTCATCCTTCTCTAATCTAGTTTCTGTCCGTTTGTCCAGCTGCAAATGCCATCTCCTCCCACCTTTTGGCCAGCTCCCCTCTCTCAAATGTCTAAATCTTTTTGGACTATATGGACTGAAAAAAGTGGGTCGTGAGTTTTGTGGCAATGGCCCAGTGAAGGGTTTCCCATCATTGGATTCATTATGTTTTCAGTCTATGCCTGATTTGGAGGAATGGTCTGGCCTAAAAGGTGATATTAGCCATGTTAGGGAAATTGATATTTCGTATTGCTCCAAGCTGAGGGTACTTCCTCTCTTTCCTCTCACATTGGAAAAAATAAGAATAGAAGGCTGTGAGAGTTTGGCTACTCTTTCTAGGGTCTCAACCATTCACGACTTATATTTGTCTGGATGCCATGAACAGATCTTGAGCTCATTGAAGTATCTTACCTCTCTTTCTTCTTTAAGTATTTCTATGTTTCCAACTCTAACATCACTGCCTAATGGTTTGTTGCAGCCACTTACAACACTTGAAAAGTTAATGATTATTGATTGTGTTCGGCTAATGTGTCTGTCAGAGGAAGTAGGATTGCAACATCTCACCTCTCTCCTTTCTTTGAAAATTTTGGCCTGTCCCCAACTCACATCCTTGGGTGATAAGGTTTTTCCCATCACTCTTCAAATCCTCCAAATCTCAAAATGCAGCAATCTGAACTGCTTGCCGACAGGGCTGCAGAATCTTACTTCCCTTGTTGATCTGACACTTGATAATTGTCAGAAGATCCATTCCTTGCCTGAGGAGCTACCAACCACCCTTCAGTCATTGCATATTAGTAGGTGCCCCTTACTGAAGGAAAAGTGTCAGGATGGAGGTGAGTATTGGTATCGGATATCACACATCCCTAATATAACCATTGCTGATTAGACATTCCTCAAGTTAGAAAAAGATACTGTGAAGTATCCAAACATAGCCAATGATTGATGCGCTGCAGGTAAAACTTCTCTCAAAGGTATTCGTTGTAAATTTTTCAGTCCTTTCTGTGTTTTTTTTCCTCTTTCCCTTTCCTCTTTGAATGTATTCATGACTGTACACATGGCTGCACATTTTGCAGATCTTGAAATATTTATTTTGTAGATGCCACTAGTACAAATCCTTATTGATGCAATCTGAAACCAACCATATATTGGCTTTGGTCCTTGAGTGTGGACCATTCTTTTCTTTTGATGGCCTCTTGAAAAGCATCGTTGTAGAATGTGATTATTTGATTGTCGCGTATTGAATTTGGAACCTTGCGGCAAGTCCATTCAGATTCACAAGCTATAGAGCAAAACGTACAGCGATAGATAGTGATGAACCTGAAACATTTATTTACCTGTAAATAAATCATAATTGTAGATTTTCATTTAAGGGAAGCCTACCTCCAGATGATCTGTTCGGATTCACAACTATAGAGCAACCTGTATTGTGCTAGATAGTGATGAACCTGAAACATTTTTATACCTCTAAATATATCATAACGTAGATTTTTTTTAATGGAAAACCACGTTTTGAGCCATAAGTTCCTCGCCAACTCTAACTTGCCAGATTGTGCTTTGTTTCTAACTTGCACCTGCTCTTGCCATAGAAACTGAAGACAAAGGACCATACTTTTGAGATCTGAGATGCTTATCAAGTGGATAGGGCTTCCCTAACTTGGATTGGGGGAATAAAGATAGATCTGTTAAAAAAAATTGAACCATCAGAAAAGATGTTACAGTTCAAATCTCAGATTCAGTTGTTAGGATTGTCGACCTGCGACTACTTCACGGAAGGAGCGTTTAGGGAGGTGCAACTTTTATGATAATAACTCTTACTCTGCGGCTGGGTCCATGGCTGCCTTGTGGTAGACTTACTGATGTGTTTGGACCTAGTGGAATCAATGACCTTGGCATGGGTAGCACTATTAAGGTGAGTTAATTCATTTCCAACAGATCCTGGTGCCTTGCTTTAGTGACCACAAAGCATATAATGGAATAGTCCAGCTCAGGGCTTCCCTACTCCTCCAGCTGTTAATTTTGAAGACGAGATCATCTGAACGAGCTCTGACAAAGGTGTTTTTAATCTGAAAACAGGTTTTACTGTTAGTTCAGCTCCTTTTGCAAACTCTTGGTCTGAAATGGTGTGGCTCAAAGGAAGGATCAACAAACATGGGGTTTGCATGTGGATGGCTCTCCAGGAAGGTCTCAAAATGAAGGTCAATTTGATTTCCAGGAACATCTCTTTCAGTTCATTATGTGTCCTCTGTAACACAAGCTCTGAATCCACACCACAGATCACATTTTCCTCAACTGTCATTATGGTTGCAAGATCTGGAACTCTTGTAGCCTTAAAATTTGGTATCAGTCCTCAGGAAAATAACACGCTGGCTGAACGAGTTGAAAGCTCTCAGCAAATGTGATCAGACTAATGAAGACAGCATCACCATAGCTAGGTTGTGCTTTCCAGCCTCTTGTTGGGCTGTGTGGAAAGAAAGAAAACATAGAATTTTCAGGAGCTCATCAAGGCACTGGGAGAAAATTCTTAAAAGACATTCTTCATCAAATTAGATCAAGAGCATTGTTCATCCTCAATTGCAGTCGCATGGGATCTGTCTACATCATCTCCCACTGTCAATAGGCACTTAATCAAGCATTCCAAAGCTGACTGGACTGCTCATCTCATCTCATCTCAACCTGGATTTTCCATTGAATTCCTTAAAACTCTCTGACTGCCTTACTTGGATCAAATGAATTGAGCACATGGAAGATGATATTTTCACTGCAGCATCAGCCATCATCGTCTCTGGAGCCGCAGAGGAGGAGACTTCATACATTAGTCATATTTGCTGAGTGCAAGATCCTCCGAGAAGCTCTACATGACCCCAGCTCCTCTCCTTTGAAATTTCCCTTTCAAGCTTGAAAAGTGGCAAGACTTTTCAAGTACCTAAAGGCTTCCACTAGTAATGGGTTAGGTGCAAGCTTCATTAGCTGGTCCAATGCAGCTAGAAACTTAAGGAACTGCAGCACAATCATACAAGGTTTCGCCTGATCCGGGATGTGGATCTTCTTTCTTTTTCCATTGGTCTTAGCTAGGCCTGTTTAGCTATATTTTGTTGGTGCTGGCCCTGCATGTCATGGGCTGTTAGTTTTTTTTTGTTTTGTGATTAGTTCGGATTCAACTGCATTCTTTTCTGGGAAGCATTTGGATCGAACTAGTCATGAGTATTATACTTGTATATTTTCTCGTCGAAATACAATACTTACCAATTCCGGAAAAAAAAGTCTTACACTGCAGAGCATTTCTACCAAAAGTTCAAATGGTAAGAGGGAGAATGCTTTCTGCTGTTCCATGTTAACATTTTCCTCGGTTTTCATTATGAGGTGAAAACATCTTCTATAGTTTACGTGGAAAGCAAAGTTCGACGCAAGTGAGGAAAACCATTTTATGCAGTCTCATGCGAAGAGTAGAAGCACACTTTACCATGAAAAATGTTTCCAAGCACCATACAATTAAAGCAGAAACTGTAGAGAAAATTAGGCCCATAGACCAAATCTAGTCTAGCCTGTTCCACTTCATATTATGATAAGAGAACTATGATTTCATTTATGAATTCCATGTCAAGTGTGTGACCATGGATCCATTGGTTGAGACAATTGGTTGAATGGTGTGGTCTGAATAACAATTGCAAGTAGCTAAATAGCTTCGGAATGGAAATTATTCTCTGGTGAAATAATGAGAAGAGTAAATGTAATGATTTTCTCATAGAAGACACTGAAACTCTTCTTCCACTGAAATCAAAAGAAATTGCTAGGTTTTAAGACTTGGAGGATTGCTCCCCCACTTCCTTTTCTCTTTAAGAGTGTTTTTTTTAATCCTTTTCTCTAAGTTAAGATATCAAAAATGCTTGCTCACTAGTGTAGTGTTTGGGTGGTAAGATTGTCTACCCAAGTCCCTGTTTGGGTTCTTGTAATACAATTTACCATGACTGAAAGTTGTTCATTCAGCTGGTTTCCCTATAATTACCATAATTAAGTCAAGTCTGTTTTATTTTCTCGGTAAGTAATTACTTATGGTAACATAAGTTATCTGTAACCTAATGCATGACAGCTAAATTTCAAGGATCCAAATTGGGCCTGAGGTCTAATTATACAGAAGCAGAGTTTTGATTACATACCAAAATTGAATTATGTGAATGTTGTCAGCACTATGATTATAGGCAATGAAATGAATAGTTACTCATCATTTTGAGTTTGATTGGATTGATGGAAACACCATATAGGGTGGTTTTGGATATAGTTTTTCTTCAAGAAACTGATTAGTGTTATATAATAAATACTATTCTAAATTTCAACAAGGGGATGTAGCTCAAATGGTAGAGCGCCCGCTTTGCATGCGGGAGGTACAGGGTTCGATGAACTGCATCTCCATTTCGAACTAAAATAACACACTTTTTTTAATGTTCCACTTTGGGCTATTATTGGCCTGAGCCTCTTTTTTTTTTTCACATGGGCCCAGTCAATAATTGTATCTATTGGTCTATTTTGATGTAATGGAGACTTAGGTTATAGTTGCTTTCTTATCATTCATATTTGGGGTGTGACTAACAAAAGTATTTTTTGCTGGCAGTCAAACTACCTAATGTAATCCTTCCCTATTTTTTAACTTGATGAAAACCGATAGAGTTATACTTTTAGGATATGATATTAATCTATGATGCACAGATATGACATGGATACGGCAAGGAGAAGCCATAGATACAACAGGGATATGGATTTCACACATAAAATATAAAGTATTGGATACAATACGACACGATACGTTGTCCATTTTGAAATATCAATGCATCATAAGTATTAATTGCAGGGCTTTGCACTTGACCCTGTTCCAAACACTATGAAACCATATCCAGACTCCCACCCCCACCACCAGAGTGAATTTTCTATGTGGCACTGAGTCCATTTACAGTTGAGGAGTCCAAGTCTAGGTCGGACTTGACCCTTGTGCTTGATCTGACTCTACCTATTTACAAACAGGCAGACTCAAGCCTGTTGTTTAAAGCCCGTTACGACTTATGCATGTTCATGTCAAAACCGTTTTCAAAGAGAACAACAGAAAGAGGAAAAATCATTAAAAAATTGGTTTTATAGGATGGATGCATGTTAGTGAGGATATTTTCCTGCAAACGGTTTACATGGGAATTCTTTCAAGTTACATGTCAAAGCCATTATTGACTGTCGTGTCAGACCCAAATGCGTGCTCTTTGAGAGAACCATTAGACACTTTGAAATCGATGCCTAACTCGGTTTGGGCCATGATAAAATTGATGGGGGTATTGCATTCCACCTTATCAGGATGAGGGTGATAATAACTGATATAATGATAGACAGCAATATTTAAGATCGAGGAAGCAAACCCAAATGAGAGAGAAGGATGGCCTATCAAGGTTTGATAGGCTGCCCTTCCTAGGGGGGCCACTTTGATGGGATGAATAGAAAACACTACACTTAGTATAGAAATTGAACCAAATATCACTCCAGTTGTAACTTTTGAAAGGAAGATTTTTAAAAATTAAAAGCTCTTTAAAGTGGGTTTTTAATTAAATCTGAGGTTAATGGTCAAATAATTAAACTAGGGAGAGCGCTAATAAATGAGGTAAATGGGTCTCAATGGCTTAGGTTTATCAAAAGTGGTCGCAGTAGACAAGAAAGGAGGACATACCAATGTGATGTGAGGATTCTGCAATAGAAAGGAAAATCATTCTGATTCTTCCCTACAACATACGGCTCTATTGTTTAGTGAGACACATTGTCTATGGAGAAAACGAAGAAATTATGGACTTGTTTGGCATCATTGTGAGAATATTGTCATTCTGAAAATGAATGAATAGAAACTTGTTTGATAGAAATCTCTCCATCTCGCCCCTCTCTTGGTCTCCCTAGATTTTCTCACACAAAATGTCTACCAAATAAGTTTTTCATCCATTCATTCATTCTCCAAATGATGCCAAATGAATTAATTTTCCTCAGTCGAAGGGATTTTGGTTTCCTTGGGAGGGTTAGAACTATAGAAATGAAGTGTGAAAACAAAAATACGTAGAGCATGAAAGACTCATTGCACAAACTGTTGGAAGTCTCACATCCCACATCACCCAAATAATGAGTTAATTAGGGCTTCATATGCCTGGTTGAGCCTTCAATCTATCAGCTTAAGCATTTGGGCTGACATATGACATCTTAGATGCTATCATAGCGGGTTTCAATGACATCATTCTTATGATTTATTTTATTTATCTATTTATTCTTTGTGAATGGCATCGACCCTAGATAAAAACTATCTAAGAAAAATATTTAAGAAAATAAGTCCCTAGGAAAGGATCGTCATATTTAAGAAAAAGATGTTCAATAAAAAACGGAAAAACAAAATGATCAAAATGACCTACTCGCGACATAGCACATATAGAGCAGTCCATTGACATTGACAGGAATCCAACTGCAAAGTAAATTGAAGATAAGGAGAAATTCTCTCCAGTAAACAGACTGCAAGGCACCCAGTTGGGTCCATGCTATGAACCTAACCAATACGCCAAAGGCCCCAGAAGGATTAATGGAACGCGTCAAATCAAGTATTTTAACTATTTAGGGCTGTAACAGACTATCATGCTTCCGGACGTCGGCGGCTCTCACTCTGGCAGCAGATACCCCTTTCCCCACTCTGCTCCAGGTAATCCTTTCCGCGGTGGCTCTCACTCTGGCGATAGATATCCCTTTTCCACATTTCAATAATTAATTCTATTCACATACTAGCTCCACCAAAATGCGTTATAAATCAAATGGCTGCAAGTCATCCAAGTTCCTATTTTTGAAGGAGTAAAACAGTGAATTTGAGTTGTGTGCATACACTAGCTACATTACAATATCAGGACTTGGAGTGCCTAATGACAGCATGACAGCATTTCATGTTCCGTGTGGGCTTTAAATATTAACTCTGCAACCACAGCTTTCTAGACAATTGTTCCATGTTGCATGAAAAGATCTGTTCAACTCATTTCCACACAACACACAAGCACAGAAACTGAGGGTTGACACATCACATGATTTATATCCCAGTAGAAAGAACTCAGAGAGTCCAATAAGCTCCTCTCCCATTCTCAAGCAGCTACTACGTGAGGAACAGAGCCTTTCCAGGGGAGGACATGGGAGAAAGTAACATACTTGACAGTTCCAGAAGCACATCAATGAAGATCCAAGAAACTGACTTTGGAGCAATCATCTGATCATTATGCCCATCGCCAGCCTCTCTAGCATCGATTAACACAGACACAACCATCAGTGTCTTCTGGAGACTCTGCAGGGTGTTCTTTTATTCTATCATGGGCTGACCCAGCTAGTGGAATGGGAGAATGATTGATAATCCTCCTATTCTTCCTTCTGCTAGAGCGGCCAGAGTCGAGGATGCTCATTAGAAGTGTTGACAACCAAAGTCATAGGAATAATTACCCCAGTATTGGCAGCAGATGTAGGTCTTTCAACCTGGAACACTTCAGTGCACATGCCAAAATTCAGTAGGGTCCCACCAGAAATTCAAAAGCCAACTATGTTAATGTTACATGGGAAATCACAAGGTGAAAATATCACAGAATTAATTGATAATAACACTTACAACAACATAACACAACATAAAACTCAGTCCAACTACTTAGTGCACATTAACAAATTTTCCTCCAAATTCTGTGAGCAGATTTTTTTCTCCCCTCCTAGCTGTGCATTTAAAAGACAGGCACCTTCAGTTTTATACATTACTTTGAAAGATGAGATGATGGTGCTGCAAGTGGCCATGTTCAAATTGTTTTTCTTCGCCCACCTCTGATTCTGAAGCAGTTAAATGGTCATTTATGACAAACCCACATCCCCAAATCAAAGAATATATTTTCCATCACAAAAAAAAAAAAAAAAAATGCCTTCCAAGAAAAGGGTAGCAATCAGTCATTGAGCTGTCCTTGGCACCATCTACACTGGTCATAGCATGTGAACCAAATAGCAGAAAAGTTTGAACTTTTCGGAGAGCAAACTGTGTGCAAGTATAAGCTATGCACTAAAGTCAACTGCAGGATATTATTTCCACAATGATTCCACAATGATTTCAATTTGTATGGAGAGAGAGAGAGAGAGAGAGAGAGAGAGAGAGAGCACCTCGTTTTCTATAGTTTCAATCTCTATTGTTTCATGCTGCAAAACATTTTCCACAGTGAATTGCGCTCCTACCTCTTACGTGAGACCGTATAAAATGGTTTCCTACCTCTTGGATAGGAATTTGCTTTCCACAAAAACTACAGAAGATGTTTTCACCTTAGAAATGAAAACCAAGGAAAATGTTATCCCAGAACAACATAAAGTAATCTACCTCAACCATTTTAACGTTTCGTAGAAATGCTCTGTAAGCTAAAAGTTATTATCATAAAAGTTGCACCTACTTAAACACAACTTATATTAAGTATTCATAGGTTGACAACCCTAACCACCAAAATTTTAGATTTGACCTATATCATCTTTTCTAAGAGTAACAATTTTTTTAACAGTTCTATCTTTTTCCCCCAAATCCAGGTTGGGGAAGCCAATCCACTTGATAAGCTACTCAGACCTAAAAAAAAAGGTCCCCTGTTGTCAGCTGCTATGACTGTATAAGCAGGTGCAAGTTAGCAACAAAGCACAATCTGGCAAGTTAGTGTTGGCTAAGTACTATGAGAAAATTACAGCTCAAAAGTGGTTACTTTTAAAAAAGTCTACAATTATGATTTATTAGAGGTAAAAAAACATTTCAGATTCATCACTGTTTGTCACTCAACAGGTTGTCTTGGGGCTGGGCTGTGGGATTTTTCGCAAGTCCAAGCAGATTGGGATCCCCGGTTTCCCCTCTTTATTTAGGTCACATTTGACAACTAAATCTTCAGGGAAAAGATTTTCGGTTTCCCTAAAGTTGTGGTAAATCCATGTTTGTCAATTGTAAATTCCTGAGGATTTGGACGAATGGAAATCTTCATTTGTTAGGATTTTCAGATCCGACTACCCCCCATAAGATTTGAAAATCCTTATTTAAGTGGATTTACACACCGAACTCTATTTTTCTCAGCTATATGCATCGATACGCGCTAATATCAATGTGAAATCCTCAACTATACAAATCCCTAGCAAGGAATCTTTGTTCCAGTGGTAGTTAAGAATCATCAAATTCATGGATTTCTCACCTGTTACCAACATGCTCTTATTGTTCGTGGCTTCTTTTGGGGCTTAGTCCCCTAAGCCTATTCTTTCATATTTGCCCTCAAGAGAAAGAGAAAAAAAAAAAAAACACCTGTTACCAACATGCTCTTATTGTTCGTGGCTTCTTTTGGGGCTTAGTCCCCTAAGCCTATTCTTTCATATTTGCCCTCAAGAGAAAGAGAAAAAAAAAAAAAAAAAGCTATATATCACCGTATGCATTGCTTTGTTGTGAACCCAAAGAAACCATCTAGAGGTACTTTACAGCAAGGTTCCTGATTCAAAAGTTACCAATCAAATAATGTCATTCATCCATGATTTTCTTCAAGATGCTGTCAAAGAAAAAGGATGGTCCACCCACGCTCAATGATCAGAGTCAATAAATGGTTATTTTTCTATTGCGTCATTAAAGAAATGCACAAGTAGCATACAAATTAAAATTTTAAGGATCTTGCAACAACCATGTGTACAGTGCTGAGTACATCCATAGAGGACAACAAAAAAAATCAAAACAGACTGAAAAAAAAAAAACAGAGAAATTTTACCTGCAGCATATCAATCATGTTTAGATACTTGGGAGTGTCTTTCTTTAACTTGAAGTAATGCGCATGCCATTAATTTTTACACAAGGGATGCGTGATATCTGACACCAATACTCGCCTCCAACCTGACACTTCTCCTTTAGTGAGGGACATGTTGATATATCAAACAAATGAAGGGTGGTTGGTAGCTCCCCAGGCAAGGAATGGATTTTAGGACAACTAGAAAGTGTTAGATTAACAAGGGAAGTGAGATTTTGAAACCCTAGTGGCAAGCAGTTCAGATTGCTGCAACCCGAGATTTTGAGACTCTGAAGAGTGGCAGGCAAAACCTCATCATGCAGGGATTTGAGCTGGGGACAGTGAGAAATTTCCAAAGTTTGTAGAGAGGTCAGATGTAGCAAATCCACTTCCTTTGACAAAGACGTAAGCTGATCACAACCAAAAATGGCTAAGTTTTCAAGGACTGTAAGTGGCTGCAGAAAGCTAGTAGGTAGTGATGTTAGAGTTGGAAATGAAGAAATACGTAAAGAAGATAGAGAGGTAAGATACTGCAATGAGCTCAAGATCTGTTCATTGCATCCAGACAAATTTAAGTGGCGAATGGTTGAGAAGCTAGCAAGAGTAGCCACTCTTTCACACAATTGTAGCAGTACTCTTTCCAATGTGAGAGGAAAGAGAGGAAGCCTCCTCAGCTTGGAGCAATGGGAGATATAAATCTCACTAACATGGCTAATATCACCTTCTAAGCCAGACCATTCCTCCAAATCAGGCATAAACAAAAAACCTAACTTCTGCATTGATGGGAAACCCTTCACTGTGCCATTGCCATAGAACTCGCGACCCACCTTTTTCAGTCCATAAAGTTTCTCAAGATGTAACTCTTTGAGAGATGGAAGTTGACCAAAAGACGGAAGAAGACAACATCTACAATTGGACAAGTTGACAGAAACAAGATTGGAGAGGGAAGAGTCCCCCAACCATGTTGGAAATGTGACACCACAGTAGCCTTTAATCTCTAGCTCTTTAAGTTCGGTTGGAGGTTGGAGTGCTTTGAGTACCTCCTCCTCAATGCCTTCCTGCCGTGATTCCACATCGTCGGATTCCCATTCCAATTGTAAGTTGTGAATCTTTCCCTTTTTTCTCAAATTAGCCTCTTTGGCTTCATGCACGTTGGCAACATTCTCAAGCTTTGAAATGCAAAGTGGTCCTTGTAGGTGTATCATGTCCTTCAACTCATTTATTCCACATCCAGTCTCTTTATCCACATTAAACCTCCCCAATGTTTGGAGACATGTCAATCTCCCAATTCTTGGTGGGATAGAAACTGAGCATCGCCATAAAGACAGATGTCTTAGGTTGACTAGGTTGCTCAAGTCACCAGGTAGCTCCACAAGCTGAGAGCAATGTTCGAGCATCAAGGTTTGTAGATTGTAGAGTCTGGTTGTTGATTTTGGTAACCTCTCAATATCTGTCCAGGACAGGACAAGACACCTGAGTTGGAACAAATTTCCAATTGATTCCGGCAGCTCAGTTATGGAAGCGTACCTCAAGTTCAAGACGCGTATGTGCCTCAAATCTATGAAAAGATCGGCTGGGATATTATTAATATAAGTTGCAAATACAGGACATGTAAGAGTGCGCAGACTTTTGAAACAGTAGAAATCCTTGAAAGTGAATGATCCCATACTAAACCCGGACAGGTGACACGATACGTGGCGAACCTTTTCAACATTTTTATGAGACTTCCCAACTCCTACTTCCACAATATCATCTCCTGAAACAGACCGTGCAAGATCATGAGTGAGGTCATGCATTGTGTAATATGATGTAGATACACAATTAAGTAAAGACCTTGAAACCAAATCAGCAATGTATTCCCTGCCTA
The DNA here is from genome assembly GCA_038049695.1 of Cinnamomum chago. Lineage (NCBI taxonomy): Eukaryota > Viridiplantae > Streptophyta > Magnoliopsida > Laurales > Lauraceae > Cinnamomum > Cinnamomum chago. The sequence goes on along the minus strand of CP142453.1, from coordinate 31,692,405 downwards.
TGTCTTCCATTTGCTTACTTCCTTCACAGTGAATAAAACCTTGTGCCATCCATATCAAAATAAATTCATCGCCAGTCACATTTTTACCTTTAGGAAATATGCAACAATATGCAAAACACCTCTTCAAATGTGCTGGCAAGTGATGATAACTCAATCTTAGAGAAGGCAAAATGTCATTCCTTTCTTCTGGCAAATCCCATATCTCACTTTTTAAGATTGCTTCCCACTCAACAACATGTACTTTATAGCATAACAGACCTCCGAGTGTGTTCACCGCCAACGGCAACCCATTGCACTTCTTTACAATTTCTTTGCCTAGCATCACCAAGTTTGCCTGTGCATCTGAGTTTCCTACTGCAAATGCTCGTCTTTTGAACAGAGACCAACAATCATCATCTGATAGACCCCGCAAGGAATGAGTGGGAACTGTTCCCATCATTGACGAAACTCTTTGGCTTCTCGTGGTCACTAGAATTCTACTTCCTCTTGCCCCAACCATCAATGGAGCTCGTAACACATCCCAATCATTACAATTCTCATTCCAAACATCGTCCAACACAAGCAAAAACATCTTCTCTTTCAGAGCTTTCTTAATACTATCTTGAATTGTATCCAAGTTGTTAAGATAACAAGCGCTCCCAGTAACAGACTCTACAATTGCTTTTGCGAGCCTAATTATATCGAAATGTTCAGACACATAAACCCAGGCTCTTACCTCAAAATGCTTCACTACCCGTTCATCATTGTAGACCAGTTGAGCAAGCGTCGTCTTCCCAAGTCCCCCCATACCACAAATGGGAACAACCCAGATGCTATCTCCAGCCGAGGAGGAGGAGGAGGAGGAGGAGGATGTCAACAAACTGACCATCTCCTCTCTTTCAGTTTCTCTTCCGAATACAACAGACTCATCTACGGTGGAGCCAGTCGGAGGACCCACTCTGGGTTTGAGCCTTTCAGACCCATGTACTACTTTGAGATGGAGGTGATTGTTTTCTCTCTCAATCTCATCCAATCTTTCTCGAATCTCCATAATTCGAGAACCCAAGTTGAGATTGGAACTAAACCGAGAAAAAAAGTGTGGCACCCGAATCTGATCAGTGAGCTTCCTCTTTCTCGTTTGCACTGGGGCTTCTTCTAGTTTGGATTGAAGGGCTATGTATTCGAGTTCATCGAGGATGTCCTCGGCGTCATAGGCGACGTCCTTGAGCTCGCTCAGCCACAATCGGACTGATTCCTCTTTGATTTGTCTGTTTTCTGCATCGCTGAGAAGAGATCGGATTCTTGAGAGGGTTGCTGAGAGCTTTTTTGCCTCATTTTCAACACCGAAGAGAAGGCCTAGCTTCTTCAATGAAGGGAGGGCTAATTTGTCGAAAAGACCTTGGAAAAGGGCGCTTAAAGCTGCCTCAACCACCATTGAAGTTGCAGATTCCATGGCTCCAGCAGCTGAGATAGATGAGATGAAATGAGGGAGAGGTGATAGAAGGTGAAAGAGAGCAACACAAAGTCAACACCTTGCAGAGAACCTAAAGTCCTCAATTCGTCACCCTTATTAACAAGGGAATTTTACAAGAAAAGTGTTCCTGTATATGTATTTCCCGGTTTTAAACAAATATACCCAGAAACACCGAAATCGGTGTTCGTATATAATTTTTGGACACTTTTACCCCCACATGCATGGAACGACTTTTCCATGGGTATTACCCATTTCCCGCCAAACTCATCCCGTCTATTCCCTTCTTTCTCCATCTCTGTCTCTGCATGCATTCTCCCTCCCTTCTCTCCCTTTGCTCTCGGCTGCTGTCGCTTCCACTAGTTTCACTGCTCTCTCTTTCCCTCTTCTTCTCCGGCCTCGCCCTTCACCGTCAGACACATGCAATCAACGGCCAGGATTCAAAGGGCAGCAACATCATATGAATAAGAGGACTGCACAGACGATGCATTGGTGATGATCAGGTTATGTAATCTATCTTTTGTATACCATCTCCTGTTATTCTATCCAGCACCCCATCTCCATCTGCTCCCATTCGGTTGTCTAGTGGTGGAGAAAAATATAAGTTGGTGCAATGAAAAAGCCACCGAATGTCAAGTAGATGCATGCACAGAAAGCTAGTCTTGTGGGAGCTAATTGGGTTCCTTTTATTTTATTTTATTTTTCTAGTGTTTGGCAGCCAGCGATGCTCTGTCGTTGTCGTTGTTGGAGTTGATGGAGAAAATCTTCTATATGAAAGAGGGTTTTTCTAGGCAATAAAGGTGAGAACCTACAAGACATATCCATTGTGGGTTTATCAACAAATCTAGACTGCTGAGTTCTGTCAGTACTCTCTTTTGTTCTTGTTGCTCACAAAGTGTTTGAACAAATGTGTTATTGAGTTCTGTCAGTTATTTCTATCTTGTTCTTGTTCATTGTGTGTTATGTTTTGAGCTGAAATCTGTGGGTGAGAATTATCTTGTTTTATGGCAATTCTTATTAGAACTTTACCCGCATTGAATGTTTCATTTGTTTATATTAAATGAAAAGCTTGATAAGTGTATTGTGCAAAACTATAGTTTGCAAGCCCATATGGCTTTTTAGGATGTTTCATTAAGGATGATGTGCCTTCCACATTGCAAGGGAAAAAAACTCTATAGATTTAGTCTTGCAAACTTGATGCCTCAAATATCAAACTGAATCTGCCAAGTGTTGATTCAACCTGTATACATGGTACCCATTTTAGCATAAGTCCCAGTTAAGTAATTTGTTGTTTGGGTCCTTGCCCTGCATATTAGTTGTTTGCGTGATTTTGTGTTCTTTCTCTGCATGGGCTTTAATCGAATTCGAAATACCTAATAGAAATATAGTCGTTCCCTGTTTTTTTATGTCTCATTTCCCTGTTATTGACATCTCAATTGTAGGCCCTCAATACGTTGGGTGTTTTGAAAACATCGGTGGTTAATATGCTAAAACCAGATGCCAAACTACTTAGCTTAGGTCAGTTTTGGGTTGCATTCAACTATGTGCTTATTACGCCATGCCGATCATCAAGTAAGTTTGGTCAACCTTCGTGTAGCACTTGTCACACAGTAGTACAACCCGAAATGTCATTTGGAATGTCTCCCACTTATAATATCGACTGTACATATTCAGTCATGAAAATCGACGTCTCACTAAAAATATTTATTGGTTGATTTACCTATTTGGATATAGGCCTCGATTTGAACATCTTAACAGTTTATCTGGTAGTATCAATTTCCCATGTTTAGTTTGTTTAATACGACTGTATTGGGTCTGGAATGCATCCCTGCCTTTCTATGCGATAAATAATTTCGTCCTAATGTTATATATTAAGTTTCTCTGCACCGCTGATTGATATTAATTTTAGATTGCATTGCTTTTCTTTATTTTGAAACTGATAAAGATATGGTTGGAATTTGAAACCATATTCCATACTAGTTTGTTGTTTTTTGTTAGGCTCCTTCTTGGAATGAGACTACGTACGAGAACGAGTAATTAAGACCCGAATAGGAATGTTTAAGTCAGACGAGTATAACATGATTGCTTTGTTGAGCTGCTAAAATGTTAGTGAATTCCTATGTGGTTCCATTGTAGCTTACTTGACAGATGCAGCAACAACCATAAGAAACTTCATTGAAGTGGGCTATGGATTTTAGCCTTGTGGTCTACTATATAAGATATCGTCTCATCGATAAAATTAAGATAGATCTAGATAATGGAACCATATCCAATTCTTATAGATTTTTACATCCTTTAAAGTTTGGATACGAAGAGTTTGATAGATGTCAATTTCTATCTACAATGGATGGGAAGGGGTAAGAAGCCGTCAATTGTATTGATCGATCGAGCTTTATAGATTTGATTGGTGAGCAAACAAGGTCTAAGTCCGAATCCCATCCCATCCCATCCCATCCCATCCCCCGCCCCCCCGCACCAAAAAAAAAAAAAAACAAAAGAAAAGAAAAAAAAAACACTCGTCTATATCAATTATTGGTTCCTCCCCTAATCCAGTGATATTCGTTTTTTAATCAGCGAGTTACTATTGGCACCTATTGCCTAGTTAGTAATATGAGTATTCTTGGTTTTCGGGTAACATATAAGTTACAAAAAGACGTCAAGAGTGCAGGATCAAACGAAAAAGAACAAAATACCAATAAATAATGATCGATGATCCGATTGTCATGCTAAATGAAGTTGAAATGGAAACCCATGTGAAGTTTGTCATTCTTTCCCATTGTTTATGCGGCTGATTCTACATTTATGGGCGCTTTCTTCCATGGTGCATAGAATTGGTGCATAACTTATAAATTACCGAAACAATATCGTCATTAGAAATTACCCAAAATAAAGTAAATTGGCTTAAACCGTGCTTCCCCCTCATATTTTATACATCTCAATATAAAGCACCAGCATCTTTCCTTTTATAGACACCAAAAATGGATGACATAGATAGAAATTATGGTTACGATATCGTTATCAAATAATAATTTTCTTTGCAATTCTACACAGTTATATAAGATCTGACATGGAAATTAAGCTATTGGGGGGTCTTGTTTGTGAATTAGAGACGGTTTTATTAATTTTTTGGGTGATGAACTGACGAGTAGGGTCTGTAAAAATTTGAAAAAGGACGTTTGGCATTTTGTTATATGCTTATGAAATGATGAAAGATGCATCTAACAAGATATATAGTACACTTAATGATGGGGATAAGAAATATAAAGTCCCTATGTTTGATTTTCATGAATGTGTGGACGTTTTAGCCGTAGGATGCCTACTACCTATGGATAGCCTTGGTGATGGGCCTACTCTGGTAGTAGTCTAGTGAGGAAGAGCAGCTACCAAGATGTTGCTATATAACCTGAAAATGAGCTGGTATGCCTTCGCACAGACTCATGCTGACTATTCTTGATGTTTTCATCCAACCGGGTTGTAGTGTAGTTTCTGTTTGTTTTGCTGCTTCATTCGGCCTTTCATAAGATTGTGTTATGTTGTGGATTACTGTGGATTTTTCATAACTGTTTTGGGTCTTAATTCCCTTTCCGTTTAAAATTTATATTTTTTTATTTGGGTATTGCACTAAATAATTGTCATTATATTTTATGAGACGGATTTAACTACAGATGCACCAAAACACCCATTCCGGTGTTCGTATACGGAATCCACACGCCTCCTCCCATCCCTGTTTGAACGGTCAGCGTTCTTGTCTCTATCACCCACCCTTGAATCCACCGAAACACCCATTCCAGTGTTTGTATACGGATTTCACACCACTCCTCCCATCCCTGTTCGAACGATCAGCGTTCTTGTCTCTATCACCCACCCTTGAATCCACCGTCGCCATATTCCATCTAGATGTTCATCTCCCGTTTGCTTCCCTCTTTTCCTCTCTATTTGCTTTCTTTCCCTCACTCCTCTCTCCTGCCCTCTCCCTCTCTGCGTGCCTTCTCCCCTCCCTCCTCTCTCATTTCATCTCGCCCGCCCTGCACGACATGATTCGAGTCTGCTCTCTGTTTCCCTCTTCCTCTCCGTCTTCATCCAATCATTCAGTTCGGATCTATCATCTCTCACCGGCTACCATCGATGCTCCCTCCTCATGCATCCTTTAAAGAAAAATGGCCCCTACGATTTGCGTGGTTCCGCTTTCCAACTCAGGTGATAAATTGCTCAACCTATCTGTTTTTGCTTTATCAATAGCATGGTAGTGCCCTTGATTGCGTTTTGTGGTTTTAAGTCTAATTTGGATTTCTAACGATCGATTTATGGCCTTGTGATCACCCAGGGCGAGATCTCCTGGATGCGGGCCCTGCTCTCGTCATACATACAGTTTCAGGTATGCATTAATTTTCCCCTGTTCTGTTTTTGAATATGATTGCACCTAGTTTGGATTATCTCCTTGCCTTTCTATGCGATTATAAGTTGTCCTTAATGTAAGCTAAACAATGTAATAACATTTTGCCAGGCATTGCTGTTCATTATTTTGAGGATTATAAGCATATGAAATGCAGCGGTAACCGATTTTTATACGTGGTTATGCTCTTTCTTTGGATGATGTTACGCATGAGAATATTTATTCACGATTTTGAATGGAATGTTTTGAGATAGATGATTATAGTCTGTATTTTTTTGTTAGTTAAAATGATAGTGAATCTCTGCAATCTCGTTGAGATTGATTGATTTATTTCACTACCTACTGATTTAATTTCACGACTTACACGACATGCGCATCAATGACCATGGGAGATTTTCAAATGGGTTGTGGACTTCGTCTTTGTGGTGTAATATATATTCCATAGTCCAACAGAGAAGGGAGCTGTATATACCCAGTTCCAAAAACAACTAGTTGGATATTTGTATATCCTTAATCTCTGTAGAGGAATTCTGTGTAAATGCATAATGACTCATTGAATGAATGACAATGGGAATGAAAACGATGGTACTATGGATCGACCCTCCCAATATTAGTGAATCCGTGATCCCGTCTCACTATTTAGGGATCTCAAATTAAAGTCATCGCTCTTACGTTGTAGGACACCAAATTATTGTAAAGAAAATAAACAGTGCAATAGCGAATTAGTTTTCATAATAAATTTTATTTCCATCGAAAATACCAAAATTGTAGGAAACGGTGATTCCTTCACATAGCTGATCCACCTCATTTTGGAGTCCCCCCTCTTTTGTTGTACTCCACCGAATATATAAGTATAACCAAATTATAATTTTTTTAGTCCCTCCTCTTTTGTTGTAGGCCACTGAATATATAAGTATAACCAAATTTTCATGAGAAACAATTTTCATTATCGGTAAATTCTCAATAATCCAAATCGAGTGAGTCTGTGAGTCCTTCTCACTAACTATGTTTCTCAAATTATAGCCATCTCTATTACGTTGTCGGACACCCAATTGATATAAAAAAATAAAAAAAGTCCTGTATCGATTACGTTACCATAAGAGAAATTCGTATAGATGGAAATTTCATACCCAAATGAAATCAAACGGTGATTCCTTCACATATCTGATCCACCTCATTATGGATTCCATCCTCTTCTGTTTTAGAATACCAAAGATAGAAGTAGAACCAAACACTTTCAGTGTCAAAAAAATTGCCATTCGGTAAATTCTCAATAATACAAATAAACTGTTTCTGTGTGTCCTCCTCACTATCTATGCATCTCAGATTAAAGCCAAGTCAATATTACGTCGTTGGACACCAAATAGATATAAAGAAATTAAAAATTATTGTAACGATTTCGTTATCAAGAAAACAAAAAATTTCATAGAGATTGAATTACCTACCCAAGTTATATGAAATGGTGCGTCCTTCACATAGCTAATCCACATCATTAAGGGGTCCCTCCTCTTCACTTCTAGGATGCGAAACATAGAAGTAGAACAAAAAATGGATATCAACAAAAATCGTTATCCATTTGATTCTCAATAATCGAACATAAGTGCGTCCGTGAGTCCTTCTCACTATCTACGTATCTTAGATCACAACCAGCAATATTACGTTGTTGGACACCAACTTGCAATGATAAACGGCATTTGAAAACTATTGTAGCGATTTCATGATCATACAAAAAACACAACTCTAGTGAAATTACCTACCCAAATTGCATGAAATCGTGATTCCTTCACATAGCTGAACCACCTCATTATCGAGTCCCTCTTCGTGCTGCTGTACCAAATTGATGCCCCTTTTTCCCAATTCTGGGGATCTCAATCCAAATTATCCATCATACTGATTGGTTGTACCCCAAATTTGGATGGTGTACATTTAAATTATCATAACGATATCGTTATGAAAGTTAGCTTTTCCAATACATATAACCCTCTGTCTCATGAATATTTGATTGTGTAAAATGCCTGACTGTTGCTATGATATATATGTTGTTGAGATACGAGCTCTATCGCGTAATATCAACAATGAATCCTCGTATATGCCCACGTTAGCACTGTTTTACAATTTAGACATATTCAATAGCTTTCGTTAAATGTTAGTTTTTATTGTTTTGCTCTTTTCTTCCTTTTCAAATTAACGGATTAAAACTCTTCTGTTTCAACTTCTGGTGCACCTATGCGCGATTCCGCGTTGCGCTTGCTGTTTTGATTGAGCTTTGTTGATGCGCAATTTAATATACCCAATTCATTTTGCACAATCATGGTTGGAACACACCTTTCCAATGTGTCTGCCATAAGAGAATTAAATAGCTAGCCGTTTCAGATTCAAGACCATGTGCCAGCGGCAGGATGTCTGATCGTGATTTACTTGTCATATTCCATTCCGGTGGGCAATTAGTTTGGGATAATGGAAGTCCAGTTTATAATGGAGGTAGCCCCAAGATGGCCTTCCTGAAAAGGTCCCTAACGTATTCAGAATTGGTCCAACAAATATGTGACATCTACATTAAGAACATGCTTGGACACATCCCTGATATCCAATACCTTCATCAAAATGGTAAAGTATGCACTCTGACTGCCATAAAAAACGACGACGATGTCGAGGGATGTTAAGAGCATCTGCGGGTGATGGCAGTGCAGTTTACCTGTACATCCAGCCAAGCTCGGACCATGGAAACGATCATCAATGGAATGAACAAAGGTATGGTATGATAAAACATGTTTACAACAATAACATTTGTACCGGGCATCCTGAGTTTTTTCTCCATGCAGGTTGGGATACAGCAAAGCTGTTCATCAGATTAGTCCGCCGTCGGTTCTTGGAAAAAGGTCAATGCTAAATAGGGAAGTTGCCAATCAATCATAAAATACTCGCTACTTACATGTTAATTCGTCCATTTCATTCTTTTGTCATGTAGGGATGCAACCGGACAGGCCCTCCCCCGTCAAGAATCCGACAGGAGCATTCATTTGGTCGAGGATGCGAATTGGGATAACACACTACCCTCTCCTAAGTTTGTCATTTCATACTTCATACTGCTTATTGATACATGATTTTATAAGTTACCATATTTTCTGCCCCCACTTGTTGATATGGAAAAATTCCTCATTATAGAGAATATTTAGTGTTATGCTTTGTTTGTGACGATGAAGCTCATTGTTCATGCAGGGTTAACCCAACGAAGAAATTTTCATGCTTGGAATCAAATACTAGGTCGGCCGTAAAAGATTCTAATCTGTAGCAGTCATATCCGTCTGTAGACCTCGGAGTCGATTTTGAATTGCCTTTTACACAAGGATGCTACACATGCATAGGGGAAGAAAATCCATCGGCAGATATCGATGCTGGTCCGGATATCGACAGTGACAAACAGGATAATCTACTAGTGGTTGAAGAAGATCGATTCGTAGGGGAGGGGACTTCAGCTACAGATCATCAGCAGGGTGTTAGGATTGACCATGACAATCAAGATGAAGGTTTGCAAATGGACACATACAGTAGCATGGAGGGAGGCTACAATGTAGGAGTCGAGGAAAGTCCCCATGCAAACGGGATTGGGGAGTTGGGGATTGACGTTGACACTCTTGGGTATCTGCGCGTGGCCACAAACATTTGTAGAGAAGGTCATGCAGCCTTCAGACAAGGGTTCTCCACTCATAATGAAGAGACACTGGAGAACATACAGACACGAGCCCCATGCAATACTTTCCGAGACACAACATCAAACGCCTCAGAAGCTGGTAGAGTACCGTCAAACCGAATTGTAGGCGACACTGTTCAGTGGGAACCAGAACTGACCACTGCGGGTAAACTCGCAGACAGCATGCAAGCGGCTGAAGATTTGATGTCCACGCCACCTCATGAAGATAGGCCACATGCCATGTGGAATGGCAGGGTGTTTAGTAACCGTGATGCATTCAAAAGCACATTGGCCAAGTTTGCAATGTATACAAACTTCTGTTTGAAACCGCTAAGGACCAATAGATTTGAAGCGACGGCAAGGTGTAGCCATCCTACATGTCCTTGGCGCATCCATGCGTCTATTGTGGAAGCTGGGCCCCAGTTCCAAGTTAGGACCTACAACCCTGATCATAATTGTTCAGGACCAATGAACAAAGTACAATATCCTCAGGCCACTTCAGGGTTGATTGCGGATTGGATCAAAGAAAGACTTAGAGTACACCAAGACTACAGGCCAAAGGAAATCATGTCGGACTTTCACCGCGAATTTGGCGTACATATATCATACAGGAAGGCACATCTTGCGAAGGAAATTGCTATGAAGCACATTCGCGGATCATTTGAGGATTCATACAAGACCCTATCTGATTACCGTTTGGAGCTGAAACGCACAAACCCGGGCACAGTGGACAATTTGTGGACAGAAGATGACCACTCCTTCCAAAGATACTATGTTTGTTTTCGTGCATGTGCTCGATCTTTCAAATCATCAATTAGGCCACTAATCGCCCTAGACGGTACACACCTTCGGGGTAAATACCCGGGAGCATTACTCATTGCGGTCTGTCAGGATGGTGACCATGGGCTTTTTCCGCTCGCTTTTGCTATTGTGGAATCCGAGTGCTATGCGACTTGGTCATGGTTTCTAGCATGTCTAGATGAAACACTAGAACATATTCGTGATCTTACTGTAGTTTCCGATCAAATGAAGGGGCTAACATCCGCATTGATAGACGTACTTCCAGCCGCAAAACATTGTTACTGCTGCCGTCACATTTCGCAAAATATCCAAGCGAAATTCAAACACGGTGGAATCGTAATGAAGTTTTGGTGCGCCGCACGTTCAACTCGTGTATGTGAGTATGACAACTATATGGCAGAAATCAGATCAATTGATGTGGGGGCCCATGATTACATTAACGAGATCGGCCGGCAGCATTGGGCAAACGCATTCATCGAGGGACAACGTTACGACATGCTAACCACGAATATTGCAGAAAGCACAAATAGTTTGTTGAAGGATATTAGGGAGCTACCCATCACACAGCAGATAGAGTCGATACGGGCTAAGCTGATGGATTTCTATCAGAACCGGCGTGAAAAGTCGATGAACATGAAGACAAGATTCACTCCATATGTAGATAAGATCATTACCCGCGAGGCGGAAGCCTCACGGAGACTCCAGTGTTGGCAAGCAGGGGAATATGAGTTTCAAGTGGTGTCACCGGAGTACACTGATGTTGTGCATCTTGATAAAAGGTCATGCACAATGCAACTAGTATGACCATTTCATAGCTTTTAAGTCCATTTTACTCTACAATGAGTCTAATAGTCCTTTTCCTATAAAGTCACCAAAATAGAATACTCAACTAGATGGAACAAAGAATAATAAAGGTTTCACGAAAATATATTTGGTAACATCATTTTACATGCAGATAGTTCGGCTTTGTGAATGGGATGGTAACGATTTCGTTACAATAATTTCTTTGTTACTATCTAACTTTGTTATTCATATAGTAGATAATGAGTCGCATTGTATTGAGATGCATAAACAGTGATAACAATAAAAAGACATCAATTTATAATTATTTTTCCAAAGTAGCGTGATAACGATATCATTATGCTGGTTGTTGGATTCATCATTCATTTTGCAAATCCGACAACATATTGGCAATAAGTCTGTAATGGAATGCAGGAAAAATGTGTACGTGTAGGTCTTTAATTGTCTAATTTAAAACAGAAAGTACTTTCATTCATAGAGAAGATTCACCTCCAGCTGGTTGAACTAAAATTTATCTACTCGCCAACCCACTTTGACGCATTCATGTGGAAATTCACCTGCTAAAACTTCAAGACCAGGGGGATCAAGGCTATTAAAAAATCAAGCCAAATTCACGCTTTGTGTGTCTTGTATGGGATGGTGCAATCTAAAGAGATATAGCCTTTTACAAAGAGATAAAATTAATTGATAACACACTGCATGCTTATATAGCCTTTTACAAAGAGTTCAAATTAAAAATAACAACCCACGTTTGTAACGCCCTAAAACGTGGTAACAGAATAAGAGGAAATCGTCAAAGCACAAACAACTAGTCACTAAAGAATAGGACTTATTGACAGACTGATTAACTAAAAGATCGGGATCAGAATAATAAACTGGTAACCTCTAACAGTCTATTATTCCCTCCCTTAAACTATATGCAGAATGCATTTAGTTTATAGTAGGAACCTCGCATACGCCCAGCAAACTACGAAGCCTCAAAAACACCTCCAACCTGAGCGGCTTCCTCATAACGTCAGCTAACTGGTCTTGAGTATTACAATGAATCAATTCAATGACTCCATCTTTTACCAATTCACGAAGAAAATGAAACCTGATGTCAATGTGCTTGCTTGTGCCGTGAAGAACAGGATTCTTCGAGAGTTTTGCAGTTGAATAGTTATCACACAGAATTGTAGTGCATTTCTCCTGCACATAACCAAGCTGCTCTAAAACTCTTCTTAACCAAACACACTGACAAGCGCATGAGGCAGCAGCGATGTACTCGGCTTCAGTGGTGGATAGGCTAACTACAGGCTGCTTTTTGGATGACCATGACACCGCTCCAGAACTGAACATGAATACATACCCCGGTGTACACTTGCGATCATCTACATATCCAGCAAAATAACTATCTGAATAGGCTGTGAGTTGCTTACAGCCTCTTCTCTTGTAGAAAATCCCTATATCAGTTCTCCCTTCAAATATGTAAGTGATTTTTTTTGCTCCCAACCAGTGTTGCTCTGTAGGACACGACATGAACCTGCTGCTAAGACTCACACCATACACCAAATCAGGTCTGGTTGCAGTTAAACCCTCTCCGGTTTCATAATCTTGCATCCAAAGTGGAACTCGTCTTGCCCTCCCTTCAACTGGACCCGAGAAATCCTCATCATGTGACTCACTGGAAGGTGAGCTAGTGCCACTTGAACCAGCTCCATTTAGGCCATTTGTGTCATCTTCTTCGGTCTCGTTCACTTCTGCTCCAAGTTCACCTTCATTCTCAGCTTCATTATCTTCTTCATCACTATTACCACACTGTAACACATCCCAAGCCATTTCTGCCATGCTCATGTCCCAATTCCAGCCCTTGTTCTCCTCAGAAACAACATCACTGCTAATAATTATCTTCTTAGAGACCGGATCAAACAATCTATAAGCTTTCGACCCATCACTCGCTCCCAATAAAACACACTGACTGCTTTTTTCATCCAACATGATTCTATTCTGGTCTGGTACGTGCACCTGAGCCAAGCACCCAAAAACGCTGAAATACTCTACTCTAGGCTTCATACCACTCCATGCTTCCTCTGGAGTTCTATTTTGCACAACTAAAGTAGGGCACCTGTTGAGGACATGCACAAACCATCTCACAGCTTCTGGCGATAAAGAATTTGGAACCTGCTTCTCAGTGAGCATGCAACGCACCAATTTCATCACAGTCATATTCTTCCTCTCAGCGACTCCATTTTGCTGAGGAGTATTGGCTGTGGTTACTTGTCTAGTTATGCCAATTGCCTGACAAAACTCCCCAAACTCATTTGAGGTGAACTCACCACCTCTGTCAGTCCTTAAACATTTAAGGTAGGCACCTGTTTCTTTTTCAACGTGAGACTTATAATTTCTAAACATGGTAAAAGCCTCTGTTTCATGCAAGAAGTAAATCCAAGTCTTACGACTAAAGACATCGATAAAACTCAATAAATACCTCTTGTTGCTGTTTGATGTAGGCTTTATAGGTCCACAAATATCGGCATGTACCAGCTCGGGCTTCTGTGACGCCCATCTGCAGACTTTTTTTTGGAATGGATTCCCTGTGCTGCTTTCCAACCGAAAGTACCGTGCATTACTTTGCAGGAGTTTTAAGAGAAGGCAAACCACTGACCATCCTCAAGCGATATTGAAGGGTTCTCAACCCTTTGAAGCTCAAGTGTCCGAATCTGCAGTGCCATAAATAACTCTCATTGTCTGTCACAGCTTGAAAACAAGTAGTAGCTTTAGGCATCATCGATGCGAGCACAACAAACATCCTGTTCGCGCTCATCTCTGACTGAATAATTAGACCCTTACTAGGATGAAAAACTTTGCACTCCCCATTTTGAATCAGAATTGCCACACCTTTTTCTTGAAGCTGCCCCATACTTAACAGGTTATTTTTCAACTCAGGAATGTAGTAGACATCAGAAATTACCTGAGTGATTCCATTCACTTGCATTCGAACGTTTCCTTTCCCCACAATTGCCACACTTGAGCTGTCGCCTAGTTTCACAGTTTGCCTGAATTGAACATCCAAATCCGATAACCATTCTTTATTCCCACTCATATGATTACTACATCCTGAATCGAGGAACCATACCTCTTCTCTCTTAGCATGGTTATGCTCTACACAGGACATTAATAGCAGCTCTTCTCCTTCATCTAGTTTTGCGTAGTTGGCTCCCTTCTCCCAACTGGGACACTCATACTGAAAGTGTCCTAATTTGTGACACTGAAAGCACTCGATAGTGGCCTTGTTGGAAGGTTGTCTGCAATGACCTCTTCCTCTTCCTCTGAACACCCCTCAACCTCTTCCTCTGCTAGTGTTGTCTTCATGAGTGGCCTTGAGAGCCTGCTCCTCTCCTCGATGACCATTAATTCTTTCTTCATGGATCATCAAACTGCTCTGCAGCTCGTCAATGGTCAGTGTGTTCAAATCATTGGATTCTTCAATGGATCAAACCACATAATCAAATCTTGAAGTCATGGACCTCAAAGCTTTCTCATTGATGATGGTTTGGCTCGTTCTCTCACTATGAGCCTTCATTTTATTGGCTATAGTGAGAGTACGAGCAAAGAAATTATCAACAGTCTCGCCCTCCTTCATATGGAGAGTCTCAGAGTCCCTCCGAAGTGCTTGCAACTATGCCCTCTTCACCTTGGGAGAGCCTTGGTATTTCTGTTTCATGGAGTACCAAATATTGTTTGATGTGTCTGTCGAGTAGTCTCCATTATATTCCGATCTATAGCTTGAAAAATGTAATGCTTTACCTTTAAGTCCTTCCGCTTCTGCCCCTCGATCAATTTGCGTTGTGCTTCTGCCTGGTCCTCAATCGATTTGCGTTGTGCTTCTGTCACCACCACTATAGATGGCTCAGCCCCTTGTGTCACCACCGCCGAAATCCCATTCTCTATGAGATCCCAATATTCCTTGGAACAGAGAAAGCTCTCCTTCAACATCGCCCAGTGATCGTAATTTCCGTCAAATTTGGGAATGGTTGGCTGCACAAAACCACTGCTATTGCTATCTGTCATTCTGCTTGACTCCCTTACTCTGAAAGAAAAATGCGGTTTCTTTCCACACACACACTCACAATCAGGCCCCCTGTGGTGGTGCTCTGATACCAATTGTAGAGAACACTCAGCATAAACTATAACACACAAGCTTGAATGAAAAGTACTTAATTCATTGATAACAAACTGCAGGCTTATATAGCCTTTTACAAAGAGATAAAATCAAAAACAACAACCCACGTTTGCATCTCCCTGGAACGTGGTAACAGACTAAGAGGAAATCGTCAAAGCACAAACAACTAGTCCCTAAAGAATACGACTTATTAACAGACTGATTAACTAAAAGAACGGGATCAGAATAATAAATTGTTAACCTCTAACAGTCTATCAATGCCTGCCAATGGAGTGCTTCCTCAACTGCCTCCCAATGGACTCCTTCCTCGACCACCTCTGTATTTGTACGATGATTTTGTGAGTTCTGGAGAGCACCCGGCCAACAAAATTATAATAGGTTCCAAATGTAAGAGGTTGGAAATAAGAGAGGTTGTCAACAGTTATAGAAACAGTGGTAGTGTAACGCCCCAATTCCGGATACCGATAAACTCGTTCGATCACCCGAAATTGGCGCGCTACTTCCCGGAAAGTCCGAGAACTTCCAAGATCGTAGGCCGCAGTGAGGTCCAATTTAAAACTTTTTGACCGAATAACAATCAATGGTTAAAACTTGCGGAAGCATAACATTTGATTTGAGCGGAAGCAATAGGTATCATATATAATAAAGAAAGCAGAACAGTGGTCTAATTAAAATGAGTCAATGTAAATTTGAAGTTATACATTTTTATCTTTCTACCCTTCTCACAACAAGTTTCACTCAAAACCCAAACAAAGTGAGTCCCTCAAAATCCCTGAATAAACTCGTCTCCGCCCTCCGGCTCGACATCCGTGTCGGCCGGGCCCCACGCATACTCTCCGGCTACCGGTGCCTCCACGAGGGCTAGTGTGTCATCGGGAATCTCTGGGTCAAGGCCTAAGCACCATAGAATGGGTCAGATCTAAACGATCTGGCAAGATACAGCATACTACTAACATAGCATATATATATCAAATGAAGTAAAGACGGGTACATAAATTAAATGAATAACAAGGAAAGAGAACTAGGCAATAGTGCATGTAAAGCATAAGGAATCAGTATAAGGAAATCATCTACACAACTATAACTAAGTGGCACATTCACACGAGCTGGAATACCGCGGGATATTATGCCGCGGCCCTCCCATACTGAACACAGTCGCGGTGGGGAATCTCACCAGGGAATAACTAATCCCGAATATCACTCATCAACTCATCATCTCATCACTCCAGATCGGCACGGCATGACACCTTGCCGTCTTAGCTCATCATGATAGCTCCTCAACACTCAACTAGCTCCTACCGGGGATGATCAGTCCACCGGCTGAGCTTAAAACAACCGAGTGAATGCTCATGCCGACTCAAGAATAACTCTAAGGTCTGTGTCTGTCTAGGCTTTGCCTTGCGTGAACAAGGTCCTAACAATATCTCTAAGAGGTCTACTCATCTCAATATAATCTCTGGATCTCAATCACAGTCCAGGCCCACTCGTTGGATCCATACCGAGGCCCATCAGTACATGGCCTGGTCTAAAACTATCCACACGAGGCAACTAGTCCACTTATAATGATAAACCATTCCATTTCGATCCATATTACTCAAACAGTCCAAAAGAAACTGCCTCTTCAACTAAAGGGTTCAAATCTCCAAACTTAGGCCCAATAAGGGCCCGCCTAGACACAGACACGGGTCAATGATCTACGAAATCACACCATCGGGTCACCTCTAGATACCCTAGGTTCAGGTCTTCCAATTATGTTTAATTAATAGTAAACAGCTATTCTAAGATCTAAGAACGACAAAGTAAAATAACAGTGAAGTATAAACTTCAATCAGATAATCAACGGGAAAAGCAACGGTCCAATCCTAGGTAAATGGGCCACTTTAGGTTCGGGTCTATCTCCGGTAATTCGATCTCTAAACGATGTCATTAATGCCGTAAAATAATGTATTTTGGTGCTTAGTTGGTTAAGGGCATTGTTGACAACTTTTAGGGGTCGAATCATCTTAAATTTATCAACCAAAACACTAAACAGTGGTCCCCACGAGTCAAGGTCGAGCCACGCCATTGACTCGTGCTTGGCACATTGATGGAAGTTCATTTGTGATGGTTAATGGGTCCTACAATCGATTAATTATAAAACAATGCTAAACTCACACCCTAGAGTGCACAGTGTGGCAGGTCGACCTGGCAAGGGTCGGGTCGATCTGCTCCACTGGAATTAAAGTTGGGACTTGGTTTGGATTCTGGGATTCCCAGTGTACCCGATTGACTAGGTGGCCAGCCAGTCGATCTGGTACACGGGGATACTTGAGTCAGCAAACTCCAGGCCAAATCTCAACTTTGCACTGAGGTCTGTGTCTGATAGAAATATCCAAGTTATGCACAAACTATCCGAATTCGGTTCGTAAATACCCAGGGCTTAATCAATTTATAAAAACTAATGATATTTATAAAAGTGTCACACTAAAGGGGTCCAAATTAATTAAATTAATTTAATGACTAAAGGGGGTCCGGAAATATTAATTTAAGGGTAAGTAACATGTTAATTTATTTTAATAGGGTTTCCTAAGGTTAGGTCCCACTCTCCTAATTTCTAAAAATCAACGAGTCCCATCGTACACATTAGGAACTAAAAGTTTTGTTTTATTATTAAACTAATGAGTTATGGAAAATAGTGGGCCCCGCTGGGCCCAAGAAAATTAAAGGATCTAAATTCTAATTTATGAAAATTAAAGGTGCTAATAAAAAGTATTAAAACTAAGGGCTTAAATCAATTAGTAAGAAACTAGGGGTTTATAGGTTAGTGGGCCCCCACTGGGCCCAAAGCCCAAACCCACAAACCGAACTACACAAGCCCCAAACCCACTCACAGAACTACCCAAGCCCCAAACCATCAAGTCAACTCTCTTAACTTTTTCTCACCCACCCCCACTTCCCTCTCCAATTTCAAGCCAGGTGGTCATCTCATCATGTCATCCTACACTCACTCCACTCTCCAAATTCAAGCCAGGTGGATCATCATCCACCTACCCCCACCTCATCTCCTTCCACGTCAACACATTTCCTCTCTCTTTCCTTCCTTCATTCACTCATTGACTCATTTACTCATCTCTCTCTCTGTTTCATCAATTCACGACAGGCTTCTTCAAACAGAACCCAGATGAAATGGGTTGACGACAGCAGCGACAATTACAACGTTGGTGGCCCACTAGGATTCCATGACGTGATCAGCCCATGCCACTAGCGTCGCCCAAGCCCCAATGAGGAGATGAGCGGCCCGGATCTCCGAAGGTGGCCCCCTGGGCCCCACTGATCTCATCACAATCTATTATAACAAATCCAACACCGCCTCTGTTGCAGGAAAATTGCAACTGTAGCAGTGGCTATTACAGAGCCACTGCTACAGTCGCCCTCAACACCTCCCCATTCAATTCAATCTAAAAATTCCAGTCAATTCCATTATTTAAACAACAATTAAAAATTACAAAATCACATCAATGCCCGATCCATCATCATTTAGACCTATTAATCTTCCATCAATGGCCATTCCATCCCATACACAACTAGGCTCAGGTAGAATTCTAAAACTCAATAATCACAAATCATGAGATGAAACCATAGAAATCAAAGGAAACCACATACATTCTATGTTAATCAGTAGGTGCACTTGCCTTTTTACTTGAGATAAGGAGAGGCTTGCAGAGAGAATTAATTAGAGAAGAAGGAGAAGATAAACAGCAGGATGGCAGCAGCTGTAGCAGCAGAAGACTCAAGACATTCCCAGTCCAACTGGGATGGCCCCAGCTCAGCAAGGAAGAAGGAGAAGAGGAGATGACACAGCAGCAGTCAAATGGTAGCAGCTCCAAGGGGGTTGTCCCAGCACTAAAGCAATGGCTCCCAGACGATGAAATGGGGGAGGAAGAAGATGAAGTGGGGTGGCTGCTCCCAGCTGAAATGAAGGGTAAGAACACAGCAGCAGTAGCTTCTTCCGGATGGAAATTCCAACAAGGTACAGATGGGAGAAATGAAGAGAAAGAAGAAGAAGATGGTGTATCAGCTGCAGCAAGGGTCTTCAAGGGATTCCAGCAGAGTAACTGGAAGTGGAAAATGCAACAGCAGCTCTCTGATTGAAGTTTCCAGCAGAGACTTGGAGGAAATGAGGAAGAAGAAGAGATGGTAGCAGCAGCTTCTCACAAAAATCCCAGCAACAGTAGCTGGTTGTCTCTCTCCAACGTAGGAGAGGAGTGGAACGAAGGGAAGGTAGTTGGGAGGAACAGTAATGGGCTGGGGCAGTTTTCTTGGGAAGAGGGTTGGAGGTTCTCCTTGGGATGGGGGCTGGGATTAGGGTTTAGGATTTATTGCAATGGGAGTAAGAGAGGTTTTATATAGATAGGAGGGGTGGTTAGTTACTAGTTTAGCCCTAGGGTTTAGTGGAATTGGGATTAGGGTTTAAGGGTGGTTGGGTCATTTGGTTAGGAACTTTCTAGAAGAGAGAGAGAGAGCACCTTTCTTAGCACTACTAAACCCACTTAATCACTTAGTTAAACTCTATTAACAACTAGCCTAACTCTAAAAGCCTAGGATTAACCCAACACCCAATTAATTAAAATACTAACCCACTAAACTATTCTAACCAACTTAGGAAGTCTAACTAGTTAATCTAATTAGCTCCTAACTAGCCCAAACAAATAAGTAATCAACCAAGATTAGCCATAATTAGCAATAATTAGCAAGGATTAGTGAAGATTAGCGGAGATTAACAAGGATTAACATAATTAAACATCAATTAAGATTAATTAAGATTAATTAGACTATAAATTAGCCCTTAGAGGGCCCACCAAGGGTGGGACCTCACAGGTAGAACCAGAAAATGATTTGAAGAAACCACTTAGAGTTGCAACCTCTTGGTCCAAGCAAGAGGCCCTTACTTCAAAATTGATTATCCAAATCTTAATTGCAACTATGTTTCTCCTTAGCTATCGGTCGTGTAAAAGATCAAAACAACTTAAGAGCAGTTTGTTTGGAGGAATTCTTTGCTGGAATTTTTACTGCTAGGGATTTCTCATAGCTGTTCCCAAAATCCCTATTTATTTGGTTTGTCAGTACTCAGGGAATTTTTTTTTTTTAATCACAGAACTTTCCTAACTATTAGCGTTCAAAATAGGCAAACGCCTTTTGAGCATTTGCAAATGGGGACAGCTTTTGAAGAATTTGGATATCCCTCATCACAATAATTCTCAGATATCTTCTAACCAACAGGCCCTTAATATCATTGAGGTAATTCAAAAGAATGAACTCTTTCATTTGCAAGTAAAGCAAGTTACCTGCACTTAGTTCATCCAAATGGGCTCCGAGGAAACATGTAATTATCAATAAATCAAGCTCGTCAGATGCTTCCAAAAAAAAAGAAAAAACTATCATCTCAAAATTAAGGACTGAACTGGCCCAGGTCTATGAAATCTTACCTAAGCAAACTATGATCAATTGAGTCATGCATAATATAGTCTCACATTCTTATAAAGCGGTGTGGAATCTCAAATGGTGAAGTCTACTCTACATTCCTTGTGTCTTATGTCAACGAGCACAAGTAAAAGGCTTTAAACGCCTCACCTATGTCCACATCAGTACACCACAACTTATCTCTCTTTCTCTCTCACACAGAGAAGCTTTTGAAGATGCCCCAGAGCTAGTTATAAAATTCACGAGACAAAAAGCAGTGAGAAAAAAAATAAAGGACTGACTGTCTGTGGTTGTGGGTTTGGTACTGGTACTTGCAGGGTTGGCATGCGCTCTCCCCACCGGCCTCGTGATAGCTGCCTCTATATCCAGAGAAGCTCAACAGTTATAGAAACAGTGGTAAAACCAGAAAATGATTTGAAGAAACCACTTAGAGTTGCAACCTCTTGGTCCAAGCAAGAGGATCGAAATGAGAGGTTTCTACAAATGCCCAAACAGAATCCACTCTCTACTACAGCACGGTTCCAGCAGTCTTAGTAACCGAAAAATGCAAAAAGAAAACAAGAAAATAAATCATGTGAAAGAGAGAAAAAGAGACAAACTCACCTTCAAAGAGATCTGAAATGGAAGATGACGCTGCAATAGTTGTGGGAGCTCCGCCGGAGGATCTGGCCGGAGTTTCTTAGGCAGCAGGAGACGATGTCGTGATTGAGGGGAGAAGAGTTAGAGAGGAAGAGCCAGGATGCACGATGATGGGAAGAAGAGCTAGAGAGAAAAAGGCGGGAGAGTGAACAGGATGAGAGAAATCGTGGGATTGAGGGGTGAGATTAGGTTTATTTCGATGACGACGTCGTCCGCAGAAACCGGGGTAAAAGGGTCCAAAACCGTCTGTACGAACACCACAATGGTAAAATACGTGTATTTATGTCTAAAATGGTTAAATACATGTTTTAGCACACTTTTCTTGTAAAAATCCCTATTAACAAAGTTCGCTATATTATCGGACGTTTTTCGTACCATCGGTACCAATGTTCGGGCAAAAAAAAAAAAATTCTTTATTTACGACACAGTACATGTTGCAATGTCACAATCTATTTGCGATACCGTAAGATAAATTAAGTTGTGGTACTTAAATATGGGGAGGTTTCAAGTGCATCCATCCCTCACCATAGGGTGAGGGACACTTCCATAATTGGGCATTTTCAAGTACAAAAGTTATTTTTCAAGTACATAGGGTGAGGTACACATCCTTGTCTTCATGTGCAAAAATGGAAAGTGTCTCTCACCCTATGGTGAGGGATAGATGCACTTGAAACTTTCCCCTTAAATATATGTTGCGATATCGCAATTTATATTCCAATAGCGCAACTTGAAAATCTCTTTTCACCTTTATCCCTCCCTATTTCGATTATTCATCATTTTCACCTACGGTAACAATCTCCTCCGGCCGTTTTCACCATCCTCCTCCATTGCCAACCTATTTACAAATACGCAAGGTACCCAACGTCCGTTCGATATCGACGAAGCATCATCGTCTCCATTGCCTACATCGACTAGGGACTTTAGCCACCATTGTTTTGCAATCTGGGTGTTCCCGAGCTTGGTGTTGTTGTAGTCGCCCTTGTTGAACCTGGTAATCCTTCTTCCCTCTCTGTTTTAACAAGTTTTGGTCTTCTCTTTCCTTTGTTTTGATCAAGCATCTGTTGTTGGAGTGTGGTGTGACCCATCTTCAGAAAACATGTCATTTGCCCTAGGTTTTACAAGTGTCATTTTGGGTGTGCCTTAATTTGCAGTTAGTTGGAATGTTTTGGTTAAATAGCCAATGATTCATCCATTTTCTAAGTTGAGGGTTATAAGTGGATGGGGTAGGTAGGTTTCCACATATGTTTTTTCTAAGATAGAATCTAATAACAATTGGGATGCTTGAAGTAAAAAAGAAGCAGACTCAGCTGAATTCTAAGCTTTTATTTTTATTTTTTCAATTATGATAATCCATTTTTTCATTGTTTCTTTTGTCTAGGCAAATTCCCCCTGCGTGAATCCCCATGTCATAAAACAATCTGATAAATAATTAAAACAAGCTATTAAACAAATTAGCAGCACTACATTTGTTATGATGGGTTGTGGTTGCACCTGTTCAAATTGAATGACGATCTATTCTCTTGCTGGCTGTTAGGCGTAGCGTATGTAGACCTTAGATGTGATGTTGTCAACTTGCAGTTACTTCCCTGTTTCTATGCAAATAAAAAAATATAGCTTGACTTCCGTTGTGGAATAATCTAAACATCCGATGGAGATCATCATTACCTCTTATGGTTATGAATGTGAAGCTTCGGCCATTATAATATTGATATTGCATGTATATATGCTCATTATGAAGCTCCCAACCAGTTTCTTCGTTTATCTTCCCGAATAGCTGACTGAAAGTTATATCGACATCAACCCATATTACCTTCTGCTAGCCACCATTGTAGACTGAAAGTGGATTGCTTACATCTAATATACCATTAAAATGGCATATTATATATATCTCAATATTATCCATTCTACCAAGGAGAACACAAATTTCGAATAATAAGATTTACTTTTGAAAATTTTTTAAGTTACTCACAAATATCCATATAATTCATAAAGATTTAGCGTGTCAAAATAAATATCGGAATAAGTATTTCTTTAGCAAATAAGAAACCTATTTGGAAGTACAAAGATTTGAACGTTGTTAAATATAAAAGAAAAAACTACTCTATGCATACATGGAAAATTAAAAGGTTTAAATATTTCTAATCACAAAAGCATTGACATTTAGGATAGCATAAAGCTACATATTTCTATAACATTAACAGCCAAATAACAATGCATTATCCGTTCAAAATAAATTAAATAAATGCATTATTTTACATCTCATTGGTTCAAGTTCTGCATATTTAGCAAAAGTATATATACTATAAAACATCAATTTAAATAAAATAATAGTGACAACATGGGGGTTGGTCAATTGGTGCCATATCCTTGGGTTTTGATGTTAGATGGTTACATATGTCTTTAACTATTGTCCAGGCAAGTTGCAAAGTCAGGCCTCAATTGTGAAATGAATCAAATCCCATCCCATCCCCCCCCCCCCGCCCCCCCCCCCCCCCCCAACAAAAAAAAGAAAAGAAAGGGCATTCCAATTTTTTGGAACAATAGAGTATGGTATAGTTGTAAGATCTTAACTGTTCATCTAATGAATATCACCGTTCGTTGATAACTATTAAAGAATCTAAACCATTTAATCGTTTGCTTACTTATATATAACATTAAAAAATCATTAATAGTTTTAGATAATGATCAAAACGATGTATGTAATGCCACAATAACAGGAAAATGTTAGAAAAATCTATGGACATTCTGAGTTTGTGCTGGGACCCACCATAGGACGGGATGAACAGGACATCCCACATTATTTTTTGCAACTGGACGTCCAAGCCAAATCCAGTTGTTGGTAATTCATAATATGAGAACAATGGGCTTTTTTAATATATCAACAACGGGATGTTCATCAAAAGGTCCCAAATGAAGAAAAAAGTTTATACAAAATGTTCATCACTGTTAATATTTATATATGTTCATCACTGTTAATATATGCTAGTGCATATATTAACATGTTCATCACTGTTATTTTTTTTTAACATGTCCATCATTGTTAATATTTATACAAAATGTTTCAAATATTTCTATGAGTGGAATTCCTTGGATCCTAACTATCTTCAAAAGATACAAAAGAAGAAAAAACTAATACAATAAATAAGAGAGAGATACATACAAAGTGGGAAACATGGAATGAATACCACATACAAAGATATGGCAGGAGCTTGCTATATATGACAATGGCCTGAGGTTGACTTATAGAGAATGTGGCAGGAGATCACTTGCTATGTATGCCAGTGCATCCCACCTTAACTTGCCGAGAATGGAAGCAGAATCCAGTCCAGAGACGAAAGCAACAGAACGGAAAGAAATTATGAACAGAAATGCATTCGTTGACTTTTTAACTTAACGCTTTTTGTGATATCGCAACTTAAAAAACTTGCGGTATCGCAACATAAATTGTGATATCGCAAATAAAAAAACGCCTTTTGACCAGAACAAATGGTACGGACGGTACAGAGAACGTCTGGGTAATATAGCCAACTTTGGTAACAAGGGGGAGGAATCAAGGACTTTAGGTTACCGTATAGAAATTTTCACATTTCAAAATGCCCAGGACAAAAGGAAGATGGACACAAACCACGAAGGAAGTTGGAGAGAGAATGACTACCGCAGAATTGCTATTAAGTCCCTTAAAATGCTATGAAGTCCCAAATTTCATATTACAGGGATAAATTTTATTAAGGATTTTATGGAAAAGAATTCTGAAACCTGACTAGGGGTTTCTGTAGATTGTACAGCACAAATTCGGTCTTCCCACCACTTTTTTTGTATTTTTTTATAGCGATGATAGCATCGCCCAAATTTTTTACTTTTTTTTGCTCCTCACGTATTCTTTTTCCTCATCTCCTTCCTATTTCTCCATATCCCCCACCCCCACTCCATTTCTCACTCAACCCACCACCTACAATGCTTCCATCATCCTCTAGGGAGAGGATGATTATCACCTCTCACCTTTCTGTCCAAATATCCCAAAATCTATTGGTAAATGTGTACACATTGGTGGAAAAAGCTGTGAATACAAGTTTCCTACTGTTTATTCTGGTGCAAAAGCTGCGAATGCAGATTTTTTACGATTCAAACGGGCGAGAAAAGCTGCGAATACAGGTTTTCCAAACCTACAAAAACCTTTCTCTCTCGTTTTCTCATGGATGGGTTCATGGGTTGAGGGTAAGCTCTACATAATAATGTACGAGCATAAGACCGCTATTGGAATCTTCCATGTTATGTCTGCCATTTTTTGTCTTTTCCGTCTCTTTCACTTTTCAAGATAAATCTTGAAAATATGAAAAGAAGAAAGAAAGAAACGAAGTAATCTTTTTATAAATCTTGTGATACTATTTTTCCAAGATGATTGGGAGAAAACGGAGTGGGGCAGATAAAGAAATAGGTGGAAGAAGAGGAAAAAATAAGAGGAAGAAGAAACAAAAGAATTATATATTTAAAGAAAATCGCATAGAGCGACGCTAGCAGCATTGCTTCTATCAAACACGAGCGACGCTAGAGTTGCTCCCCTCAACATTAAAAAAAAGGAAAAAATTTCCCGACGAACCCTGTTTGTGCTGCACAAATATTTGTGGGAATCCTTCGTGAGGAATGGCTAAATTCTAGGACTTTTCCCGTAAAATCCTCGATTTTATTCTAATATAAGTTGACCCTATCTTGAGGTTATAAGCTTATAAAAGGCACTAAAAAATTATTAAAAAATATTCATGTATTTCAGATACAATATAGAACATTTTTCTTAGACATGTAAATGCAGCCATTTCGATTCAAAGCGTTAAATTGCGGTGGAGTCCATATTTTTATACATTGAATGATTAAAGAATTAAAAATTTTTGATTTCTCTTTTCATGTAAAACAAAAGGTGTGTGAAAATTTTATCTAACGGGGTGCGATTAAGCTTGTTTAACCAGCCAATTCTTTTATTCAAAATCAACTTTTACTTATATACTCTAATCATATTTAAATGCAAACTTAATTTTTGTTTAGAGTCATATATAACTCAAATTAAGATGGGTCCAAACATTGGATATAAATCTAATATCTCAATGTTGATTTCTTCATATATTTTCAGGATCACCTTTGGTCCCTAACAACTATATGGCAACTCTTTTTCAATTTTTTTATGATTTTTGTTTAGGTCAATGTAAAGTGTCGAAAGCCAACCTAATAATCGAACTTTATTCTTACTTGGATACAAATATATGTAGCATCAAAGCCCATGCGATGCATGGTTAATGATATGCAAGTTCAAGAACCGGGAAAGAGGTGATAGGAATCTGATTACCATGAAAGACTTTGAGAGAACCTATGACTTTCTTGGAGTATCCTCCGTCGTGCATGTCCTGTTATATTATATTAAGGAACAATTATCGTACGGACAGTCATACACCTAACAATAGCCCCAAAACAACCCAAAAATACATATTTACCGCAGAGCTATTCGATCCGTAGAATATCCCACAATCACTTGAACAATCCGTGCATTTATTTATTTTTTCCATTCTGTGGGACCACCAAACCACCATCCAAACCGATGGATAGCAACAGGATGGTGGTTTGGTGGTCCACAGTAAAGGAAAAAATAAAAAACGGACAGTTCAAGTCTTCCCGCTTCTAATTGTGGGATATCCTACATTCCTAGGCTGTCGCCTGCGATATCTTACGGATCGAACAAATATGTATTTTTGGGCCGTTCTGGGGCTATTGTCAGGTTTTTGACCGTCCGTACGGTAATTATCCCTTATATTAATGGAATTGTTTTCTTCTCCATCAGCCTTCTTCTCTCTGTTCTTATGTAGAAAATACAAATTTGGGTGATTAGTTCAAAGATGAAAGAAGAAGAGATTGTGGTAGAAAGTGACTTTGGGAAGAGGACTTGGAGATTAGGAAAAAGTAATCACTCGCCTTGCCCATGGCTTCTTTCAGTACTGGTAGTGATATGAATTGCTTCTCTTATTTGTCGTAGTCTTCATAGAGAGAAAGAGAGGGGAAATGATGGGGGAGTGGGAGAATAAATAGAGGAGACGAGCGGTTTGTGAGTGTGGATGGATGGATGGAAGAGGCATTTTTGATCTAGAAGAGGGACATGATGGAAGAGGCATTTCAGATCTAGAAGAGGCATGTAACAAACCTCTTGGTGGAGAAGCATTTTCGATCCCAAAGAGGCTTTGATAAGAGAAGAGGTTTTAACCAACAATAGAGAGGGTTTTTTTTTTCCTGACGTGGATGCATGAGGAATAATGAGATTGTCCTTTTTGTCAACCATTTCTTAACTTTCAAGAGAAAGAATTTTTATTCAAATCCAAACTTAAGTTTTATTTAAATCACATAAACCGAATTAAAAGAGGTCAAAATATTGGGCATGAATTTGATTTTATCAATTTCACTTATATAAAATCAATGGATAATTATACTTCTATTAATGTATGATTTCCTAATCTGCTCATGCAAATGAATGGTGTCATTTTCATCTAAAAATACATGTATTTTATACATATGTTAGCTTTAGATAATAATAATCATTAGTTTAGTATAAATGAGTGGGATCACTAAAATCAAGAAAATCAATTTATGTTCAATATTTTAGCCCATTTCAATTTTGATAAAATGATTGGAAAATAAGTAGGGGTGATCATGGGCTGGGCTGGGCCGGGCTAAAGCATATCCAGACCCGAGCCCACCCATTTAATTAATTGGGTCTGGCCTAACCGGGCTTTTATCAATTTTATGGGCATTTGAGCAGTAATTAAATTAAATTACATGCATTCCTTACACGGGCCGGGTCAGGCTCTAGGCTTTCAACCACTTAATCCAAGCCCGGGCCAAATATTAAATGGGCCCTAATAATTATTCAAGCCCAGCCCAAAGTGGGCTGGCCAGACCCATGAGCACCCCTAAAATATAAGGTTTGATCTTAAATAAAAATCAAGCTTCAAAAGATTAAGAAATTATATTTGTGTTCAATGATTGGACGCACTCTAATTAGAGTCATGTGAATGTGGTTTATATAAAAATCAAGTTTGTGTTTGAATATAATTATATTTGGGTCTAAGTAGGAGTTGAGTTTGAATATGAGGTTAGATTATCCACAAAATTTAAACTGCATATCCTCTTTTTAAAGGGAATTTGGCGGCATGTCCATGTACCTTTCCCTTTATGACGTTAGGCCCACAACCTTTTGTCATAGTGTGGGAGGTCCTTTTTTTCAAATTTAAACACCTAAAATGTCTAAGGTATCCTTCCTTTAAAAGTTCTTATTTATTTTAAGATAAAACATATCCCATGATTAGTGGGATATGCCCATTAATAATGGTCAACTTCTATTTGATTGGCCATGATTAATGGATATCCCATGAATGGGATCTCCATTAATCAGTATCCATTAATGGGATTTTCATTAATCATAGACACATAAGCATAGACAAATTCAGAAAAAAAAAATAGAGAAGATTTACTAGTTCGAGAAGATAATTGTGAAGAAAACACGAAGAACTTTTGAGAAGGAGAAAATCACAAAAATCTCAAAGTTGTCTTGGGACCAACCAAAACTCAAATAAATTCCCAAAAACGCAGATAAATTTGTCAAAACTCAGATAAATTTATCTAAGTTTTTAAATTCTGCTAAACATATTAATTTTTCAAAACTCAGATAAATTTGTCAAAACTCATATAACTTTATAATTGAGTTCAAATATTAAGTTATCTGAATTCAGAAAGTATCAGAGCTTTGCATGAAAACTCAAATAACTTTCAGAATTCATATACTTTCCATCTGAATTCAGATAAAGTTATCTGGGTTTGATACAACAACTCAGTTATTTGAGTTTATCTTATCAAACTCAGATAATTTTATATGAGGAACGTATTCACCTTGCTAAACATTAATCCGGAGAAAAAGAAAAGGTGAAGAGCGAGCAAGTGAAGCTGGAGAAAAAGATTTAAAAAAAGAAGCCAGAGATGCAGAGATGTTGCTCGAAGTCATGCCTGATGATGCAAAGACGAAACATCTGGGTAGTCTTTGACATGGGAGTTGTACTTTGAGAAGGAATTCCTTTCAATTTGAATTTTAAATTTTGTTGGCTAAACATATTAATTTTTCAAAACTCAGATAAATTTTCCAAAACTCAGATAACTTTATAATTGAGTTCAAATATTAAGTTATCTGAATTCAGAAAGTATCAGAGCTTTGCATGAAAACTCAAATAACTTTCAGAATTCATATACTTTCCGTCTGAATTCAGATAAAGTTATCTGGGTTTGATTCAACAACTCAGTTATTTGAGTTTATCTTATCAAACTCAGATAATTTTATATGAGGAACGTATTCACCTTGCTAAACATTAATCCGGAGAAAAAGAAGAGGTGAAGAGTGAGCAAGTGAAGCTGGAGAAAAAGGTTAAAAAAAAGAAGCCAAAGATGCAGAGATGTTGCTCGAAGTCATGCCTGATGATGCAAAGACGAAACATCTGGGTAGTCTTTGACATGGGAGTTGTACTTTGAGAAGGAATTCCTTTCAATTTGAATTTCAAGTTTTGTTGGAAAATAGCATGAAGTTGTTTGAACGGTTGTGATAATTATGCTAATTAAGACGATTGAGCTTAAAGCTAGGAGGAAAATACGGGATATGATCTCCTTGGCAGTTAGTGGGCAAATTGGTGATAAAAAAATGGAATTATCTTCATTAAGGACCTCCGGCTAGAATATTTCCAACCACAAGGGACCAGAGGCAGTAGTGCAAAATAGCTTGAGTTGTGCCTTTGTTTTATGAGATTATAGTGTTAAAAAAGAGAAAGAGACAAGAGAAAGAAGATTAGGAGGAAGAAGAGAGAGTCTTTCCTATCTTATTAATGTATATACAATTACAAGGGGAGAAGCCTATTATTTCATTAATCTGTGTGTACATACAATAGGGAGAGGCCTATTTATAGGCAAAGTAACCTTATAAGAGAGGAACCCTAAATTTAACCCTAACTCATCTTAAGTGGGCATCCACCCAAGATCCATATCTTATAACACTCCCCCCTTGGATGACCACCATTCAAAGATAGTTGCCTCATTAAAAACCTTGCTAAAGAAAACCCAGTGGGAAAAAACCAAAGCGAAGGGAAAAAGAGTACAACATTCTTCAAGATCATTGAACTGGTGTTGGACGTGCATAATACTGCCTCGTTAAAACCTTAACTAGGAAAACCCAGTGGGATAAAACCTAGAGAAGGAGAAAGAGTACAGCGCACAAATGTCCATGGGTAGCATACTTCAGGATGCTCCCTGATAAACCACTCCCCCTAATGATAACAACCATTTACATAGTTTGATTATGAACTTTGTGCATGCCAATCTCATATACAAACTTCTGGAATACTGATTTTGGCAAAGATTTTGTAAATAGGTCAGCCAGATTGGTACTCGAACGAACTTGCTTGACTTTAATTTCATTGTTTTTCTGAAGTTCATGAGTGAAGAACTTCGGTGCTATATGCTTAGTCTTGTCTCCTTTAATGAAACCTTCTAGAATTTGTCTTATGCATGCTTCATTATCTTCATAGATAATATTTGGGATACCTGCAATAGAAGGTAATTGACAAGAACTACGAACATGCTGAATCAAAGATTTTAACCATACACATTCCCTACTGGCTTCATAAAGAGCCAAAATCTCAGCATGGTTAGAGGAAGTAGCTACTAAAGTCTGTTTAGTAGAACGCTAAGAAATTGTGGCATTACAATTTAGAAACACATAACCTGTTTGTGATCGACCCTTATGAGGATCAGAGAGATAACCTGAATCTGCATATCCTACGAAATTGAAATCTCTGCGATCATAAGAATAAAATATTCTTAAATTAGTTGTTCCATGCAAATATCATAGGATGTGTTTAATACTAATCAAGTGTCTTAATTGAATTAAGTACGTATTCCTTAGCTTTGCTTCAGGCAAAAGAAGTCCTTCCGGAATTTATAGAACGTGGTTTTGTGTCCCAATCATCATCATTTTTATTCCATCTCTCTTGAATAATTGTAAAATATAGAGATCTCTTGATTAACCAGTACCGGTGCCTCTTCGGGGGCTTCCAAAGTCTCACCAGGGACTTTCATTATTCTAGAGAGAACGAGTTTTACCATAACCTCTTCAGGAGCGTTATATGCCTCTTCAGGAGGAACCTCTTCAAAAGCGTTTCTTGCCTCTTCAGGAGGAACCTCTTCAAGAGCGTTTTGTGCCTCTTCGGGAGGAACTTCTTCAAGAGCATTACTTGCCTCTTCGAGAGGAACCTCTTCAGGAGGGTTACTTGCCTCTTCAAGAGGGTACTTGCCTCTTCGGGAGGAACCTCTTCAGGAGGGTTACTTGCCTCTTCGGAAGGAACCTCTTCAGGAGGGTTACTTGCTTCTTCAGGAGGGTTACTTGCCTCTTCAGGAGGGTACTTGCCTCTTCGGGAGGAACTTCTTTAGGAGGGTTACTTGCCTCTTCAGGAAGGTATTTGCCTCTTCGGGAGGAATCTCTTCAGGAGGGCTATGTGCCTCTTCGAGAGGAGCCTCTTCAGGAGGGCTACGTGCCTCTTTAGGAGGACGTGATGATGATTGTTCATTTTTCATTTTCCACGGAGCTGAGTTCTTTAAACCAATAGGACTGTCATGCTTCTTGCGTACTTCATTTTCACATTGTGAAGTAAGTGGATCTAGATGAGACAGACTTGAAGTATTCCATTTCAGTTCTCATCGTTCTTCAGGAACGGGTTGTTCTACATGAATAATACGTTCTTCAGGAACTATCTTCTCCCCCCCTAACCGCAGAAATCTTGTCTTATCATATGGGCTCTTCCGGAGCCTTTAATTATTTGCACAGGTCCAGCTATGGTGAAAAGCTTTCCTGGAATGAATAACAATTCTGAGAAAAAACTCTGATTTTTCAGAATGGTATGTGTTATGGCACTATGTACCAAACATAGATTGTCCTCAATTCCATTATTCATATCTTAAATAATAAATCAATATAACTATAAAATCACATGATAAAACTGAAATAATTAAATCATTCACCATAAATTAGGACATTAATGAAAAATAAAGATCCCCATCATAAAGGAAAAGTCTAAGAAACATGCATATCAAATGAACTAAAAATCAAGTTTGTGAATGTTTAAAGAATTATTGGTCTTCTAGACCATGCCAAGGGGTGCTCTCCATATAAATGCCTCATTATTTAGAGGTTGGCCAATGAAAAGTTGGAACAATTCCATCATCATCCACCATCAGCGAGTGAGTTTTTAGTCATCAGGCCAAGATTCTGGGTTGATCAACGTTGCCGACAAGACTCACGTCCCCAGATCAGTTTGGCCATACGGGATCTGTTCCGCATGTGAGTACGCCCATGGGTCCATCTTCGGATCCCTGGGCTTGATTGATCATGTGGGATAGTGTAATATCCTGTAGTATTTGGGCCCAGGATCAGCCTGGCCCAGATAATACTTAAGTGGTTCTCTTAGAATAAAATTAGTAATACTACTTGCTAAGAAACTGAAATTGGAAAGTGTCCCACGTTTGGGAATAGAGTTGTATAACAACTCTAGTAGAGGAAAGAAGAGATATACTAGGATTAGGAGACTTGGCCTCCTCTTTATATATTCAAGTAAGCCAACATCAGTTATTGCATTCTATTCCTCTGGAAAAGATTCTGAGAGAGAGAGTCTTGTGGTTGCAATCTAGGAGAAGGAGAAGAAGGTTGATTGATGCCCTATTCACGCCCGCACATTGCAAAAGCAACGATCGTATACCAAAGGTGAGTGGATCTTCCTAATTAATTGTTAAATAAGTAAGATGTTTATATGGATTTGTGAATTGGACATTCTGTGTTAAGAATGAACTAATGATTTGATTGTTCTGAATTACGATGATCTGTTTTGGTTAAGAAGTCCTATGTAATTGAATATGGGAATGACACAAGTAGGATATAATGCAAATCCGTGACATAGGATTGAATATATGTGAAACAGAGACTGTCGTTAATGGTCATATTGGCTGTTTGTGAGTTGTGGGACCCATCAGTGGACCTGATCCGAGATCAGGACCCCACATCTGGAAGAGGAATGATGGGCGACCATAGTGGAGTAGATCATCTTGGATTTAGGCCAGTAGATTTCACTATTCATTAAAATCAAAGGACCCAGGCGTGACTGTTGTACAGAACAACAGTAAAAGCCGTTTTGGACTTGTGGACCCCAGAACAGGATCTGATGAGGAATCAGATCCAATAAGGTGATGGTCTAGCAGTGGTCGACCATCACCTAGATGGCTGATCTTGATTTAGTGGGGTGGGACCCAATGGATATTGAAATTGGAGCATTATAGGAGTGAAACTGACGGTATAAGACCCTTGGGTCGACATCTATGGTGGGACCCACTAACTAAACCAATCATGGATTGGGACCCCACGTCTTGAAGTAGACTCAGAGACGATTCCAATGGTGGTGGTTTCATGTGGCCTGGCCTCCATCTGACCAGTTATCCAGGAACTTCAATTTTATTAACCATAAGGGTAAATTATTAAATTGAATTGTGTCTGTTAATCTTGTGGGGCCAGCAAAGATATCCGTATGTGAATCCAATCCATTAAGAGTAAAGCCTATACTTAAGTATCCCTAGGGAGTAGACCTGATCGGGATTTAGACCGGCGGGGCCCACTGGATGTTATAAGAAGTGTGCCATCAGGTGTAGACAAACCAACCAGTATTGGTTCTGTGCATTGTTCCTGTTCATGGACATGTGACATGTATAATTGGACTTGGCCCAGGATTAGTAGGAGATGATCATACAAAGTTTATATGCTGTTAACTTAAAATTAGATGATTAATTAACTGTGAGTAAATAAGTATGATCAAATTAACTGTGATTAATTGCATGCATTTAGATTACTCAATGTTATATTATGGTTGATTTATAGTATGGACCAACCATACTCCAACGATACCAATTATGAGTTGGAGTGGGGCAATAAACAGAGAGCGTAGTAGGGTTGGGTCCATACTATTGATATGTATATGAGGAAGATTGATAATAATGGTGAGTTGTGGTTGTTATGAGATGATGAGATCCCAGACAGGGGGATGCTGGACTTAGTGTCCGAGCCATTATAGCGGCTGGTCCATAAGAGACGTGTCCGATGAGACAGGGTCATAAGGACCGGTATACATGTATACAATAAGCCTTTGAGGCGTGGTAAGGGGCATGGGCACGGATGTATATTTATGGATGTATTATGGTGCATATAATATATTGATTCAATTTGGTAATCATGTGATATTATGTTTTATGCTGCTTATGTAATTAGGAATATTCATTCACCAGTAATACTGATGTTGTGTTGCCCCCTCCAGGTAATCTTACTGCGGGTGGGATAAATCAGGATGGCGCTCAGCATGTAGAGTTTGGCATGCGTGGCTGAAGAGAGAGAACGAGAATTAATTATATGAGTAGCAGAAGATTTAGTTTTGTTTTGAAACTGATTTACTGATTAGTACATTATTATTTGAGTAGAACATAGGGATTTTGATCATTTAGAGATCTTTATATTGTTTGACTATATTTAAATTAATTGGAATTATAATTGATTTATATGCCAATCTCTTATACGAATAATTTGATAAATGAATGGTATACATTGCCCAGTTATCACGATCCGGATATCCGACAGGGCCCCGGAATTTGGGTCGTGACAAAGGTCGGTTAATGAGAAGTTGGAACATCAGGTTCTCAATTTTAAGAATCAAAACGACTGGTTCTGCTTGAATTAGAATTCAAGTTCATAAAACATGAATTAGAACTGGTAAGCATACACAAATAAGTTGGCCAATGAAAAGTTGGAACATCAGGTTCTTAACTTTGAGAATCAGAACTGTTGGTTCTGTCAAAACTTCATGCTTGATTTAGAACTTCAGGTTCATAACTTTGAGAATCGGACCTGCTGGTTCTGTCAAGATTTCAGGCTTGATTTAGAACTTCAGGTTTATAACATTGAGAATCAGAACTACTGGTTCTGTCAAGACTTCAAGCTTGATTTAGAACTTCAAGGTCATAACACATGAGATTAGAACTTCAGGATCTGTCAAATGTTCAAGTAGAACTTCTGGTTCTAACAAATGATCAAAACTTCTGGTTTGGTCACATTTTCATGTTTAATTTCATGGCCTTATAATTTATTTGGATTTGAACAAAAAAAAACTCCAAGTTTTGATTTATGGATATGAATCTACAGGTTCATATTAGTATTTCAACTTTTAGGACTGTTGGTCCATAAATCGGTGAACTTCAGGTTCAGATTTAGAAATTCTGATTCTATTTTCTGATCCATTCATAGTATTGATAAATTTAAACTAAAAGAAAAATCATGTAAGAAGATGAAAAGTAACCAAACACTATAATTAACGTAAATAAGCATTATAAACTAATTGCATGCATTCTAATAAATTGATTTTGGAGAATGACTTAGATACTACTTACTGTATTTGAAGAAAATATTACCATTTTCTGAAATCCGCGCTGTGAAGGATTCTGCGATGAAAATCCGTGCTGGGAAGGAATCGGTGCAGGGAATCCGCGATGAAAATCTGCGCTGGGAAGGAATCTGCAATGAAAATCCGTGCTAGGAAAGAATCTGCGTAGGGAATCCGCGATGAAAATCCGCGCTGGGAAGGATTTCGCGATGGAAATCCGCGCAAGGAGTGATTTCGCCATGAAATTCTGATTCTATTTTCTGATCCATTCATAGTATTGATAAATTTAAACTAAAAGAAAAATCATGTAAGAAGATGAAAAGTAACCAAACACTATAATTAACGTAAATAAGCATTATAAACTAATTGCATGCATTCTAATAAATTGATTTTGGAGAATGACTTAGATACTACTTACTGTATTTGAAGAAAATATTACCATTTTCTGAAATCCGCGCTGTGAAGGATTCCGCGATGAAAATCCGTGCTGGGAAGGAATCGGTGCAGGGAATCCGCGATGAAAATCTGCGCTGGGAAGGAATCTGCAATGAAAATCCGTGCTAGGAAAGAATCTGCGTAGGGAATCCGCGATGAAAATCCGCGCTGGGAAGGATTTCGCGATGGAAATCCGCGCAAGGAGTGATTTCGCCATGAAAAATCTGTGCAGGGAAGGATTTCTCTTCTCTTTGGGTAAGAAGAAGAGTATTCTTCATTCTCTTAAGGCACGTTTGGTAAACGTAGAAGAATCCTCTATTTAGTGGATTCTCTCCATTTCCAAAGAAGTCCACAATCCTCAAGTAGGATTTCCAAAGAGAGTTTCATGTTTGGATGGAAGGAGGATTCCTACAAATTGTAGAATGTATGATTCAATGGTTATAAATATGTTTTATACAAATTACCAAAGTTCATGAAAAATCAAGACTTCAACTTTTAACTTAAAGTTGTTTGTGGTCATCTAGATAATCTGAACGGTTTAGATCGTGCAAAAGGGGCCCACAGGAATAAGAAATTAATATTTTAGTACCTATACTTTTTTGCAAATATCTCAAGATATGGTAAGGATCAACGGTTGAAATTTGGTCAACTATCCGTGTTTGACCTTGTAGAAATAACTACTAGTTCATATCATAATTTTGGGGGCCACAGGAACCAGAAAATTGAAAACAAGGGACTGGATTTAATCCCCTTTTTTGGCCCACTGCATCACAGAAATTGGCATTTTAACGGTTTGGACGATTTTGTAAATATCTCACGATCTATGATGAATCAACGACTGAAATTTTGTGAGATAGCCGTTTTGAACCTTCTTAATACCTTCATCGGTTCAGATCTTGATTGTAGGGCCCATAGAAACCAAAAAATGCAAAAAACTGATCTGATCTAAATTAACGCTTGAAATCACTGTAGCTCCACAAATCCTCATGTGCGTGGATTCAACGGATCCGAGGGGCGGGGGGGGGTCTGACGCCCAAAATATTTGGAAACGGAGAATCCTCACATCCATTCAAGGCTTTTCCACGCTGAATCAAAAGTGGGTTTTCCACGAAATTGCGGAAAACCAGCAGAAATCCTCGGCGAGGACGTGTGGCAATGGTCTTAGAGTAGGATTCCTCGCCCGCGCTAGCGCGGATTTTCTTGTTTGGCTCAGCTAGGATTTTACTATGATGGACTGAATATTTCCACTCTTTTGATTATTTCAAGAGTCACACCTCCCCCCCTCGGATCCGTGGAATCATCCCTATCAAGGATTTGCGGAGCTACAGTGTTCCTGGACGGTAATATAGGGCAGATCGGTTTTTGCATTTTTTTTGTTTTTATGGGCCCCAAAATCAAGATCTGAACCGTTAATTGTGTTAAGAAGGTCCATAACGGCTATGTACCAAAATTTCAGCCGTTGATTCATCATAGATCGTGAGATATTTACAAAATCGTCCAAACTGTAAAAATGCCATATTCTGTGATGCAGTGGGCAAAAAACGAGATTAAATACAAAGCCTTGTTTTCAATTTTTTGGTTCCTGTGGGCCCCAAAATCAAGATCTGAACCGTTAATTGTGTTAAGAAGGTCCATAACGGCTATGTCCCAAAATTTCAGCCGTTGATTCATCTTAGATCTTGAGATATTTTCAAAACTGTGAGGGACAGTGACAGTAAAGGTAAGTAGTAATGTGGCCCTAATAAGTTTTTGCTTTGGGGATGTACCTTTTAAATTCCCTAATCAAGATCCAAACCGTTAGTCATCTTTAAAAACTCCAAAACGGTCACTTCACCAAATATCAGCCGTTAATTCATCTTAAATCTCCAGATATGTGCCAAAATGTCTTACTGTGCAAACTATTATTGAAAATAGTCCGTTTTTTCTCATTTTTGGGTTTATGTGGGGTCCACGATCAAGATCAAAACCGGTCATTAGTTCTGGACGGTCAAACACGGTAAGGTGACCAAATTACAACCGTTGATCCTTACTTTATCTTGAGATATTTGTATAAACATCAATTGGATCATACATTCTACAACTTATAAGAATCCTCCCTCCATCCAAACATGGAACTTTCATTGGGAATTCTACTTGAGGATTGTGGCTTTCTTTGGAGATGGAGAGAATCCTCTAAATATAGGATTCTTCACCGTTTACCAAACGTGCCCTTAGAGTTTCGTGCTGATAACGTGTTAGAAAAGAGAAAGAGACAAGAGAAAGAAGATTAGGAGGGAGAAGAGAGAGCCTTTCTTATCTTATTAATGTATATACAAATACAAGGGGAGAAGCCTATTATCTCATTAATCTGTGTGTACATACAATAGGGAGAGGTCTATTTATAGGCAAAATAACCTCATAAGAGAGGAACCCTAAATCTAACCCTAACTCATCTTAAGTGGGCATCCACCTAAGATCCATATCTTATAACATAGGGATTTCTCGCTAATTATTCCTTCTTTTAAACTTGTTTTTTATGACATGGGTATCCCTGAGGTCATTCACCCAATAGGACTAATCTCTCGGGTGGGGCCTGCTAAACCCACACAACTTACACCAAGCAAATTTGGTACAGTTTCAAACACAAAACATGGGGAGCAAACCCACCCCTTGTGCCACTCCACCAACTCCCAGGTGGGTTCAACATTTTTATACTTGACAATGCCTTCTACTCTTTTAGATTTTGGCCCATGACAATTTTAGCGCTTTGGATTGAAATGAGCGCTTTGGATTGAAATGGATTATATCGAATTTAAATCCCTTTGAAGAAGAAAAAAAAAATTTGAAGAAAAAAATTTTGAAAAAAAAAAATTTTTGAAGAATTTTTTTTTTTTTTGAAGAAAATGGGCCCAAAAAAATTGAAGAAAAAAAGTTTTGAAGAAATTTTTTTTTTGAAGAAAATGGGCCTCTTATGTATTTGAATTGAATGAATCTTTTATATTTTATTCATGTGTATTTTTATAGAAGCTTAATCTTATGATTAGACCAACTCATAATAAAGTGATTGTGCACCATGACTTTCACATGAATGATTCAAATCCCTAATAAGTAGAGCTCATCATGTAGTTCCATTCATCTTGTCTTAATTTATTGAAAGCAAGGCGGGATAAATGGAGAAACAAAATTCGTATGGCTGACCCCAACATAGTTGAAACAAGGCTTTGATGATGATGATGATTTATTAGAAAACAAGAGCGAAAAAAAAAACAATTTTGAAAATAGAGGGAAGAAGAAACCAGTTTTGAAAAAAAAAAAAAAAAAAAACTTTTTAGTCTACAAAAAAATTCTCTCCCCATTTGATAAAAACACTAGACGGCTTATCTGATTCCTTCATTATTTAATTTAGTATCCATTTTCACCTTCCTAGCATTATTCTTTTTTTTCCCTGGGTAGAAAGTACTATTCTATAATTATATAGCATAAACTTAAATGTCAAAACCAGGCTGAGTAAAAAGAAATTGACACAGTAGGCCCAACAAAAAAAATTGGTTGGCCTTGCAATTCTAAGTTTGACAAGTGGGCCACTAATAAAAAGAAAGCTGCCTTTAACATCACAAGCCTTTAATCCAGGCCCCTCAGTGGGACCCACTTATGAAAATCTCAATAGCTTAAAAATAAAGGCTTGGAAGTTTGGCATGCAGTCCGAGCCCACTATGACACTACAAGAAAAATTACATTTAGCGGCGGATAAAAACCCACACTATATGTATGAAAACTGCCACTAACACCTTTAGCGGCGGAAAAATGTCCGCCGCCACTTTTGT
This sequence comes from Cinnamomum chago, assembly GCA_038049695.1. Classification (NCBI taxonomy): domain Eukaryota; kingdom Viridiplantae; phylum Streptophyta; class Magnoliopsida; order Laurales; family Lauraceae; genus Cinnamomum; species Cinnamomum chago. Next base: position 31,652,236 of record CP142453.1, on the reverse strand, counting down.
CGTAGAGGATCCTGTCGCTGATTGTATTTGCAACAGACTAGTGGCGGCTGCTAAAAAATAATCAGTAGCGGCGGTTTTGTAATCTGCCACTAATGATTCATAGTGTTTTTCATAGCATTTTTTATAACCGTCTGCTGCTATTTGTAACTTGTAGCAGCAAACACCACAAACTGCTGTTGAAAACCCATTTAGGTGTGGAATCCAGACCTAGCTTAAGTCCAAGTATGTGAAACATGAATACTTGTACATGGACTCAATAAAGAACTGAACCTGCATTCTGAAGATGTTAAGAGGGAAAAACTTATTCTTCGTCTCAGTTTAAAGAGTGCGTTTCTAAAACATCAATACAAATGACATACTTCCATTCACATACTTGCAAGGAACATATCAATACAAATGGTATACAAATCAGTCACACACATCCAGTAACAAACATCTAATGTGTTTCTAAAACATGAAAAAGAGATACTTCCATTCACATACTTGTATTTTTTTTTATGAAATTGAATCAAGAAATATATGTAATTCATGCATTTAACTTTAACCAGAAACAGGCATAATCAGACAATAACACTCAATATAAATGCAGGAAAAAGTGCACAAAGAAAATATACTTGAATGCTCACAAAATGATAAACAAGAAGCAAAAATCAAGAGGAGGATGGTATTTACTTTGAGTTCCAAAATGATAGAATCATTTATATCGGTTCTTAAATCATTTCAAATGAATTATAAACAAATGAACTATAATATTACAAAACAAGCATTTCCATGCATGACCTATAATATTACAAAAGGTGAACCTAAAACTATCTATTAATATCTTTCCCATCTTTGATCTGAATTCTTTCTGAATATATCACAAGGAAGCCAACAAGCTTTCCAAGTAGTCATTTCCAAGGTCCTGAAACTGTACCACATCCAATTCATTTCTGAAGATCTCCTCTATGCATGCCAATCTCTTCCACATGGGTGTTTCAATCATAATGTTATCATTATAATCCCACTCATTTGCCGCTCTTTTTATGGTGTTGCTTGATCTCTCATCATGGTCAAGAACTGGGTAATGATATCCACCATCAAGTTTGAATCTGTAGCTTGTTTTACTTGATTGAGAACAACTGGAGGTAGAGTTTAGATCATGTCCAAGAGCTTCCTCAAGTACTTCCAATGGAAAATTGAGGTAAGTCCTTGGTCCTCTCATTCTCAGTGCAGCTTTTTCATAAGCCAAAGCAGCCTGCTCAGCTGTGGAGAACGTGCCCAGCCAAACTCGAGCTCCTTTCCTTGATGAATCCCTTGTCTCTGCTACAAACTTTTCCCATGGACGCCTCCTTACTCCCCATAAATGCCTGGTAACCGTTTTTTCTCTTCTTACATCTTTTGGTTCTGAAGCTAATTCAGCTCCTCCTGAAGTACAATTAGATGCAGAGGGCTCACAATTGTTTCCTGCTATATTTCCATCCAGCAGTTGCTCCCAATCCTCCTCTCCCATAGATATCCATCTCCCAAGACTAGGAAGCCTCTGTAGCAGCTCCGCAGACCCGTCTCTCTTCAGGTGAGGCAGATCCTCCCACATTTGTGGCGATGTTGATTTCTTGCTATGTTCTTCATTGTGGGAGCTGCACTTCATTGGTGCACCTCCTGCGATGAAACTAGCCCACATGTCCGCCAAAAGCTTATCGGATTCTGCAGTGGCCAGATTCCCTACACCAAACAATGGATTTGAGCAAAACTCTTCTGAAATAAAAAACTAAAAGAAAAAAAAATCATGTATTTGATTAAAACATGATAGCCCCACTCTAGAACAACCAATCATTTCCTTCACTGAATATTAATCATCAACCTCTTCCTATCAAGCATGGTGAGTAAAAAGACCTGAATCATCCAATTACCATCCATTTCTAACCACAGTTCATCCATGACTGGTCCACTACATTTAACTTTCTGATACATCGTCTCCCACTCCATATGTATCTGTGGCATTTTAATAGTGCTTCCAGGCAGTATATCAACTCCTCCATAAAGCAGCTTCCACTCTTTCTTTCTTTCCCCACTTAAATTCCACAAATCTTACTAGGCCCAGATCTAATGAATTTAAGAAACAACCATTTGAGTAAATGTAAGAGTAGTAAAACTCATCTAGCCACAATATGAGTCAATATCCCCATTCGTGTTTCCAATTTCGAACAAATCCACTATAGAGGGCTGAACTCCCTCTCTATTCAGGACCATTGATAATCACCCCTTCACTTAGTCAACCAAAATATATTCAAGTGATGTGGGTTTTGGGACCCTTCCTTTGTTCTATAGAACGGTAATTTTTATGCATTGCACTAGGCTAGTTAGTCGTCTTTCTTTAGTCTATTCAAGAGGAAAGAGTATTTATAAAGAGAGTTGTTTGGGTTTTGAACCTGATCTTGTAAGTGTGCAATGTCAGATTGCCACCATAAAAGACCTGCAATGACACAAACGATTAGGACTTGGCAGATCTTAACGCCGGAGAAGGTTTCAACTCCATCAAAACCTGCAAATATAAGCAAATCTATGCTTGCATAAGAAAATGAAGTGCAGAAAAGGAAATCATCAAATCTGGAATGTGGACTAAATATCATCGTGATTTGAGCCATCCTCCTATCAGTGGCCTTTGAAGGTGAATTGTTGCACTTTTTTTTTTCACCCCAACTATCCATTCGGATGCCACACTGATACAAGGGCTAAGTGATTCAGTCAGTTGGATTATTTTTGAAGGTTGTTAATGAACTTCTGCTTGCTATATTAGGAATGGAAAACTTACCCGCTTCAATGGCATTTCTTGCAGCTATCCTGAAATCATTCACAATTAGAGGGATTTCGTCGATCCTCAATCGCCTTGGAGGCGACCATTTTGTTGTGGTTGTCAACCCCTTGTCCGTACTAGAGATTGGAACTTGGCCATTGGGTTGAAGTTCTATAAGCAAGAATTAAATTGAAAGATGAAATATAAAGCATGAATCAGAAAAATGAGTGATTTACAATGAATTGAGTTGTTTTTGTTAGGTTTTTGTTTGTTGCTAATTTGATGGATTCACGATCACTTTCATTATCAAATGATCACACACTCATGCATCTTAGTTTTGACTTTGGAATCTAAGTTTCTAGCTTGCATTTGCAATTGATTTTCAAATGATTTTATCATGCATGTTTTAGAACGTATAATGCTCCTTTGAAAACCTAGTTCTTCATGCATATTTTTGGAAAATCAAGTTAGACATCTAGGTTAGTGATTTGCATACATTCCACATTTTTAGAATCATGTTTTTATGCATAAATCACTCTGGCCATGAGTTCCAAATTTCATCTTTAGAAAATTGAAAAATCTGCAGGAACTCATCCCAGGCTAGTTGACTCGGTCGACCGACCCCTGCACCCGGTCAACCGAGCCAACTAGCCGTTGGGCATCTTGGCCAGTTCACCCGGTCGACCGAGCCCTGTCCAGGTCGACCGGGTAACTAGCCGTTGGGCCAATATGACCTTTGGGCCAGGTCGACCCGAGGGTCATGGGGTCGACCGGGCCAACTAGCCGTTGGACTGTTTTTCTATAAAAGTCTATTTCATTCCCTTCTTTAAAAGGCTTGTTGAGTGAAACCTTTGAACCATTTTGAAGCCTAAAGAAGAGGAATAAACTAAAAAAGCTAGAGGGCTATTGGAAATCAAAATGTAGATCTAAAGCTATATCTTTTAAGTTAAGATTGATTTCCATTACATTTAAAAAAACATGCATGTTTAATTCTTTGTAATTTCATATTTGCATGATTTCTAGCTTTAATTGAGATGTTTTGCAAACACCATATCACTTTGGCATATTAGATTGTTTTGCAAACATTCTTGTCTCAATCACATGTGTTTTAGTCTTTAAACTTCATATAACTTGTGTAGCATGTCATTCCAAGTTGTTTGAACTTTTCATGTGATTAGCTTATCACTTCAATCATCTTTTTCTGAACTTAGATTTTCAAATGCATCAAGCATTCATTTAAGAGCTTCATTTTAGAAATTGATTGAAGTAAACATTCATACACTTTGAGCACACACCTTAGCTAATTGTTGTGTATGTTTGTATCTTGATTTAAACTTTCATATCAGCCTATTTAAGAGCAAATGTATTGAGCTTAAATTGTATCTCTTTGAGTGTTTGTGCAGACACTTCTTTGAGAGAAATCTTTCTTTTGTAAAGGTTATTGCTTAGCCTAAGAAAAGCACATTGTAGAGGTTATTGCTTAGCCTTGGAAAAACATCTCGTAAAGGTTATTGCTTAGCCCAGAAAAGCACATTGATAGGTTGTTGTTTAACCTAGAAAAACATCGTTGTAAAGGTTATTGCTTAACCTTTTGAAAAGCATTAATAGTAGAAATCTGGTGGGGTGTTGGATCACAAGTCGGTAGTAGATGTAGGCATTGAGGCCGAACCACTATAGATCATTGTGTGATGGTGTATGGTTGTGGTGATTGTTTTTATTAGCTTCCGCATCTTGTTTGATAAATCATCACTTGTGACTAGTTAATTTTATAGAAATTAAAATTTGGCTTATTTGGCAATTTCTTGTAGCTCACCCCCCCTCTCCCTCTATGGTTAGGATCCAGGACTTACAGTTTTCTGGATGGCAATGGAAGGTCCCTCAAGTCCTACATTCAAAACAATATCTTGTGCCCCCAAATCACACTGATCGTGTCACACATTAGACTTCTTCGATCTATAGTTTTTTGTTTTTGAGAGGAAAATCTATAATGGTAGGATTAGAATTGTCTGGTCTGAATAGACTCATGGAGCCATGGATGCTCCTTTTTCTTTGAGGTCTACTTAATGCGCAATTCAGATTAGTGGTTGGAGACTTCACAGTTATAAATGATCCAAATGGTCCATTTTGCAAGACTTTGAATAAATGGCATGAGGAATATTTGGTAGCTTGCTGGACTACCTGAATCATCTACTTGTCGCGAGTGTACACACATGCATGAGTGCTGGAAAAGAGTCGTGCAAATAACAATGTGCCGACAAAAAGATTGAAAAAAAAAAAAAAAGCAGCCGCATACAAAAAGTTGTGCGAACATTATTCTAGGACTTTTTTGGGGGTTTCATTGTTTGGAGGGCTCTCTTGGGTCATTCCAAAAATTTGATGCTTCCCCTTTTCATTTTTCTTTTTTTTGTAATTGTCCCAATAGAAAGGTGAGATTGAGCCTATACTCTATTCCATGAAATATTGAAATCCCATGTGTAAGAATCTATAAGCAAACAATATCCATGTGAAAATCCCTTTCTATATGGTGTATATATGTTTTATGTTAATATTATTTTATTGGGTAATTATAAGGTACATACACTATATTTAATCACTAACAGAGTAGGCCTATTCTAATCTTGAGCCCCGTTAGAAAAACATATGAGTGGTTAATTTTTTTTCCAGCAAGAACTGATTTTGCATGTACTTTCACCTTCCCACATTTAGGAGAACCTGCCACATTTAGATTGACAAGAATGTCTTGATCATTCCTGAGGTGGGCCCCACAATACATAGACCATCAACATATTGTAGTATTGTTAAGAGTAGCAAAAGAGTGTAAAATTCTGACCAAAGATGAGAGAGAGGATCACAAGATACGTTTTACTTCTTGGCATTCCTTTCAGTAACTGACCAAAGATGAAAGCATCCAACACAGGTGTCTTGTTAGTTTTTCTTTTCTTTTCTCTTTCTAGGTTGTGTCTTGTTAGCTTTTATTTTCTTCTCTTTTCTTTCTCTATGTTGGCCCACTGCTAGGAGTGATACTTCAGAGCCAACATCCACACATTGGTTCGAAATAGGCCCGTCAATTGGGTGTGAGACAAGGGGGGCCGGCTCTCAAGAAGCACTTAAAATGAGGGCTTCTGCTTCTACTCACAACTTTTTCAAGGCTTGATAGTACTAGGTCATGCTTGGCCTTGGCCAGGCCCTGGCCCTTCTACTTTTCTTTATTTTATGTAATATAGATATTTTTATATATGTAAATATATACTAACATGCCCTTGTGACTGTTATCTAGCAGTAATAGAATGGGGCTATTAAGGCACTTTCATACCCTCATACCCATTATAAAATGCCTTAAAAACCCACACACATACTTGCTCATTTTATCTCTATTTAGATACAAAATTAAGGAGAGCAAACAAATCAGAAATATTTAAAACAAACGCATTTTAGCTCAAACATTAAAAACCAAACCTTTTTAATCTGTGCCCTAGTTCTAAGGGGAATATCTGGTCTTGCTCTCCCCATATTATTAAGGTCGGCTGCAATAAGCAAAAAATATAATTTAAAAGCCCAATCATTTTAACCTCAATCTTCAAAAAACAACCATAATTACCAATATAAAAATGGCCGTCACAACTGACAGTAGGCAACAGGAACATTATCACTATATAAACAACAAATATAAATTGGGTTCTGAGTGTTTGTTTTATGTTTATGAAAACTGGATGGATGCAAGTTTTAAATGTTGGTAGGCTAGAGTTGTGACCAAACAGTCATAAAAAAGACAGCTACTTCAATTGTTGCTATACATTTGATTAGTTTTCCCACTTCTTTCCTTTTTTAGTGTCTTTAGCTACTAAAATGTCAGCAGCAGAATCAGAAAGTTGTATTACCCTCAGATCAGTCTCAGTTTTAAAACACTAAAAGGCCTAATAAGAGAAGCAAATACCTGAGTAATCTTGAGAAGCTGTAGGTGTTTCCTGTCTTTGAGTATTTCCTGGATCAACTCCTTTTTCTCATGAATATACTCTGTACACATCACCTGCCCAAAACACACAAATCCAAAACCAACCTCACCTCTCCACTCATATCATAATTCCCAATACACCAACAACAAGCCAGTTTTGGACTGAGCCAGAAATTCTATAATAACAAGGACTCACCCTGTCATCATTCATCAATAAGTTGAAAGCTTATAGAAGACTGGGGACAGTCCTAAGCTTCCCTGTAGCAATGCAAGTTGGGTCGAGCCCAACTCAAACCCCAGAATGACATACTCAACAGAATCATTCAAACACTAAAAAGCATGGAAACACAAATTACAAGAAAAATACAGAGAAACCAACTTCCAAGCCAACTCACAACAGATTTCAAGTCCCTATAGAATAAAGAACAAGATCGCCACAGTGCATGTGGGAAAATGTCGAACACAACACAAGGGGGGAAAAAAGAAAATAACTATAACAGTATACCAAAACAATCAAGCCTGCATTTTTCAAGTGCCTACTTGGTTTTCTCAAAGATGGATGCCAGTAAATTTCGTCCCCAGATGATGCCCATATTTGCTCAAGCCTGCAAACAAGACTACAAAGCTAATTCACTTGAAGCATTTTCATAAGCATAGCAGAATGTATAGCATGGCATAAGTGGTACAGGGGTATATCCTAATAGGGTTTTGAGGTTAGAACATGAGAGACCTTGTTGGCAATGTTGTTGGAGAGCCAATCAAGACCTTCATACAATCCTTCTCCAAAGGTGGCACATGTGCTCTGGATATACCTGCAACAAAAACATAAATTGTCGCATTAACTTCATCTCAGGAGTTCAAATTTGAACTACAGGCCATCAAAGACCAAATGCACCTTTTTTTACAAATATTAGCCACATGAAGCACAAAAATATCTACCAAATACACAAATACACCCAAAAAACCAAAAAACAAAAGACCAAATGCACTTTTCTTTTTACAAATATTAGCCACATGAAGCACAAAAATATCTACCAAATACACAAATACACCCAAAAAACCAAAAAACAAAAGACCAAATGCACCCAAAGAGATGTAAGAATACACAAATACACCTCTTCCTCAGCCTCTGCCTCTTCCTCTTCAACCATATGCACATCCATTGCTATCCCTTGTAGGAAGAAAGCACAAAGACATGTTCACCAAATGAAAGAATATGAGGGTGTCAATTACGAATATGGCAATGTTGTACAGCAATACCAATATAGGTCTTGTTGCTATCAGCACAAAACATGAAAAGCAAAAGCCCCAACTTTTTAACCTTTTACAAGAACTTTTGCACATAAATGAATTCCTTAATTATCATAATTGAAACATTTTGAAAATCAATACATCATAGCAACTCTAGCATCTGCGAACACACCGACTGCAGTAACTGACAAACCTGGTGGCAACCATCTGAAAGTTCTTCATTTGATAAACAATCTGTCAGATCTCGTGATGAAATCAGATGGGCAGCTTTGTCGCAACAGCTGAAGTCTTCAGTACCTAAATTTTCAGTGGATGTTTCAAAGAGTCTCTTGCACCCTGTAAGCCGGTCACGACACACAACAAAGCGTGCAGAGAAGCTGCTTCTTGCAGATGATTTCCTGCTCTCAACGTAATGAAAAAGTAAGGCTAAACTATTTTCCATTCATTCTCAGTTCCCAAATGCATACATGACCCCACATCTGCACGTACACACAACTAGAAAAGAAGAACGCAAAGAAATGGTATTGCAATCTTCAAAAGGGCAAAAGACTTAAAAAAATTGAATGAATTCAAGCTACATTAGCATACAAAATTCAGAAAAAAAAGAAATACTAAAAAAACAGGACAAATAAACAAATTGTGGATTCTTTTCCTCCTTTTTCAACCAAGCAAATAGTGTAATGATCACAAGCCTCTTCTCATAGTAAGAGAACAGCTCAAGCTTAGTAAACTCCCCAAACCAATAAAATAAAATAAATTGTTTTATCCTAGCTCTGCCAGCTCAAGTCAAAAATCACACTTAATGCTAGTTGGATGCAACAATTTTTTGAAAATAAAATCATCTTACTGATGATCATCATCACAGCCTCTTCCAATCAAAAATTTATGAACATGGCATGTCCTTTTTAAGTTCAAAAACTTCTAACATTCCAACTAAAGATGTTCACGATCTACATCTTACCAAAAGTGTTTTTCATTGTAGCTTTGATAAGCAGAGAAGTAAACTTGTGAGTTGATATAGAAAGCAGATTGCAATGAAATTTGAAATTGAGAGAGAGGTGAGATGTGTTGAGAAGCATACTCCTAGAGGCAGCTTTGCAGCTTTGATTCTGAAAGAGGAGATGGGCTTATGGAGATTTCCATGCCTGTTGAAGCTGTTGGAGAGAGATTGAACAAAGAGAAAAAGGAAAGGACACTGGTGAAACAAGCATTATTTTGCAAGTCACCCCACCTAAAGAACAAAGTGAGGTCAGCTTGTTTCTGCACAAATATTCAAAGATCTGGAATTGAGACATCTGGTATCAGACCTATTTACAAGACAAAAATCTATGTGGCACACCTGTAATTAGAAGAAGCCTTTATTCAAGCCCATTTTTTTGGAACTAAAAATTTCTGTGAGGATATGCTTTGCTGTGTCTCTCTCTGTGAACCAGAGGCGATTTTGCGAGCTAAATATGTTCAAACACAGTCGCAGTTCTTGGAAAATCCTTACCGTATATATGAGATGCTTGCAACTGCTGCTGTTGGGCGGAATTCCATGCGCTTAGTGTACAATGACGCCACCCAACTGAGAGAACTTTTTTTCCAAGTCTGCATCATCATCTGACAAATTGTATGGCTGCAACGATGAGTCACTTGACACAGAACTGCTTTCATCATCATCATCCTCCTCATCAATGGAGTTTTCATTATTCAATGTCGTTGGATCTATAATTTCATCTAGGTCTACCAATTTGAACCCTGATAATTCCCCATCAGCATTTGATGTTTTACTCTTTTCATCTTTACGTCTTCTGTGAGCAGCAGCCCCATTGGATCCTTCCAGCATAATCTTAGATGCCCTTGATTCATCTTTAGTTATTTCTAGACTGTGAGAATCAGCTTGTACCTTCTTCTGTAGGGAAGAAACCCCAAACTCCCAGTCAATTATCTCTCCCTTGGAATCCTCATCGAGGTAAAGAGGATTTTTGGGGTCAACTGTTTTGGAGAACACTAGAGCAACAGAACTGCCCATTTTCCGTACTAAATGGATAGGGCTTTCCAGTCTACCTGTCAGAAATCAAACATAAATTATAACAGTTGCTTTAGCTAATGCAAGAAGCTGTACTATGAAGGGGACTAACAGGGTCCAGCTCCAAAAATGTCCTGAATTTTTACTCTCCCTATTACATGTGAGATCCATGTTTAACAAATCCCAACATCCATGGGTTGAAGTCCCAAGTTTTTAATTCACTGAGAGGTCCCAAAACACACACACACATGAATATTTCCCCATATATATATATATATATATATATATATATATATATATATATATATATAGAGAGAGAGAGAAATCAGGTATATCCTCTCAACATGGACGTTTCCTCTTCCTTTTTAATAAATTTCTCTGTTGATGATTTCAAAACCAAAGACAAAGTAAAGAAAATTTGAAAGGAAGCCAATATAAAAAGAAATTAGTTGTCAGCTTAGACCTTTCATTCCTGGAGATATATGGGTGACCTTTCAACCGCTATGGAATCAATGTACTGAGTCACCAAAAGAAAGGTCTCACGTGCATGTAATAGAGAAGATCAATTTACAGTATATTTTCTGAGGAAAAGGACCCCATAATTTCTCAAACATAAATGATATCTACAGGGGAATAAATGATATCTACACGGGAATGGCTGAACCTTACAGCTGACAGCCTGACACCTTGAAGAAGTGAATGCAGTGTATCCTTGGTTGTTTCTAATTTTTCTTTTAGACATTTTCTCCAAAGAAAGCCCAACGGCAGCAGTTACATCTGGGTTTTTTAATATAGGGATTACATAACTTGTAAAGTACCACTAGATGCATGAAATAAAGCCATCCCAGTAGGACACTGGTACGGGTGTAAAGCAAAGATATGTATCCAGGTATAGAACTTGTTCAACCCCCAGTGGTTATATCACATTGCCCTACAATTAGATTTTAACATGTTTGCTATGAGAATATTCCTATTAAAATGTTAATTCTTATATTTTATATATTTTAAATTATTAAACGCAGAATATTTTGACCTGGACAAACACGTAACCATACACAGCATCACATCCAACATTGAATGCGGCAGAGAAACATGAGACACCTCAGTCGTAAGGGTGTCTCATCTCACACAGCCATGCAGGGATCGATCCATGGGTGGATCGATCCCTGGGTGGGTAGGTAGCCCCACCAGTTCTGTACCACTAAACCAACTTAGCAAAAGAAAAAAAAGAAAAAGAGTATCATAGGACTAAAGGAAGAAGAAAGGATACAAGCTCGCTGCTCCATGGACACTGATTGAGCAAACTCCCGTTTTGACCATATTACAACCAGATGCTGCAGTGTGTCCAAAAGCTCGGCACTACCTCGCTCTTCTATAGATGCATTAGAGCATGGTGGACACTTAAGTACTAAGAACTGAAGAATCCATCTAAGACAACAGATGGGAAACACTTTCCAGAGCAAAAATTTGTCACCAAACATAGCCCTGTATCACAATATTTATGAGAATCAGTATACAATTAGATAAAAGATGAGATAATAGTAAACATTTACCAAAATGTAATAAAAATCCAGTCTGCTCTCTTACTAACCATAGGTAAATAAAAACATAAAATTGAGTAGTGTCCATGATATTGTAATTAACAAAGAAGTCTACAGATACATCCAAACATAGCATTAGAATGCTTACAGGTGTTAGATTTGATTTAATATAACAGACAATATCATTTCATAGAAATTACCATGGTGCAGAGTCCGGAAATCTCCAAGCATGGAATGGCCTGGCCTGGCACTATTATCTGCTCACTCCCATCCTCCCACCTGGGCAAAGAATTAGCACTCACCCAGATACTGTAGGCCTTTCAACTGATGCTGTAAATTTTAGCACCCTTTCCACTTTACCTAATAGCTAGAAGTTGATATTTTCTAGATCATATAATTTTCCATTTTCCGCCCAAGTCTAGCTCACAGAGATCTTCCCCTACATGCCCACATCCCACAAGTCCCTTCGATGCTGGCAAGTGAGCCCGCCCCCACCCAACACACACACACCAAAAAAAAAAAAGCCTGACCTCACCCTGGATCGTACAAAGGTCAGGAACGGCCAGGTTGTTCTAATGACACTCATTGTTTCATAGGAAAGATAATGCTTACTTTAGAAGATTAAAACCATATGTTACAGAAAATCTTAGCATTCAAAAATTAGACACTTTGACTGAGGTAAAAACAAGTCTATATGCCCTCTTTTCTATATTAGGGGACTCTAACACACTTGCGCATGCACCGATGTCCTTCACAGGCTGATCTTAAGCCAGGGACAATGTAGATGCCTATTTATACTTTTATCCTTAACAATCAAAACATGATGAGTCTTTAAATTCTAGATTCAAGGGACTTTTTCTTTTCTTTTTTTTTTAGATAGTTTACCATTATTTCATGACTTTTTTAAGGCATTTCGGGCAGCTAAGGTACCGACATGACTCAAAGACAACTTAGTTGCCATCCAAGTTCGAGTGAGTTCTCAACATTCTTTAAGTACATTCCAGGGTGACTTTATCGCCCTTCGAGACTACTCTAACGTACATTCTAAAACAATCTATTTAAGTTTGACATGTTAAACAGGCCCAAGGCCCAGCTCATCTATAGGCCCATTCATCTCACGAGGATTTAGATTGGGTCAATATTAGACACAGTTGTATACAGTTGTACATATCTCTTTCTTTAGTTGCTTTCCTAACTTAGATATACTAATTGATGTAATTAGCTTTCCTTCCTATCTTAGGCCCTTGATTAAAGGGATGTATATGCCTATAAATTAAGAGTAGATCTCCAAAGGAGACACGACAAGAAGAATACAATTCTGAAACTTCTCATCTTTCGTATGTTCTTGATTTTGTCATGGTATCAGAGCAAGGCTCAAGGCAGTCTTGATCTTAGACATCTTCCATAGCATCAAGGGATTAGGGATAGAGAGAAACAAGTCTCTCTCATGCAACAAACAGATCTCTTCTGTTTCAAGAAAATTTCAGCGACCTCTTCTTGCTGCGTTTGTGACATCCAGTTGATGGCCCACCCTTGATCAATCAGATCAACCTTCGAAATCATCCATTCATGGTCGCCTGATATTTCTAAGGTTATTGGTGATTTTTTCAGGATTTTTCAGCACCTCCAGGTAGCTCTTCTGATCATTCTTGTGTTATTTCAAAATATTACAACAGTTTCAATCAAGACCATCCAGAATCTTGGATTTTCAGCGGAATAGGTTCAAATCTATTCCAAAAGGTGCGAAAATACTGTGGCTTCTCAGATCAAACCTCTGATCAGGGGTCTGATCCATCTGTGGGATCCACGTACAGTATTTGCAGCCCCAGCCAAGGTCGTCAGAGGTGTTTTTTTACTGTTTTTTGGTCTGATTTGATTTTTTCCCTTACTGCCGGGTTGGTTCTTGCCTACTGCACTCACAACCAGTTTTTCCTACCACTGTTGCTTCAGTTGATTACTATTCTTACTGTTTCAATCCAATTTTTTCCAATCTAACACTGAGATGGAAAAATCTGAGGTTACTTTGATTAAATTTACGGGACAAAATTATCCTGCCTGGTCCTTCCAATTTCAAATATATCTCGAAGCTAAGGAATTGTGGGGATTTGTTTCTGGAACTGACCTTAAACCCACTGAGGATGAGAAAAAGATCTCCTCTTGGTATACTAAAGATGCCAAAATCAAATCCTGGATTCTGGGATCTGTCGAGCCTCATCTGATAATGAATCTCAAGCCTTACTCTACCTCTAAAGCCATGTGGGGGTACCTGAAGAAAGTATACCACCAAACTAACTTTGCACGTCAGTTTCATCTTGAATGTGCGATTGCTGAGTACTCTCAAGGGACAATGTCGGTACAAGACTACTATTCTGGATTTCGTACACTGTGGTCAGAATATGATAGTATTAAGTATGCGGATGTGGCTGACAATGTTTTAACAGTGATCCAAGACCTTCAGGCCTCTAGTCAGCGCGATCAGTTCTTGATGAAACTGCGGAATGAATATGAAAGTGTCCGATCGGCCCTGATGAATCGGACACCCCTACCTTCATTGGATGTCTGTTTGAATGAACTCTTACGCGAAGAACAGCGCCTTACGACCTCGGCTCACATTGCTCAACAAAAACCTGAGACCTATTCAATCGCGTTCTCGGCAAACAAAGCTTCTCAGCCTCCGCCTCATGACTTGAGCAAAACACAATGCTACAGTTGTCAAAAATTTGGACATCTTGCATCTCAATGCAAACAGAAGGTCTGCCGTTACTGTAAAAAGTCGGGACATATCATCTCTGAATGTCGCCGCCGCCCACAACGTCCATCTCCGCAGTATCAGACTCCACAGTCTCAGACTCCACATGCCTATGTTGCTTCTTCGGATATGCCTTCTCCTACATCTGCATCTTCACAGCCTGGGCCCTCCTCTTCTCTCACTCCTGAATTGGTCCAACAAATGATTGTCAATGCTCTTTCTGCCTTTGGTCTATAAGGTACATCCTCTCCATCATTTACTTGGTTCCTTGATTCCGGGGCGTCTAATCATATGACGTCTTCTCGTGCCCCACTCTCAAATGTGCACAAATACAATGGCCATCTTCAAATACAAACTGCTAACGGGGACCATGTTCCCATCACTGCTGTCGGTGACATTCCTGGTCCCATTCCGTTGAAAAATGTTTATCTGTGTCCCAATTTAACTTCAAACCTTTTGTCAGTCGGGCAGCTTGTTGAAAATAATTGTAACCTTTCTTTTTCTTCTTCTGGTTGTGTGGTGCAGGACCAGATGTCAGGGAAGGAGATCGCGAGGGGGCCTAAGTGTGGACGCTTGTTTCCACTGGATTTTTCTAAATTTTCTAGGACTCAATTTGACAATAATGTGTTTTGTTTTTCTCTTAGAGATAATTGCCGCTTGTGGCATAATAGACTCGGACATCCAAATTCCAAGGCTTTATCCCTTATGTTAAATTCTGGTTTATTAAATAAATCTATTGGTTTATCTTCTTGTGTGCCTTTTGATTGTGCTACTTGCAAAATGGGAAAGAGCAAAACTCTTCCGTTTCCTCTCTCCACTTCCCACACCACTCAATGTTTTGATTTAATTCATAGCGATGTATGGGGAATTGCTCCAGCCCTTTCCCATGCTCACTATAAATATTTTGTGACTTTCATTGATGATTTCAGTCGGTTCACATGGGTCTACTTTCTACATTCAAAATCTGATGTTTTTAGTGTTTTTAAAAATTTTCTCGCTTATGTTGAGAATCAATTTTCCACTTGCATTAAAATCTTGCGATCTGATTCCGGCGGGGAATATGTATCCTCAGATTTTCAACGTTTTTTGCAACACAAAGGCATTATTTCTCAAAAAACTTGTCCTTATACTCCCCAGCAGAATGGAATCGCTGAAAGGAAAAATAGACATCTCCTTGATGTCACTCGTTCCCTTCTTCTTGAATCATCAGTTCCTACCCGTTTTTGGGTTGAGGCATTGGCTACGGCGACTCATCTGATCAATCGGATGCCATCAACCTCCATTGAGAATCAAAGCCCATATTACCGATTGTACAAGACCTCTCCATCCTATGATGATCTCCATGTTTTTGGCTCCATTTGCTTTGTGCATTTGCCTCCTTCTGAGAGAACAAAACTAACCAAACAATCAGCTCAGTGTGCTTTTTTAGGTTATGCACCCTTCCAGAAAGGGTTCCTTTGTTATGATCCTCACATTCGTCGTTTACGTACCTCTAGGAATGTCGTTTTCTTTGAACAACAATATTTTTTTCAAAAATATCTTGATCCTCCTGCCTCCTCCTCCTCTTTCATGTTTTTACCTGGTTTTTCTGACAACCCATCAGTTGTTCGATTTAATCAAAATTTTGTGTATCAGAGACGGAACAAAGAAGCGCCTCCCAGGGATCCCCCTCCTGATCTTCCTCCGGCATCTGCTCCACACCCGGCACTTGATACCTCTAGACATCCTTCATTGCGTCGCTCCACTCGTCTTTCGGTACCACCAACCCGTTATGGGTTTTCACATACTTCTTTAATGGCCACTTTGTCTTCCTCTTCCATTCCCCAATCCTATTCTCAGGCTGTGCAGGACCAATGTTGGAATAAGGCTATGCAAGATGAACTAGATGCATTAGAGCAAAATCATACGTGGGATGTTGTCCCGTCTCCTGTGGGCGTCAAACCTATTGGTTGTAAGTGGGTTTTTTCTCTCAAGCTAAAATCTGATGGTACTTTAGATCGCTATAAGGCACGTCTTGTTGCTCTTGGCAATAGGCAGGAATATGGCATTGATTATGATGAAACTTTCGCTCCGGTTGCGAAGATGACTACCGTACGCACAATTCTTGCTGTTGCTGCATCTCAATTGTGGCCTCTATATCAAATGGATGTCAAAAATGCGTTTCTACATGGTGATCTCAAAGAAGATGTTTATATGCGACTGCCTCAGGGATGCTCATCCGGGAAAGGGATGGTTGCCAAACTTCGTCGCTCTCTCTATGGTTTGAAACAAGCTCCTCGTGCCTGGTTTGAGAAATTTCAACTGCTCTTCTCCGCTTGGATTTTCATCCAAGCCCGTATGATCCTTCTATGTTTTTACATCATGCTCCATCCGGGATCACTGTACTCCTTGTCTATGTTGATGACATCGTCATTACTGGTCCTAATGCCAAAATGATTCAGGAGATTCAATCTTCTCTTAGTGAGACATTTCACATGAAGGATCTCGGCCCTCTACACTATTTCCTCGGTCTTGAAGTTCATCAATCGCCTAAAGGTATAGTTCTCAATCAACACAAATACATTGTGGATCTCATTGACTTGGCTGGCCTCACTGCTTCTGCTCCAGTAGATACACCGGTCGAAATGAATGTCAAACTCAGTCGAGAGGAGGGTGATCTTCTTTCCGATCCTACTACATATCGCCAGTTAGTTGGTAGCTTGATCTATCTCACGATTACTCGTCCTGATATCTCTTATGCGGTCAATCTGATGAGTCAGTTCATGACTGCTCCTCGTCACCTTCATCTGGCTGCTGTTCGTCGCATCATTCGGTACCTTATTCGCACTCCGACTCGTGGGCTATTTTTTCCATCCAAGAATCCTCTCTCTCTCATAGCTTATTCTGATGCTGATTGGGCTGGTTGTCCGGATACTCGCAGATCGACGACAGGATGGTGCATGTTTTTGGGTGATAGTCTTATTTCTTGGAAATGCAAGAAACAAGAAAAAGTTTCCAGATCCTCTACCGAGGCCGAGTACAGAGCCATGTCTGCTGCCTGCTCCGAAATTCTTTGGCTACGCGGTCTGCTCTCTGATATTGGCTTTCCAGCAGAAGGAGCTACCCCCCTCTATGCAGATAATACAAGTGCCATTCGGATTACTGAAAATCCGATTTTTCATGAACGCACTAAACACATTGAGGTTGATTGTCACTTCATACGTGATGAGTATAAACGTGATGTCATCAGCCTTCCGCATGTCTCCACTGAACTTCAACTTGCTGATATTCTCACTAAAGGTCTTCCGCGCCCACGCCATCAGTTCTTGGTTGGCAAATTGATGCTTGTTGATTCTCCCGCATCAATTTGAGGGGGGGTGTTAAACAGGCCCAAGGCCCAGCTCATCTATAGGCCCATTCATCTCACGAGGATTTAGATTGGGTCAATATTAGACACAGTTGTATACAGTTGTACATATCTCTTTCTTTAGTTGCTTTCCTAACTTAGATATACTAATTGATGTAATTAGCTTTCCTTCCTATCTTAGGCCCTTGATTAAAGGGATGTATATGCCTATAAATTAAGAGTAGATCTCCAAAGGAGACACGACAAGAAGAATACAATTCTGAAACTTCTCATCTTTCGTATGTTCTTGATTTTGTCATGACATGCCTACAAAAGCAATAAAAAAAAAAAAGCAAGGACAAGCTCAAGAATGAGCTTTTTTCCAACCTGGAGGGAGTGTTGCAACTTGTGCAAACAGGCTGACACATGTCCCAACATGAGGAGACAACTCTTCTCTTTACAAATACAACAAGACCTTTTAATTAGGAAGTTCATTTGTTTTGGAAGACTTTCAGTTTTGTCAAGTAGGATTAAAATTTTATCAATGATTATATTAGTCTACATTTCTTTCTTCCTTTTGCTTATGCATTGGAATGGTCAATGACAATGTTTGGGAAATAAGAAAATATGCATTTTCAAATTTCAACTTTTGGTGGACCACTGCTAAACTCTATGAAAAAGAGTCCTCTTGTAGGCCTGCAGATGGTGGAGAGGCTTTGTATATGGCAGAGAAAGAAACGGAAGTGAATTAAGGAGAAGGGAGGGAAGCTCAAAAGAGAGAGAAGTCACAGTCAACAGGTTGATTGGAGCTATTGGTTTTTTCCGAAGTTGACACGGGTTATATTAATCTAAAGTTTCCAGATGTCTTATCAAAGCTATGAGAATTAATGTCTGATGCAACAATGGTAGGGTAATTCCTTTGATATTTTATTAGAGAAGAAACAGCAGGATTTAAACCCATGCTTGCAAGTTGTGAAAGTAATAGAAATTAGTACAACGAAGAGCACTAAAACACAGAGACAAAGTAATTCTGGTATAAGAGATATGCTGGGACACTAAAAAAATCACAGAAGCTTTACATTCACATGTTTAAAGAAAGACAATACCCTCATGAGACTCTTGTGTCAAAGCGCGCACCCCCCCCCCCCCCCCCCCCCCCCCCCAAACACACACACACACACACACACACCCCAAAGAAACAGGGACCTTTTTGCTTTTTGGTAATTTTTCAAAATCATGATCACTATGAAAAGTTTCATCATTGCTTGGAAAGCACAAAATACTCTGGGCAACTTCTAAAACGGATGGGCATCTTTCTTCTCTACTGAAAAATCCACTGAAATCTGAGTCTCTCTCAAACATTTCCAGTTTTGATACAAAAGAAAAGGAATACCCGTCTCTTTCTACTTGAATAGAATGCAAGAAACCCATGGAGCATATGCCTGTTACTGCAAATACATATTCTTTATATACTTTCAAAAATCTTCCATTCTTATTGTGGAAAGATTTTGACTATAGTCCCACCAAATTATGCACAGTTTTAAACAAGAATTCTAATTTTACCAATCTCTGTAAGTGCATGTGTATTGGCAGAAACAGTAACCTGACAATTTTTTGGGAGAATGGATGAACTGACATGAAAACCATAATTACTTCGGAATCTTTTTAATCTTTCCGTTTCATCTCTTTCCTTTAACAAACTCTAATTGCAAGTAATTTAGAGAGACCTTCAAAAAGAGGTAATTGGAGATAGATAGAGAGTCAGAGATTATATTAAATAATCATATGGTTAGTGAAAGGAAAACATGCTAAAGAAGAGTAGTTTGTAATCTCCACAGTATCTGTTGAAATAATTTTATTACCCTCAATGATTAGAAGTGCACAGTGGCATGAGTTCATATGGTTCTAAATAATGCAAGACTCTAAAAAAGAACAAAACAGAAAAATATTATAATAATAGTTCTAAACCGGTTTCTTAGGTGACTTTTCATTGCACTGGGCCCTCAAGAAGCTACTGTTTTTATTTTAATCTTTCATCAACCCTTCCTTTCTTTGCTGGCTCCAGCTCTCATGAGGGGCCCTCTTCTAACAATCAACTGTCCAAAACCAAGACAAATAGGAATCTTAAAATAGAGCTAAAAATATACTTATCTCAATAGAAAATTGAGTAAACCCAGTTGGGAAATGCCTTGTTCCAATTGAGTTTTATGCAGCAAAATTCAAACAGTAATTTAAAACGAAGCGTGTCATTAAAAATGATGAGACGTATTAGCTGTCGGTCATGTCGCCGCCCGAAAATTGGCTAAAGTCTCTGGAATTTGCTTCAAAAATCAAAAGAACAGAAGAAAGTACTGCAGTATTGTATGTTTATTGATGAAGTCGGCAGGAAAGAATATCCACATGAAATTGAGGACAGTTTCATGAAGAAATTGAGTGCCTTTCCATTGTTGTTAAAAAGGCTATATGACTGAAGGATGACTTGTTCACTAGGAAGCTGTAGAATACCATTTCTACATAAATATGACTCGTTGCGGAGTTTGTTGTCTTACTACATTTATAAGGTACATATATATACAGGAATAGAAGGCTTTAGGGATATAGTCATCTAAAAAAAATATCATTTTATAAAAGCATTTAAGCTTCCATGGCAGTGGACTGCTTTTTCATCCCGTGATCTGAGATGTTGTCCGATTTTACACTTGTCGAACCTTCACTCACTGTTGGATTGATTGTATCTCAAAAAAATTATGATTAAAATATCATCAAACTTTAAGGCTATTAAATTAAGGGCTAAGATAATCCAATAGGGCTGTTTTTTTAGATGACTTTATCCATAAGGAGGAGAACTTTCCATCTGTCCTTCCCCCATTGAAAGACATTTATCTAAATGGGTCCTATGAGCTGAACTTCATATGAACGGCATGCAGTTTGCTCGTACTAATTATATGTATAACCATGCACATATTATACAAGCCTGTGAAGGAGCAGGTGATTGATGTCATGAAGGTGGGCCCAGTCATTGAAGGGCTAGGATGATCTAACAAATATTCGTCCCAAGTTCCTATTGGTTCTGGAATCCCTGTGTATCCGTATTAAAGGGTGAGCCCCACAAGACCTGATTGGAAAATTTGCTAACGTTCTCTACCGACAGAAAAGGAAGGGAAAAAAGGTTCTTCTGTTCTCCCATATATAAGATGACTTTAATACCCCCTTTATACTCTCCTGGATTTTGCATATAAAATGAGAATTTTTTTTTTTAATGAATGGGCATTTTTGTGTTCTGTTTATATATATTTATAATCCCAGAAAGAGGTTGATATGACTCTTTGTCAGTTAAACTGTTAAAACCCTAGTCCAATCAACTTAAGTAATGAAATAATTACCAAAATCATTACCAAGATAAACTAATTACCAAAAAGAGATTAAGCACCAAACTGTATGGTCCCAGCACCAAAAAAGGTGATTCCTCACATTGAATGTGTGCCACTTCAGCATTTTCAGCTTTGCAAAAAATAGAAAGTTCTTTTTTTTTTCCTTTCTTTTCAATTAGTTGGTGCGGCGCATTTTGGTTGGAAAAACCACAGTCTCGATCATTCCCAACCTTTTGGTGATCCAGACTCCAAAATGGGTCTAAAAGATGTTTCATGGTATGACCAAAAAGAAAGGTAAATAGGTAGTAGCACCTTCTTATACAGGAAGGTTCATGCTGCTAGTGCTAATGCACAAAACAATCTTATCAAAATTACTTTTAGTTTTAGACAATAGGAAATGTTCCACATTGGACACACACAAAAACAAAAAATACCCTGTTCAAAAACTTTTAAATCCTTTTGTCAGTTATAACTTATAGGAGTAGATTGCCTTAAATACCTTTGCATCAGTGGCAGCAAAAACACTTTCTTCAACCTCATGAGCATCCATGATCCCCTCTCAACAGAACTTCACTTCAGCTGAAAAACAGTAACAGATTTGATTTGAATTACTGATGGAATAGAGACCTCTATCCATCATGCAAATGTAAACCAAACAGAAGAAAACTTCAAATTGTAGCGATGAGATCGAATAAAAAACTTCAAATTACCAGATAAACATCAATGCAGCACATCATCAACATCAAAATACAATAAATAAACGCAGGAGAATCAATCAAAGCCCCCAAAAACACATATCACTGCTGAGAAATCACTCTATCGGCTAATCGCCGCCGTCAAAATTCGATTTTTCAGGAAGAAGAACTCATTAAATTAATAAACAAATGCAGCAGAATCAATCGAATCCCCGAAAAACAAATTGCTGCTATGAAATCACTCTATCAGCTAATCGCCGCAGTCAAATTCCGATTTTGCAGCAAGAAGAGCTCTAGAAACACAAAGCAGAGCTGGTAAAAAAAAAAATAGATCTATCTTCAAATTACTGCAAGAGTTTCACTTCAACACCAAAAAAATCAGAAACAGTAAAAAGGAAAACAACTTTCGAAATACTGCACTGAGATTTCAACATTCCATCCAATCGCTTGAATCTAAAACGTTTCGCACCAATTTCTTTCCGAAAACAGGGACCACGAATCCAAATCAAGCTAAAAAGCAAATCAAGAAATCAGATGAGTCTTTTCGAGAACTCAAATTCGACACCTGAACCAGATTTTCTCAACAACAACATTGGAATCTTGGCTTCTGCAGCGAAAAGAGATCTGGATTCGAAGAAATTACCGCGAGAATCTGAGATTTTCCCGAGGAGGTTTCATCACCGACGAGCATTGGAACAGATCGAGATCGAGAAGCTGATACCTCAAAGCTACTGGAAGCTCCAAACAAAGATTAGGGTTTTGGGGAAGAGAGATCTCAGACATGATGGAAGATCAAAGATCGGAAAATGTAGGTTTTGGGGAAGACGAAACAGGTTTTGGGGAAGACGAAATTGGTTTTTGGGGGAGAAGACGAAATTCCTCTTTTGGGGAAGACGAAAATGGTTTTGGGGCGAGAAAACGAAATGTGAAAAAAAGAGGAACGTATAGTATAGCAGCGGAACATATTTTCCGCTGCTTTATAGGTATTATGTATATGTATTGATATAATATATTATGTAGTGACATAATATATTTTATGTTGCTATATGTATTATGTATAATACATATTATGTATAGTGGCATAATATATTTTCTGCTGCTATTTGTATTTATGTATATGTATTTCCTAAACATTTATAGTGGCATAATACATTTTCTACTGCTATATGTATTATATATAATACATATTATGTATAGTGGCATAATATATTTTCTGCTGCTATTTGTATTTATGTATATGTATTTCCTTTACATTTATAGTGGCATAATACGTATTCTACTGCTATATGTATTATATATTTAGATGTAGTGACGGACTATATTTTCCACTGCTATACATTAATAAATGTATTTGTGTTTATAGTGGCATAATACATTTTCCGCTGCTATACGTATGTACTTAGATGTAGATGTGGCGACGGAATATACGTTACGTTGCTATACGTAAGTGTTTATAGTGGCATAATACATTTTCCGCTGCTATACATATGTATTTAGATGTGGATGTGGCGACAAAATATACGTTCTGCTGCTATACGTAAGTGTTTATAGTGGCATAATACATTTTCCACTGCTATATGTATGTATGAATACGTTTATAGTAGCAAAATACAATTTCGGCCACTGTATGTATACTAATACTTAGATGTAGTGACAGATACATAAACCGCCGCTATAAACCGCCACTAATTGTCACTTTTCTTGTAGTGTGAGAAGCCCACTTGCATGAGTGCACAATTTAAAGAAAAGAAAAGTCAAGAACATTAAGGATTCGAATGATAAGATGGGCTTATTCTTTGCCCAACCCATCCATGAAGAGTCCTTTCCATTCTCCTACACCCACATGGGTCTATGCGTTAGACTGTTTTCTTTTTTTACTTTTAAATGTTGACAACAATGTCATTAAAAGGAAGCAACACTACATAGAAAAGGACAAAGAAATAAAGAGCAGCATGGTACAATAGAGATGTACCCCCTCCCACACCAAAGTTGCAAAACAAACTCCTCCAAGGACTACTACTCTTTGTCATGCATTTAGCCAATCTAAGTTCATGGTGAAAAACAGTATTAATGGTAGAAGATAGAGGTTGGATTTCATTAAAAAAGAATTGGACTTTTCATGGGTTGATCTTCTTATTAGACACCCATGAAATCACAATAGAAGAGTCAGTTTCTACGATAAGGCTTCCATGAAAAGATCTCGAGAAACACCAAAGAGTTTCATAAATAGCAAGCACATCCGCTTCATTAGAGTCACGAAAAACCAACATTTTCAAAAAACATAAACAAGATTTTACCTTTGTTGCTGCAAAGAACACCTCCGATACTCGTCGGCCCCTACTTGCCCCTTACAACACCGTCGATGTTGAAGTTAAGCACAACATGAGGAGGGGGAGGCCAATGAATAGCTCCCATCCCCTTAGTCGGGCTACACACCGTACAATCTTCCCAACTAACAAGAAAATCATCGAGAGAAAAGTTAGAGAACTCCTTTCTAGAGTGACCATAGGATCACCCCTGAAAATTCTATTATTTCTCTATCTATATAGACCATAATATAGCATAAGGAATTAATCTACAAAGAGTACGCCCACACCCAACGGAAGTACCTCCCACGTAGGATTCGGTTTCTTCTGCAATAGACTCCAGATAACACCAAGCAATAGAACATCTAGCCAAAAAGTAACTCCAAATCCCGGCCACCACCTCACAATGGAGAAAAAGGTAGTTGACCGTCTCCCCCTTCTTCCGACACAGCACATAAATATCTAAGATCCTCACAACCGTCAAACATCTTCTTCTCAAATTATATGCCATTGAAACCTTTCCCACAACAGCTAACCAACAAAATGCCCCAACCCGCATGGGAGCCGGACTGAACCAAACAAGAGCTGAAGGGAATCTTGAGGGTTGGTTTCCTTCCAAGGCCAAGTAGAAAGCTTTTACCGAAAAATCCCCAGATACAGAGGGTTTTCATATCCGAGAACCATTGGAATTCCTACACAAAAAGATGTTAGAAAGAAGATTCAATAGCTCCCCATATTACTCCTCTAAACGATGAAGACTCCTCCTAAAATCCACCCCCCATATATACCTCCCTCCCTTTCCTCATATCAATCACTGACAACAGACTCCTTATTAGACACCACTCTAAATATCCTAGGAAATAAAAAATATAAAGGACCCACCCCTATCCAGTCATCCAACCAAAACCTCATATCTCTCCATTCCCTCACCACAAAACCCATACATTTTGATAAAAAAAAAATCCAATCAGCGAAGACTCTTCCTCAACAGACACAATACCACCCTACTGACCCGATCTACGATATTTTGGGCCAGGAAATGGCCATCAACCCCACTTGTCCACGCCATACTCTGAAATGACCCTCCACCAAAGAGCCTCCCTCTCCTCCCCAAACCTCCACCACCACTTGGTCAATAAAGCCCCATTTTTTGTTACCTAAACCCAAACCCCCACTCCACTTAGGGCCTGTTTCTTTGCAGGAATTTTTGGAATTCATGTCGGCTGGAATTTGTAGAATTTGAGATGGTGGAATTCTAAAATGCTACTAATTCTGGCATTCTTGAATTTCCTATTTCTTTTAGGCCAAAATTGCTCCTTGAGAATTTCAGGCAACCTGAACCCCAAAAATTCCCTATTTCATATCTATTTGAATTTCTTCATCTCTCAGCCAACACAAGCCACAAATCAACCCAGCCATCCAACCAAATAGCCCTTGTCTCTTACCATCCGGTTCAGATCTCAGAGAACCCACTGATTCCATTCCATTAAGACCCCCAAAGCCCTTCTTCTTCCCATTCCATCAAAACCTTCCAGAAAAAAAAAATGCATGTAGCAGAATAAAAAGAAAAAAAAGAAAAATAGGCAAACATATGAAAGGAGGGTGGAGGAAGAAGATGACCGAACTTGATTTTGTTACCATAGAACAGAGGAGAAGATGAAAATCAATCGTTGGGGGAGAGCTAAAGTTCCAACAAGCCTCTCGGAATGCTTGAATTTGTAAATGCTGGAGTCAAGGCTGGCATTTGGGAATTCAACTTTTTTTTAATTCCAAAATGCTATTTGCCTCAAATGCTCGGAATGCAAGCAAGTGAACATAGAATTTCTGACTGGAATTCAAGAATTCACAAACAGCCTGAATTCCTGTCAGAAATTCTTGCAAAGAAACAGGCCCTTAGGTTTAATTACCTCACTCCACCTCATATGATGTAATTTCTTCTCTTCCCCTTGACCTTCCCAAAGAAAATCCCTATGGATGCGATCGACCCTCTCGACCATAGTCCTCGGCATCGTGAACAAAGACGTAAGTGTTGGAAGTAGGTGAGTCTCGTGGATAGATTTTCAAAAAATTTGACCCACTTGACTCAGGGATCAAGTACCCATAAGGCCATAAACCATATCCAGGATGCAATCCCTCTATCTCATGAATTAAATACAGCAATAAAACCTATCTAAAAAATAGAAATCAGCAACACCATGCTACAAAAATAATCCACAACAATCAGAGAAGTAGATTATACCTTTTGAGCTCGGTAGTGCTCTAATGGATAAGAAGACAATCAACTAGATCAAGAACTCTTCTTGAAGCAATTTAGGATGTCCAAGACCTTGTTGTCTTCCACGCTATGACCCGTTATCAGATCTCTTTTTCTCAGGAAGATTGGTGGAAACTTCAAGAGAAAAACCCTACCAAAAACACCAAGGAACTAGAAGAGAAAGAGAAGAGAGGAAGCTGTGCAACACTTGCACAAGGAGGGGTTGGGCGTGGATTCCTATATGTTGGACGTCCCAGCCCCTTTGTTTCTCTTTTATAGGTTTGCAAACATCCTCTTTACCTAATTGAAATAGAAGTTCTACTTCCAAAAACAATTAACAACTTTCTCATTTCCAATTATTATAGAAGTCTCACTTCCACAACAATTAGTAAGTATACTATCACTACTATTAGAAGTCTCACTTCAAATAGAAATAGTAACTTTCTAATTCCTTCCTTTTGGAGTTCAAGTAAGATTAGTATCTTTCTAATATCTTGGGCTAGCGTGGGGACCACTAGAAATTCCATAGAAAGCTGGCTCCAACTGGGACACCGCGACCCCACATCTCATGTGCAATCCGGTCCCACAGTTAATTGCAAATAACACTACTATATAAATGCAATTGCACTCCAGTCTTTGGAATAAATTACAAAGAAGACCCTAAACTTCCCAATTGCCACAAGTAGGCCCCTCTATCAATATCCATGGATCAATTGGAATAAATCTGTCCCATCCAATCTTAGATCCACATCTTATTATCCTTGAGCCCCAATTAATCACAGTGATCATCAGTACCATCTAATTAACTCTTAATCGAGATGGGTGCGCACTTACTAATGACAAATCCATTAATTGGCACAAGGGGATAATATAGATAGATTCCATCTTGACCATTGGATATTCCCACAGTCCTACTACCACATACCCAAGATACCAAGATGTTGACCTACAGTTGGCCTCACTCATTGGTGACTCAAAGCAAATGAATAGTTCGAAACTTGAGTTCATCAATGTCTCAGAATTGAGAGCCAATTGCTAGGGAATTATGAGAGCAGGCCATAAAATCGAGACAGTATTCATAAGGTGTTTCTCATGATCCTTCAATACATCCAATGACCAGCACCGTGATCCAGAATCTTACATTCTAATGATCGAGACAAATCACACTATCTCATAGTGATCAAAGTGCTGCAACCTTATCAAATGAGATGGCCAGTCTCATCACTAGTTGTAAACATATTTAAGTATAAGATTTGTGGCACATGTCTCCCGTATGTGGATCTCATCCATATACATATATCACAACTAATATACTAATGGGACCATGTTCATCTCATGAACCATTATGTCATATGTATTGGTCATGTGTATTAAGTAATAAAACACCATTCATCTCATGAAAGGAAAGCATGATTTTATTGATAAATAAAGAAATTAATCAATTTATTACATCAACTGATGGATTGAGACCATACAATCTAATAGTAAGTACACTGGAAAATTGGTTATCAACATGATCCTTTCACCCAACGATAAATACTATTTCCTCCAAGAAGACAATGTCTTCTCAAATCTCTCAACAATAAAATCCCAAAGTCACTTTAGATCTCGGCTTCGCCCCAATCGGAAGGCCAAGATAAAAATTAAAAAGCGGGTAGCATGCCATGTTTATAATGAATAATAGCTTCCAAGGTACTAGTGGTTTCCTCACAGCAACCAATTCCCACCAACAAGCTCTCGAGAATATTAACATTCACACTCGAAACCAACTAGAAACAACACAATTCTTTTTAATGCCAGAATTTCTTCTCTCTTGGTCGAGCTGAAAAGAATGGTGTCATCTGAAAACTGCAAATGAGTAATGGCCTCCCCACCATGATTAATCTCAAAACCATGAATTACCCCCAACTCCCTAACTTTCACCAAAAGCACACTCAACGCTTGCACCACCAGAGTAAACAAGAAATGAGAAAAGGGATCCCCTTGCCGAATACCCCTAGAAGCTTTAACCATGTTGGAGAGTCATTAACTAGAACTGAAAAGGAGGTGACAGAGAAACACTTTGAATCCACCCACACCAAGTTTCCCTAAAACTAAACCTGAACAACATGTGGTCCACAATATTCCAATTCACATGGTATTAAGCTTTCTCCAAGTCAATTTTAGGAATGGCCCCTTTATTCTTTGACCTCTTCCTAGAGTCAACGAGTTCATTAGCAATGAGAACTCCATCAAGGACTGCCTTCCCGCCACAAATACCCTTTGAAAATGACAAGTGATTGCAAGAAGAACCTTCTTTAGTCTCATTTGTTGGAGCCTTAGCCAAAAGTTATACAAGCGTCCCCCTAGACTAATAGGTCTATAGTCACGCAACTCGACTGGATTAGGCACTTTAGGAATAAAAGTTAAAAAAAGTAGCACTCATCTCACTATTAATTCTGCTCCTTCTATGAAACTCAGAAAGCATAGCACCGAAATGCTCCTTCAGAAAATCCCAATCTACTTTAATGAAACAAAAAACTTACGACGTCTAGACCTAGAGCTTTATCTCCATCAAAATCCTTCAAAGCTTTCATGACCTCTTCCTCCTCAAACTCCCTTTCCAACCACCAACTAGAGTCTACCGAAACCATGGGGAACGAAATGCCAACTAGGATAGGCCTCACCCCATCAACCCCCTCATATAAATTTTCAAAAAAGAAGAACAAAAAAAAAAAAAAAAAAAAAAAGGGAGCAGCCTCATCCTTGTCTCATGAGGACTCTTAAGAACTCTTCTATTGCTTCTAATCCGCCCCACAAAGTTTACTCTACTTCTCAAACTCGTCATCTGATGAAAAAACCTAGTTTTTTTATCCTCCTCCTTAAGACAACTCACTCTAGATTTCTACCACCAAGAAATTTCCTCCATCCAATCATAGCCCCAAATCTTCTTCATAGCTTCTTGCCTAATAATGACCTCCTCTAAATTCAAATCTCGACTTTCCCCTACTTTATCAATATCTTCCATAACTTTAGAAAGAACTTC
The DNA here is from genome assembly GCA_038049695.1 of Cinnamomum chago. Classification (NCBI taxonomy): domain Eukaryota; kingdom Viridiplantae; phylum Streptophyta; class Magnoliopsida; order Laurales; family Lauraceae; genus Cinnamomum; species Cinnamomum chago. The sequence continues at coordinate 31,622,980 of CP142453.1, read as the reverse complement.
TCTAGATTCATCAATACAGCCATAACTCATTTGTACACCAGTTTTTAATTTTGAGTTTTAATTCCAAAGCCAGTATCATGCAAAGCATGCTACATCCACTAGACTCCACCAAGAATAAGCCAACCCCAAAAATTGCTTGTTTTCTACCCAATAATTCTCAAATTGGAAAAGTCTAGGTCCCCAATCAACTAAGTTGGAACTCAACATAATAGGGCAATGATCCGAGATTAACCTCGGAAGAGCCACCTCAATGGCACCAACAAAATGCTCATCTCACTCCTTGGATATCAAAAACATGCCAACCCTAATTATTGCCACCTGCTCCCTATTGTTAGACCACGCAAACCTCCTCCCAAGTAGCGGAAGATCGATCAATCCATTGTCATTAATAAAGTCGGAAAATAATTTCATTGAGCGAGGAAGGCAGTTCCCCCTCTCTTCTTGTGAGAGTGTGTAACCATATTGAGATCACCACCAGCAGCCCAAGGGACCAACCAAAGAGATCTAAAATTAGAAAGCAAATCCAGAGAAGCACTCCCATCCGCCTCAACATTAGCAAAAGCCCATACAAGGCCATCACTGACCCACCCCACCCCTTGATCGCTAGCACCCTTTGCACCTGAAGAATATCCTCAACAACTAACACCTCCTCATTCCACACAGAGATCAACCCACCAGAAGCACCACTCTTCAATGGAACCCAATCCCAAGCACATTTATGATTTCCCCAAACTTCTCTAATGATGCTATGAATATTGTAAGTCCCTTTAGTCTCCTACAAAATTAGACAATCTACTTTGTGTTTTTTAGCCAATTTTCTAACAGACCCCCTCCTCTCAGGCTTACCAAGCCCCCTCACATTCAGACTAACAATAATCATTAAAAAATTGTGATAAAAATCACCAAAAATAGGAAAAAATCATAAGCAGATACCTTACCCCCAACCTTGACAGCCTCCACTTCAATGAGTTTGTTCACTATCTCAACCTCATCTGCCCCAATCGAAACACCCAAGCTTTTGCCCACTATAGTGACCTGTGAAGCTTCCTCCCCAGCTGCCAACAACACATCCATGGACCTGCTAACATTAAGCTTTGAACCTCCAACTTCAATTCTCAAATTGTCATGATTTTCCTCGTTACAAGGATTCTTACCCTTATAGCTTTTAAGGCCACCAATGTCTGCCCCCAATGAAGACTCACATCCACCAGATTTACTGACCTGCCTGTATGCCTTAGACCGTCTACCCAAACTCGAGTAAGGCATAATGAAATGCCCGGAATAATTCCCACTAGGCGTTGGTGGCCGAGGACACTAACTCGTTTCTGGCAGTTCAATGTTGGATTTTAAAAACTATAATACTAGCAGTCCTGTTGATTGTATGACCCTGAAAGTTTTAACTTCTTACTACAGTATTACAATTCTGTCTATATTTTAGTTGTGACTTTAACTTTCGTGTTTTCTTTTTTAAAAAGAAATTAACTGCAAATGTTGCATGAGTTTATTTTGTCAATCTTCCATGCAGAATTTGCGCAACTTAACTACTGGTTAGCATATATATTAATTTAGACAATTTTCCTTTTTTCCAATTATTCGCATGGTGTCCCATCTCTTTATACAAGAAGCACTGAATCTTGGCTAAGTCCTTTTTCATCCTTTGTCATGCATGCTTCTGCACTAGGACTGGAATAGGGTCATGTTTCTGAAATTCAATTAATGCCTGTGATTTACAACATTTCTCTTCACAGAGTTAACTCTTGTAAGCAAGCATCCAAATGAGGGAGGTGGAATCCTATCCAACAAACTCGCACAAATAGGTTCAGATTGACACCTTAGTTTCATCCTAAACTAATGCCACTAAGTGGACTCATGTATTTTTCTGTACGAGACCCACAGTTTCAACAGGAATATTGGCATAACCAAGGAATGCATACTTGATCTACAGTGTCATAAATCCAGAGTAGCTAGCCTTGCATAATTTTATCTCCTTGACTATACTCACCAGTATCATATTCAACTGGGAACTGATGATATACTCATTGAAAATTACCCCACATCTCAGTCATGGTTTCAAAGGTTATAAGGTTAAAAGCAATTGCTGGGCTCAACCAAATGTAGAATCCAACTAATTACCCTAGCATTTTTGGTTGTCCATTTTGCAAGTGCATCCAAAGTATCAATTGTAGATGAAGATGGATATGCAAAGTTGATAAGTCATTCTAAGGAGGCCATGCCTCACATGTGGGATCCAAGAAAGTTTAGAGATTTTTGTTTCTTATTTTATTTCATTAATCAGCTGTCATTATTTTCTAATTTTAGTTTATGAGTTGTCACTAGGATAATTTCTAATGTTCTTAATTTCCTAGTTTGATTAGAAGTATTAGTTCCTAAGGTTTTTCTCTTATTTATATGAGCATTGTAAAGATGGGAACTCAGTTTAGAAGTTTAATTGGAATTTGCAGTGGATTTTGTCCTCTTTGAGGTGTGTCCTCGTGTAATAGTCTCTACGGAGAATTTTATCATGCTTCGACACTTTATGTCTTCCTGTATTTAACAAGAATGAACAGCTCAGAAAAATAAATGAATAAAATAAATGGTCCCTGGATGTCCCTAAATATGTCTGTAGAAAGGCAAAATGCTGCAGTAAACAAAGATGAAATCAAAATAACCTTCCATATTAGATCCATGCGCCAGTGAGCCAAATTTCAACTTGATCTGAGTCAGATCAGAAACTATGTAACGCAGTGATTGAAAACCGCCACAAAATATGCCAAAACCACAAAACACCCAAAAATTCTTTTTACAAAACCAAGAAAAAATTGGAAAAAAAGAGGACCGGTGACCAGGATCTCCTAAACAACTCTCGCACTCTTTGACACTAGATTTTACAAGAAAAGTATTTAACTTCTAATGTTTTTTAATTTGAGATATAAAAGGGCTCTCAATCCCTAATTATAGACACACTAGATTCAACTACATCTGAAATCCTAGGGACTCAGAGATTGGGATCCACGGGTATCTACTAAATTAAGTTACACGTAGTGAATAGATAAAGATTACACATCATTTATACAATTTTACAGAACACGTTACGATATATGATTTATCGCTGCATGCTGCATTGACGTTTCCGATAGGTGCAAGTGATGGCTCATATCTCTTCGTAATAGTGATTTGGTCGCTATTAGTACTTTGGCATGATGCTTGCCTTTTCTTCACTTCATTGAAGTGCATACATAAACTTCATATAAACTTAATATGGGGTGAAAGTGACATAAAGGCATTGTTTACTATTTAAGGATGACACTTCACTCTTTGAAAGTAACCTTTATTTAAAAGATAGGTGTTTGCTTGGGGATCACTGTATGGCCATTATGCATGTTAAAGTACTTGGAGTACTTATTGAAAATATGAATGTGGATGGGGTCTTTTGGCTGAGGGACACATGAGGAGGTATTGAATTCTTTTGACTGTATGGTTGTATAAAGGATGGCCTCGGGATGCAAGAGAGATATCTGTATTGAGGAGATAAGACTTCATTGAAATTTGTGAGATGCATATAATCTTGATTAGCAGAGATAATTGTTCGATTATCAAAATCCTTCATCTAATGGAGGAAGTGTTGGGTCTGAATCTTCTTTATTGATAGATCTATTAGAGGATGAAACTTCTTGAATAATCCCACCATATTCCTTTATTATAGGATCTTTGAGAAAATGTATTTCATCTTTCAATCGCTACATTTCTTGAAGAAGAATCATTTGTTGGTGAGTATTAAGAGGACCACTGGGTGAGAAGGATTCTCCATGAGCAACTTCTTTAAAACTCTTGGGCAAAACCGTTACGTAATAAATTTCTATTTTCAATGAAATATTATTTTCAAGCGTCTTTGCAAAAGAAATGTCTCTTTCCTTATTTCTTTCTTTAATAAGTGGAAGCTTTGTTAGTAAGTTGAGTTTCTAATTTTAGATTTATTTAGACTATATTGCGTTAATTAATTCTTATTGCTAAAAAGAGTGGTTCGGGTCCGTCGCGTCACCTTTGCTGCCCGTTTAGCCAGGAGACCAGTTTAAGGCCTTTGTTGGTATAAATCGTTGACAGCAAGGAAGTAAATATCGGCCGATACGCGCGTACCGGCCTACAATGAAATTATCGGCCGCCACGGGTGTATCGCACCCGTGGCGGCCCGTATCGGCCGATACTCAAGAGTATCGGCCGATACATACCGCCACGATACGTGGCGGCCGATACACGTGGGGGGGGGGGTTATAAAACCCCCCCTTTTGGACTTTTTAGGGTTTTTTACCCTTCTCTTTCTTCTCTTCCCCTCTATGGTTGCCATTTTCACCTCTTTGTGGTCCCAAATGTCTCCCAAATCCCTCTCTTCAAGATATCTTGCCACCAAATCACCAACAAACCATTATTGAAAGAAATCTAAAGATTCAAAAGTCAAAACAAGATTCTTCATTAAGGTATATGTGATTTATTTTTTCAACTTTTGAGATGATCATTTCATTTATCACTCTCTAACTACTATGAATCACAACATAATGGCATCATTGTGTTGTTTTATTGTAGATCCATGCTTCCTTTTGATCTTACATGCATGTCTTTTGTTTTTTTTTTTATATATTGTTATTTTTATTTTCGGATTTATGTTATTTAAAAAAAAAAACATTATCACTTATGGAAAACTCATGAAACAACTTGAAAATAGCTTCATATTGTTAGATCTATGTTTCCCATAGATCAAATCAACACATTTTGAATGTTTATTGATTTTTCTCTATTTTTTATTTTCGGATTTATTTATTTTTTGAAAAAAAAAATGTGAATACTCATGGACAACCCATGAAACCACTTGGAAATTGTTTGTAAATGATAGATCTATGTTTCCCATAGATCAATCCATCACATTTTGAATTTTTATTGATTTTTATTTATTTTTTATTTTCGGATTTATTTATTTTTTGAAAAAAAAAATGTGAATATTCATGGACAACCGATGAAACCACTTGGAAATTGCTTGTAAATGATAGATCTATGTTTCCCATAGATCAAATCAACACATTTTGAATGTTTATTGATTTTTCTCTATTTTTTATTTTCGGATTTATTTATTTTGTGAAAAAAAAAATTGTGAATACTCATGGACAACCCATGAAACCACTTGGAAATTGTTTGTAAATAATAGATCTATGTTTCCCATAGATCAATCCATCACATTTTGAATTTTTATTGATTTTTTTATTTATTTTTTATTTTCGGATTTATTTATTTTTTGAAAAAAAAAATGTGAATATTCATGGACAACCCATGAAACCACTTGGAAATTGCTTGTAAATGATAGATCTATGTTTCCCATAGATCAATCCATCACATTTTGAATTTTTATTGATTTTTCTCTATTTTTTATTTTCAGATTTATTTATTTTTTGAAAAAATAAATGTGAATATTCATGGACAACCCATGAAACCACTTGGAAATTGCTTGTAAATGATAGATCTATATTTCCCATAGATCAATCCATCACATTTTGAATTTTTATTGATTTTTCTCTATTTTTTATTTTCAGATTTATTTATTTTTTGAAAAAAAAAATGGGAATATTCATGGACAACCCATGAAACCACTTGGAAATTGATTGTAAATGATAGATCTATGTTTCCCATAGATCAATCCATCACATTTTGAATGTTTATTGATTTTTATCTATTTTTTTATTTTCGGATTTATTTATTTTTTAAAATAAAAATAATTTTTAATATTTGAATACCAATCAAATGTCTTGAAAATGGTTCCTATATTTGTGATATAAGTTTCCTCTAACATGTTTCTTTGTTTTTTTTTAATTTTTAACATACTAGTATACTACTTGTTTATATTTATAGGCAGTCAGGTATTCAATTTCAGTCCATCTGTCTTTGCCATTTGATAAGTGAAAATGCCTCGTGATATTGATCCTGCATGGAGCTTTGGTGAGGCATTGAGAATAATAGGTTGAAAATCAAATGCAAGTTCTGTGGAAGAGTGACCCATGGGGGCATTACAAGATTCAAGCACCACTTGGGCCACATATCTGGCAATGTTGCTGGCTGTACCGAAGTACCGAGGAAGTAAGAGAACAAATGAAAGCTTTGGTTGGCCAAAACAAAGCTAGAAAAGTAGAGATAAAAGAAAAGAGGCGGCAAGATGTTGATGCTGCCCGTTATGATGTATTTGGGGATGAATATTTTGATGAGGAGGAAGATGCACAGATGGAGGCTGCATGCCGAGAGTCTTTGATGAGTCAACAAGAAGAATATGAACGTCGTGCATTTGCTGGAAGCAAATATTATGATGCAGGGGGCTCATCGTCTACTGTGCCAAGCAGGGGCAAGGGCTTTGCGGAGTCCATACGTAGGGCATTTAGCACCCGGAAACGGGATGCTGATGTAGAAATTATCTCTATAAGAAGAGCAGTTCCTCCCCCTCTTGATCCTCTAGCACATAGAAAATAGGGAGCTAAACAACCAAAAATATCAAGTGTTATGAAAGGGGTAATGAAGGTTGCAAGAGATAGCTTGGCCAAAGCTACAGCAAAATGGCTAATTCACAAGAACATACCACCTACAGCAGTAGATTCCCCATATTTCCAGACTATTCTTGATGTTGCCGCCGAAGCTGGGCGGGGTATACAGGCGCCCTCCGTATATGATGTGGGCACTAAATATCTTGAAGAAGAATATAAAGAAATAAAGGCTTGGGTGGAAAAATTTAGACCCATGTGGCAACAAAATGGTGTTACCATCATGTGTGACGGGTGGACCAGCGGCACCCAAACACAATTAATAAACTTTTTGGTGTATTCAGTCGCTGAGACCGTCTTTGTGAAGTCCATCGATGCATCTGAACATAGACGGACAGCCACATATATATACACTCTTATGGATAAAGTTGTAGAGAGTGTGGGAGAAGAGTATATTGTATAGATTATTACAGATAATGGCGCCAATTTCAAGGCAGCAGGTTTGAAATTAATGGAGAAGAGGACCCATTTATTCTGGACCCCCTGTGCAGCACACTGCATAGATCTCATCTTGGAAGAGATTGGAAGGAAGACAAAAGTGGCTTTATTGATCAAGGCATGTAGAGGAATTACAAGATTTATATATGATCATTCATGGGTGTTAAGCTTGATGAAAAGATACACAAATAACCATGCCTTGCTGCGTCCAGGATTAACAAGGTTTGCAACCCATTTTCTGGCTATGGAAAGTCTTGTAAAGTTTAGAACGGAGCTCATTCAGATGTTTGCATCAGAAGAATGGCTTCGTTCGAGATGGGGCAATGCAACTAGTGGTCCGGAGTTTGAAGTCCCAAACCTGATGAGGGACAATAAATTTTGGAAGAAAGTGAAGAAGATATTAAAGGTTGTTGAGCCTTTAGTTAAAGTGTTGCGGCTTGTAGATGGTGATGACAAGCCGCCAATGGGCTTTATATATGAAGCAATGGATCGGGCAAAGCAATCCATCATGGAAAATGTTAGATATCACGAAAAATATATAAAGATTATTAATGCCCGTTGGAACGATCAGTTGCACCATCCATTGCATGCCGCAGGTAATTAATATATATCTTTGAATTTGATACTTTTTTGTTTTCCTAACTAATGTATTTATTATCTTGCTTGCTCACAGTACATTCTACATATTTATAATGTAGGTTATTTTTTGAATCCCGAATTCTATTACCGCAATATCGAACTACACACCGAAGCAATAGATACGGACTTGCGGGTAGGATTACGGGAGGTGTTGAAGAAATTGTTAGGTCCAGATGATCAAATTGAGGCCATACAAGAGGTGAGTGGGTGGTTAGTGGTTACTTAAGAGAATTTAATTATGTTGTAGGGGTTTACTGACTTATATCTAATTTTCACATTGTAGATATCTATATATACACAAAGGAGAGGAACCTTTGCTGACCCTCTTGTGATACGATCGATTAGAAAGATGCCACCTGGTATGACTATGAACAAAAGACATATCCACATTGCAGATATCTTGTGATACAATCTAATTTTCTTTATTTATTTTTTGCATTTCAGCTGATTGGTGGATGAATTTTGGAGAGAGTGCTCCACATCTAAGGAGTGCGGCTATTCGCATCCTTAGTCAAACTACAACATCTTCCAACTGTGAAAGAAATTGGAGCACTTTCTCTTTGATCCACACGAAGGTCAGGAATCGGCTTACCATGCAGAAACTCAACAAGCTTGTGTATTGTCATTACAATCTGAAGTTGAGAAATAGAATTAGGGAGAGAAGGGTAAGGGATAGTCCTGATTATTGTCCCATTAATTTGGATCACATATTTAGAGAGGACGATCCCTTACTCCCATGGCTAGCCGAGATAGAGGATCCACTGCTAGATTCAGATCCGGGGTTTCAGGAAACGGGTCAAGAGTTGATAGGTGAGGACATGGGTGAGGCACCTGCAAAAGGTCAGCCACCTCAGGGAGAATGTACCAGTAGTAGGACTAGGAGGAGTGGGAAAGAACCTGCTTCTGAGAAAGCTAGTTCTACCACAGTCTCTTCAAGTAGCCATGGTGGAGGAGATGGAGGAGGAGACAGTGGGACAGGTGGTACTAGTGAATACTATCAACATGATGAAGACGATGTCATTCCTGTAGAGGAAGTACAGGAGTTACCTCCATCTGGAAGATTTGATCCAAGCCGTGGTTATCAACGGCGCCGAAGAGATTCACCACCTGGGGCTGGAGGTAGTACTGAGCAAGGAAATATGGGTGGAGATTTTGGAGGACAACAAGCGGCATCATGGACTGATTCGTGGAACCCTAGTTACAGTGGACAAGGACCCTCACACTCACAGTATTTTGACTTTTTTCCATATGGTCAAGTACAACAAGGAGAAGAACAGTCTTCAACTTCGGGGTCCTACTCATATGGTGACTATGGTGAAACGCAATATGGTAGATATCCACCTGGACCACCTCCACCTCCTCCAAGTTCCTATGATGTGGGTGCGGCTGGCTTCTTTGGATTTGTGGATCCCAATACTCATCAATATCAAATTCAATATGGTGCCAATAGAAATGATAACACTGATGGGGATGAGGATAACCATAGCCCCTTGAATCTTGGTAGACATTCCTTTTGGTGGTGATCAAGGTATTCCTAATTTCCTATTTCTTTCACTAACTCTCAACTCTCTTTGTCATTTCTAAATTGGTGTTGAATGTTGATTGTTGATCACTTCATAGTTCATTCACTTGATTGAATTTGAACCTTGAATGCTGAAGTATTGATATTTGATTTTTCAATGTTAACTAATGACCTAACTCTTAAGTCTTCTTAATTCTTATGCCTTTATTTCATGTTCTAATTTTTTTTTAATGAGCTTTTCATTACTTTTTAAGTTAACATGACTAAGAAACATGAATACATGTGAAAAAATTAATCATTACTATTATTTTATATTTATACAGCGATACAGGACATCATATACTGAGGGCACAGATACGCCCCCTTTTCTTACTTACTTTTGCAAAAGAACCACATTTTCTTTCATTTTACAATTTTCTGGATTCCTCATGAATTTTTTCAGATTTTTTTGGCGATTTTTTAAAATCGCACCGCTACGCCGCTACGTATCCCCGATACGCTACGTATCGCCCGCTTCGTATCGGTTTGGCGGCGGGCCGCTACGCCCGCCGATACCGATATTTTCATCCTTGGTTGACAGGCCACCAATCATTCAAATTAGTGATAATCATTAGTTAACAATGTCTGAAATTTTTAGATTTTTAACAAGAAATTCATCTTCTAACTCTGCTTCTTCTTCTTCTACATCATCATCCATCATTCCCACAATAAATAAAATCTCAATTAGAAATATAGAAGAGATAAATTTTGACGATATAGAAAAATTCATCCAAGACTAGACAATCCCAAAAGTTTCATTAAAAGAAATCTATAAAGAAGGCACATTAATAAAATCTAATTATGTAATCAAACGGTTGAAGAAACTAGTCAATTCAGCAAAATGAAGAAAATCTCTATCTAATTCCAATGTAAAGAATAAATATGCATAAATCTAAATACAAATACATGCATATGGTCTCATTTATGTTGCCATAAGCTATTGACAAGAATTGGTTTGAATACATCTGCTCTCACGTAAGTAAGAAACAAAAGACATAAAACAATTAGAGACTCCTTCATAGAGATGGTAGAAGCCAGTCTCCATGATGGCCCTACCCTTTTCAATTGCTTTCCCAATTTTTTTTTATCACTTCATGATCCAGGTGCCTTTTGAAGCCATCAATCTAGGCATCCACACCAAAGGATTCAATATAAAGCCTCAATCACAAAATGTTGCATTAGTCCATAGAATATATATAATAAAGTCATGAATACAATTGTTCCCGAAATTGCCTATTCATCACAAATAAAAGGAGTAATTACGTTGTTCCTTACAACTTTCAAAAATAAATTCACAACTCCCATGTGAATCTTTCAGGCAAATCGGAAATTGATGAAGCACAACCAAAAATACCACAACTTCAAGATAAAGTAGAATCAATTACAGAACATTCAAATGGCAAAGTAACAATAAATTTTTCTAATACATTAAGATCATATTTTTCATCTACAAGAAAATCAATACCATCATAAGATGAGTCTTTTAGATCAACTTCTTCTTTACCAAATAAATCATTTGCTTCCTCCCTCTATACCGAGATCCTCATCTATTAATCCATTAGGAGTAGCTTTCCCTGAATATTTAGAAACAAAAGATGAAGATATACAATCAGTCAAATTATCGGAATTTGATTTTGATGCTACTATATCAACACTCTCTTTAATTCATAAACATGAAGAATCAAGTGATTTCATTATAGATAAAAAAATATTTGCAGCAAGATCTGTTGTGACATCCAAAGACAATGGTTTTTCGAAAAAATTTCTAAATTTGAAAGATCTCAGTTAAAAGATTTATGGTATGAACAAATGAATCAAGAAAAAGGAAATATTCCTTTCTTTGATTGGCTTTCATCTAAAATAAATAATCTACAATAATAAGAATTAATAAATCTACAGTCATGGGAAACTAAAAAGGGTAAATTCGAATATGTACATCCTCCTTTCTCTGCCATTAAATATAAAGAAATAAAAGTCACTCCACTAAAAAAATGTTTAAGTGATACAAAATTACTCACCGTAGAACATCCATCTCATATAGTAGAACAAAATAATTTCACAAATATTTATCAACAAACAATAGAAAATATGATTTCCCAACAAGAATCCACGTCATCTAGCTCAGCTAAACACACAATAAACAAAGATGTTCCAACACTTTGCACAAAATTTGTAGAAAAATTAACCTTGGATAAAAAAAAAAAAACCTTTAAAACTTCTTAGTGACTTCAAAAATGAAAGATCTCTTCGTTTAGACAAACTTGACAAAGGAAAATCAATAAATATGGTAGTTGAAACACCAAATGATCATAATCTCTCAAAATCCAACACTGATGAATCTAATGACCAATCAGATGAATATGCTGATCAATCAATACCTCCCATTCCTCAAATCCATAGAATATTTACTCCAAAAACTCATACATCAAAGACAAAAAAATTATTATAGAAGACTGACTCCAATGAATATACAATTTGAAGAAATACCAGATATAGCAAATTACAAATATGATGGTAGTTCATTAGTAAAATGGAATATAGATGGATTAACAGAATATGGAATTCTTAAGGTTTCAAGAAAAAAAATTTAGTATACAATTGCAGGAATGCTTCATGGTAATTCACAATCACAAATAATTACCATAGGTTTTACTGTTCAACTTCATTGCTGGTGGGAATTATTATCTTACACCAATTCAAAGAAATAGGATTATAAATTCAGTAAAACTAACCCAAGAAGGAAATCATTTTATTGATGCTAATAGTCAAACCATTTAAAATCCAGTAAAAACATTAATTCATAACTTTCTTATTAATTTTACTGGAAATGTCAATGATCAAATAGAAAAATATACAGAACAACTAATTAATCATGTAGAGCACTATCTGATTTTAGATGGTACAAAGATGTGTTTCTCCCTCTCATTTTTCAATTATTTAACTCTAATGAAGAATTTTGGAAAGAAAAGTTTATTTCAGGACTTCCTACTTGTTTTAAGGAAAAAGTCAAGAATGTTCTAAGAGAACAAAATAATGGTAGAATAAATTATAATAATTATACATAGTGATTTAATTCAAAGAAATTCTCAAGCTAGTATATCTTTATGTAGCGATATGAAAATTAAGGCTAATTTATAAAAATAAAAAAGAACTGGTAAACAAGAATTAGGAGAGTTTTGGTATCAATTTGGATATGAACCCCTACAAAATCCCTCAGAAAATTCATAAAAAATATCGTCAGTATAAAAAGAGAAGGTATTTTCAAAATGAAAAACTTTATAAACCTCATAAAAAGTATTATAAGAAAAGAAAACATGATTATAAGAAAAGAAAATCAAGCAATTCATCAAGACATAACTCGGAATATAAGTGTTATAGATGTGGAAAATGACATTTTGCTAATAAATGCTTTGATAAGATTTAAAAAAGCAAGTACATGAATTAGACTATCATTCTCAGGACTCCGAAGATGACAAAGACATAGGTGTATGCTGAAAAAGTGATGAAAGTTCCTCTGATTCCTCTTCTTCCTACTTTTCTATAAATTATTAAGTGCTCAAGATGAATTAATTCTAGAAATATTGGAAAATAATAGATTTGAAGAAGAAAGAATAAAATATTATAGATAAACACTTGAAGCTAAATCCTCTAATAATAATTCAAAGAAAAGTTTTGATTTTGAACCAATTTCTATGAAAAATATTATTTGCCAAAACATAAAATTAATATCCTCAAAACTTTTAACCATTCGAGATCTTCAAAATGAAGTAAATGAAACAAAACAAGAAATTGCTCAATTAAGAGAAGAAGCAACCCAAGAAAGTACTAAATCACGAAAAAGAATTGAAATCCTCGAATTAGAAAAGGACACAAGTGTAAAAACTTACGAGGATAATGATGTAGAAAAAGAATTTGATGAAGAAGTTCAAGAATTTGTAGATTACATCACTACATCTCATTACCATAAATGGTATACTACAATTAATTTAAAAATTAAAGAATTCAGTGTTGATTGTTTAATTGACAATGGAGAAGAAATAAATTTCATTAGAAAAGGATTAATCCCTTCAAAGTATTTTGAGAAAATTAAAATATATATATATATAAACTATACAATTGGGACTGCAAATGGTAAAAATATAATAGTTATTTATAAATTGTCAAATGTTAATGTTCGTAAAAATGGAAAATGCATTCAAACCTCATCCTCCATAGAAAAATGTTTACTTAGTGATGTAATCCTAGAACACCCCTTTTATTAAAAATTCAGCCACTCCCAGTAGACACAAAAGGAATTTATGCATTAATTGATGACAAACCTATAAATTATGAATTTATAGAAAGTCCAAGACTTGGAAGAATAAATCAACTTAATTTGCTCATATCTCATAAAGAAAAATATATTGAGGCCCTCAAAAGCCCAAGGAATTTATGCATTAATTGATGACAAACCTATAAATTATGAATTTATAGAAAGTCCAAGACTTGTCTCTATTCCAAGTTTGTATTTGCAGGCTATACAACAAGATTGCTGGAACCAGGCCATGAAGGAGGAATTGGATGCATTGGATCAAAATCACACCTGGGATATTGTGGAGTGTCCTTCAGCAGTTAAACCCATTGGTTGCAAATGGATCTACTCGATCAAACTTAAATCTGATGGGTCCTTGGATAGACACAAAGCTCGACTTGTGGCACTCGGAAACAGACGAGTATGGCATTGACCACGAGGAAGCATTTGCACCTGTGGCAAAAATGACATCTATTCGATTACTTCTCGCCATTGCTGCATCTAAATCTTGGCCATTATACCAAATGGATGTCAAAAATGCGTTTCTCCATGGGGATCTGCAAGAAGAAGTCTATATGCGTATACCACAAGGTGTCTCCTCCATAGTTGTCAAGTTCATTTCGATTCGGACGAAATCTCCGATTTCTTTCGTTTCGAAACCGTTACCGAACTGAACATCTCGCATTGAGATGTTCGGTTCATAATTCGTTACTGTTCGCCGAAATATAGGGTTTCGTAGAGAAGAAACACAGATTCGGACGAATATCACCCGAATTGACAGATTCGGACGAATAAGGGGAAGACCGTTACAGAATGAAAAAAAAAAATTAATGTAGTTGAGCGAATCTAAAAACGAAATAAATTCGAAATACATATTTTCGAGCAGAAACGCCTCGTCTTCTCCTCTATCGACGGCATGCAGGTTTCAAGATCCCCTTCAATGTATAAACTGGGCTCAAAGATGCATGTATCAACAGCAAGATCTTCTATTATCCTATTCTCCTTTCAATATCTTGAGATCATTCGTCCACCAAAGGCTGACCGATTGGGGCCGAGATCAGTCGAGTGGATTACTCCTCCCAAAGGCTGTCGATTAGATTTCTTTGCGAAGAGCTTTGGTTGATTTCTCCTTTGCGTGCTTTGCCTGATTTCTTCTCGCGTATCCTCAGGTATGCATCGATCTCTCCCTCTTCTTCCATTTCAGAGCCACGCCATTTACACTGCAACATCGATGGGTTTTTACTTTCTCTGCAAGTTTCGTTTTTTAAGGGCATGTTGGGCGAAAGCTAGGGATGCCTTTTATGGTGTGGTCCAGTACACCCATTTTATTTGCTGAAACGATAAAATAATGGTCCTGATGCAATTGTGATGGTGCCAAAAAGTGTGGCCCATTGTATTCTCATTTTTTTTTCTTATGGCTCATTTAACGTGAGGCCCACCTTTTTTTTTTTGGCTCAAATAATGCTATTAATAATTAATGATGATATGGCATCTGATAACTTGGCCCACTTTTTTTTCAATTTTCATTTAATCTCAGTTTACTGATGATATGGAATATGATTTTTTTTTACAATATAAACATTGAGTCTGATGATTGGCATTGTACAGTTGTCTTCATTTCTTTAACCTGATGATCATAGGGCCACCCATTTTGTATGCTGAAACTGAAATTGATTTGAGGCCCCCCTTTTATTTACTGAAACTGATTTGCACAATGGACCTTTGAATGAAACCATTTAAAAAACTGATTTGAGGCCCACCTTTTATTTGCTTAAACTAATTTGCACAATGGGCCTCTGAATGAAACCATTTAAAAAATTGATTTGAGGCCCACCTTTTATTTGCTAAATTACTGATTTGCACGATGGGCTTTGAATGAAACCATTTAAAAATTATAAAAAGAGATCCTTCTGATTTACAGAGAGTGAGGCCCACTTATTTTTAATTCTGCCCAATTTTGTAATTGTTTGATGACACCTATTAATAATTGAAACATTAAACTCACTATTGTACTTGTCTATCATTTGTGTGTTGCTATTGGATCAGATTTGGAAGATTGATTCTTTGATTTGAAAATGAGTGATAGTACACCCATATTATCTGCCGCTGCGAGCATTAGATCTGATGATCCTGCATGGGCTTATGGTTGTGTGGATCCAACCAACAACAGACATGTAATATGTCGTTTTTGTAACAAAGTCATAAAAGGTGGTAGAATCACTAGACTTAAAGAACACCTTGGGGGGGGGGGGTGAAAGGAGATATTGCACCTTGTAAAAATGTGCCAGGTGATGTCAAATGGCAAATGGAAAGACTTGTTTTAGAAGGTAAAAAGGATAGAGCAAAGAAAAGGCAATTAAATGAGGAGATTGGAAACCCTTATGGAACTCCAAGGGGTAATGCAGATGAAGATGATGTTGAGGTAGAAGAAGTAGAACCATTTACAAATCCAATTACCCCCACCACAACAAGTAGAAAGGGTAAAGAGAAGGTCTCTCAAATATCTACTCAAAACAAAAGAAGGGGTGTGTCAAACACTTCTCAACCTCCAATGTCGAATTTCTTTGCACCACGAACAAGTCCTGGATCTCAGTCAGGCATCAAATCAGCATTGGCAACAAAGGAACTGAAGGATGCAACTGATTTGGCTGTTGGCCGTTTTTGGTCTGATGCAAATCTCCCATTTAATGCAGCAAGATCAAAATTTTGTCAAGCAATGGCTGATGGAATCGCAGAAATGGGGCCAGGTTACAAGATGCCATCATATCATGACCTTCGTGGAAAGATTTTGGGAAAAATTGTACTAGAAGTTAATGCTTTCATGGAGCATTATAAATCATGTTGGAGTGAAACTGGGTGCTCTGTCATGGCTGATGGGTGGACAGATGAAAGGCAAAGAACATTGATTAACTTTCTTGTGTATTGCCCAAAAGGGGTAATGTTCTTGAAGTCGGTTGATACAAGTCCAATTATAAAAAATTCAGATGCACTATTTAAAATTTTTGATGGAATTGTCTTACTTGTTGGGCCTAACAATATCGTCCAATTTATTACTGACAATGATGCCACTTACAAAGCAGCGGGAAAAAGAGTGGCTGAAAAATATAGAACTTTTTATTGGACAGCTTGTGCAGCCCATTGCATAGATCTGATGTTAGAGGACATGGCAAAGCCCCACTTGTTTCCAGTTAATGCATCCACAATTGAGACAGCAAGGAAAATCACAAAGTTCATTTACAATCATTTATCAGTGTTGAATTTAATGAGAAGAGAATATACAAATGGGAGAGAATTAATCCGACCAGCCATCACAAGATTTGCTACCAATTTTATTAGCTTGCAGTGCCTTTTTAAATACAGAAAAGAGCTTAGGCAAATGTTTACAAGTACCGCTTGGGTTGAATCTAATGCTTCTAGTACACCTGTTGGCATGGAGATCACTGAAATCATACTCAATAACACATTTTGGAAGGATGTTGAGCATATATTGAAGGTTAGTGAAGCTTTGGTGGTAGTTCTACGTCTAGCAGACAGTGAAGAGAAGCCTGCAATGGGTTATGTGTACGAGGCAATGGACCGAGCAAAAGAGGTGATTCAAAAGAGGTTAAAAAATAAGAAAAACTACCAGCTATACTGGAAGAATATCGATCACAGGTGGGAAAATCAACTTCACAGTGCACTACACGCTACAGCATACTATCTGAATCCAGCATTTTTCTTTAGTCCTACTTTTTCTAAGCATAGTGAAGTCATGAGGGGTCTGAATAATGTCATAGAGAAATTAGTTCCTGATTTTGATACTCAAGACATGATTTTCAAACAATGTGATGCATATAAAGATTCACGTTTTGACTTCGGTTCTGCAGCAGCAATACGAAATCGAGAGAAAATGTCTCCAGGTAAATGAAGTTTTTTTATTTTTCATTAACTTATTATATGACTGCAGTTTATAATAAAAGTTAATATTTTATATATTTTTTTACAGATAAATGGTGGGATCGGTTTGGAAGTTGTACCCGAGTTAAAAAAATTGGCAATTCGAATTTTGAGCCAATGCATCAGTGCTAGTGGTTGTGAAAGAAATTGGAGTATCTTCGAACATATGCATTCTCCTAAGAGAAATAGGCTAGAACATCAGAGGTTGAATGATCTAGTTTTTGTGCATTATAATTTGAAGCTCCGTGAAAGGTATATCAAATGTTAATCGTACGTGATTCTTTTGCAAATTATTAATTGTCATACCAAAATATTAACTTACGTAAATTGTAGGGATTTGCTCAAAAGGACTGGGAATGCTGCTTCTAACCCAATAAGTTTGGAGAATATTAATATTTTGGCGGATTGGGTTGCTGAAGAAGCACCTCTCTTGACCATAGAGGATGTCGACGGTTGGACGACTATGGACCAACCGGCACAAGTGCAAGAGGGTCTCCCTGATTTTGATGGGGGTGATGAAATAGGTGGCCCTATAGGAGAGGATTTGGGAGCAAATGAAGATGATAATCATTATTACAGTGATGCATAGTTAGCTGACTTTTTGCTTTATTTTGTGATATTTGAGGGGAAGTATTTGAACCTTATCTTTTGCAAATTAAATTTTTGATGCTTGGTAGAATGAAATTTTCTATATATTTTTAATATATATGTAATTTTTTATATTTTCCGAAACAAATTTCCGAATTGGAAAGCGAAATGACCGAATAACCCGAGATGTTTCATTTTGGAACCAAACCGAAACGGTGTCCGAAACGAACTTGACAACTATGGTCTCCTCTCCCTCCAAGCGGTCCGTCTGCCGACTGCGCAAATCGCTTTATGGTCTAAAGCAAGCTCCTCGAGCATGGTTCAAAACCTTCAGAGGTTGCTTATGCGAAAGTGGCTTTACTCAGAGCCCTTATGATCCATCTCTCTTTCTATGCCACACATCTACTGGGGTTACTGTGCTTCTGGTATATGTTGACGATATTATTATCACTGGCACGAATGCTGGTATGATCAAATCTCTCCAAGATTCCCTTCGGCATTACTTCCATATGAAGGATTTGGGCCCTTTGCATTATTTTTTGGGCTTAGAGGTGCATCAATCTCCCAAAGGTCTATTTGTTAATCAACACAAATACACTTCAGACCTTATCGAGTTGGCTGACCTCTATGATTCTTCGCCTGTTGATACGACTGTCGAGGTAAATCTCAAGCTGAGTAAAGATGATGGCGATCTTCTTCCTGATCCTCATACCTACCGGCGCTTGGTGGGAAGTCTTGTCTATCTCACCATCACTAGACCTGACATATCCTATGCTGTTAATCTTGTGAGCCAGTTCATGACCGCTCCTCGACACCTTCATTTAACAGCTATGAAGCGCATTATCCGCTATCTGCTAAGAACTGTCCATCGTAGTTTATATTATCCGAAGGATAATTCTCTTCATCTGACCGCTTATGTGGATGCTAACTGGGCAGGCTGTCAAGACAGACGTCGTTCTACTACTGGTTGGTGCATGTACCTTGAAAATTCGCTCATTTCTTGGAAATGCAAGAAACAAGAACGTGTGTCCCGCTCTTCCATGGAAGCTGAATATAGGGCAATGTCTTCTGCTTGTTCTGAGATCTTATGGCTACGGAGACTTCTTTCGGAACTTGGGTTTACTCAAACCTCTCCTACTTCATTGCATGCCGATAATACTGGGGCTATCCGAATCACTGAAAATCCCATCTTCCATGAACGTACCAAACATATCGCAGTTGACTGTCACTTTATTCGGGATGCATATAAGCAGGATGTCATTAGTCTACCTCATGTCCCTACAAAGTTTCAGTTTGCAGATATCTTCACAAAGGGACTTCCTCGGCCTCGACATCAATTTCTTGTTTCCAAATTGCTGCTTTATGACTCCCCAGCATCAATTTGAGGGTGGTTGTCAATCCAAGCCCAGGCCCATTTTGGGCCCAGTCATCATATCTTACTTAGTCAAAGACAACTGTACATACTTAGTTTGTAAAACTAAATTTTAGGATCTAGATAAGATGAGATATTGATATTTGCATGTAATCAGGGCATTCAGCCCCTATATAAGATGAGAACAGTCGACCCTCATGGGCACTGCATTCAGCATACCTTTTGTGTTTTCTTTCCATCTCTCTCAATGACAAAAATTGGTTGAGTCAAACTAACCTATCAACGACCACTAGTGGGCCCCACATAATTGATCAGAATATTCTGATGACTTCACCAACTTCCCAGCAGATCAGATATCTGATGTAGAGACTCTAAATCCAAAGCAATTGAAAAAGATAGTTGAAGATGGTAGTTCCTTCAAGAGAGTATCCTTGGTAGCACTCAGGAATTGAAAATGGTTGAAGATAGTCACAATTCGCTACTTGATGATCGCAACAAGTTCACATTGTATGCAGTGTGTATTAGATGATGTTGATGCTCTCATACCAACAAAAAGAGAACCCAATGCAGAAAAACCAATTCTCTTTTTCTAAGACGGAGCTCTGTAACCATATCAGAGCTACAACATGAGTAATAGTTAACAAAATGATCGAGTGAATGGGGTCCCTAGATGGGAAGCTCCCCCTCCTTTATATAATCTTTTTGTATCGGTAGCTAAAATGCATTAAACGAAGGAGAAGAAACAAATAAACACGGACAAACCCGGAAAACCGAAATAGTACAAAAGAGCTATACCGACCACCCCCAACAATTATAAATTGGAAACAACAAAAGGAGAAAAACGATCCACCCCCTAGCTAGCTAAGGCATCGGCCATAAAATTGGCCAAGCGCAAAGTATGAGGAAACTCCACTTGAATCGAAGAACACAAAGTCTTGATCTCATTAAGAATAAACTGAAACTTCCAAGGACCCCCACTAGTAGCCGAAACCCATGAGATAACATTAGATGAGTCACTCTCCACAATAAGTTTCAAATGATGAATGCCAACAAACATACAGAAAGCATCCAAAATAGCCCACAATTCCAACTCATTAGAATCCTTAAGACCAAAAGGCTTGGAGAACATCATCACCACCTCCCCTTTATCATTGCGAAGCACCCGACATACCAGCCAGACCCGGTTTGCCCCTAGCCGCACCATCTACATTAAACTTCAAAACTCCCTCGAAAGGGGGAATCCAACTCATCGACCTCTTACTTATATGAGGCCCACAATAAAAAATGACTTCCCAATTGTGCAAAACGTCATCAAACCTCACACAACTGAACTCTTTCCTCAGCGATGCCCATTTAGCTACTTTTATGAATACTTTAGACAGAAGGTCCTCAATGGGAGTTGATCCCTCCTTTCATTCCCCCTCCAATCAAATAGACCATATATGCATTCACAAAGGGAACAAGCTGCCAAAGAGTAGCTTCACACCAATGAAAAGGAACCAAGCACCAAGCCTCCACCAAGTCCATCAACACCTTGGGAACACACCATGAGACACTGCACCTATGGATCGACTTATGCAAGATGAAAGAAGAGAATTTGAAATGGACTCTCCTTTTTATAATCATTTCTCAATCAATTTACAATCTGTCGTCTCTACGATTAGAAAGATGATTAGGAAATTACAATCCATCATTCCCGAGATAAGGGAATTACAATAAATCAGGAAATATACAATTATGGTGCTCCCAATGTGTTTATATTAGAGTCTACGCAATTTACAATCCAGTATCCCACAGTTGCATTTAGTTTCTATGTTCCTTCACACGTGAGACTGCCTAAAATGGTTTTCTACCTCTTGGGTCCCAATTTGCTTTACACAAAAATTGCAGAAGATGTTTTCACCTCAGAAACGAAAACCAAGGAAAACGTTAACACAGAACAACATGTCGTAAATTCCCCACTGCTGATTTTATGATGAGAAAGAATCCAGGAGTTCAGATTGGTGGAGGTACTCTACGGCTGTTTCCTAGAAAGGATTGGCAGGTTAATTGTCATGCCTCACATGCTAGATAGTTATCTGCCAAAAATTAGATTCAGTAACTTACATATTTGTAACCCTCTAATAGATAAGAGAGAAATAGTGTGATTTATGTCATAGCCATTAAATAGTATATCCAGAATAGAAATGTTAATTCCGATACCTTACAATTGAGCCCACCAGCGTGGGCATCACGGCTAGCTCCCTGGGTTTGCTCTCCATAGTCGTGTGTTCGATCCCCATGGGCAACGCACGACCTTGGTTTACCCAATGCACATGGTATGCGGGCGATTGCATGCACCCGCAGAGATTAGTCTTGCCGGCGAAGGTGGTGGGGACAGGATGTTGTTAGCAAAAACAAAATCTCTCATAGATGATTAATCATCAAATCATCTCTATTTTTGGGCACAACGAAAACATCATGTGTCTCCTCTGACAAAAGTGCTTTTTTCACTTGAGGGATGTCCCACATGTGGACAGTATGAGATTTTCAATTTACCATCTACAAAAGCGGGACCCCTTGAATTAAAGGCGTTCATCGAGGTATGATAGGACAAAATTACCTCTAAAGAAAAGACATGAGATAAGTTTGTTGAGATCTATGTATAATTTGGAGCTGCACAAGGTAGTGAGTTACTGACCCATCCACCCCATTGTATGGAGGAGAAAAATGGTTAGACGATGTTAGTTTTTCTATCTTGGCTCATGAACTGTTAACGCACCCATGGTGGGACCTATGAACAATAGCATCCACATTCCTCTTCATCCTGTGTTTTGTCTCTAATTAATTCCATTTACACCGCCATGGACAGTGATCCTCTATAAAGTAACGGAATGTATATTCTTTGCAGCCTTTTAGAAAGGGATATGGACTCACCTGAGTGAAGTAGGTGAGATCTAAACTGGAATACATTAGCGCACATTCCCAAAACTCAATATAGATCCTGCAAGAAAGGTCAAAAACCAACATATGTTAACCTTACATGGGTAATCACAAGGTGAAATTATCACAAAATTAAATAAATGATGATGATGATAGTACTGACAACAACACAGTAGGAAACTCGGTCAAACTACTTGGTGCACATCCACAAATTTTCCTGTAAATTATGTGAGCAGATTTTTTCCCTTCTAGTTGTGCAATTTAATGACAGACACCTTCAGTCTACACATTATTTTGGAAGATGATGAGGTGATGGTGTAGTAAGTGCACCATGTTAAAATTGTGTTTCTTTTCCCACCTTCGATTCTAGAGCAGTCAAATGAGTTTTTATGACAATCCCCAAATCAAAGAATATCCTTTCCTTCACCCAAAAAAATAATAAATAAATAAATAAAAGCCTTTTCAGGAAAAGGGTTGCAATCAGTCACTGAACTGCCCTTCACCATCTACACTGGTTATAGCATGTGAAACAAATAGCAGAAAAGTAGAACTTATTGGAGAGCAGAATTGTGCACCTGTAGGCAACACCAAAACAGTGCCAGGAAAAATGAAATTCTCAATATTAAGGGCATGTTAGTGCACTGAAGTCATCAGCAGGATTTTATTTGCACAGAGACTTCATTTTGTATGGAAGAAAAAAAAAAAAAACACTTCATTTTCTATGGTTTCAGTTTCTCTTGTTTGGTGCAGCAAATATTTTTCACGGTGAAATATGCTTCACCACTTGCATGACTCCACAAAATGGTTTTCTACCTCTTGGGTCAGAATTTGATTTCCACAAACCTTGCAGAAAATGTTTCCACCTCAGATAATGAAAAGTGAGGGAAATACTAACACAAAATAGAAAGCATTCCCCTCAAGAATCATTGTAATTTTCCATGGAAAATGCTTTTTGCGCTAAAATTTAAGTTGCACCTTCCAAAACACACCCCTGATGCAAAGTGTTCATAGGTTTGCCCCACCATAGAATTCACCACATCTCAATTCAGGATGGTTGGACAATACTAATCATTGAATTTGAGATTGAACTGCATCGTCTATTTAAATGGTTCCAATGCTTTTTAACAGTTCCATCATTTTCCCACAAATCTAGGCTAGGATAGTCCAATCTACCTGATGACCTACACAAACCTCAAACATGAGGTCCTTTTGCCTTAAGCTGCTAGAACTACGATGTGCATGTGAGCAGATGCAAGTTAGTGAAAAAGCACAATCTATCAATTTGAGTCGGCAAAGTAATAAGACATGTCTTCCCTTAAAATATACGATTGTGATTTACTAGAGGTAAATAAACATTTCAGGTTCGTCACTATTAATCATTGCGCACATATAGTTGTGAATCCGAACAGCCCATCTGGAGGGATTTACTGTAAGGTTCCTAGTTCCAGAGGCACCAATCAAGCAATCCCATTCTACAATAATGCTTTTCAAAAGCTGTCCAACGAAAAAGAAATGTCCACTATCAAAGGCCAAAGTCAATATGTGGTTGATTTTGGATTGCATCATTAAGTAATTGTACAAGTAACATCTAAAATAGGGTCGACATTCCATGATGAGCAAAATGTGCAACCATGAATATAGTGCTGAGTACATTCATAAAGGGATAAAAAACAGAACGGGGTAAAATGAATCTACAATAAGGACCTCTGAGCGAAGTTTTACCTGCCAGCAGCGCATCAGTCATTGGTCATATTTCAATGCTCAAAGAGCATCCTTTTGTAACTTGAAGAATGCATTGATTATCTATGCATATGAAAGGGATGTGTGATATCTTACACCAATACTCGCCTCCATCTTGACATTTTTTCCATCAGTAAGGGACACCCACTAATAGTCAATGATTGAAGGGAAGCCAGTCGCTCCTCAGGCAAGGAACGAATTTTAGGACAGTCCACAAGTGTCAAACTGACAAGGGATGTGAAACTTTGCAGCCCTGTTGGCAAGCAGTTCAGATTGCTGCAGTTTGAGGGTTGAAGACTATGAAGGGTGGCAGGCAGAGCCTCATGACACAAGGATGTGCACTGCAAAGAATTACAACTTTGCAGATGGTGTGGAGGGGTAAGATGCTGCAATCCTACGTCCTCTGATAAAGACGTAAGCTGAACACAATCGATCACCATTAACTTTTCAAGTGTTGAAAGCTGCTGCAGCAATCCATTAGGCAGTGATCTTAGCTTAGGAAATTTAGAAATACTTAAAGAAGAAAGAGAGGAAAGACCCTGCAATAAGCTCAAGATCTGTTCATCGCATCCAGACAAAGTTAAGTCCCGAATGGTTGAGAAGCTAGGAAGAGTAGCCAATCTCTCACACAATTGTATCGTTACTCTTTCCAATGTGGGAGGAAAGAGAGGAAGCCCCCTCAGCATGGAGCAATAGGAGATATAAATTCCACTAACATGGCTAATATCACCTTCTAGGCCAGACCATTCCTCCAAATCAGGCATATACAAAAAAGCTAACTTCTGCAATGATGGGAAACCCTTCACTGTGCCATTGCCATAGAACTCGCAACCCACCTTTTTCAGTCCATAAAGTTTCTCAAGATGTAACTCTTTGAGAGAGGGAAGTTGGCCAAAAGACGGAAGAAGACAACATCTACAATTGGACAAGTTGACAGAAACGAGATTGGAGAGGGAAGAGTCCCCCAACCATGTTGGAAATGTGACACCACAGTAACCTTTAATCTGTAGCTCTTTAAGTTCGGTTGGAGGTTGGAGTGCTTTGAGTACCTCCTCTTCAATACCTTTAATCTGTAGCTCTTTAAGCTCGGTTGGAGGTTGGAGTGCTTTGAGTACCTCCTCTTCAATACCTTTAATCTGTAGCTCTTTAAGTTCGGTTGGAGGTTGGAGTGCTTTGAGTACCTCCTCTTCAATACCTTTAATCTGTAGCTCTTTAAGTTCGGTTGGAGGTTGGAGTGCTTTGCGTTCCTCCTCTTCAATGCCTTCCTGCCATGATTCCACATCGTCGAATTCCCATTCCAATTGTAAGTTGTGAATCTTTCGCTTTGTTTTCAACTCTGCCTCTTTGGCTTCCTGCACATTGACCACATTCTCAAGCTTTGAAATGCAAAGTGATCCTTGTAGCTGTATCATGTCCTTTAACTCATTGATCCTCTGTCCGATCTCTTTTCCCACCTTAAAGTGCGTCAACTTTTGAAGACTCGTTAATCTCCCAATTCTTGGAGGGATAGAAACCGAGCATTCACCTAAAGACAGATGTCTTAGGTAGACTAGGTTGCCAAAGTCACTGGGTAGCTCTACAAGTTTATAGCAATGATCAAGCATCAAGGTTTGAAGATTATAGAGTCTGGAAGTTGATTTCGGTAACCTTTCAAGTTCTGTCCCTGACAAGTCAAGATACCTAAGTTGTGACAAATTTCCAATGGATTCTGGCAGTTCGGTTATGTGATTTTCGCTCAAATTCAAAACACGTATATGTCTCGAACTTACGAACAAACCAGGTAGGATAGTAAGGACATGATCCGTGAGGTCATGATGACGGAATCTATCTCCTGGCAAGTGAAGAGTGCGCAAACTTTTAAAACAATACAATTCCTTGAAATTGAATGATTTCATATTAGACCCGTTCAAGTAACATGATAGATGGCGAACCTTTTCAACATTTTTATGCGACTTCCCATCTCCTATTTCCAAAAAATCAGCTCCTGAGACAGAACGTGCGAGATCATGTGTGAGGTCGTGCATTATGTATCCTGACTGAATAAAAACAGATTGTACGAGATTAAGTAAAGACCTTGAAACCAAATCAGCGAGATATTCCTTGCCTATGTCTTCCATGTCCTTACTTCCTTCAGGCTGAATAAAACCTTGTGCCATCCAAGACCAAACTAATTTCTCACCATCCAAACAGCAACCTTTAGGAAATATGCAACAATATGCAAAACACCGCTTCAAATGTGCCGGCAAGTGATGATAACTTAATCTTAGAGCGGTCAAAATGCCATCTCCTTCTTCTGCCAAATCCCATATCTCGCTTTGTAAGATTGATTTCCAGTCGACAACATTTACTTTAGAGCGTAACAGTCCTCCGAGCGTCTTCACAGCCAAAGGCAACCCTTTGCACTTGTTTACAATTTCCATGCCTATCTTCACCAATTCCGGATCTGCATATGAATCCCCTTCCACAAATGCTAGTCTTTTGAAGATAGACCAGCAATCATCGTCCGACAGACAGCGCAAGGAGTGAGTGGGAACTGTTCCCATCATTGAGGAAACACTGTGGCTTCTCGTGGTCACTAGAATTCTACTTCCTCTTCCCGCAACCATCAATGGAGCTCGCACGGCATCCCAACGATTACAATTCTCATTCCAAACATCGTCCAACACAAGCAACAACTTCTTCCCTTTCAGAGAATTCTGAATACTAACTTGAATTCCATCCAAGCTGGTAAGAAGAGGAGCCCTCCCAGGAAGAACAGACTCTGCAATGGCTTTTGTGAGCCTAATTAAATCAAAGTCTGCCGACACATAAACCCAGGCATTTACATCAAAATGTTTCTTTACCCGTTCATCATTGTGGATCAATTGAGCAAGTGTCGTTTTCCCCACTCCTCCCATACCGCAAATGGGAACGACCTGAATACCTGAGTCGGAGGCCGAAGAGTCGTCCGATGTCAACAAACGGACCACCTTTGCTTTGTCAGCTTCTCTTCCGAATACAATCGACTCATCTACGATGGAGCTAGTGGGAGGCCGCATTCTGAGCATTTCACTTTGAGACCCATACATCACTTTGAGACGGAAGTGGAACTGATTGTTTTCTCTCTCAATCTCATCCAAACTCTCTCTGATCTTCTTAATTCGAGAACCCAACTCGATCTTAGAACTAAATCGAGAGAAGAAGTGGGTTACCCGAAACAGATCAGTCACCTTCCTCTTTTTAGTTTGAATTGGGGCTTCTTCTATTTTGAATCGAAGGGCCCTGCATTCGAGTTCATCGAGGATGTCCTCGGCGTCGTAGGCAACGTGCTTGAGGTCACTCAGCCACAAACGGACCAATTCCTCCTTGATTTGTGTTTCTTCTGCATCAGTGAGAAGGGCTTCAATTCTCGAGTGGGTTGATTTGAGCCTTTTCGCCTCCTTTTCAACACCGAAAGGAAGGCCTAGACTTTTGAGGAAAGGAGAGACCAATGTTTCCAGCAAATGCTGGAAAATGGCACTTATAACTGCCTCCACCACCATCGATGTTGCAGAATCCATTGTTCCAGTTGCTCGGATAGGATGAGATGAGATGAGATGAGATGAGATGGAAGACGGTAGCTGCAAGTGCGTGTCGGACCCAATTTTGCCTGCGATTTGGGGTTTAGGGTTACGACTTACGAGTAGTGCCATGTGGACCGACGGGGGGGGGGGCGGAATTTTGGCCCGGTCCCCCAGAACCGTTGGATCCCAGTCCAAGTGGATATTTCCTAGGGTTACTAACCTAAGTAGCGTAGAGAAAACCGTTCCCAGCACGGACAAGCAACCAATATATTTTTGTAATACAAAATTTATAAAGGGAGAGTGTGTATGATAATTTGAAATGCACAAATTCATCGGATAAATCAATGCACAGTCTTTTTTTAGTGCATATTTAAAAAGATTAAAATTAACAAATGTAAGTAAAGTAACAATACACACTGTGTCAATGTCTATCCTTGTCACAAATTTGTCATTTTTTTATTGTTTCAAATATTTTAAGTATGTAGTAATTCAAACCATACATGATAACATGCATAATAAGGAGAAATTGTTGGTGAATAATTCTAGGACAAGTCTCCATTTTAGATTCAAAAAATGACGTTGAAAAGTGAACTGGGACAACCATGGAAGGAATAAAATTATGGCTCTAATAATAAAACACATTGTCAAGATAAACCTCCAAAAGAAGTGTTAAAACACTTGATCTATAAAATGCCAAGGTGATGAGACCGATTATTTACTTGCTTAATATACTTGGTTGGAATTTTCTCATTATTCCATGTAATTTTCTCATTATTCCATCAATTTAGTTAAATGTTATGGGCAAAAAACATGTATTTTATTTAAGAGTTTATTTTTATCTTTTATATATATATATATGTATATATATGAGATCTTCCTTAATTAGGTGGGCCCATAAAATAGATGAAGACTTGAAAAACAGGATGACCTTAGAAGAAATCGAAACTTGCAACTGAAGAAATAGGATGACCTTAGTGAAGATTTTAAATGACATTGTGATTCTCTTGGACAGGTCAAACTTAGACTGGTCTGTGATTGACCTCCACCATCACGCCATACTTCCATAGGTTCAATTTTGAACCAGCTCCATTTTTTCAGAAAGTTCACTGATTTTGAGCCGAAGAAAAAGAAGATTTTTAGAGTGAGCTTTTGCATGTAATTGGGCCATCCAAGGTGGGACAAATCATGAGTTAGCACAACACATTAGGATCGGCTAAACATACACAACAGATAGGCTATGAAATCTATTGAATGTGATTGTAAAAAAGATTGAAAAAGATTCACTATAAATATACATCAACAACACAGAAAAGTCGCTCTGACATTGCTTATTGCGAAAACAACTGTTCACCATTTTCTTTACTATCTCCTCCAATTGATCACTTCTAATTGTGGAAATCAAATACTTATAATAGATTGACTAGCATAATAACCCGTGCTCATCACAGGTATGATCGACGTTTATGCATTAAAAAATATCTATAAATTGTAGAAAGAAAAGAAAAGAAAATAATAAAAGGTTATCATGAAATTACCTGCTTATGTAATTTATGAGCTAATGAGATAAAAAAGAAAGAAAAGAGAAGAATTGGAGAAGAAAGTCAATGGAGTTTTGGATAGAAAGGGAGGTATTATAGAAAAGAAGGAGTATGATTTTCAAAAGTGGAATAGTGGGAGGAGAGGTGAGTGATAGTTTCAAAGTAGGTATGAGATAAGTGTGGAGAAAAATGAAAATAATTTTAAAGAGAGTAACTTATTTTCAAAATTATAACTGATGGTCAAAATCCAACTCAAAACCTCTTAGTTTAATATAGTATAATAGTAAAGAAAATGCAAACCTTTGGGTCAAGATTTGTCTTCCACATTGAGAACACTTGGTGTCATTAGATTCAATATGTTTTCACCAAATTATTGTATAGTGATGAGCATAGTGGCTCTGTACGATTGTCTATCATTGCAGAAACTCTCCACATAGATACTGTGTGTTGTTATTCTGCCTCGACTACAGTTGTTACTAACCATATATAGGCCCATGAAGTGGAAGGAGAAGAATCTAAAAGATTGTGCTGCTCACATCCATTTAAGAACCATCAATCTAACTTCATCTTATAATGTAAGAAGAGGAGAAAGGAAAGGTAACTATGAAGTAGATGATGAGAGCTTCAGCGGAGAAAGAATCGCTAGGACATTGGGGAGTCACCACTGTGTGGGGACCGGTCCCATAAACCAAACCCTGTTCGGTTTCGGCAAAGCATGTCCATATCGGCCTCGGATATAGAGCCAACACTACTTCGGTTTCGGCACCAGCTGCTGGTACTGGGAGAGCGGTAATCAGTTCGGCCATGCCTCCCTATTTGGTCTCGGCTACCCAGAGTCATGCAATCACATCCGTTGGCCACAGCCCTATCAGGACAGGGCCCAAGAAAGGGATTTGACAGGACCTCAGCCGCCAACAGATCAGGGGAAGATCAGGCCCAATATGACTAGCATTAAATGCAGTATGGGCTGATCGGACCCTCATTAAATGTAATGGGGGCTGTGATGGACCCTCATTAATGACTATGTGGGCTGATGAGACCCTAGTCCCATCATGAGGCCCACTGGCACAAGCACCAACACAATCTCTCATATAAGGCAGCAGACCACCCAAAAAAAAAGGAAGGTATGCATTCCTCTACATGCAATTACACTATGCTCTTTTCTTCTCCGATCAGTTACCCGGACTAACTTAAGCATCGGAGAGCCCTGTGCTGCCCACAGCCGGGGTCCTTTGACTGTTCTCTTCTCCCCTTTCAGGTTCATCAGACATGCAGCTCCTCCTCCGGTACTTTGAGTAAGTCCTTGGGGGCATCCTAACCTTGTGAGTATATTTTTTCTGCACTTACAACCACCTCATAAGGATATAGGAATTAAGAGGAGATGACGAGTTTAGCTTGCAGATGAGTCTATTTCAAAATTGGGGCAACGGTTAGACTTCAGAGGAGTGAAGAGGGACAGATGGCGGGAGGTCTAGACGGTTATAATCTAATTTAAAATTTCCAATTGGAATTCATTTTTCTATTAAAAGGCGGTTCTCCACACATGGATATGAAACTGTTCTATTGATGGCTAACTATTAGTAGGAAGTCAATTAATGGATGGATGATATTAGTATGAGGTTAAAAATGGGAAACGGTCAAAATCAAAATTGAAATTGGCAATTGGTGCCCTGCCAATATAATCTATAATATTAAAAATATATAAAAACTAAAATAGTAAATGTAAAATAAAGTAATTTTTGTATAAGTTATATTGAGATGGGAATAATTAATAGGAAATCTAAAATGTGACGTTTTCGTAACTTGGTAGGATTTGATAGTGAGTGTTTTTTTTTTCTTCTTCTTTTTTTTTTTTCGCTTGGTGGCCTAATGGGCGAGAGATGTAACGGAAAGCTACCACTCCAGGTTCAAACCCTGGAGGGAGCTGTGGGAGGCGGGTATGCTATCCACAATCACACCATGTGATTCCCAATTTGAAAATGAGTTGTCCGGGTAAAATGGGTGCTCATATGATTTTATATTGAAATATGGAAAAATCATAATCAAAATAAAGAATATGAAAGAGAATTGATTTTATGGTTTTGGGCTGCAATGAGTTTCCCGACTTTGATCGAGATAGATTTGGAGTGGGTTAAACTTTGGGCTTGGCCTAGCCCCACTTGCCTTTAAATTATATATTCCGTATTAAAATTTTCAATCTAAAGTTTTAGTTGCTTAATTTTAATGGGCAATACATATTATTCCTTAATGGGTTCAATTACCATCCACCATGTGTATTTTTTTTATTTGAAAATGAATAGAAATCATCTATTACGAGATCTAATCCAACCAGTACAATCACAGGTCGGGTCAGCTTTAGGACAGAGAAATCACCATTCGGATTGGCCTAAACATGAACTCCGATCCAACTCAATGACAAAATAAATAAAAATATACAAAAATTCAAAAATCTTTTAAGAAATGTGAAATATGACATTATCGGTATAAGTTATACTGAGATATAAAAGGCTGCGACCAAAATAAACAACATAGAAAATATTTTATTTAATGGTTCGGGCTTGCTAGTCTCTTAACTTTGATTAAGTCAACATCAAGGCAAGTTTAGGCTTTGGGCTTGGCCTAGCATATTTACCTTTTAACTTTTATATTACTTGGTGTAAAGTTATAGTAACATAATTTGTAATATGCTACGTTCAATTATTATCCACCTTCGAATAATTTTTTTATTTTCAAATGAATAGAAAGCAATCTATGTAACCCTCCGTTTGGGAAGGGGAGAGGAGAGGGGAGTGAAAATTTGAGGAGGGAGGGGAGGGAAAATTAATTTTACCTCTTCTTGTTTGGAAAGTGAAAAAGTAGGGGGAAGAAAAGTGAAAAAGTAGGGTTTTATTTGTTTGTGAGATAGAGAGAAAATTACCGTTTCGACCTTACTTTTGTAAAAAGTTCAAAATTATCTTTTACATATAAATGGCAATTTGGTAATTTTGTCCATTTTCCCCTCATTTCCCCCATTTTCCCCCTTGTTTTGGGGGGGAAATTTTTGCACGCCCCCCCCCCCCCAATTTTCCACCCTTTCCAAACGGAGGGTTAGGCGCCGCCGCCCCCCCACCCCCCATTTTCCACCCTTTCCAAACGGAGGGTTAGGCACCTAACCCGGCCTATACACAACCCCCCCCCCCCCCCCCCCCCCCCCCCCCCCCCATTTTCCACCATTTCCAAACGGAGGGTTAGGCACCTGACCCGGCCTATACCTGACATAGTCAGGTTCGCTATAGGGAAAAGAAATTGTCATTTGAATGAGCCTAAACATAAACCCTATCAAATTGAACAAATCGAGATAGGTCAAGATTGAATCCCATATCAGTCTCTTTTATTATTAGATTATATAAATCAATGGTTCATAATAACTATCCTCAGGATCAATACATCATTTTTATCAAAGACAATGGTGGACTTTTTTTTTTTTTTACTCCGCCACTTCAAACCATAGATACATAAGCTAAGAAAAAAAAACGGAAAAGTCCCCTTGGACAACCCCTGGGGACCGGACCCCTTGGACAACATGGCCCGGTCCCCAGGGGTTGTCCATGTAGCATTGCCCAAAAAAAACACACAAATTGGAGGCATTACTAATGGCGAGAACCCTATCAAAACAACACATCTACAATCATCAAACTATAGGTGCCATAGTAGAAGCTACATATAACATTCGTAATTTTTTTTTTTGGGTAATACCACAAACTAGAAGTTAGACATAATATCAGTTGCCGACACCAAGTAATGAGAATCCTAAAAAAAATAAGGCTATAATTCTTCAAAGACGACACACATCTGTAACAATCAAACCATAGGTGCCACGGCATCTCAAAGTGAACCCTAGACCATGCCCATGATTCAAGTAATGCAAAATTGTTCTATAGACTAAATCAAAGATTTATATGGGTAGACCAGCCTTCTGCACAAATGTCAATAGATTGAAAAAGAGGTCGGCAATCTTTACATCCCAGAATCATACATGCTCTCTTCCTTCCTTTTTTCTAGACCCATCACAACTTCTCTCTCGTTTTTGACTCAATAGAAAAAAAAAATCTTACTATTCCATGCAACATTGCCACGAGCAATCTTCTTAAAGCTTAGCCTCTCTTCAAATCATCCCAAGTTACCATCCTTTTCTTTCTTCTACACAGAAGTAATGAGAATGGCTTTCCACCAAATAACCGCCCATACCATGCAACATTGCCACGAGCAATCTTCCCTTCTCATGCATTCACTTGCAATTTCTTGCCGTTTGAATAAGTGTTGATATTCCTATAATTTAAGAAAAAAAAAAAGAAAAAGAAATCAAATCATACTTTTGCTCAATGAGGAGATAAGAACAGAAGGAAAAAGAGAAACCAGTAGAGATTGAGAGATGGAACCAAAAAGACATTTCCTCAAGTATTATCAAGAATGTGCGACGGTATGAAGGGAATGGAAAATTAAATATGCAATTAAGTTACAATTACCAGCAAAATTAAGTTAATTTAAGTATGTAATTAAGTTACAATTAACATTAAAATTAAGTTAAAATGTGTAAAATAAATGAAAACAGAATAAGGGAGGGGATATGGGAAGGTGTAAAATAAATGAAAACAAAATAAGGGAGGGGAATAGAGGAGGAGATGAAAATCGATCGTTCGGGGAGAGCTAAAGTTCCAACAAACCTCTCGGAATGCTTGAATTTGTAAATGCTGGAGTCAAAGCTGGCATTTGGGAATTCAACTTTTTTTTAATTTCAGTATTTGCCTCAAATGCTGGGAATGCAAGCAAGTGAAGATAGAATTTCTGACTGAAATTCAGGAACAGCCTGAATTCCTGTCAGAAATTCGCAAACAGCCTGAATTCCTATCAGAAATTCTTGTAAAGAAACATGCCCTTAGGTTTAATTACCTCAATCCACCTCATATGATGTAATTTCTTCTCTTCCCCTTGACCTTCTCAAAGAAAATCCCTACGGATGCGATCGACCCACTCGACCATAGTCCTCGGCATCGTGAACAAAGACGTAAGTGTTGGAAGTAGGTGGGTCTCGTGGATAGATTTTCACAAATTTTGACACACTTGACTCAGGGATCAAGTACCCATAAGGCCATAAACCATATCCAAGATACAATCCCTATATCTCATGAATCAAGTATAGCAATAAAACCTATTTAAAAAATAAAAATCAGCAACACCATGCTACAAAAATAATTAACAACAATTAGAGAAGTAGATTATACATTTTGAGCCCGGTAGTGCTCTAATGGATAAGAAGACAATCTAACTAGATTAAGAACTCTTCTTGAAGCAATTTAGGATCTCCAAGACCTTATTGTCTTCCACGCTATGACCCGCTATCAGATCTCTTTTCTCAAGAAGATTGGTGGAAACTTCAAGAGAAAAAACCTACCAAAAACACCAAGGAACTAGAAGAGAAAGAGGAGAGGAGAGGAAGCTGTGCAAC
Source organism: Cinnamomum chago (assembly GCA_038049695.1). Classification (NCBI taxonomy): domain Eukaryota; kingdom Viridiplantae; phylum Streptophyta; class Magnoliopsida; order Laurales; family Lauraceae; genus Cinnamomum; species Cinnamomum chago. Next base: position 31,588,359 of record CP142453.1, on the reverse strand, counting down.
ACTTGCACAAGGAGGGGTTGGGCGTGGATTCCTATATGTTGGACGTCCCAGCCCCTTTGTTTCTCTTTTATAGGTTTGCAAACATCTTCTTTACCTAATTGAAATAGAAGTTCTACTTCCAAAAACAATTAACAACTTTCTCCTTTCCAATTATTATAGAAGTCTCACTTCCACAACAATTAGAATTCTTGAATGTGTGACGGTATGAAGGAAATGAAAAATTAAATATGCAATTAAGTTACAATTACCAGCAAAATTAAGTTAATTTAAGTATGTAATTAAGTTACAATTAACTTTAAAATTAAGTTAAAATGTGTAAAATAAATGAAAACAGAATAAGGGAGGGGATATGGGAAGGTGGAGTGACATTGAGAACGGAAAGTCAAAACAAGTTGAGCACAAGATCAAAATCAATTGGCTGATTTTTCGATTGAAACCAGTCCCTTTCATATGAAAATGAAAATAAGATGGGCAGCAAAAAGAAGATGCAACATCTTTTTAAGAAAGAAAGGAGTTGATGAGACTTCATGGCGCACGAAGAGAACGGAAGAGGAGATGAAACGTTGAGGGCCTTTAGTGCTGCTTTATGCAATTATTCCATTAACTATGTGAGATTTTGATAAATGGAACAATTACATCAGAGTTTTTTTTTTTTTTTTTTGGAAGGGGCAGTTACATTAGAGATGAAACACATAAAGAAGAAAAGGTGTGGGTTGCAATCGGTTTAGCAAAGATAAAGTAGAAGTCAAAGTATATTTATTGTGGTCAAAATCAATTGAATCAATTGGATACAATTCGGCTGATTTCTTGATTGCGTTCATTTCACTTCATATATATATATATATATATATATATATTTGGAAGTACAAACCGTGGTCCCAAAAATCTCCGAGTGGACTCTTATCTCTCTTGATTTATTTATTATTTTTCCACAAGGAACCGACTCAAAAAAACAGAGGACACTCCGCCGAGTTATTTCATTTTAATAAATTATTTGCATTTCGAACTATTTAATATATAGATCTAATTTTAAATAATTAAAAAAAATTTATAAGTAATTATGTATGAGGTTCAGAGCCACTAATTTAAAAATGATGACTAAAATGTAAATTGAAAGTTATATTTGTTCATTCACATTCCACATTTGAACTAACAAATTATGAAATATGCAATATTTTTTCTTTTGTTTCCTATACTGTTGTACTTTTCTTGCCTAGATAAATTTATTAATTTGAGCTAATTATCATGAATGCATGTAAATAAATATGCTTTTCTACATTATAAGTAATGAATTTATTTTAAAAAAAAATGACTCTCCTAAGTCTCCGCATTGACTCTATCTGATCCTTTTTTTTTTTTTTTTGCATTGGACTAGTCGAATCTGAATCACGAGTTTTCCAAACATTGGTAGGAACCCCCCTTGTATGCAAATGTTAAATAATGGGATTAGTTTTCATCATCTTTTCTTGTTTAGTAAAAATAAAATTTGTTAAGTGATCATCTTATTGAATGACAAGATTTTAAATAATGTTAAATAATGGGATTAGTTTTCCGTTGTATCTACACCAAATTGTTATTCAATCTGAAATGCATGTATATTATTTATCTGTTGTGAAAAAAGGAACTCAACTGGGGTCTCCTGAAAAAAGAATATTATTTTTATTATAATTCAATAGATTTATTAGTAAGATGACCAAGAATTGTTAATTGTGCATATAAACGGTAGATCTGGAGTTTCAAATCAATGGGCCACTTCACAAGTTTGAAATCGAGCCCACTTCACCAATGAACCAATCGCTAACTTAATAATTTTAGAAGGACCCTATTCTTATGCCACATGGTAGATCACCAGTTATGAATGTCTTGTTTTTAAATGTAAGGATGTTCAATTTGTAATGTTATGGACATATCCCATCTACTTGTGATAAGCACCCGTAATGATGCTTGTGTCAGATTAATTGACATAAAATACTTGAATTTTTAGTATTCATCAGATCATTATTCATTAAATTATTTTAAAATATTATTTTATTTATGTATTTTATCCGTAATCAATCTAATGGTTGATCCAACTCATGTTAAAGTGAAATTTGACAAGAAATCATGCAAGATGCAGATTTCCATTTTCATCAATTTAGATTCAGGATTAGACACTGATTTAACAGACAAAGTGTTGACTAAAAAAATATTTTACCAACTTGGTGCCAGGAAAAATAAAATTCTCAACATTGAGGTGCACTGAAGTCATCAGCAGGATTTTATTTGCACAGTGACTTCATTTTGTATGGAACAAAAAAAAGATGAACACTTCATTTTCTATGGTTTCAGTTTCTCTTGTTTGGTGCAGCAAATATTTTTGATGGTGAAATGTGCTTACACCACATACATGACTTCACAACATGGTTTTCTACCTCTTGGGTCAGAATTTGATTCCCAAAAACCTGGCAGAAAATGTTTCCACCTCAGATAATGAAAACTGAGGGAAATACTAACACAAAATAGAAAGCATTCCCCTCAAGAATCATTGTAATTTTCCATGGAAAATGCGTTGTATGCTAAAATTTAAGTTGCACCTCCCAAAACACACCCCTGATGCAAAGTGTTCATAGGTTCGCCCACCATAGAATTCACCATATCTCAATTCAGGATGGTTGGACAATACTAATCATTGAATTTGAGATTGAACTGCATCGTCTATTTAAATGGTTCCAGTGCTTTTTAACAGTTCCATCATTTTCCCACAAATCAAAGCTAGGATAGTACAATCCACCTAATGAGCTACACAAACCTCGAACATGAGGTCCTTTTGCCTTAAGCTGCTAGAACTACGACGTGCATGTGAGCAGGTGCAAGTTGGTGAAAAAGCACAATCTATCAATTTGAGTCGGCAAAGTAATAAGACATGTCTTCCCTTAAAATATACGATTTTGATTTACTAGAGGTAAATAAACATTTCAGGTTCGTCACTATTAATCATTGCGCACATATAGTTGTGAATCCGAACAGACCATCTGGAGGGATTTACTGTAAGGTTCCTAGTTCCAGAGGCACCAGTCAAGTAGTCCCATTCTACAATAATGATCTTCAAAAGCTGTCCAACGAAAAAGAAATGTCCACTCTCAACGGCCAAAGTCAATATATGGTTGATTCTGGATTGCATCATTAAGTAAGTGTACAAGTAACATCTGAAATAGGGCCTACGAGACATTCCATGATGTGCAAAATGTGCAACCATGAATATAGTGCTGAGTACATTCATACAGGGACACAAAAAAAAAGGGGGGCTTAAAAGAGTTTACAATAAGGACTTCTGAGCAAAGTTTTACCTGCCAGCAGCGCATCAGTCATTGGTCATATTTCAATGCTCAAGAGCATCCTTTTGTAACTTGAAGAATGGATTGATTATCTACCCAAATGGAAGGGATGTGTGATATCTTACACCAATACTCGCCTCCATCTTGACACTTTCCTTCAGTAAGGGACACCCACTAATAGTCAACGATTGAAGGGTGGCCAGTCGCTCCTCGGGCAAGGAATGAATTTTAGGACAGTCCACAAGTGTCAAACTGACAAGGGATGTGAAAATTTGCAGCCCTGTTGACAAGCAGTTCAGATTGCTGCAGTTTGAGGGTTGAAGACTATGAAGGGTGGCAGGCAGAGCCTCATGACACAAGGATGTGCACTGCAAAGAATTACAACTTTGCAGATGGTGTGGAGGGGTAAGATGCTGCAATCCTACGTCCTCTGATAAAGACGTAAGCTGAACACAATCGATCACCATTAACTTTTCAAGTGTTGAAAGCTGCTGCAGCAATCCATTAGGCAGTGATCTTAGCTTAGGAAATTTAGAAATACTTAAAGAAGAAAGAGAGGAAAGACCCTGCAATAAGCTCAAGATCTGTTCATCGCATCCAGACAAAGTTAAGTCCCGAATGGTTGAGAAGCTAGGAAGAGTAGCCAATCTCTCACAAAATTGTATCGTTACTCTTTCCAATGTGAGAGGAAAGAGAGGAAGCCCCCTCAGCTTGGAGCAATAGGAGATATAAATTCCACTAACATGGCTAATATCACCTTCTAGGCCAGACCATTCCTCCAAATCAGGCATATACAAAAAAGCTAACTTCTGCCATGATGGGAAACCCTTCACTGTGCCATTGCCATAGAACTCGCGACCTACCTTTTTCAGTCCATAAAGTTTCTCAAGATGTAACTCTTTGAGAGAGGGAAGTTGGCCAAAAGACGGAAGTAGACAACATCTACAATTGGACAAGTTGACAGAAACGAGATTGGAGAGGGAAGAGTCCCCCAACCATGTTGGAAATGTGACACCACAGTAGCCTTTAATCTCTAGCTCCTTAAGTTTGGTTGGAGGTTGGAGTGCTTTGAGGACCTCCTCCTCAATGCCTTCCTGCCATGATTCCACATTGTCGGATTCCCATTCCAATTGTAAGTTGTGAATCTTTCGCTTTGTTTTCAACTCTGCCTCTTTGGCTTCCTGCACATTGACCACATTCTCAAGCTTTGAAATGCAAAGTGATCCTTGTAGCTGTATCATGTCCTTTAACTCACTGATCCCGTGTCCATTGATCCCGTGTCCGATCTCTTTTCCCACCTTAAAGTGCGCCAACTTTTGAAGACTTGTTAATCTCCCAATTCTTGGCGGGATAGAAACTGAGCATTCACCTAAAGACAGATGTCTTAGGTTGACTAGGTTGCCAAAGTCACTGGGTAGCTCTACAAGTTTATAGCAATGATCGAGCATCAAGGTTTGTAGATTATAGAGTCTGGTAGTTGATTTCGGTAACCTTTCAAGTTTCGTCCCTGACAAGTCAAGATACCTGAGTTGTAACAAATTTCCAATTGATTCTGGCAGTTCGGTTACGTGATTTCCGCTCAAATTCAGAACACGTATATGCCTCAAACTTATGAACAAATCAGCTAAGATAGTAAGGACATGATCCGTTAGGTCATTATGACGGAATCCGTCTCCTGGCGAGTGAAGAGTGCGCAGACTTTTAAAACAATACAAATCCTTGAAATTGAATGATTCCATATTAGACCCGTTCAAGTAACATGATAGATGGCGAACCTTTTCAACATTTTTATGCGACTTCCCATCTCCTATTTCCAAAAAATAAGCTCCTGATACAGAACGTGCGAGATCATGTGTGAAGTCATGCATTGTGTATCCTGACTGAATAAAAACAGATCGTACGAGATTAAGTAAAGACCTTGAAACCAAATCATCGAGGTATTCCCTACCTACCTCTTCCATTTGCTTACATCCTTTAGGCTGAATAAAACCCTGTGCCATCCACATCAAAACTAATCGATCGCCATCCATTGTGTAACCATTACTAAAGATGCAAGAATATGCAAAACACCACTTCAAATGTGCTGGCAAGTGATGATAACTTAATCTTAGAGCGGGTAAAATGTCATTTCTTTCTTCTGGCAATTCCCATATCTCGCTTTTTAAGATTGCTTCCCACTGGACAACATCTTCTGCAGAGCGTAACAGACCTCCCAGTGTCTTCACTGCCAAAGGCAACCCATTGCACTTCTTTACAATTTGCTTGCCTATCATCACCAAGTCTGGATGTGCCTCTGAATCCCCTTGTGCAAATGCTCGTCTTTCGAATAAAGACCAGCAATCATCATCCGACAGACCCCACAAGGAGTGAGTGGGAACTGTTCCCATCATTAACGAAACTCTTTGGCTTCTGGTGGTTACTAGAATTCTGCTTCCTCTTGTTCCAACCATCAATGGAGCTCGTAGGGCATCCCAATCATTACAATTCTCATTCCAAACATCGTCCAACACAAGCAAGAACTTCTTCCCTTTCAGAGCATTCTGAATGCTAACTTGAATTCCATCCAAGCTGGTAAGAAGAGGAGCTCTCCCAGGAAGAACAGACTCTGCAATGGCTTTTGGGAGCCTAATTAAATCAAACTCTTCCGACACATAAACCCAGGCTCTTATATCAAAATGATTCTTTACCCGTTGATCATTGTAGACCAATTGAGCAAGCGTTGTCTTCCCAAGTCCACCCATACCACAAATGGGAACGACATGGATACCATTTTCCGCCCAAGAGTCATCTGATGTCAACAAACCTACTACCTTCTCTCTTTCAGTTTCTCTTCCAAAAACAATGGACTCATCTATGATGGAGCTAGTGGGAGGCCGCTGTCTGCGTTTGAGCCTTTCAGACCAACCATGATGTATCACTTTGAGATGGAACTGATTGCTTTCGCTCTTAATCTCATCTAATCTCTCCCTAATCTCCATAATTCGAGAACCCAAGTCAAAATTGGAACAAAATCGAGAGAAGAAGTGGGGTACCTGATCAGTCAGCTTCCTCTTTCTAGTGTGAATTGGGGCTTCTTCTATTTTGGATCCAAGGGCTCTGCATGCGACTTCATCGAGGATGTCCTCGGCGTCGTAGGCAACGTCCTTGAGCTCACTCAGCCACAAACGGACTGATTCCTCCTTGATTTGTCTCTCTTCTGCGTCTGCGAGAAGGGCTTTGATTCTGAAGAGGGTTGATTTGAGCTTTTTCGCCTCCTTTTCAACACCGAAAGGAAGGGCCAATGCATCCAACAGACGTTGGAAAAGGGCGTTTAAAGGCCCGTCCGCCACCATTGAAATTGCAGAATCCATGCTCGACTTGCTCAGATGAGATGAAGCGGAGGAGACAATAGTAAGTGATAGTGCCCATCACATTCACGCCCAATATGCTATTGGGGGTTTTGGGCCAACTAAACCTATTGGAAGTTGGAACTTGGAAATTGGAATCAATCGCCCCTGATGCAAAGGGCTAGGCTGGGCCAGGCTTGGGTGAAGAATATACTGCAGCCACCTGCTCCCACGAGTGAGAAGTATTCAGGTCTCACTGGTGAGTAAATTCCAAAGTACCTCACATTACCAGTTGTCATTATCTCTTTGAATGCCTCTATAATCTTTTTTACCTAAATTGCCCTCAGCAATTCTTTAATAAACCTTTTATAAAGGCATCCTCCACGTATGTTTTTTTTATCCTATGAAGTTCATCGTCTCACTTTTTTTTTTATTTTTTATCTCACATTAACATATGAACCACTCTGATTCACCTTTGCCAAATAACAATCCACTTGGAGTTGACCAAGTATTGTTAATTGTGCGTAGATCTGGAGTTTAAAATCAAGTAATTAATTTCACGGTTGATCCAACCCATGTTAGAATGAAATTTGATAAGAAACCATGCAAGATGCAGATTTCCATTTTCATGGATTTAGATTCGGGTTTAGACTCTGATTTAACAGACAAGGTGTTGACTAAAAAAAATTATACCAACTTGGTGACCCAACCAATAGGCAGATTTTTTTAGGGACAAAATAACCTTTTTAAGCAATATTGCACCACAATTTATCAACTCCAAGAACCAAACGTCATCCTAAATCCAAACAGATGGTAAGTTTTTCGCTTGGCAGAAAGTTGATGGCAGTGCTTCTGCAGCAAGAAAGGAGATTTTTGGAGATAAGCGAAGGAAGAATTAGGGGGTTTTCAACTGGGTTCTTCAGGTTTGGAGGTGTAGTGGGGTACAGCTAGAGCCAGAAAGATAGTAAACTAGAGAGAACAAAGAGGTGTTCTTTCCTGAGCTTCTCCCATCTAGGTTTATATTATTTTGCTTCTTTTTCTCTCTCTTGATTTGCTTGGATTAAGAGGGTTTCTGGTGTATCAAAAGCATATCACATGGATGGAAATGGCTGTACCCCTCACGGAAAATCCAAATCCTATTTATCAAGAAAAATCAACTTATATTTTTAGTTTTCCACAAAAAAAAAATATCACACCATAAGACTAAAAAATAGGTTGCACAAAAAATATGAACAATTTTCTTTTTCATCTACCACAGAATCCTCTCATCACACAACCGGACTCATTATCTACTTTGCTCCGATAAGAATATAACAAAAGATGCCTCATATAATGGAGAAGATACCTAAGCCACCATCTATATTTTAGAGACGGCAGTAAGAAATTCAATAGAAAAAAAAAATACGGATTGTATATACACTGCAGGTCCTGGCACTCAGTTGAGCCAGCTTTGATTAGTGTAGCCTCTCTTACATTCACTAGCCCCAGTGATCCAGATACCACTTTCAATTTCACCAACCCCCCAATTATAAAATCAAGAAAACAAGAGGACACACTTGCGATCTTCACTAGGTTGAAAGAATATTAAAAGAATGCACAGATCAGAGCAATTGAGTAAACTTTGAAGCTTAGATAGAGGATTGGGATAATGATGGGACATATTATTTACCAACCCACCCATGAAAAGACCCGTTCATTCTCCCAACCCCCGCCTGATATGTCATGAATCTATATGGGCCTACAAGCTGGTCTGAATATGAACAGTCTGCTTGCAAAGGCTCGTAGGTAAAAGTCACCTTTCAATCCCTCCAATAACATCTCAAACCACATCTCAAATCGTTTATTTTATTCACAAACTAGCTCCACCAAAACGCATTATAAACCAACCACATGGATGTCACTCATTCAAGTTCCCATCTTTTAAGGAGAAATACACTAAGTTGTACTGCATAAGTTAGCTACATTTCAATATTGGGACATGTATTACTCACATCATTTCCTATTCGGTATGAGCTTAAAAAGTTAGCTGCCCAACCACAGTGCTTTCTAGGCTATTGTTCCATGTTGCATGAAAAGAATTGTTTACCTCATTTCCACACGACATAAATATGAATAGAAATTGAGGGTTGGCAAGTATAGGGGTTTCTAGACTGGTAGAAATAAGATAAAAAGACACCAAAACAGTTCCTCATCTCATTCTCAAGCTGCGACAATATGCGGACCAGAGCCTTTCAGAGGGAGAACACAGGAGTAGGTAACATACTTGACACTGTCCAGAAGCACAACAACAAAGATCCGAGACAGAGACTTTGGAGCCATCCCCATCTGATCGCCATCCCCATCACCAGCCTCTCTAGGATCAATAAGCACTGATACAACCATCGATGATGAAATTGACTTATTTCCATGAAACCCATTGTCTTTTGGAGATTCTGCAGTGTGTTCTTCTGTACTATTGGGGACTGACCCAGCAAGTGGAATCGGTCGATGGTAAAGGATCCTTCTATTCTTCACTTTGCTAGAGTGGCTAGAGCCAGGAGTATGCCCACTAGAAGCATTGACAACCGACGATACTGGAATAATTGCCCCTGGATTGGCAGCAGATGTAGGTGAGATTTCAAACTGAACCACTTCAGTGCACATGCCGGAATTCAATACAGGTCCTGCCAGAAAGTTAAAAAACAAACATATGTTAGCATTACATACCAATGCACGAGGTGAAAATTGTCGCAAATTAAAATAAAAATAATAAAGACGACATGACAGGAAACTAAGTGCATCGGTTGAACTACTTAAAGCACATCCACAATTTTTACTGCAAGTGAACAGACTTTTTCCCTTCATCTAGTTTGTGCCATTTTGAACAACAGGCATTTTCAATTGATACATTATATTCATGATGCTACAAGTGGACCGTGTTCAAATTGTTTTCTTCTTCCATCTATATGATTGCACAGCAATCAAATGATCTTTTCTAACAAATCAGAAATCAAAAGGGTAACTTTTCTTTCAATAAAACAAATATATATATATATATATCGTTTACATAAATGGATGGTGATCAGTCAATGAGACATGAAAAGCAAATTACCGGCGGCAAAGATTATCCTTTACATAAAAGGATAGTTATTGATCAATGGGGGCACGAAGAGCAAATTCCTAGGAGGTCAAGTAACCAAGCCCAGTCATGTTCAGTTCTGCTCATCACAAAAACAGGCTGCTTGCCTTTTGTCGGTATTGGCAAGCAACTATGAAAGCTGATTAATGCTCTGTCATGATCATGATGCAAATTTAGTCAGTCTCTTGATGACTAGTGGACCAGTTGACCAGCATCTATTCCTCTAGTGCAACATAATAATTTTTTAAATGGTGAAATCCGGCAATACAAGACCCTTTACAGTGACATTCGTAGTATGCAGTCAAGAGACTTTTGGATTGTAAATTACAATCTAATACTAATGAAAGAATATTTAAAGAAGGAAGAAAACTATACAATTTTTTTGACCAAATCAATGTGACTGGATATCACCATTTTGGCCTTGAACTTGAGTCGACCCTTACAAGTGGGCCTGATGGGCCTGAGCCATCTTGTATTTGACATACAGGTTAACCAATGCAATCAAGCAATTTTCAAAAGAAAAGGGACGTCACTGCCTAGTCAGACCAGGCCCAACCAGAAGTGCAGTTAAAATCTATGATGCCCAGATACAAATATGTATAGGGAAACTGATACAAGAATCGGGGATACGACTCCTCACTTTTGAAAATCTAGGACACAGACACGGATACAAGTGTTATAATTTTTTCTTTAAATCAGTTTTGAATCACTGAAATTATCATTATTTACATCACTGTCTATCATTTTTTATGGTGAGAAGTAAAAATATTAAAAGAATTATATGAAATAAAGGACTTTATTAGTAAGATATGTTAAACTTGTTTCTTAGAAGTATCAATGCAGTATCACGTACCAATCCAAGTGTGTCGTATCATTCCGATATAGATACGTTAGGCTTGTACAAGTATCCGGGTATCATAGCTAAAAATATTCAAGGCCAGAGGAATCAACGCACCGGCCATTGAAAATCATTGTTATCAGAATTTTACAATTCGCATCCTGAAACCTAAGGAAAACAATTTGTATCAATGCAATGAATCCCTTTTACAGATGAATCGTAAGATTCAGTTGTGAATTTTATGATTTAATATTCATTTCATCGAATCTTACGATTCGAGCAGCTCGGCTAAGCAAAAATAGCTATAACCAATAAGTTAATATTAATAATCTTTTATCTTTTCTTTTTTTTTTTACTTTCATTCTTTTAGTATTTTTACTTTTAAAATTTAGTAGTTAACGAAACCTCTTAAAAAAATTGTAGTTTTGGGGAGGTTTTAAAGATGAATAAAAAAACATGCATTTAATTAAAATGCACAGTTCTACATACGAGGCTTATCTATATCTTCTTTTTTTTAATCTTTTTCGATTTTTTCTTTCATGAACACTTTCTTAACTTCAAGAGATATCCTACTGTGTAAGATTGATGATTTGGATTTTATTTTATTTTATTTTTATTTAAAGATAACAAAAAAATATATGTATTGTGATGCAGGCTAGACCCAAGGTCTACCAGCCCACAAGCCCAAAAGTTTTAGCAGAAGGGCCAATAAAAGAGGAGACTTCCACAATCGTGGAGCCCAAGTTTCTGCTTAATTTTAGTAATAGTTAATAGTTAGAGATATTTATGAATTTAATTAAAAAATCAACATTAGTGTTTATTTCATTTTGATTTGTTTCCAAGAATAGAATAGAGTATGAGTCTATATAAAGGACTGTAATCCCTCTTAGAAAGAGTTTAGTAATTAATAAAAATTTATCTAATTGAGTTGAGCTTTCTCTCTTGATTGTGTGTATGTGGTGTGAGACCAAGACAATTTTGATCCTATGGATCCCTATCCCTAAGCCTTTCGCTAGGAGAATAGACCGTTGGCTATTCTTCCCTACCCATGCTGCATCATATTGTTACCTTAAACTTATTTAACTATTTACACATATCAATAAATGATATTAATATGTTATGATGTTCTTGACATGATTATATGATAGACCTATTTGTCATTTTGTTTATACTGCTATAGTGCTATGAATGGAAAGAGGGATGATTTTATTTTATTTTTTTCAGAAAAGGATGGCTGTATTGTATTCATTCACAAAAGAGCTTTACAGTATGAGAGATCTAAACTCTACAAAAAGGCCCAAAAATCCATCATGGCAATCAAACAAGATAAAATATTGAATAACTACTTTTTTCTTTTTCCTTTTTAATTTTAAATTATTTTTCCTTTTTGTTAGAAAATTTTAAAAAACCTATAGGATTCTCAATTCGATTTGGTTCGATTCATGGGTATGACCGATTTGTAAAAACAGATATTTTCTACCTATCTATTTTTATTTATTATGCAAAAGATGCCATGGTAGCACTTTGACTTTGGACTGGCTATCAAGTCAATTTAGGCCTAAACCGAATGCTTCAACAGTCAACCTCTAGTCATCATTATCAACATCAAAGGTTTGTTCCAACTTATGTTGGGATCAGCTATATAAATTATGTTTCGCTCTAAGAATTAATGTTGTAGTTGTGACAAAAGCTTCGCGCCAGCTATCAACCTACTTAATCCAACCACTCCCTTCTTTTATCCGAGCTTAGGAGCAGCAGTTACAACAAACTAGTAGAGTTGGTTCGACTCTAGACCTTTCAAAATTATTGAACTAAGATGGTTCGACTCTAGGCCTTTCAAAATTATTGAACTAAGGTGCATTGAGGAAAAATACAGTGATATTTAATTGAATATAACTGAAAAGCAGGTTTATCAGCATGTCCAGGAGGGTTGCAGCTCGTCAGATCCTTTTTTTTTTTTTAAGATATGCAAATTTTAGCTCCTTTCTAAAGAAAAAAATCTGCAAATTTTATTATTAATCCATTGTTTCTAAGACACTTTAAGATTTAATCATACACCGGAGTTCTTCCCAGTTCAGTCAGGCCAAAAACATTGTACAAATTCACTCAAAATCAGCCAATATTGCCAGAACAAGTACAAACCAGCCAGACCAGGGAGGACTGATGGTTTCAAACTCCACGATAATTGCACTGTATATATCACTTTTACATCAACATCAACGCAGCATAGAGTTGGAATGCAAACAGACCAGTTTAAGTTAAACCATCATTTCAGCCTCTAGTGATCTCTAGTCCAGTTTTAAAACATAGAACTCAGGCATTATTATCACCCAAAGCAGTAATATACACAGCAATTATATGTTAAAGCAATGCATATGGGGAACAGAAGGAATAAGATGTGTTTCAGAGCAATGGTCACTATTGACTACACAGTAGGATTGACTGGAGGAACTCAAATTTGATGGCAAAAGTTGCAAATATTAGGAAAATGAAGCAAATGCACTGATACAAAACCAAACAAAAAAATATATATATATACATTGCGATCTCCCTATATCTCAATATTCATAACTGCATAAAATAGAAAAGTTCTTTAGTGTGTTTTCCCCCCTTTTTGCTTGCTGATGAGGGGTTCTTTAGGTTTTGATGATAGGCATTCATTTGTTCAACAATTAATGTTAGTTCCAGTTCAATAACAAGAACAATCCAGAGCGAGGTTCCAATAGACTAACATGGTGCTCCTCCCTAAATGTGGAACCCACTTAAGCCACCAGTATACCCAGTATACAATTACAGCTGAACAATTGGGTCCACTGTGCCTGCATGTGGTCCATTTGAATATTAGATCACCATCATTTTTTTAAGCATTTGATCCCCCTTATCAGATATGGCAATCAGATCACAGTTACGATATAAGTGGTTGGACCAAGTTTTATCAATTTCATTGACCCCTCATCAAATCGCTATAGCCTATAATCATCCAATCAGGCAAGTAATTGGGCCCCATTCAAGCCACAGTGCATTCCTCTTATCCAGCGATCGAACTCAAATTAGGTGGGGCATCAGAAGCCCCACCAAACACAGTACAAAATTGCAAGTGAGCCGTACTCATCATTCCTAGCAAGTATAACTAAAAAAACAGTCGTGTTTCTACCTGTTGTAATGCACAGAAAATAATCAAGTATATAGATGCATTAGTGGACATATCATTATCAGCGAAGATCTATGTTCCTTACCTGCAAGCCCTTCACGGAACCATTGCTGCAGTGGCCCATCAGATGTCTTTGATTTCACGTTGTCACTGTAAGTATCCCCAGTGCCAGATGTAAGCGCTTTTGGGTGCTTAGTTGGACTTCTGTACATATGAGAATGCCTTTCTAAATCCCTTCCTGATTTAGAGACAGCCAATGCCGAAGCCAGATTGCCAGCAATTGCCAGGCCATTTTTACCCACTTTTTTATCTGAAGACACAGTGGCCTTGGCACTCTTCCTTCCAGATGATGCTTGAGAAAATGCCACAGCCTTCTCGCTTGCAAGAACAGAATGAATTATCAAGTTTCCATCGATCTTCACAAGTTTGTCATTTCTTGGCACATAAAGTGAAGCAACAAGAGGCTCACTAGCGTTCTGCGAAAATCCAAACCCATCCGCACCAGGCGGAGACCGTGCACCTCTTCTATTTTGTAAGCCTTCAGGATCCCTGACCATTCCTTCAGGATCATTTCTCTTATAACTTGCTTTCCCAGCATATAAGCCAAATCCACTTTTCTGATCAGATGCATTTAGATGCCCACTAACCGCCAAAACCCTTCCTCTTGGCTTACCCCCATCAAACCCACCATTGACAAAATTCAATCTACCTGATGCTGGGGTTCTAATTCCAGCAAATTTAATGTCTACAAAAGGAACTAAGCCTCCAAAAATCAGCAAGAAGAAGAACAAACCCATAAAACTCACACTAGCAACCTTCTTAGTCTTGCTCTCCGCTTTCTTACTATCCGACTTCTTAGTTCTAGATGCGGAAACAGGTTGTTGTGGTTTTAACCGAGGAATGGGAACTAAAGGCACTTGAGACCCCTGGGGTTTCAATCCATAGGAAGAACAAGGAACCCAAGGGAAATGCATGGGCGCCATCCCCGGCGCGGGATACATTCCCGGAGGTGGTGGGCAAACACCACCACCACCCAATTGTTGCCGTAAACTTGCATTTTCTGCCATAATAAAGGATATCTTACTATTCAATTCAGCGATTGTAGAATGCATTGATCTTACCTTGTCTTCAAGCTCTTCTACATAGTGTTTTTTCCTCTGTCTGGAAAGCTGTGCACTTTCCCTGTTCCTCATTAACCTAGCATGCTTCTTCTCGTCCTCGTCGTTTCCTGCATTAAAAGCACCGGGCGAAGTCGCATTGGCCGAGGAAATCGACCTGCGAAACTTACTCGTCCGAGATTCGATATTTCCATCTTCATTTCCTTTCTTCCGCTTGGACAATTGCCCTTTACTCCCATCTTCTACTTTCATCTTCTGCTCGACCGCAGCAGTAGCAGACGAATTATTGCTAGAATCCAATGACGAAGATCCAGAAAACTCTCGATCTGAGCTATTACAATCTGGCGATGGAGAATTCAAAACCCTAAACACATCTGCACCCGAAAATCCTTGATCACGAGTTACCGAATCCGGAGATGGTGGATTCAAAACCCTAACCGCATCAGAGCTCCCATCACCACCAGACACCGATCCAGAAACCTCTCGATCAGGCGAATTCAAAACCATAACAACATCTGATCCCCGATCGCCAGAAGCTGATCCAGAAACCTCTCGATCGGGACTATCGGATGAGCTCGACAGAATCAAATCCCCACCAACAACATCAGAGCTCGGATTGCCGGCTGCCGAACCAGAAGAACAACGATCGGGACTTCCAAAACACTCCTGTGAGGAAGATTTCAAAACCCTGGCAACATCCGAGCAACATCGATCAGGACAGTTCATCATCGCCATATGATCACCCGATCTCCGATCTGCAGAATCATCATATAAAGACGATATTCCAGATCTCTCGTCCTTGGAATTGGAATCATCATGAAATCCGACGCTGTCGAAGGGAAGATCAACATCTTCGGAAGGGAAAGAGAGGAGATCTTCGATTGAAAAGTCGAGGACTTGGTCGAAATCGAGATCGGTCATGAGACCATCGGGGAGGGGGAATTCTTCGTCTGGGAGAGGGAGAGAATCGAGGCATGTGGAGAAATTAGGGTTTAAGGGATCGAAATGCTGCGATTCGGAGGCCATTTCTAGCTAGGGTTTTCTTCTGGAAGCGGATGGGAATGGGGTTATAGAGGGAGAGGAAGAGGAGAGGAAATGGCAGAGGAGGACACGCGGCGTGGACTTAGGTCGTGTCTGGAAACTTCTTTTGCGTGCAGTCTCCGCTTGGGGGAACTGAAATCATGCAGAAAGACTAGGGTTTGGGGAAGAGGAGGTCTTTTTGCATATAAACACCTGAATTTTATGAAATTTGTTCATTGCAGATTAGGACAATGGAGGATTGAGTAAAGAGGTGGGCAATGCGCTTTTCTCGAGTGTGTTTGTACGACAAAAAAAATCACAGAAAAAAAAATAGAAATGGGTTTGTCCATGTAAGTGCTAGAGAAAAACATAAAATTGATTATTATGATGAAGAAAAGCGTCGTTTACTTATATAAATGTGAGGTTTTTATCTCTTTTGAAAATGAAAATCCATATAAAGCAAAATTATCTCATTGCACAAACACACCTCGTGGAATGTTTCTTTGCTAAAATATTTGCAACTCTAAAAAGTCACTATTAACATTTGAAATTCTCGAATCACACTTCCCTTTTAAGCATTTGGATAAGTTGGCTATTTTATAAAGGGAGACCACATTTGGAGAGTTTCAATTTCTACGTCTCGAGGAATCTACTAAAGAAATAGGCCCTAGGTTTTAAAACATGTAATTATAAAAGTTATTTGGAAATAAATATTGGATTAGGTTGCTAGGTCAATTTTGGTGCAATGGCAATTATCAAGAAAAGGTTTAGATAGTATAGCAGGGCTTTGATGTGATAGATGACATTTTGGGCTGCAATTTGGGGCTTTACGGGCATGAGTATAAGGCAGCTCATTTTTAAAAGGAGTTTTTATCAAAAGCATCATCAAATATCACTATACATCCAAAATCATCCTTAAATGTATGTAATGCCCAAAAGCACTTTTAAAAGGGGTTTTGAAATTCTTTTTAAAAAGATATATTTGATGATGCTTTTGGTAAATAAAAAAACCTTTTTAAAAGGGTTTTGAAATTATATAAAATAAGAAGAGAAATTAGAAAGAAGAAAAATGCACAGTTGACTTTTATCTATCCAAAGAACAAATGCAGCTTTATGATTTTTGCTATTAGCATGTAGGCGCACATCCGAGTGGTACTCAGATCACATTATTCACTAAGAGGCTTCATTTGAATAGCCTTACTGCTTCTAGTTCAATTTACAAATTTTGTTTATAAAAATGAAAATACTTGAACTTCAAGAAGTTGAAGTTCACCCAAAGTATGTCATTTGATATAGCCAAAAGTCCTATAAAATAAGAATATATTATGGAAGGTCTCCTTTAATTGCCGGTTATGATTTGTGTTTTACTCTCTTCTCTTGGTTAAGAGAGATTTTTTAATTTTAAAATAGTAACAGTAATTGTAGTAATTTCGAAAACTGATAGAAGAGTGGCTGTCATTTGTAATTTTTCAAAATGGTAAAAGTTTGGTAATAGTACTTATTTGGAATACTGAAAGAAGGCTGGATGTTATTTGTAAGCTTTATAAAGTATTTGTGGTTAGGTCATAAATATGAAAACTTGTTTACAGATTGGACAGATCACTGTGGTTTATCTCATATATGTGGTTTACATCTTGAACAGATCAAAGCAGACCTTTTGCACAACCATATTTGTCGTCCTCACGGTTGAGTGTACCATTCCAACACCACTGACCCAGCAAAAACAAACACAAAAGGTAGATGTCAAAAGTGACTCCACCACTAACTCCACCACTTATTTGCCAGGGAATCTAACTAGGAAGGAAGAAGGAAGAAGCATATTATAACAAAAGTCAAATCTAGCATTAAGTATGATTGTTTAAAGTTTCTTCCTTGAGAGAACGTTTGCTAGAAAATTATATGTTGGCTAATTCATCATTGGACGAGACTCTGAATTCATTAAGTTATAATTTTTATATTTTTAGATTTAGATATGAACTCTGATGGAGCTTCACATTAAAGATTGAAGGAATAAAAAATAAGACACTTAGAAAATCAAGTGTGCTGAATTTTCCGGATCTAAAACCTTGGTCCGCTCGAGCAAGCTCAACAAAAGCCTCTGAGACAGAATGGTCACCTGCTCTAGTGAACCTTCCTCCGCTCAAGCGAGCAACGCAAAATAATTTTGTGTGAATTCGGTTTTTAATTTTTATTTTCTCCCAACTTGCCTGTTTGAGCCCTAATTATCTTAGAAAAACCCTAAGCACGTCCCTAAGCCTATTTAAAGGACTCTAAGGCTACTCTAAAAGTGACCTTGTTAGGGATTTTGTGTTTTTCAATTTGATTGACGCATTATCATTTTAGCGTCGTTCAAATTTTCAAATGAGCATTGATTTAGAAAAATAAAAAACTTGAAACCTTGATTTATACATGTATTGTTTTAAGACTTTTAGAAATATTGGTTCATGCATGTTTTAATTTTAAACTTAGATGCATTAAGTTTTGAAAGAAAGATTTTTGAATCATACAAGCCTTTAGACCTAGATTTTGAAATCATCTTACGCATTGATAGGTTCATGTTTTGGAAAACACTTTTTAGATTGATTTAAACATGAGTCTAAGCATAATTTCTATGGCCCAAAACTCCCACTAGCAAAATACTTTGGAGTAACTTTTTGCTTAATCTTTTAAGAATGTAAAACTTTTTTTTTGTGCAACAGTATTTTGCTACAATGATTTTGGTCAACCGAACTCAAGATGTCGATTAACCGAACTTTGACCAAACTCACTTCGGTTCGCGTTCCAAAATGGTCAAAACTAGCCCTTTTTTAACCGTTGGGAGTTCGGTTAACCAAATCTGAAGTCGGTTAACCTACCAACTAGCTGTTGGAACGCTTTTTCTACATAAATAGCTCATTCCTAGGCCAAATTGGTGGATCCAATGAATACTCCTTAAGGTGTTTTGAGGTAAAACAAAGGGGAATAAGCTAAGGAAGGCTAGGGGTTCATAAAGGGAAGTTAAAGTTTGGAATCATAAGTAAATAATCTATATAAGCTTAGTTTTCATTATCATATGTTTTCATGATTTGTTTAAATATTTGAAAAATCTATTTTAGCATGCTAACTATGATTTGATGAATCTATTATATGTATTTCACTTTAAATTGCTTTATTATTTTGGATTCTTCATTTAGATTCAAACCAAGTTTGTTTTAACTTTCATATGAATGGCTTCATGCTTTGTTAAAACTTTGATTTCTCTTATAGCATGAATCTCATACTTGGTTGGATCTCTAACTAGTTGTTTTCATTCCATGAACTCATAGGCAAATTAATTTGTTTTGAAAACAACTATGCTCATGCATATCATGTTTTATATTTGGAATTTCAACACAACTTGCATTGCTTGTATCATATCTTTACAAGTTGTCTTTTAACATATGATTAGTATTCTTACCTCAATCATAAATGTTTTTATTATGAGTTTTCATTTTGAAATTGAATGAGGACAACATATATACACATTAAGCATTAATCTTTGCATTCATATAGTGTGTATGTGTGTGTGTGAGAGAGAGAGAGAGAGAGAGTTAGATTTACAACTTTCTTATCCGCCTAATTAAGATGCATTGTAATTGAGCTTTAATTGTAATCTCTTCTAGTGTTTTGTAGACACTTTCTAGAGAAATCCAATCTTAGAATTATAGGTTATTGCTTAGCCTTAAAAAAGCATAAGTGTATGGTTATGGGTGAACCATAAAACTCAAGATGTTATTGCTTAGCCTTGGAAAGCATATTGTAAGGTTATTGCTTAGCCTTGAAAATCATTTTCTAAAGGTTATTGCTTAGCCTATTGAAAAACATAGATAGTGGAAATCCGGTGGGGTATCGAAACACAAGCCGGTAGTAGATGTATGCATTAACCTCAAACCACTATAAATCATTGTGTTATGGTGCATGCTTTGTAGTGATTATTTTTGTTGGCTTCCGTATTTAATTTCTATATCATCACTAGTGACTAGTTGTATTAAAGAAGTTAAAATTGAACATAATTTGTCACTAATAAGAAGCTCACCCTATTCACTCCCCCTCTAGGGTTAAGATCTCGGACTTTCAGACCTCTCTCATTGTTATGAGTTAGAAACCCTAATTGAGAGAATTCTTTACTTATGGAGCTTTAATTGAAGAGTTGTACTGCAAAGTTCATCTAGAGAACAGTTTCTTCTACATCTCGTGTAGAATATCATCTTCTTTCGTAGAAGATCCGATGAGTCAAGCGGTGTTGAAACAGTTACGGTCAACTGTTTGAAGTCGTTGAGGCGTGAAGCCACACAAGAGGTAACTACAGTCCTTAAGTAGTGATTATTTGAGGAGGGATATGTGAGCGTCTTGTAACTACGAGATTCATAGTGCTTGATTATCGATCCAGTTTGGATCCATGGTTTTTCACCCAGTTTGGATTTTTCACGTTATATTTGGTGTCTCTTGTGGTATGTGCTTTTGTTTTTTACTTTTGTTGCGTGTCATTGTTTTTGCACACAATGTTTGGGTTATTGAGTTAACCAATCTAGAATTCCACAAATTAAATTCCTTCACGTTGTATCAGAGCAGGTTGCACAAATTTGTTGTGTTTGATGCATTGAGATTTCTAGCACGGTACTCAATAAAGTACATCAACTACAAAACCTATTTTGCTTGATTGGTCAAATTATACATATTGGAAGCAAATGATGATTGAGTTCCTTAAGTCCATTGATGATGATGTATGTGATAATGTTGAGGAGGGGTACTCCAAGCCAACAACCGTGACTAATGAGCAAACTATCCCTAAACCAAAAGCCCAATGGACTAAAGATGAGAAGAATGCTTCCATTTGCAATAACAAGGCCACAAATGGTATTTACAATGGAGTGATTGCTGAAGAGCTCCGTAGGATTTCCACATGCAAAACTGCGAAAGAAGCGTGGGATGTCCTACAGATTGTATATGAGGGCACAAATACTGTCAAGCAATCTAAATTGCAAAGGCTGAATAAAAAATTTGAAATCATTGTAATGGAAGAAGATGAGACCTTTAATCAATTTTATCCTAAGCTTAATGATATTTTTAGTTTTGTTTTCAAATTGGGCAAGGAAATACCTAAAAATAAAATTGTCAAGAGATTCTAAAGTCTTTACCTTTAAGGTTTGATTCTAAGGTAGATGCAATCGAAGAAAATAAAGATTTACACACCCTAAAAGTAAATCAATTGGTTGAGAATCTTCAAACTTTCGAAGTAAACCATTTGGATAAAAGAAAATTTTAATAATAAATGTATGACTTTGAAAGCTAACAAAGAATCATCAAAGAAACCTAAAAAGAAAATTGAGACTAATTTTGATTCTAATCATGAAGATGATAAAGCTGAACTTAAGAAGTATTTCAAGAAGTACATAAAGTCAAAACAAACCAAGTGGAAGAATACAGAATCTGACAAAAAGGATTCTCCAAAAGAGACTTAAGTGCTATGAGTACAAAGGCTATGGTCACTTTGCGAATGAGTACGCTAACAAAAAAATCCCAAGAAAAATGCTCTCAATACGACATGAGATGATGAATTTTCTGAAAAAGATAAAGAAGAGCAAAAAGGACCAGAGCCTGATCCATCTCAAATTGTGAATAGCAAATTTGCGTCAACATCGTCCCTCGCTATAAGTTGGAGGATCTACTTAGAGAACAAAATAACCAAACATGCATCAACGTCGACTTAGGTTTGTAGAAAGGGAAATTCTATGTGCACCCTTTTTTTTTTGCTGAGCACACCCACCTTTAAAAAAAAATCATTGTTCATAAAGGAATGTGGGTGTGCTCAGCAAAATATGTGGGTGCATATAGAATTTTTCTTGTAAAAACCAACGCCGATATCGATCCTAAAAAAAGATGGTAAAAAAGGTTTTTTTAGGCAGAAAGACCACTTTGGTTGGAGGGAAACTAAAATGACTATTTTGGTATAGGGTGCTAAAGTGATTTTCTTAATAAAATCCTCTTTATTTTATTTAGACAGTAATTTCCAGCTAGAACACCTTAATACACAGAAAGGGAAAAAACTATTTAGACTTAAAAAATGGTAAAGTGAAAGGTATGAACCCTCTACATGATGGAGATGGGATTAGGATCTTGATTCTTTCTTAACCATTCGAGTCCTCATTATATATTTTCTAAATGAAAGGGAGTCTTATAATTTTGCATTGTTTTTTATTGCTTCTTTTTATGTTGGTGGGTTAGAGTTTCGAGTTACTTGCTCATTTGATCATCATCTAGGATATCTCAAGCTCCCTCATTGGCTAACATTTCCAAAGATCAAATAACATTATTTTGCCCAACTTCACCCCTCTTTGTATGCCTCTGCTATTTAACAACTCCTTTAAAAGCCTCAAATATTGTGTCATCCCTCATAGTGTGGGTTGGATTTTTAACAAACATCATCCGGTGCAATTTGTCCAGAAATCCTCTCATATTATACCCAATTTTAATTAGTGCCTTCAAGTGCTTTTGATCAAATACCAAAACGATCATTAAATTAATAAAGAAATGCATGATTTTGGAACAGAGCCTAAACGAAAAACAATAACTCCAATAGATCAGATAATGGAAAGCTCATCTATGTAGAATATCAGCCAATAATTAGTTCATGTTCTTAACTTATTTGATATTTTCCACCATGATGGTATTCAAAGGTTTTATACCTTGTCGTGTAGATACAGTTTTCATGAAAGACACGGTAACAACTAGCAACAACAAGAAGGAGATTAAATTAGAGGAAATGATAGTTAGGGACATTCCGAAGGCATACTATTGTAATAGTGTTTATTAGGAGTTTTTCACTATTACTACAATCACTTTAAAGACTTCCAGTTTTGAGTTTCTTACCATGTGTTTTGAATAGATGTGTAGCTTTTGTGTAATCTAATATGCACTTTGTAATGATACTGGTACTATAACTTAAATGCTAGATAGTTTGTCATAGCTGGTAGTTCATTCTCTTACTTACTGGTTTATACTGTCTGGCTGTAAATCTTTCTCAATTGAAATCTCCTTTTAAAAAAGGGTCAGAATCAACATGTTTTATATCATCAGTTTAAAGTCACCGACCCCTCTTGTTTATCAAGTGGTTGTACATTCCTTTTCATTTGAAAATATGGAACTATCACCCTAACATGCACCTCTAAATCATACATTTAGGCTGGAATTTCTAGCTAGAACAACTCGATACATAAAAGGGAAACAAACTACCTGGGTTTTAAAAAATTGTTGTTTTCTTTTCCACCACAATGATGAGATTCTTTTAGGCTTTAATCACCAAACAATGCCTTTCAATTTGTCTCACTTGTATTATGCCTAGTTACATTTTTTTTCCAAATATGTTGAGTTTTTTTTACATGAATACAAAATAAAATTATATTATAATTTTAAATTTTTGTGGAGATTGCTAAATCCAAATTTGTTTGAACTGGGGCCCACATGAAGTGGAAAATATATTTCTTTTATGTGGAGGCATTTGATTTACCTACGAGGCTCCTAATTAAGCACTATATAATTTATTTATTTTATAAAATCAGTGTAAATTATTTGCTTATTATATGTTGAAAAGTGATTTTTGTATGTCCAACCAAACAAATCCTGGATGCTTTGTTGTTAAAAAGTAAGTGCAAAAGATTAACTCACCAAATGACATTCTCTTTTAATAATCTGCTTTCATGAAGTATATTTTCGAAAGCTATTTTAAAAAAAGATCGTTTGATTTTTAAGTAGCCAAACCAAACACACTCGGCTTTTTTATATTTATAGAAATGTACAAGCTGCCTGTTTGGATGTTGTTAATATATTAGATGGTGGGTTGATGCATTTTTGTTGAGTATTATCTTGAACATCTGTCATACGGGACCGTGCAATGGTTTAGTGTTGACTCAACTGACGATGTAATGTTTACCAAAATGAGATACACATATAAAATAGAAATTTAATTGAATAAGACTGAAAAAGTCTTAAAAGTATTAGCCTAGGATTTCTATACAATATTACATACCATGATGGACAAAATTTATCAAAATTATTGTTCTTTAATATTTATTTATTGATTTACTTTCACATAAATTATTAATTATTGCTAATCAGCTTCTTATATTTCATGATTTACTGTAGTCTGTATGATTGGAGCTTGGAGGCTTTTGTTGGTTTATGCTGGATGAGCCCTTAATTGTAAAACCGTTTTCTAAATGACACCTTCATTCTACATTTTGGTTGTGAAATAGCCATGTAACAAAAAAATACTATAGATTAGTGAATAATGAATTAAAAAACTTTTGAAAGAGAGTAGAATAGTATCGATATAAGGTTAATGGCAACAACTGTCGTTTTACAGTTGAATGTAGTCACGTACAACATTCAATTGATAGCAAAGTAAATGAGGAGTGGCTATAAGGATTATTGTTGAATGTACATCTAAGGAGGAAATGTTGATAGGTTCAACATTTGTAGAAGGCGAAATCAACTACTTGCAAAGTCAAGGCCCGTTTGGCATCAAGCTCCAGGACTATTTCCGCATTCTGTTAGAAAAGAAACGACGGAACTGTGTTTGGACATAAATAAAGACTCATTCTCCCGAAAAAGTCTCATGGAAATGGGCGCTGTTAGCACAAGAAAATCGGAATGATGAGATTTCGGTTTTTTTTTTTTTTTTTTTGGAACAATGCACGAGATATTCAGCCATCTGTTACCATGCGTCTAGAACTCAGATCAAGTATAAAGTCCAGCATCTCAACTAATAATGGTTATAAATCCTCTTGCTCAAAGTCCTTCTTCTCTACAACACCTTCTCTGCAAGAATCATCTTCTCTGCAGCACTGTGAACTTCTTTATGGGGAAGGGTACAATTTCTGCAACACTCCTCACTTCTCTACAGAAAAATGTAAAGTTTCTCCAATTTTTTACATCTCTGCAATTCTCTCTCTGTGGCTATCTCTATTGTGGTTTGTGCTTTTATCTCTATTTTCTGTAATTTATTGTTATATATTTTTACTTGTTGTATGGGATGTGAGCATTCAACACGAACTTAAAGTGTATGTTATAATGCTTGAACGAAAAATGGGCTTTTCATGCGTGTTTTCCTGAACATTATTGTTGAAACACAAAAGGTGAACAAACAGGACCTAAGTTGTACTCCTAATACCCATAGATGCGCTCTTAATAACAGTTCCTTAGCCATATATAATAGTTTTTATTTCTTAACTTTGAGATTCTGGCTCATGAAATAATTGAGATTGTAATCTTTTTATTCTATTTATTTGCTGGGAGTTGCAGAATGTTTGCAATAACTTGATGTAATTATGTAAAACTATAAAAATACAAATTAATCATGTGATTAGGTGAAAGTTGAAGATTGAATGTGAGACAACATGATTGCACCCTAAATGAACCAGCTTGGGCTTGAACAGCATGAGAAATCAGGCATGGAATGTGCCTGGGTTAGGCTTCATTTGGTTAAAACCAAAATTTTCTATTATGGACCGGTTTGGTTAAATGCTCAATAATTAAAAGGATAAACTGATTTTGTTCCATGTAGTTCTTTATAGCTTAGGATCTTCTAGATGAAGAAGCTATGTGACACGACTCAAGCCCGAGATTATGATTAATCCGAATAAACCTCGAGTCATGTCGCATACTTACTCCCGTGAACTTCAATCACATAAAATTCACAAGGGATATCAAATACACATTATGCAGAAATATCAACAAATATACATTGCTCAAAAAATCTCATTTACAATATAAACAAAATTTATAAAACCAATCACTTGCATATTTAAATACAATGCAAGGATTTAAAGTGTGAAACGTTTCCAACCAATTTCCATAACAAAAGCTTCCTTTTCAATTTCATTTCAATATCATAATCGTATGATATTGTTTCACTTCCACTCAACTAATCCTCCTGGAGGAACCGGATCGGACGTCTCCGCTGGCGCTGTGGCCTCAGAAGGACCAGCATGGGCAGCTATGCCTGTAATGCCATCAATAACACTATGAATTTGACAATTCAGCAATGTATAAACAATCACATGATTGCATATGCTAAATAAAAATTTACTTCATCTAACTTTTTGTTAGACCAATACAAATTCAATTCATAATCAATAAGAGTCTTTTTATTTGACAAACTACAATACATTTCAATTTCAATTCATATACCATCTTCTATAAAAAGGAAGGATTTTCATCTTCCACACGGAAGTATTCATATATTGTGGGACTTATCAGAGCCCGGGTCAGGGGCAACTGATATCACCATGGAGTTATAAAACACTCCAAATAATCTGTTGCAGCAGATACAACTCTAACGAGCTTATAGAAATCACCATGTAGTGTCAAACTCAAAAGTAACAATATAATAATTCCATTTAATTACAATTAACGGATTCAACTCAATTTCGATTTACAATCCAATTTGGATACAATTCAATATACCAATTCTCATTATCTAATATCAACCATTAAGGTGTAATCCTCAGTTGTTTAATATACGTGTTATTCTTGATGACATCATAGTTTATAAGAATTTTGTACATTAAAGTCTCATTAATCAACACCCATGGTGGTAAAACAACATTGCTAGCCTTGATATGATCAATAGGCTTTATCTTTAAAACTCAGAAATTAATTATGAAATTATACTAATCTCGTACAATCCATCAATGTATTACCAATTAGCTTTAGAAGCTAGAATTATTGTTGAATTACAAGTACTAGCTTTGGTTAACATACATTTCATTTTGGATCAAAATCCAAAGATAACATTTTATGAAAATAGTAATAAATTCCTTATTCACTAACCGTACTATAATTAGTCTTTAAACTAATTTTTATAAACCATTTATGATCCTAAAACCAAGACTTGATTCAAAAGAACCAATTTCCACTCCTCCGATCGATCGGACCCGATCGGCCTGAATTTTGTCTCAGTTAAGAGATTGTCCGATTGATCGAACCTGCAACGAATTTAGTTGCAGATTTTTGAAACTACTTCTCTTATTCCCTTCTTTTCTACATCAATCCATAACCTGCATATTAAACATGGAACCTCCTGTTCCCCCATCAATAACCATCTCCAAACACAACAAAATCACACTTCTATTCATCAGACAATACATTTAAATAATCTACAACTCAATAAAATCCCAAACATAAGGTCAAAACCAAGTTTACAACAAAACTCAAGAAATACCATACTCATTAGTATATAAATACAAATCATTGTTCATACTTGCCTTAATTTCGAATTCAAGAAAAAAACCCATTGGTTATCTTGAGTTTTGAGATCAAAACCACCAACTTCCAAACCCTGACGTCATCAAACCATGCAATTCCGAATTCAATGAACTTTTGAGATGAAAAAAGGTTTATAGAACTCATTTACAACTGAATTTACTCTCAAAACTTACTTGACAGCTTGTTCAATGGAAATTTAAGATTTCCTTCAAACTTTACTCCAAGAAATTCAACCAACTTGATGAAGAAGATGATGGAGAAGATGTAATTCACAATTCTTTTACCAAAATCACTTGAAAAATCCTTTCTCCGCACATGATAGAGAAGAAACAAAGAAGAAAGAACCTAGGCTATTATCTTTATCTCCAACACCGATATTGGAATAAAACTCACCGAATGAACATATTCTAGGTTCATTTAGAACCTTATAGAATACACTTTTGCACATAAACCCTATATCACTTACATATTCTCTATTTGAGTCAAATTAAGACCCACTTGACTCATTTTAAGTCAAACGAAAATGTGTGTATTATAAAAATTGTTGTACTCATTGAGATACACACGATGGTATCAATTTTCACCACATTCGACGAAATACACATAAACTCGTATTTACGGAAAAGTCCCTAATATCACCAATTTGAGTCCAAAATAAACTCAATCAAGCCAATCTTTTCCAAACTTGTTCATTATGCTTAATTCATCTATCTAAGACTAATTTGATCCATATTAGTCATTAATCACCATTAAGTTGATTAATCACACTTAAATCACGTTAATCTCAATTAATTAGAGTTAATATTGATTAACTCGGGTTGGAGTGTAACACTATGATGGTGATGCCGTAGTGATATGAGGGATTCTGATTTGAAGATTTTACATCGTGGATTTTGTGAAGACTATAGAGAGTTTCTTCATGAGAAAAAAGGGAATAAGAAGAATAATTTGTTTGGTGCCTTGCGCTACAGAATAAAACATTGCTATATCATTGGAATTTCTTGTGGTGTAGATCTCAAGGAGGCAAGGGAAATCAGTTAGCATTGCTGCTTGGAACAATGTATATAAATGCTTCCCATTATGTTTCTCAAACAAAAGAGCTACTTCAGAACTTTCTTTTGTGTTTTAGAGTCGATTGGTCATTGCAATTGAGGGAGTTCATTGAAGTTACCATGGTTGTTCATGTTAATGATGTACCTTCTCATCATGAGTATTGTTTAGTAATATAGTATTTTTTTTTTAGTTATGTATTACTCTGTTGGCTAACTTGATTGAGCAAGAGGTGGTAAGAGCTGGAAATTATAAATCTTGTGTTAATTCCATTGTATGTATTACTCTGCGG
This sequence comes from Cinnamomum chago, assembly GCA_038049695.1. NCBI lineage: Eukaryota > Viridiplantae > Streptophyta > Magnoliopsida > Laurales > Lauraceae > Cinnamomum > Cinnamomum chago. Next base: position 31,559,849 of record CP142453.1, on the reverse strand, counting down.
CCAATATTGTATGTATTACTCTGCGGCCAGTATTGTATGGATCCTTGCCCATTTAAAAACCATGTTGACCGTAGCTAATGCCACCTTATTTATCAACATTATTGTCGGCGTTGTCATCATTGGCATCATCATGTTCATAGCTTTCAATATTTAAACTTTGTTTATAAATGTTATTTTATGAAAGAATTTTATAGTTCTCCTTCTGTATTGTTTTCTTGTATTTTAGATGGCAACTGCTAATGAAAAAGAGAAAGAATTTGTGGTTGTTGCAAAATGGAATCATAAGGAGGAAAAAGTTCTTATAGAACTTATGGTTGAGCAAGTGAAAAAAGGGAATTGGCCGTCTACAACCTTTTCGACTAAAGCATGGAATGAAATAATTGATGAATTTTATAGAAGGACTGGGAATAAGTATACAAAGAGCCAATTCGTTAACAAATTTAATAAATTAAGGTTAGTCTATAGAGAATTTAAGAAATTTCGTGACATTCCAACAGGCTTTGGTTGAGACCCTGTTACAAAGACGGTTACAGCACCCAATGATGTTTGGGATCAGTATTTAAAGGTATTGTATAAATTTATATTTTATTACTTTTTATGATTCTATTGAAAATTTTATCATAAAAAAAAATAATGCACATTCAATACTAACGTCTACAGACAAATCCAAAAGCGCAAAACTTCCGTAAGAAGGGATGTCCCATATTTGATGAGCTTGAAATAATATACGGTGACATTACTACCTGAGGTAAAAATGCTGGAGCCTCTACTCAAGGAACAATGGATGCTGATGATGAGATTGTGTATCCATATGCCATGGGACAAGATAATCATCAAGGTGATGGTATTGCAACAGAGTTTGATGACGATGTTGATTTTGTCGGAGAGAATCAAGTTTGGAGTCATTCCAAGACTCCTAGTCGCCGACAAGGATCAAAAGCCAGTCACACATTTTGATCAAGCTTGCACGAGCTTCATGGAATACTACCAACAAAGACTTGCAAGCTCAAACAAACATGTAGAGAGCGAGGGCGCTTTCTCGATCAAGAATTTCATTGCATTATTATCATCGATATCTAACATTGACAGAGAAGTATACTTGAAGGCAATGCAAGTTATCACAACAAATCGTAATTGGAGAGAGGCTTTTATGTCTGTGCCTGAAGATATGAGGATATTTATGCTAACACCTTTAGAGTTAGGAAAATACTAGAGTTTTTTTTCTTTTTAAATAAAAGTTTGAGATTTTGCTAAAAAGTTATTGTATCTATCTTTAAATGTAATAAGTATTTTTATTTGAACTTCAGTTGTTAAGGAAATAATATGTAGTTTGAAATTAAGTTCCTATGTGTTTGTTTATTGATATGGTTATAATTCACCTAGGTACAATGGATCCGCCAAATTTTGATACGTCATCGGATGAAGAGGAAAGTTTTGTTAGTCAAAATTTCTTATGGCTAATGAATCAATATGGTTCGCGCATATCAAAGTAGCCAATTAGAAATGCAAGTGAAACGGGAGTAGAATTTGTGCATAAAGTGTTAATTGGACACCCGGATTGATGCTACGACTTATTTCGTATGGAAAAACATGTATTCTAGAATTTGTGTCAAGCTTTGAAAAATAGAAGCCTTTTAAAAGACTCAAAATTTGTACCAGTAGAAGAACAAGTAGCCATCTTTCTAATGACCATTGGCCAAAGTGTTAGAAACCGAATGGTAGCAGATCGATTCCAACATTCGGGTGAAACCATTAGTCGACATTTCAAGAAAGTCTTAAAGGCTATAGTAAATCTGGGAAAATAAGTTATCACTCCTCCAACAATTACAGATGTACCATCTGAAATTGTCAATGATCCTAAATATTATCCATGGTTTAAGGTATGTTTTAGGTTCCATCCTTTCAATTATTATTATTTCAACTTGATTTTTTTAACATGTAGTAATGTATTTTATCATAATGTGAAGCATTGTGTGGGGGTCATTGATGGAACACATGTGAGTGCATCAGTTCTTGTAAAAGACCAGATTCCATATCAAGGCAAAAATATCTCAGTCGCCCAAAATGTGATTTGTGCATGTTCATTTGATATGTGTTTCACTTTTGTATATGCTGGTTGGGAAGGAACAACAAATGACTCTCGAGTTTTTGTGGAAGCTATAACTAACCCTGAATTGCATTTTCCACACCCACCTGAAGGTTATTATTTTTTTTCATGGGTATATATGGCATTTACACATATATATTGCTTTCAAATATGATTTAAATGTTATTTTAAATGTTGTTGTATGTAGATATTATGTTGTTGACTCTGGCTACACTGGTATGCCGGGATATCTTATGCCTTATAAAAGGGAGCGGTATCACTTATCACAGTACCATGGACGAGGACGAAGGCTTGTAGGAAAGAAAGAGTTATTTAATTATCACCATTCATCATTGCGAAATGTCACTGAGGGGTGTTTTGGTGTGCTAAAGGCAAAATTTTTCATTTTAAAACTAATGCCTATAGTTAAGGATAATGATGGAGAGCATGTGGCTGACATTGGTCCATTAGTACCATTAACAATAGGGACAGCACAAGGATGACAAGAGATTGCACATGTACGAGATGAAATAGCAGATGCACTATTTGCACATTATTGTGCATGAGGAGACCGATTTATGTATAGTTCAATGATGATATTTAAATTAGTCCAAAGTTAATGGGTGAAATATATAATATTGAATAGTCTTTGTTAGAAATGAATTTATTATTTTTAATTTATGTATCTTGAATAGTTTTATTGTCCATTCTCAGTGAAATATAATTCAAGAACGTTGCCAAACACGTTCTCAAATTTTATTCCTTCAGAACAAAATCTGAGAGAATATTTACCAAACAAGTTTTACTGACTTCATTCTAAGAATGGGAGCGTTCTAGAACAACTCATGCTCAAAATGAAATTATTTTCAAACTAGGAATGATGCCAAACAGGCCCTTAATTAACCCAAGGAGATAAGTAGTGGATTTGGTTTTGTTTCTTTTACTCATCTGAAACAATGTTGGATGGTCATGTTCTCATGGATGATGGATATTTCTCTCAACCATAAGGTTATATTTGGTACCTATCAATAAATGTTTGTGGTGTTGATAGTCCTTTTTAATGTACCATGATTTTTTCATGGCCATGTATCTAATGGTTAGAAATGTTCTGCGGAGACTTTTTTTTTCCCCTACATTGGAGACTCAAACTCACACACAAAGAACTATATCTCTAACTAGTTGAACTATAGTTTGGGACTGAAGAAGCTGAGTTTAGTAGATGCTTGATTTGAAGTCTACCCCTTTACATGATGAGGTGCATGGGGTACAATCTCTATGTCGATGGTTGGGGATCTGTCTCCTATGATTAGAAAATATCAGATAATTAAGCGGAGAGTTGTTTCAATGTGTAGAATTAGTTTGATGCTTGCATTTGCTATGAAGTTCATAGAGATTTTTGGAGACTCAAACTCACACACAAAGAGTCATATCTCTAACCAGCTGAGCAATAGTCGGGGATTGATGAAGCTGAGTTTAGTAGATGCTTGATTTGAAGTCTACCCCTTTACATGATCGGGTGCATGGAGTACAATCTCTATGTCAATGGTTGGGGATCTGTCTCCTATGATTAGAGAACATCAGATAAGTAAGCGAAGAGCTGTTTCATTGTGTAGAATTAGTTTGATGCTTGCATTTGCTACAAAGTTTATAGAGATTTTTAGAGCGGTTTGTTGCATTAAATGCCTCATAAACCTTTTATATATTGGAATATGATTGAACTTGACTAGACTATTGCATTCTGCATCATTCTAAGGCCTATTGATTAAAAATTACGGAGCTTGGCTGTAATTAAGCTAAACTCTCTTTCTCTAACTCTCTCTCTCTCTATCATCCACGCATGCATTTATCCCAATTAAATGCTAATAAAATAGACTTACAATATCATAGAAGTTATTAAAAAAAACCTCAGGTCCTAAATCAAGTGTTAGCATACTCTTTGATTGATATCTCACCAACCCCTAATCCACATCATGCGCCTTTCAGTACTTTCATTGTAGTAATAGCCTGTTTTTCTTCTTCGGTAGTTTTGGTTATTCCATGGTGCATGTTCCTTTTCATGTCAAACATTGAAGTTGATCGGCCGAGAAATATTCAAGAATGAAAAGTGATCGGATTGCAACATTGTTTCCACCATTTTAAATTAGTATGATAATATTATTAATCACTGTGCAAGTCATTAATGATGAGTTCCTAATGAGCTTCTCGCTTCTATGAGTGTTGGGCTAATATCTGCTTTGCAAGTACACCTATATCATTTTTCATACCTTAAGAGCTGCTCTTATTATAACATTTTAAGCCATGGACTCTATTGTTGGCTTTGTTCATGTTATTTGCTATTATTTGGGTGATGAGAACTGTAAAGATAGAGTAAAACTTCTACTTTGAGTGAACTATTAAAGTTTATTAGGTTCAATTGGACCGTACCTTATTTCGTTAACTTTTATCTAATGAATTATGCAATTTTTGGATAAATATTTGATTTTTTTTAGTAGTTAGACAGGCTTTTAAAGTTAAGAATTTTTAAGAAATAAAATATTCAATCAATTGTGTTTATCCTTCTTGCCTGTGATTAGCACGGGCACCTTTTGCTAGCATGGATTTGATTCAAATAAAGTCCACTGCACTCCTTGCCTGAAAGTCCCAAATTGCATCCCATATTCCACCAAGACATGACTAATAATCATACAAGGGACATGTGTTTGGTGCTCATGTCCCTTCGTGGATCCTTACTACTTTCTTATATGTGTCCAAGCTTATTTCCAATCTCCTTTCTAGCGTGCTTTTTTTGGAAAACCAATTTTGGGTCTTTCCTCATTACATATAGGAGATTAATACTTGTAAATGTTGAAAATACCAACTCACAAGGTTAGGGGGAGCCTCTTAGGGCTTATCTAAGTGACTGAGAAGAGCTAACCACTTTAGGGACCTAAAAGGGAAGAAGAAGAAGCAGTCAAAGGACCCTAGCTGTGGGCAGCACAGGGCTCTCCGATGCCTAAGTTAGTGCAAGGGTGCTGGCTGGAGAAGAAAGGCAGAGGAACGTTCAGAGAGTTGCATGCATGTCTGCGTACCTAGTTTTTGGGTGGTGGATCACCTTATATGAGAAGTCTTGGATGCCTGTTGGTGGGCCTCATGATTTGACTGCTAGGACTATATTAGCCCCATAGAGCAATTGATGAGGGTCCATTATAGCCCACATTGCATTAAATGAGGATCCGATCAGCTCATGCTACATTAAATGCGAGTCACATTGGGTCTGATCTTGCCTTGACCCGTTGGCGGCTGGGGGTCCCATCGGATCCTTTCTCGGGCCTTGTCCTGATATGGCTGCAGCCATTGGATGTGTGTCTGTCAGAGAAGTGATGAGGGTGGACGGCTTGGATGATGTATTTGTTCCATCAGCGCGTGCACGTACCCTGTCACGCACCCAAGTGTCAAGCATGGCTGTCAGGCCCTGCCTTGGTTGTTCGTCACGCAGCCACAGTAGAAGGCGGAGGCGCACAGTCGAGACCGAAATGGGCACAATAATAATAGAGCCGAAGTGAGACTAGTTGGTTCTTACCGACACCAGCAAAAGGGGATGCCGAAGCCGAGGTGGCGTAGGAACGAGCACATCGGTCGGTCCGGATCCATGTGGCCGAGACCCTAGTTGATGCTTTTGCCGAAATCAGGCTAAACGTCAGTATTACGGGAATGTTCCCCCACAATACTTATTAAGTAAAAATAATTATACTTACACTAATAAAATATATATAAATCTTGGAGTAAATTCTCATTTGGATCAAATATTTTAATCAGTCCCTAGGGCCTGTTAATTCACAAGCATTACAGGATTTCTTACATAGAGTTCCAAATGCTGTCCCATTGTAGGATTATGGAATACTTGGGCCCATAGTTGCATCCAGAAATCCAAAATTGCCTCAAAAGGCAATTCACATGACTAGTCCTGCTAAATTTCACCCAAAATAGTCTCTCTCAAACAGGGAAATTGAAATTTCCACAGCCATGCTCTGCAATGGTCAGGAATTTTAAGACGAGTAGAACTTCGTTGTAAAAAATGCTTGCAATCTAACCTATCCTAAGATTTGAATTCCTTGCAACAGATGACATTAATGTTGGGTTTGGTTATATAAACTCGATTCAAATCCAATGGAAAGTCTAACTTATAGTATAGGTCCCACCAAAACATTCTTAATAAGATGAGGGACACATAATAGTGGGTCAAGTCATGGACCAAAACATGATTTTAATTAGGAGAAAGTGGGTCACACCCAACTCAATTATTTGGTGCACCCCTCTACAAAGACCTTACCAATTTCACCTGCAAATCAAATCCAATATAATGAATGGTTAGATTGGGTCCTTTTTGGGGAGACAAATTTCCATCAATCATGCCTTTGTCTTAAACCTGTAGATTTTTATATATGTTATGTTATGTAGATAGTTTGATGTGGAGAGAGCTGGAAGCTCCCTTTTATCCCTTCTTCAGCGTAAGAGGGTAGGGTCAGCGATAGATAAATCGATCGAGCGATCGATCCAGAGAGGTCTGCAGAAGGGCGGGAAGGGAAGCGAAGTTCATCGTCTTGTTTGAGATGGATTCTCCGCCCAACTGCTTACCCTCCGCTCCCTCTGCTAACGATGGTGTTGACCCCTTCTTGAAGGAGGCGCTTCAGAACCCTCGCCATCGCCTCACTGGTCAGTCTCTTCTCTTTCTATCTCTCTCTCTCTCTCTCTGTTTGGATTTGGGGCTTTTTCTTTTTGTGGGTTTTGTTCTGATTGATGGGTTTTGTTTAGATCTTTATTGAGTGTGTTGGGATGGGATGTTTGGTTTTTGTGGATTAGTTTGTGAAAGGATCTATTTGGTGCTTTTTGGGGTTAAATTGAATCGGGTCTTGTTTTTAGATGTTTATGTGTTGTTCTTAGGTTTTTTTGGGGGATGGATTTGATTTGCTTTCTGGGTTTAGATCTATTTCAGTTGTTTCTTTGTTAGGGTTAATAGCTACTTGATTTATTAGGTCTATCAAGATTACTTTTTTTTTGGATAATGAATTAGGGATGGGATCGGTGGGCGCTCTATAGGGTTAGGGTTGTTTTGTTGGTTCGTTTTAGTTTTAAATTGTATCTAGTTAATTGCAGATGCAAGTAATTTGGTGGGTTTTGATTACTTAATTTTTTTAAAAGCCCCCCTTTTAAAGTTATTGGGAGACGGTGGTTTTCTTTGGTCTTTAGATCTATTTGAATTGTCTGGTATTGGGTCAGTGTTTTTTTTTTGGGGAGGTTTAACGGGAATGGATTTGTTCCCTTGGCTCCTTGTTTTCAGCTTGTTGTAGACAGGATATATTTGGTGGGCTATGTATTTTTCATGTCTGTTTTCACCTTTTCCTGGTAATTAGAAGATGGGGTTCTGTTGGTTACTTCCTGGTATCCTTCTAGGGCTTCAGATCTGTTCAAGTTGTTTCTTACTTAGGTCGTGTTTGGCAATTAACTAGTTAAAGTAAAGTAAATTGAATCTAGACAAGAAATGACAAGGGGTTATATAAAAAATACACAATTTTAAAATTCCCTCAACAAAAAAAAAAAAAAGTAAAAAAAGCAACCTCCTTTCTCCACTAAAAGAAAAAAAAAACTCTGCAAAAAGTCAGATTCCATACCAAATAACTAAAATTTTTTTTATCATAACACCTCATATTTTATTTTCTATTGATTTGATGTTTCACCTCACCATTCAATTCACCGTACATCCAAATAGGCCCACTGTTAGTATATATTAGATAGGTTATAGGTGCGTAATCTTCTAGCTTAGTGTGGCACTCCATTTAAATAATCGGGTGCATTGCACTTAAATTGGAATTTATTTGCCCAAGCTGAGAGTAGGAGTTTGTTTGGATGGGAGAAGGAGGGGCATCGGTGTTCCCTTATCCACTCCATTCATTATATATAATGCTAGCAACAAAGAATTTAAGTCTAATGATCATTCTGATCTGCTTGATGAACCTTTTGCTGTTCAGTGTTAGCATTGTGAATATTCTCATGTCTGGGAGAGCCATCCAAGAGATTTTGTGATAGAAGGTGATTAAGCTAGTGGTGAAGTAGATATTTAACTGATAACTATTTTTTTTTCCCTTTTATGGGTTAGGGGCTAGGTCAAGTGTGGGTTGCTTAAGCTTGTTGTTTGGGGCATTGGATCCAGACTCAGGAATAAAATTCATTATGTGAAAGCATAGAAGGTGTTGCAAATGAGCAATTGCTTTATTTATTTATTTATTGTGGTTGGGTGGCTCCCCACCCCTGCTCCCCTCTTTTGCTGGAGGTTTTTTTTTTTTAATGGGTGGGTGGGTGTTTTTTTTTTTTTTTTGGGGGGGGGGGTGGTGGCGGATTATGTTTTATTGGATAATCAGGCAACAGAGGAGGTTATCTTCAAAATATTCCACATTTAAGGTTTCGATTTATGGCTCTCTATCTATTTTATTATTAATGTTGGGAGAAAGGGAAATGTTATAATTGAATAGCAGCCAACAGAAGTTAGCTTCGAACTATTTTGATTTTGAAAAGGTTTGATTTGTGGGTGTGATACTCAGATTCGCTGTTTGGAATATGCTATTTATTCCTTTTCTTAGAAATCTCTGTTCTCCAACACTTGAATCCAAGATCATTCTTGGGCTTTGGGCACTTGACGACTTTGCTATTTACAACTAAGAATGGGCACAACAAGAAGGCTACAATCCAACTTGTGAATGTTGATCGACAAACATTGGCGATTAAAGAGCACGTTAGATAACAGGTGAGGAATCTGTAGATTTGAGTCATTTGATGGTTCCTCACTGCCACAGATTTGATTAAAACCAGCCACACAAAGGCACAAGAAGCTCTATGTTAGGGTGATCCCTCAAGTGTTTAATAGAAAGCCTTCGCTGAAAAGACCCCCGACCCGAAGAGGAGGGTTTCCATATCCAATTGCTTATCTTTCCAGCAAATAAAAACTATAGTGAGCAAACACAACAACTCCCCATATTGGGCCTTCTCGGATTGTCGAAGGGGTCTTCTAAAGGACACTACCAAAAAGAAACTGTTTTCCCCCTCCACGTAGCACTCTCCCACCGAGGGCTTTTTACTGGAGACAACTTTAAATGTCCTAGGAAACAACCCAAGCAATGGACCCACCCCCACCCAATCATCATCATCATTGCCTTTTCTCGACTATGTTGGAATTGGCTACACGAATTATGTTTCTCTATTATGATCTATCTTGATCCAAGTTCCCAGATAGTTTGCACTTCATAAGATCTATCCTTGCCACTCCCATCTATGTCCTCTTGGGCTTACCCCCTTTCCTCGGTCCATTAACCTGCAAAGAAAAACTTTTTCCTCAATGGCGTTGTTGCTGGCTTGTGTTGGACAAGTCAAAAAAATCTTAAATGAGTCTCTCTTTATTTATCAAACCAATCATCAAACCAAAACCTAACATACCTATCCCCCACAATAAAAACCCATCTCTTTTGAAAAGACCCTTTTCCTCATGTTAAACGCTTCCCCTATAGGCGTAATACCACCCCCAAAGACTTAGTATGATGTGTTGGAACCCTATAGGTGCAATACCACCCCAAAAGACTCAGTACAATACCTTGGAACCTATTTAGGCACCCAACGTCCCAACCCCAGTTGTTGTCCTATATTTAATAGCTATGAGCTTTCTCCACAAGGACTCCTCTTCTTCAAACCTCCACTATTTTGCCAGACGCTTTCAACACCTCTTATCAAGATCTCTAAGGCTCAAGCCCCAAGGCCCCCATGCCTTTTGGGCAATACAACCTCATTCCAACTCATTAAATACAACTTTCTTCTTTCACTCCTTCCCTTCCATGAGCAGTTTCTTCTAATATGGTCCAACCTGGCTCCCAGCGCTTTAGGCTTTCTAAATTATGACATATGATACTTCAAAAGGTTCGACATGATAGCCTTAATCAAGGGGGTTTTCCCCCCTAAAGAGAGGTACTGCCTGTTCCACATGGATAATTTCTTAACAAACTTTTTAATCATTGGACCCCAGAGCGCCTTTGATCTCGGCCTGACTTCAATAGGAAGCCAAAGGTACATGATAGGAAGCCTTCCGACATTGCAATGGATACTCTCCGCAAGGTTTGGATAATTGCTTCTGCACATCCAACTACCACCAGATTGCTCTTAGACATGTTACTCTTTAATCCTGATGCCATATGGAATCATTGCACATGCCTTTTCAAAGTAAAATTTTTGATGCTGAGGCTGTGGACAACAACCGTAAGGAATTATCATCTGAGACAATAGAGGGGGCACCAAAGTCTCATATTCAGGCCCAGGTTTAGCAAAGTATTAATGAGATAGGACTTATAGTGTTGCTATTTGGTTAGAAAGGCTCACATACAGGACCCTTTCTCATTGAATGTTAGGGGCAAGTGATCAATGTTTTGAGAGATGAGATGATGGTGCTGCAAGCAGGCCATGTCAGTTTGTTTTTCTTCTCCTATTTATGATTTTAAAGCAATTAGATGTACTTTTCTAACAAACCTCTTATCGAATAGTATATTTTCCTTCACCAAAGAAAAAGATCTTTTCCAGAGAGGGTGGGTCATCAGTAAGTGAGCAGCCATGAAAATCAAACCTTCTAGGAGGTAAACAAGCCCAATCATGTGCAGCTTGGCTCGGCTCAAAAACAGGCTTCTTACCTTTTGTTATCAGTGTTGGAAAGCAATGATGCAAGCTTATTATTCTCTGTACTTGTGACCATTACGGAAATGTTGTTAAAAGTCCATAGATATCAATTTAGGCACTCTCTAGTGAACCAGCACATATCCTTCGCAGCACCAAAATTTCCTAATTAATACAATCTAATCAAGACTCTTTACAGGTTAATCAATGCAACTCACACAATTTCCCCAAAAAAAGAAAACAGGAAATAGGGTATGAACAGACTGGTCAGACCACTGCAATCTGAAGAAGTGCCGTTACATGTCCCTTCAGACTCAAAATGTGCAGTTGGTCAAAATCATTCGGAGCCAGTAAGAATCAGTAGTGATGCCATTGAAACCTGATGTTTTCAACCTTTTTACTTATTATGTTTTACAAATGATGTCAAGGTAGCACTGATTGGACTGGCTGTCAGGCCAGTTTTGATTGGACCCCAAATGGGGATGTTTTACAAATGCAACAATAAATTTATTTGGCCAAACAAGTAGTAGATAGAGATATTGTGTTTGTTGTTTGTCATCTCATTTTCCCAACACTTGGTTGATATGTTCAATTTTTAGGGCTTCATGCTTTTTGAGCTATAGTTGGCAAACCAAATTCACAAGCCAGCCTTTAGAATAAATGGTACAAGGCTTCAATTATCTCAATGCTTTGAGGGACAGATTTTATTTATGTGTCTGTTTGTATTATACCCCAAATGCTGTGGATCACCGTCTCTTCCTTTCTCATTTTAGTTACAGTTACCATTTTTTTTTTAAATGTTGTTGTTTGGCAGATGCAATTGTTCTGTAGTTCTTATTTTGTAGTCTAACTAATCTCATTGAAATGACATGGATGGAACTCTGGAATACCATTCACACACCTGAAAAAGTTTACAGCATAACATATTCTACTAATCTCTCTACATGTAATATACAAAATATTACTGGCTCTGATTTGAATTACAAAAGCCACTTTTTTATGTTGAATAAATGCATTGATTTCATTGAGTCTTTGCCAATAAAGATTAGTAGAGATGAATTTTAAAGTTGTTCATCCAATGTCTTTTGGTGAGATTTTCATGACATTTCGTTCAGACTTTAGAGTAAATATTAAATTTTTTGTCAGTTTTATGTTATCTGATATACAAGTTGTATATAGGTTGAACCCCCCTCTGTGGCGGGAGAGCAACCCAGAACTTCTCCCATTTCATGTTTTAAGTCCAGTCATCTGTTGTGTTCCTCTCTCTCTCTCTCTCTCTCTCTCTCTCTCTCTCTCTCTCTCTCACTCTCCTTGATAGGTGGTAACATCTTCCAACCATGTTAGGGGGCACTGGCATGTTAATTTTGGTGCATTTTATAACTTTTTGCAACTAGGGCTGCAACTGGGTCGGATTCGGTTTGACTTCATGGCGGACCCAAACAATTAAGTTTTGGAGGCACTTACATGAACTGATTATCTGAAAACTCCATAGTTGTGGACCAAATGTGAACTCCATTTTTAAATTGGCACTAGATATGGTCCATATTCCATTTTTTTCATATTGGGTCCTCCGGGTCTGGTAATCGGGGGCGAGTGTATTCCCATCCATAGTGTTTCTTATCTGCCAAAATGGTAGGGCCCATGCTTTACTACATTCATCACAAGTCCCAGTTGGATTTTTTTTTTTGGTAATTAGGAATGGAACTGATCAGACCTGATCCTAACCCCACCCCACCCCACCACAAAAAATCTAGATCCTCCAGCCTCAATTTTAAATTGTCCGAACATCAGGAACGACGCCTGATTTTCTCAGGTCAGGTATTTTGGTTAACATGGGTCCTCCGGCAGCCCTACTTGCAACTCCCCAGTGGGTGGTCTCTACATTCATTTTCATAAGGACACGACTGGTTTCCTTTTCATAATAGTAGTAGTCTGAAATTCCTAGAAGTGTGCTACAAAATTGGACATACAAAAATTGATAATCCTCAGATTTTCTCAATAAATGCATCATTTTTTGTTCTTGTGTTAATTATGCATATTCTTCGTATTAACCCCTTTCCCCCTCTTTTCTTTCTTTTGTCCTTGTGTTTGAACCTAGTTTTACGGATGGAGTTGGATATTAAAAGGTTCATGCTGAACTCCGATCAACATCAGTTTGAATTTCAACATTTTCCAACTTCGTACCTTCGGCTTGCTGCCCACCGTGTTGCTCAACACTATGGTCTACAGTCTATGGTATTGGACACTGGTGTAGATGGTGTAGGAAACAAAATTGTAGTGAGGAAGACACCTGAAAGCAGATGTCCAACTATCTGTTTATCAGAGATTGCCCCAAAGCAACCAGAAAATGACATACCTGAACAAGTTAAGATAGCTATTAGGCCAAGGCCAAATAAAGGTTCCCAGAATGATATGAATGAAATAGGAAACAAGCAAAGTACAGTTAGAACTGTTGAGGAGAGGAAGGAGGACTATGACAGAGCACGGGCCCGTATCTTCAGTAGCTCAAGCAATTATGGCATGGAAGGTTCATCTTCTCAGAGTTTAACTGATGGAAGGAGTTTGTGTTTGAGCCGAGTCGAGAACGTTGCTTACAGGAACACCACAGATGAGACTGACAAAAATACCACCAAGGACAACACCTCCCGAGTTGCCATTTTCAGGGATAAAGAAAAGGACCGTAGCGACCCTGATTATGATCGTAGTTACGATAGGTACACACTCACTAATTCAGCATTTTTTGTTTTCATATGTTGAGGAATGATATAGTTGGAACCTCATATAGTGTATATTTTGCTGTGGCATTTGATTCTATAGTTGTGGAGTATGTAGGTTTTTATACCGTTGATTTGATGAGCCTCATTGTGAATCTGGTCATTGTCATCACTGCATATCCATTATGCCCAGAAATCAGAACTGAAGGTTCTATTTTTGGATTTCCAGTGTTCCATTTTTAGCTGCTATTTGTGGGCCATGTTTACAATGACGATGCAGCAATGTTGGGGCATCCCTTTACATTATTTATTGCAATAGTTGTAGTCATAGTAATGGTCTGGATTACCTACCATGGGTCCCACAATGTCTGGAATTGGGTGCCTCAGCAAACCTGTGATTTGGTTAGGCTAATAACAGTTGGAAAAATATTTTTTTTCCTAATTATAATTTTGAGTTCTTTTTTAATTTTTATTTTTTAAAGAAGGCAGGTGGGGAGAGTTTGCTTGATTGGTCAGCCAAACTGATGCCATTTATTGTAAATCCTTGTAGGTATGTTAGGAGCCTCCCACCTAATCAGAGTGTAAGCTTGGGGCCATATACCGTGCTCCAGCCGCCTCCATTCATTCAATATGAAAGTGGTTTTCCTCAGTTGGGTCAGTTGCCGAGGGCCCAGATGCCCATGAACTACAGGCCTTCCAATACAATCATGAACCCCTTTTGTGCAGTTGGACCGAATCAGACTTCCAGGGATGCAGTCTATTTTCAATGGCCTAGCCCAGCCATGATGTATGCACAGTCCTATGACCATTTCAGACATACTGTTGCCCAGGTATGTATGCTTTTATTGTGTTTTATATTGAGAAAATATATAATGGCTCTCTTTACTTATGTTAGTTTTCAGTTAACTTTCAGAAAAAAGCAAAATAGCGGTCGCCTATGCCAATTTCTTGATCATATAAACTGTACATTTTTGCCCACCTTTTGGTCATCTAGAACTTTTCATGTCATGGGCCCTATTGAGAAGAGGGGTGGCAAGTGTTGAACCAGCCCGCCAACTGGTCTCGAATCATCATTATCATTACCAAATCCTTGTCCCAACTTTGTTGGGGTCGGCTACATGAATTCTATTTCTCCATTCCAATCTATACCAAGTCAAATCCTTTGATAAGTTGCACTTCTTTAGATGTATTTTTACTATCTCCATCCATGTTTTCTTCGGCTTACTTCTTCCCCTTGGTGGGCCATCAACCTTTATAGCCAAACTTTAACTTATCGGTGCCATTGCCGACCTTCATTGCACATGTCGAAATCATCTGAAACAAGTTTTTCTAGTTTCATCCCCTATTGATGTTACCTCTAAATGCTTTCAAAAGAGCTCATTTTTAATTTTATTCTTCTTAGTTTTACTACACATCTATCGCAACATTCTCATCCTTGCTACATCCATTTTGTGCATATTTTACTTTTTTATTGGCTAACATTTTACTCCATAGGTCATGGTTAGTTTAATCACTATCCTGTAAAAACTTTCTTTCAATCTTATTGGCATTCATCAGTTACAAAGCATTCCAAAAGCAAGTCTCCACTTCAACCATCTCGCTTTTATCTTTTATTCGACACCTTCATCAATCTCCTCATCCTTACTAATTATCAAGCCAAAGTAACGAAAATAATCTATTTGTGGTATATCTCTTGGGCTTCAATTCTCACAATACTTTCAGCTCTTAGTATATTTCCACCAAAATTGCAATTCATATATTATGTCTTTGTACGACTTGTTTTAAAGCCTTTGGATTCTAAAACGCCCTCGTCATCTCTTGAGTTTTGTAGTCACGTTGTTTGTTAATTTATCCAGCAACACTATATCATTTACAAACAAGCTGACCGGTTCTTGAATTTGACCTACCTAGAATTTTAGTATTCCGGTTGACCCTCATATTTCCAAGTTTGGTTCAGGTTGACATTTCTGATACAATTAATAAATGTGCTGGGTTCGAATTGAATCCTTTCTTATTTTACCCATCAACCCAAGACAAACCTGCCCTACACTACTCAGTTGCACCACGACCCACCAACCTGACCTGAATTCTACTTGTTACTTGACCATTTGGGTTGGATTTGGTTGACATTTTCAAACCAATTAATAAATCAGTTAGGTTCAAGTTGAGCCTATGCAAATAAGCTAAGTTGCTCAACCCGACCTGCACCTGAGCTGACCTAACCAGACCCTTAATTGTGGATGGAGATGCCAGATGTATGTCAGCGGCTTGATTTTTACCATCCACTTTTTCCCTAATTGAGCATGCCTCGCTGATTGAATGACTAGGATCATAGGGTCTGGGGTTGATATTAAGCTATAGCCTTTATCATTTGAATAACTTAAATTACCAAAAGGTGGATCCATCTTTTCCTTTGTTGTTTGAACAATTAATGTTGTCCTGATTGAGCGTCATATGCATGGTGGTGTTTGTTTTTGCTTATTTATTTTTTTATTGGCTCCTGCAGGCTCCCTACCAACAACCTCTAAGCTTTGATTATTTGCAGAACCATTAGAAGACAGGAGGGTAATGTAACAATTTGAGGTTCTGTAGAGTAGGTAAACTTTTCAGACTGTTTGCAATTCTGTTTCTATTAGGTTTCTAGGAGTTGGTATTCCTGTCTTGACCTTTCAATACTTTGGTTTATGAAACACTTTTACTGGCAATGATGTTGTAATTCTTTTATCTTATGTTGTAATCGTGTCTTTCGCTGCAGTTTCTTTTCTTTTTTTAGTTGTTCTTTTCAATCAGTTTTTTTAGTTGATGCACACTAACACCCCTTGTTCTGCTAGACAATAGAAGAAAAGTATATCAATGATGGAGATTAGAAGGTGATTAAATGAAATTGAACGAAATACCTAAGGCCTCTTTCGTTTGGGGCTGCTTTGTATTGATCATTGCAATGTGTTGGTTCCAAGCCCACATAAAGGATGGTTGCATTGGGTTGCAGGTGGTCATGAAGACTCCCTGACATTCACAAATTATACACTTGTATTTCTATAATTTTATATTGGAATTCCTTAACGAATGAGTGCCAGCTCGGTCGGCCAATGACTCTACGCCTTAGGAAGCAGAGAGGTCTTGTGTTAGACACTTATCTTTGTTGGCCACCTTCCATAGTTTTATCCGGTGAATGTGGATAAGGCCGGTTTGCATGTGTCCCTGGGGATTAGTTTTCGGCTATTCAAAATCGAGTATCTTTCGGGCCTAAGGCCAAAGGCTCCTGAGCTGGGCTGAGCAAGAGATACCTTGGATTATAAAAAATATATATATTAGAATTCCTCAAATAAATGGGATAAAGATAGGAGGACGATGATGATGATGATGAATGGAAAACCTAAACTAAGAAATTGTCTCAGAATATTTGGGGGATGAGTCATGCTTTAAGCACTTGAAACCAAATATAAGACAGTGATCCATCCTCTCACGTGATGTATATTTAGCCTTGAAGATGTTATTCAACATTAAAAAAGGAAAAAAATGGACGCTGTTCGTGAGCTTGTTTATCGATAATAAAATTTTGTTGTTTGCCCTCATTTGTTGTTTAGCCGGTGCGGGGCATTGGTTTTTATATGGGGGCTCCTGTATTGGGTGTTGTCGTCTAGATCTAACCGATTTGCGGGCCAATGAGAAATGAGAAATTTCTTTTTTCTTTTTTTTTTTTGGGGGGGGGTGGGGGGCCTATACGAGAAATGAGAATGCTTCCTGGGAATTTTGTGCCCGACCTACCTCATGAATTGACAGCCACCTAGATTGTGGCACATTCAAGTTTTATAGGCTTTTAAAATGATTATGCAAATGACATTCGTTTACAGACTTTTAGTCAATGTGCTATTATTTGCACAACTTTGAGGCCTTTTATAGTGTTAGCTTTTATGATCAGATTATTACAATTTTTTATACCGGAATTTTCAAATTGTTTATCCTGCCAGCCAGCCATGATCGAGGGGTTCTCATGGGCTATGCCGTTTATGTGCATTGTAGGGTTTCATCATTCTTGGGAGGTGTAGGCTGTTCCTGCACTAGGGCTCTAATCGGCATCTTGGGAATGAGAATAGGGTTAGAACCGGAATGCAGAGTGTGTCATGGTATTTCTTCAGTGGACCACATCAAGAGGGATCTGTGAGGAGGATGAATTCAAGTGGAAGATAATTTCGTAGGGAGATTGCACCAAGAATTTGGATTTTTGGATATAGATGATTCCTATCCTTTTCATTGGGAACTTCATGTAAATATACACTGAAATTGGACTCTGTAGTTACATAACTACCTGACCCACGGCTCTATCCATGCTAGTATGAGCTCATGTGAATGACTATTTTAGAAGAAACACTGCACATAAATTGAAATTAGAAACCAGCAAACATTACATACAGACAACAGCCAAACTCAATGATAAATGTACCATGTTGCATGTACCATGCAATAGTGACTTTGTCACACGCCCCCCAAATTGGATTACCTTTAATGATCCTAGTTTCAAGACTTAACTACTGTAGGAATTTAAGTCATTTCATCTCTATTGATATTTTACCCCCACACTATACCCACTGGATGTCGCATGTGAGGATGCATGATAAATTTCATCATATTTTAAAAATCTTCCTTTGGAAACTTGTATGAACAATAATAAACACATAACCATATCTATCAGCATATGCACTGCATATACAATTCCAAAAATATGTACAATACATGAGTGTTTAAGTTTGTGGCATTAGGAAAAGTGTTTTATATATAATCCCAAAAGCTAACAAGTTTGTCACAACCATCCACGATAAAACTTTCCCAAGTAATGACCAACAAAGGTCTATACATCCATCCAACCAAAACTGTCTCCTAAGATGAAGCTCATGTAGTTAGACGTCTAAACAACATCATCAAGAAGTCCACTCACTCAACCCTTGAGGATGTCTCCTCGACCGCCTTAGTCTCTTGGGGAGGGGTAAAGTTGCTCTCACATGTAATACCAAAGGTTACATCATCGAATATTAAGCAAGCAAGCAAGTATGATAAACATAAACATGATGCATCAAATATATATACATACAAATGATCATAAGATAGCAAATAAATATATCATTAGGCATGCATGAATGTATGAAACATTTAAGAGCCATGTAAAGACATGTTATAACTATATAAAGATACATCTAACACTAAATCCTAACAAACGTAAACTATATTCTTCCAAGACAGTTGTAACCATGACAAGAGCACGCATATATAATTTTTAACAAAACACTGATACCCAGGATTCTACAAGGGAATTTAATATCATAATGTTGCCACCATACAGATAACAGGGTGTCATGTAAATGACAGTTGCTCTCACGTAAGGACTATGTTGCAGTTAGCTAAACAGATAAATACAAACCATATCCCACTGTGTCCGACTACAGTAGGGCTGAAGCTAAGTGGTGCTAACTAAGGAATCATATACATGATACATTTTTTTTAAAATTATAATAGGTAAATACTTGAAAACAGGCTTAAATTTGCGTACCATGTACTCAATGAGTACTTTCTCAATCTTAACTGACTAAGTAAAGAAACAAAATACATGTAATAGATAAAGAAAACATAGGAATGCATATACCAACCATGCGAATACATGTGTAGGTATGATTAATGTGTAGTTAATGACAATCATGGAAAATATCACAAATACCATTCTTAGGGTTTGGATTGCCCAAAAGCATCACTAATCAACATTATGTAACTTTAGGGTCTCCATTCTTCATGCTAGTGAGGTCAATTTAGTAAGGAGAGCCCTAAAAGAACACATCATTGATTTAGCATTGCTATACATAAATCTTAAGACTATATATACGTGAATATCAGTTCAAAACCTCACCCTCTATAATCTCTCATGTGTTAAAATAAAGGGGGGAAATGACAAGGTCTCGAGACTAAATTAAATTCCTAGGTCAAAAGTCAGTTTTTGGAAATTATAGGCACTGACGATACACCATAAACTTTGTATGGTTAGCCGTAGGGTCGCAGACTTAAAACTCAACTTACAGTTTCTCCTCATTTTTTTCGAGGTTAACCGTAAATATATACCATGGTTAGTTTTATGGTTAGCTTATGCTTAGCCGTAGGTTACCCCATAATTAGTTGTAGTATAAATTCTCTCATTTTCATGATTTTAGAGTTGTAGCCGTTGTGCATTCACAACTGGCCGATTTATAGTTAGCCGTAGGTGACTTACGGCCTAGCCATAAGTATCAAAACTTCTACAACTAGGTTTTGAATTGAACTATTTTAGAGCTGAATCTCACATACAATAAAATTTACAATTACAATAAAGTAAAATATATATAGCTCCATTTCGGTCGCCTAAATAATATCATTAATCAACACACACTAAGTCTATCATGATAATTAAATTGAAATGCCATTTGAGCTTAAAATGGATATCTACATTAATCTTTGATGGAATCCAGAGTATTAGCATACATGGAATGAAAACAATACAAGGTACTTGCCTTTGGGGTTGGATTCTAGCTGGTCTCTACAAAATTCCAACAAAACTCTAAAAAGCTCTTAGAGTCCCCAATGAAGAAGAAGAAGAAGATGAAAAAAAGAAAGAGAGAGAGATCATGAAGATGGTAGATTTAGTGAAGATGATGAAGCAAACTTGATGGGAGGCTTGTCCAGTCGAAGGGAGCAAGAGAAGGAGAAGAAAACCGGGACAATTGAGAATGGTAGAGAAGAAGGAACAAAAATGAAGAGAAAACAAGAAGATCCTGATATTTAAGTTGGTGCATAGATATCTGGAAATTACAAAGTAGTTGCTGGTTAGAGAAAATGTGAGATTTCAGGTTAATTGAGATACCAAATCAAACGAACATGAAAAATGAAAGTTTCTCAAAATAACATCCCCTATTCAATGAGCCCAACAATCACTATTTTCTAATATTTACAAATGACCCCATAATCTCTTATCAAAATTGCCTATAGATCTGTCTAAGTCCAAAGCTCATCAATGTTATCCAACTATTAATCTAACACACAAAACTAATTCTTTAGATACTAATCAAAATTATTTAGATAATAAGATCGTAATTAAAAATAATAATCTCATAGGCTTTTTAGATAGCTTCCCTACCACTGTATCATAGACAATTAGAAGGTCTTAAGCTATCATTGATGATTGAGAATATGGGTTGCAAGTTGTAGCAAACAGAAACCATTTCATGATCCAATACCTAGATTGCACTTGAACCCCGTAAAAGATGGATTACCTGAAAATCTTTGAAGGCTAAACCCTAAAGCACTAATGGGTTGTTTGTTTGCAGTCATTCACACATGTGAATAATTTTTATGCATCATAGTTATGCATCATCTTGTTTGCATGTGCTCATTTACACCTGGTGCTTAAATAAAGTGTGAAAATGGAGTGTAAATAAGACAGTTTACACACAATTTTTTACACCAATATATAGCTCAAAGTGATTTAAACCACTTGTAAAAGGTAGCATAATCCCTTACATGGTGAATGCATTCTTATGAGGCAAAAAAAAAAAAAGTCTTTTTTTTCTCTTATTTTGTGGGCCCCATATTTGTAATCCAAACCAGTCATTTTATTTATTAAACTAATAAACCGCAAGATGTTATAGTTGATTATCTTAAGGTTACGTTTCACAAATAAATACTCAAGGATTACTCGCCGATTTTCTTCTAGGATTTGGCAAATCTACTCGATGATTTGGGCAATGGAAATCCTTGATTTTTAGATTTGACCTCGCCCCACATGATTTAGCATTCCTCAAGTTTATGGATTTAAACATTGACACTAAGTTTCCTCAACTATACACACTAATATGCATGACTATCAATCAGCTACATAAATCTTCGGTGGGGAATCCTAAAAATATACAATAGCGATGAATCTTCAAATATAAGACAGTGGGGAATCTCAAATCTATGGGTTCCTCATTCGTTTCCAAATATGTCATAAATCTTCATAGATTTTGAGTAAATTGTGAAAAAGTTCAAACCTATATATGTAATTTTATGCACTTTAATGGGCCCCGCATACTAACATGCAGAAGACGGTAGGGTTGCAAATGAGGATACAATTATCCAATACTTGAAGTCTCTTGTTCCAAATAAAGTGGGAATGAAACCTATTTTTGGATTCAGGAGAAATTCAAATCCGGGATATTAGGATTTGAAACCTGATTCTTTTATGTTTTGATCCTAGGAAATGGACACAAGATGTTTGCATTCACATTTCAGAAAATATATATGGGTTTGAAGTGCCTAAGTTATACTCATATTTGAGAATATATTTAGATTTAATCATAATATCATTTAATGACTTCACTTGAATATTTCTAAAAACTTATTTTTAAGCTTTTTTATTCAATTATGATTATGCACTCTATATCTTATTTCGGATCTTAATTCAAAATTAGTCTCACTTTTTTTAAGTTAATTCTAGGTCGGGATATAACAAACAAGTTCCATGTCGGATTGAATCCGAATATGAATCTAGAAAGACATACCTGGTCCAAAATCCACCCTGGATTTGCTTAAGATTCGACCACTTTGCATCCCTAAAAGGCCGTGCTACGTTTCTTTGTCATTTATAAAAAAACCGCGTCACATTGCATATGGGATAAAAGTGTCATCTGACAAGTCTACTTTTTCGGTTTGCTTGGCTTAAAGCTTATTCAAATAGATATTGAAATTCTTTTAGAATGTTTGGAAAAACTTATGGAAAAGCTTATCTGAATGTCTTATCGAATCAATTTTAAAGCCTTTTTATTCTTTTTAAAAGTTACTTTTTCAACTAGAGCAATTAGACATTTTTTTTATTTTATTCCAAATTTGCTCATATAACTTTTAATATTTAACAAGTTTACTTGTACTATTTATATTGTATGATAATTTTGGCCTTAATAGTTGTTTACATGTTAACTTTGCTCATGAAGTTTTAAATATAAGAAAAGTTTGATTATTTTTCAGTAAATGAATAATACAAAAAAAATAAAATCTAGTGGGTCAGTGGTGAGACACCTCACCTCTAAAAAAAAATGACAAGGGATTGATCCTGATCTTTTGTTGTCGCGGTGATAGTGAGGGACTTGGTAGTGTGTGTACGTGTGAGAGTGTTTACTATAGCAAACAAAAAAAAATAAAAAATAGAAAGTCTTGTTATGAAGAATCTAATTGCATCAACTCTATTTCAACCTAATCATACTTGACAAACAAACACTTATTAATGAGAAACAACTACCTAACTATGATTAATGAAGCCCAACTATCTTACTTTATTCTAGTTTGTATTTGAGACACCAAATTATTGAATATCTGAAAGTAAAATCATAGATTTATTTTTCATTAAATGAAAATATCTATCTTTTGTCTATTTGAAGGGCCCCTTCACCCCATCAATGTTTCTTGTGAGGCCACATAGGGCTCCAACTAGGGATGAGAACCCCACACCTAATTGTGTATGGTACGGATGCTTGAATCATCATTTCAACCATTTGATCAACAACCAATAAATTTTTACCGTCTAAAGCCATTACATAGATGATGCAATGGTCCAACTTATTAAGATGGGTGGCAAATTTCGGATGGATAACTACCGGGGGAGAGGGGAGTTCCCTATTTTATGGTCCATTGGATGGATCACCGAGTGAGCCCCACTAGGTATTTAGTCACAGCCCTCACATGATGTTTTTCCCTATTTGATATCTCTGGCACCATGGATGGAATCACATTTTCTTTATGAAGTAAGAACTCCTATCCAAAAGGTTAGCAAAACCACACTTTTTGAGGATCATCACTTTTGATACTCTATATGTACTCTGGAAATTTGTATTGAATCTAATAAAAACAATCTATACTTAAGATATTCTTAATTTTAAGATAGTTAAATCAAAGGCTATGATAATGGTTTTTTTTTCCTTACACATGTAGTGGGCCCCATGAATTGAACCACAAAACAGTATAAGCAAAAAGTTTCCCCACATCCAACCATGAACATGGTTGAGCACTGGATGGAATAGATTTTCCTAAAATTTGCAACAGTTGGATCTATTATCAGGGGGCCCACACATTTCTACGGTATGGATTTAGTCCACACACTTCTACGGTCTGGATTACTTATAGAAGTAAACCCGTTCCCCTCACATTGCCATACAACTACAAGGGCTACTGAACCGAATAGTGGGAAATGTTCGGTCGAGGATCACAATATTTCTCCCTTTCAAATCTCGATTGGAAATTCAAAAACAACCCATTTTGAACTTAAATGACCATACTACCCTTATCTCTGTCCTTGTTTTCCCGGGCCCTTGCAGTGTGCGTCTCACACAAAACAAAGGATTCGAGCTTTCAATGAATGGAGCATCCAAAGCCGGACCATACAGTGAAGACCATCTAAACAGTGGGTCCCCCCAACCAGTATTGATGATGGATCAAACTTCCTAATTGGTTGGCCATGAAGTCCATATCCAATTATGTCATCAAAGAGATGGTTATGATGGGATCACTGGTCAGTTCAATTCTTAAATCATATTGAGTAATATCATGTTCTATGTACAACTCTCTTTATGCTTATGCATATACCCCATCTGCCAAGGCCTACCATTGTAGAAACAACCACTTGTCTTACCAATGGAGAAAAAATCTTTAATTATATGATAACAAGCTCAGTTTTAATTCCAAGTGATGATGCGAATTATTAAATCAAACATTGTGCAATCTACATATCTGATTAATTCAATTGTGTATATCACTGAAGTTAAGAAGTCAAAATTATATGATTGTGGATAGTAGTTTAATCATGCTATATACATTGTCATACCAATCAAAGGTAAGCTATATAAGTGCATGTCGTAACCTAGAATGGTAACTCGGTTGGGCTTGGAATACGATTTGCACCCGGAGATTGAGGGTTCGAAACTACACTACCACATTGAGGCTACATGGGATTTACCCAGCTCCCCCTAGGCTCATAGGGATTATTATGACTCAAAGAGCTGAGACACCCTCCCTTATAGAAAAAAAAACATAAGGGCATGACGGACATAGGATTTTCGTTTGAGGTTGACACACAATTATTGTTTTCTTCCTTATTTTATCGTTTGAGTGGGGCGGGGGGCTTTTATTTGAACTAGATGGTGTATTAACTAGGGCGATGATGTCATTGTTACCGTTGGAGCTATTTTTGGGGGCGAGTGTCCCTAAAACTCAACACTTGGATTTGGTAGCCGCACATTTGCAAAAAAAAAAAAAAAGAAAAAAAAACCATGTAAAGTGAAAAGCACTTTAACATAAAAAAAAATCACATTTGGTATGATTGCTTTTTCTTAAGGAAAAGCTCTAAAATGAATTAAAACTTTTCACAATTCCACATAAAACCATTTTCAATTCAAAGGAGTCAAAATGATTTTTTCTATAATAGGTTAATAAAGTAATCTACAAATTGATTTTCGGCAACACTAAATAATTATGATCTCAACATTGGATCATGATTCAAGATTTTTACAAATATAAATATGGGTCACTATATCCTTATGAGCCAATTTTCTTTCATCAAAGCCACCCAAAGCAACATACTCATATAAAAACATGTTATAAATGGACTGGTCCATTCAATAACCTATCCCTCCTTTGGGATGTAATTTGATATTTTTGATTTGAATCTTGTGAGCCCCCACCTAAATTTGATTTTGTGAAAGACGCACATAAATGCCCAGCCACGCTTTCACGCATGCGTACAGCACGTGTTACAGTCATAACAAAATACAAAGACCCCTCTCTCTCTCCTTTTTATTCTCTTTCCTCATCTCTTCCCCGCCAAAGCCCTCTCTCTCCCTCTCTCTCCCTCTCTCTCTCTCTTTCTCTTTCTCGATCGACCGTCTTCGTCTCAAATCTCAGAAATCAGGGTTTTGATTTTTTCATTCTGCAGCTTTAGAATCTTCCATTGGAGATTTCTCGGTAAGCTGAAAAAGCCCCTGCAATTCCATTTCTCTTTCAAACAAATCTCTGTTTCTGGGTTCTTTCTTGAGTTCCTGATATCTGCTTCTCTTCTGATTCGAATCTCAGATTCAACATTTTGATCTTATGGTTTTGTGTCTGAGGAGGTGCTTTGGTGACTAATTGGCTTTGATTGGCTCGATTCAGCTGTAGATTCTTCAAAAAGGGTGAAATAAAGTTTGGGTGAGTTTTTTGGTCTCTTTTTTGATTGGGTTTTAGGGGTTTTGTTGCTTGATTTCGCTCGTTTGAAATTGGGGTTGTGTCTTTTTTCATGAGGAGTTTGTAGATTTCAAGATTGCGGATTTGAAAATTTGAATGGGAGTGTGAGCGTGGAGATTGTAGTTTTCTTTTTGATCTTTTTTTTTTCTTTTTCCTTTGTTACTTTTACTTTTTTGTTACTTCAGTTTGTTGGATTAGCTGTTTTGTTTTAATTGTTGGGGTTTTTGATTTGATGATTTGGTTGTTGGTTGTGGATTCAATCAGGGTTTTTGAAAAGATTTTCTTGTTTTTTTTTTTTTTTTTTTTTTTTGCGGTGTTTGCATGTTCCCTGAATAGCGATTGGTTTCTGAATTTTGGAAGAAAGGATTTTTATGCGTTAGGGGTGATGTGGACATCAGAAACCTCATTGGGTGGGATTTATTTTCTTGGAATGGAAACTCTGGGAGACTGTTCTTGGGTTTTCTTGCTCATCTAAATGAAGTAGAATGTGATGATAACCATCTCTTCTCAGTCGAATTGAATGCTATCTAAAGTGATGCTCCAATGTTGCATTTTGTATGTTGCTAGTGAGCCCAGGTTTAACTTCTGACCCAACCAAGAAATTGGTGCCTAGGACAAAATTTCAGTTCTGATAATATAATTTGGTTAATCTTGGCTGATGTTTAACCATCCTGAATGTGAACCATTGCTGCCTCTGTTTAAGACTGCTAAACATAGAAATTATTGTTCGCTGGGTTGTCAAAGTTGCGGTTCACCTATCAAATGTCTCAGGTTAATGAAGGTTTTACCCACCTAGCTATAGAAACTTTTCTTAGTGGTTTCCTATAATAATTAAAAATGATCTTTTGTATGGAGTGTAGTTATTTTTCGTCATTTTCAATATTTTCTCTTTTTTTATTGGCTTTATTAATCAATTAAGATTTTTGACTCCATAGTTCTTTGCTTTATTCTCATAGATCTTTTGCAAACTTGCTTCAGTTTTCTTTTTCAATTATTCATTTCCATTTTTCTTGTAAATTCTAGATTGTTTGTAGATAAAAATTGCGAATAATGGTCTTTAATATTCTGAGATACTGACAGCCAGCGTCATGGAGGCAGATAGCTGGCCAAAACTTTTGTCACATCTACAATATGAATTCTGAGATTCTGACATTAGGTGATGAATGATAGACTGAATTGCAAAATAGAATTCATGTAGTTGGCCCCAACATAGTTGGGACACGGCTATGATGATGATGGTCTTATATATATATATTTGAATATTAACTTTTCTTTTTAGTTGGGTCCTCATGCATGTCCTTCACAAAAAAACTGGTGTTCAGTGTTCACTACCCCCAAGGGAGTGATGCCTTTACCATTTAACCATTGGCATGAAATGAGAACGGTAATGATTTTACTGTGGAGTTAAAGATAGGATATCAACAGGAGGATATGAAAATATTGTATCCTCAAAAGCAGCATCACCAAAAAAGTTGACTTCGAAAACACTGTATAAGGTGTTCATGGCAGAAAACCGAAGATTGATGCAATTCTCCCTGCTGCATGACGATTGAGGATATCTGCCATCCCATTAGTTCCTTGGAAGGTGTAAGCAAAAGACACCAGTTGACCACTAAAAAGATCCATAAGCTTATCCATAATGTTTACAAGTTTATTATCTATTGCAGCTTTTGGTAAAAAAAAAAGAGAGTCTTTTGGCAAGTCTACATGCGTCCAACTCGCCTGCCTTTCAAGTTACTAATTGTCAAATCCATGTGGCTTGTTTTTCTGTTTTTGGAATGTTATGCTTTGTACCAGTGTTTGGATTTCTGGCCAATAGCTTGATGAAACATAGATGAATTGCCTCCCTAGTTAATTTTCATGCCCAATGTTCTAATAAACTAGCGGGCCTCTGTTTGGTTTTGGAACTGGTGTGGAAATTGAATTGTTAATCTTGTGATCTGTTTGTTGATTTGTTTCAGAATTCTGTTAAATAGCTTCTAATGACTTCAACCAGAAAAAATAGGATCGCGAATAAGCGGTTCTCTAAAGTCAATGAGGAGTCTCCTGACAAAGATGCTGGCAATTCAAGCAAAAGTAGGCTACGGGTGAGTCGTGGTTGGCTTGCTAAACCTGAAATTTTTGTCCAGAGATTGCCCAGATGGGTAATGCCGTGTTCCCTTTTGGCCCAATCTTCATCATATACAACTTTCATTCGAATGATATTATCTTGTCACAGTGATCCGAATGATAGTATCACAGTGGGTTGTAGATTCTCTGATAAATTTTAGAGTAAATCATGCTCAACTTCATGGTTCTTAATAATTTCAATTATTTAGTACACTGCTTTATGCTGTGTTTGACTCCTTGTCATTTGGAGATCTAAAAAACATCTTTCTTGAATTCTGGAACCTTGAGGTAACTCTGAAAACAAGGTGAGCAGTTCTTTTGTTAATAGAATGACAAGGAGCCCAACTCAGTTTACAGCATCAGCACCATGTATGTTAGACATGTTACTGCGAGCCTGTATAGGCATTGTGCATGAGCGTGATGTTGGGAAGTCCCACATCCCACATCGCCTAAGTAATAGGCTTGACATGTCTTAATATACATGTATGGGCCTTCCACCTATCAGCCTAAGCTTTTGGGTTGGTACATGGTTTCTTATATGGTATCAGAGCGGGTTCCAATCCCGTTGTTCTTTTGTAGCCTACGTGGCTGTCATTCTTGTGTAGCCCACTTGATATGCCCGTACATGAAATCTGGTTGGGCTTGCATGTGAGGGGTACAATAATAGACGTCCTAATGCAAATCAAGTTCAATTGTGAGAAAGAAAAAGAGCTTTCAAAATACTAAACTTGATGGGTTTATAATAAATGTGAT
This sequence comes from Cinnamomum chago, assembly GCA_038049695.1. Taxonomy (NCBI): domain Eukaryota; kingdom Viridiplantae; phylum Streptophyta; class Magnoliopsida; order Laurales; family Lauraceae; genus Cinnamomum; species Cinnamomum chago. The sequence continues at coordinate 31,531,244 of CP142453.1, read as the reverse complement.
GAGTGATTGAAGGGTCATCAGCCATGAGATATTATATTGACCATCATACTTATGCAGAAGAGGAAGTTGTTAGAAATGTCGGGATCTCAATGGAGCAAGGAAGAACTTCAGCGTTTTTATGAAGCTTACCGCAAGTATGGGAAAGAGTGGAAGAAGGTTTGCCCTAACAGTTCTCTTGGTTTGATAACATGAATATAGGTCATACGTTATTCAATACTATATGGCCTGTGCTTGATCTGCCAATATTTACTCTCCTTATGCTGGTGCTGTTATTTATTTAATTGAAATACATAAATTGTGAACATTTGGAAAAGAAAAAGCTGTTCATCTGCTATGACTTTATTAATTTCCTTTATTGGAGAGCTTGTTTTCAAGAATTTTGTTCTACCGTTGCGATTGTTTTGATTATTGCTTTTATGGATTTCCAGGTGGCTAGTGTGCTACGTAACAGATCAGCAGAAATGGTGGAGTCCCTTTACAATATGAATAGGGTAAGCGTGGTCCTTGATTTCTATGCTGAATAATAAGCTTATCTCTACAAAGTTTCTTTAGGAATCCTGTAACATTTTGGGATATTGAGTTTTAAATGTTCCAAGTATCGTGTGAAATATTACATTTATTTTTTTGAAGCACGATAATTTTATTAAAAACTTAACACTATCATTAGCCATTAAAAATATGACTAATTATGTTAGTAAGAAGTTTTTTGTTCCCCCCCTCTAATGAGTTGTCATCAAAGAAGTTACATAATTGAAAATTGCTTAAGTGGAATCATCATCATCATTAGTCATCACCACCATCACAACCTTGTTCCAAGTCCCAACTATGTTGGGGTTGGCTACATGAATTATGTTTCTCCATTCCGATCTATCATGAGCCAAATCCTCAAATAAGTTGCAATTCTTCAATTCTATTTTTACTACGTCAATCCACGTCCTCTTTGGTCTACCCCTTCCCCTTGGTGGGCTATTAACCTGCATAGCCAAACTTTCCTTATCGGGGCAGTTGCCGGCTTGTGTTGGACATGCCCAAACCATCTCAAACAAGTTTTTCTAATTTTATACCCTATTGATGCTACTCCTAAATGCTCTTGAGAACGCTCATTCCTAATTTTATCCTTCCTAGTTTTACTACACATCCGCCTCAAAATTCTCATCTCTGCTACATCCTTTTTATGCATATGTTACTTCTTGATCGACTAACATTCTGCTCCATAGGTCATAGCTGGTCTAATCGTTGTTCTGTAAAATTTTCCCTTCAATCTTGTTGGCACGGGTCACAAAATACTTTAGATGCAAGTCTCCACTTCAACCATTCCACTTTTATCCTATGTTCACATCTTCATCAATCTCCCCTCCTTACTAATTATTAAGCCAAGGTAACGGAAAGAATCTCTTTGTGGTATCTCATGGGCTTCAGTTCTCACAGTAATTTCAGCTCTTTCTACATGCCCACTAAAGTTGCAATCCATATATACCGTCTTTGTGTGGCTTAGTTTAAAGCCTTTAGATTTTAAAGCCTCCCACCATCTGTCGAGTTTTGCATTCACACCATCTATTGATTCATCTACCAACGCTATGTCATCTGTAAACAGCATACACCAAGGTACCTCCTCTTGCATTTGAGCAATTAACCCATCTATAATCGGTGCAAAGAGATAAGGGCTTAGGGCTGACCCCTGATGCCAATCTAGGGTCACTGGTATTTCTCCACAAGTAGTTCTCATACTCGTTACTACTCTTTCATACATGTCTTTAATAATTTCAATATAACATCTTGGAACATTCCTTTTATTTAAAACCCACCAAATTAAATCTCTTGGTACCTTGTCGTAGGCTTTTTCTAGATCGATGAATACCATATGTAGATTTTTCCTCTTCGCTCCCATTAATTGCCTAAGTGATATTATATTTAATTATTTGTAACCGGTAAGCAATGAATATCAAAGGCAATTCTGAAACGCAATTAAAAATCATTTTTGTTTTCCCTGTCAGACATTATTAATTTTTTTTTTCTTTTTAGTCTATGACATTGTTTTTTTCTATAATTATAGCTTTTTAATCAATATTTTTATGCTTGGTTGATATAAAAGAAGAATATTGATTATCCATTGTTGGAAGACAAGTTTATGATTATTGTTTTTCTTGTTTTACATTTATGTGCTTTTTCAATATTTCCTTACATATAGGACTCGGTTGTAATTTATGGGTGTACTAAGAAGAGGGGAGGGAATCGGTATAGTCCTCTTGTACTTCTTGCTTTTAATGAAAAGTTACCATTCAAAAGAACAAAAAAAAAGAAGAGGGGAGGGAAGGGAGGAAAAGGATGAAGAGAGAGGAAGGTAGGGTAAAGGAAGGAGCGGAAGGAAAGGAGCAAAGAAAGAAGAGAGAAGAAGGTAGGGTAAAGGAAGGAGTGGAAGGAAAGGAGCAAAGAAAGAAGAGAAGGGAACTAGGGGTTCCTAGGTTTTATAGCAACTTGGGCTCCGATACTGAATTGGCAAAATAGCTTGGACAGAAATAGTGCATTCCTCATTCATGGGGGATTAACAAATATGTAGTATTTAAAAGCTTCACAAATTGCAACGAAGTCCTTACATATAGAGGAACTACTAAGAGAGGTCATAAATGTAAAAGAAATAATTATAAACATAATATGAAGTTAAGAAGTTCTTTTGTTGCTTTCAATATTAAGTGGTTAGCATTTTGATCGAATCGTAATAAAACTCAAACACTCTAAAATGGGACGAAGTTCTTTAGAATATGGTTTTTTGCCTTCATATTTTTCTAAAGCTGTCATGAGAACTAGGCAATCAGTCAAAGATATGTATAACATAGTGACCAACTAAGGCATAGAAGGTTGCATTCATGTGGTTTGAAACACCCTAAAGAATAACAGGCAGCATAAGGCAATCACAGACAATCCTGTCCTTAATTGGAATGGCGTTTAGTGTACCTAAACAATGAAATTTGTCAGTGATCAATGAAGGGCAAAATGTCTGATGAACTAAAAAATCTCAACTTGACGGCCCCACCATTGTAAGATGTGTAGTTCAAGCACTCTGTCACTCCACCACCTCCCTTTTCTGTACTCCCCCTCTGTCAACCACACATTAAATAAGGACTTACAGTCTCGAAGACCAGCAGAATACTCATTAGCAGATTTTAACAAGCAAAGACTAACAGTGTCTAAAGAATCAAAACAGAGAAAGTGTTTAGAGGGCTTAACACAGACCAAACAGAATTCAAGATTATTGGTCCAGGCATCCGATTTGTCCTGGACTAAAACTGAAACAACAGACTGAGCCAGTTTTTCTCAATCTGATTTTGAGTCAAATGTTTCCTCTAGAAAAAATCAACTGCAGTACCTGATTTTTGGAGACTTACCTGAAAAAAGTTTGATGACTTGGGTTAAGTTTTTTTTTTGAAGGACCACTGATATTGAGGGTCATGAAATTCCCCAAAATTCTCTAAAATCACCAAAATAATAATGTCTACCAGGCTGGATTCATGTAGATTGGTCTTGATTGGTAGGCCCCATGTTAATTGATCCATGTGCACTGTATAGTATTCGAGCAAATGATGGAAGTAATCCTTGATATTTTTTTAATTGGATCAAGTTGTAGGCCCCATTAAGTGGTTGGATCTCTCCTTAAACCTCATCAGACCATATGATTTGGTATTTTCTGCCTGCCTTTGAATCTTTTGCGCCACCTGTTGTACCCTTCAAACTGCTAGGTCCAGCAATAACCGTGCTCTGGTTGTCTATAGACTATTAAACTGCCACTTCTAGTTCCTTTGAGACCTTTTTGATATGCTCAATCAAATTTAAATGTGCTGATTTGGTGGGTCATCATCAGATGCTGAAATTCCTGTGGATATGTTGTCAATCACAAGATTCCCTGCAATATTCTCTTTTGGGCCCTATATGAGAAGATATTCTTTTGAGTTTTCTTATGATATATCTATCATGTGGTATCTCTTGCGATGATCTTATTTCCACTAGCAATAGGATCTTCTAGTGTAAAATCCATTGTCGACAGAGCTTCCTCTAAGTTGTATTGAGCTATTATATTTTATGTAAGTATCAGTCCTATTGTCACATGATCTTTTTACCCTTCCTAAATCATAGTTTGAACCATTTGTGGCTGGAATACAATCAGATGTCTGGTTTCAATCTCCAAATATCTTTGGTGCTAATATTCATCACAATTTCTTTTGAAGCATCATATGCAAGGATCAAAATATTGGCTCTGTCAGTCATGGCTGATCCAATAAATATATAAATTTCCCTCACATTAATATAGGCCCATATCAGCCAATAAATAGGTGTATGGGCTTACACGAGCTAGCTACGGTGAGGAGATATTGGAGGGCAACAAGCAACAGTGTGGAACCGTGGTTACTACGATTTTTATGGAGGGTATTACTCAGTGGATGATCCAGGACAGGGTTAATACTTCTAGGACAAGGGTAATACTTCTATCCTTGTCAGAATTCGACAATTTGTATCTCAAATCCTACGATTCATATCGAATTCTAAGGAAGAAGATTCTCATCTATGTAACAAATCCCATTTACTGGTGAATTGTAGGATACAGATGTCAATGTTACGATTCAATACTTGTTTTATTGAATATTATGATTCAAGCGATTCGTTTGAACTGGAATAGCCAAGTCTTATCTATGGAACAGATCCCATTTACTGGTTAATCTTGGGATATAGGCGTGAATTTTATGATTCGATACTTATTTTATTGGATCTTATGATTCAAGTGATTCATCTGAGCAGGAATAGCCACAGCTAAGAGGTTCATATTATTATTATTATTTTACTTTATTTCTTTTCCTTTTTTTTTTTTTTTTGTTAAAGTTCCTATTTCTGAAAGGCTCTATAGTGATTAAAAACCTCTTAATGATTTTTGCAATTTAAGGGAGGTTTTAGACATAACTAAGGAAAAAAATGTGACTAGAGTGTTTGTCTGTTTGTATAGAATTTGTTTATGCATTAAATTATTTATTTTTATCTTTTTTGGATTTTTCTGAATGAATACTTTTTTAACTCTAAGAGACATCCTAACTATGTAAGGTTGATGATTTATATTTTTTTAATCTTTTGATTTAGATATAAAATAAAGAAAAAAACCACCAGAACTTGTTTATTTTTGCTAGTAATGTTGACATCTTAAATGTTTTAGCTATTCACACTTATCATTTGTAATATATTCTTATATGTCATGATGTTCTTCAGAAGATCGTATCCTAGTCTTGTTTGTGATTCTACCTATGTTTCCATCGATGGAAAAAGGATGGATTGTGAAGAATTACTCTTTTATTTTATTTTTTCTTCATTTTCTATAATCAAATAAAAAAAATCCTACTATTCGCGTAAGATTTTTGATATGATTCGATTCGGTTCATCGCCTTGAATGATTTGCGATAGGATTTCGATATCCAAAACAATGGATAGAATTTGTTTTAGAGTGTCTCACATTCAAGACCGTTTCCATTGAATGTTGAAGTGATTCCGCTTATGCAATTAGGTGGGCTGGAGGTTCTATTGATATTTGAACAAACGTATCAATATTGTCATTTTATAATCGTGCAACGATGTACGACCAATATGACAATAAGGGGTCCAATACACACCTACCTTAGTTATTAATGGAGAAAAAAAAAAAAAATTCTAACATTTTTCAATATTCAGATTTTTTAGGGATATTTTTTCAAATTCTTTAAAACCTCATTTTCAATTCGCACTGATATCTGATGTGTATTGCTGCCACTGACACATCACTTTGGCCGCTGGTTCATATGCTCACAGCAACCGATGTTTTGATCTTTGGTCCCATGTCTCGTTTAGAGAATTGGGGATTCACTTTCACTTGTGTTCCCAAATTGGAAGCATCCTCCTGTTTTTTTTTTTTTTTGTTTCCTATGAGATCAGGACTTGCTCTTGGCTGGTGGTTGGGGAACATGTAATCACTGAGAGAGATGGGTGTCTATGTGTTGTGTCTAATCCTAGAATGGTTCCAAGATTAAGTATGTGTCTAATTACACTTGCAATGAAATTACAAAAACACCCTTGCATGAAATAGAAAATTCAGATCAACGCTATGTTTTACTGCATAATACCATAAAAGAGTATTTTGAGAGACAGTAAAACACCATAAAAGAGTATTTTGAGAGAGAGAGAGAGAGAGAGAGAGAGAGAGAGAGAGAGAGAGAGAGAGAGAGAGAGAGAGAGGTGCCCTGTCTTCACTCGAAATCTGTTTCTTTACTGTAGTTGCACAGCTTGTATCTTTCCACTTTTATCCATGTTCGTCGGCCCACTTTGCTGGACTCACTAGGTCCCTATCTTTGTGCGTTTTTGTTCTGTCAGAAGTCTTTCTCCATTGATCAAGGCACAATATAACTCAATAATGTACAATTAATTGTTTTCTTTTTGGAATGAAACAATTAAATATCTTACTGTACATATATATTCTCTAAATATATTTTAATGTTCGAGATGATGGACAGAGTAAATTGTTAACCAGTGTCCTGCATGCAATTGAGCTGTTCTAGCATGGTAGTCTGCTGGACTGTCATTTCACATTTACATTACTAAGATATTCCATTATTAAGGAAATTGAAAATATTGAAAAGAATGGGAGTGGAACTCATAGTTTAGAGAGAGGGAGATAAATAGAGAGATGCCCATAACTAGGTCTCTCTAATCCTATATCTTGAAGAGAATCGAATATGTGATCAGTTCTTTTCTTTTGGCCAATATGTATTGGCTGCATTGGCACATTTCCGTTTTTTTTTTTTAGATCAACACAATTTGTTGCCCACCCTGTGCTGCATATTTGCCTCTTTCTATTAACTATAATCTATGAAGTATGAATTACATTGAGTGCACACATCTTAATACTCATGGTTTTACCAAGATCATACCTATAATCTCTTTGCTGTTTTTTAATATATTTCCTTCTGATGGCTAGACTCTGTGTCAGGAAAACAATGTCACTGCTTCTATGACTTGTAGTTTCATTTTCCACATTTTGATGTGGATTGTCATGACCCTGAGAGCTTAGACTTATCTTTTGATTACTTTTTCATTGGAAGAAATAGTACTTCATTAATATTATATATTTCAGCCACATCTTCTTATTGAAAGTCAAGTGTGAAACATATGTTACGGTTTGAAACAGACTTTTCAGTTATCATATTGTTGAATCCAATTAATATATGCACACATTATTCTTTATATAACTATAACTTATGATTCATAGATATATTACCTGCGTACTTGGTGAAACTTGATTGTCTGAACTATGTAATATACTTCCAGGCTTACTTATCGCTACCAGAGGGCTTGTCATCTGTTGCGGGACTAATTGCAATGATGACCGATCACTATAATATGCTGGTGAGATTTGAATTTCTGTTTTTACATTGTCTTAACATTGGTTTTTGTTTTTGGTGATAGTGAGTGGTACTCTTTAGTGCTGTTGTTGGTTCTAATATTTGTTCATTCTTACTTGCTTAAATGATCTTGGTGTCTAGTGACTGATTGTTTTTTTTTTTTTTTGGTAAAAGTCTAGTAACTGATTGTTAACATGCTTAATATAATTTCTGGTGTTTTAAACTGAATTGTAGGCATTGTTTTCTAGATTTGACATTTTTAATAAATTTTTTGGGCACTTTAATATAAATAAAAAATATGGTGTAGGTCAATGGTATTATAGCCACTTACACCACCTGTGTCAAGGCCTGATGCAGCCCAACTGGGGCTTCTGAAAAATGTTTTCTTGGATCATGGGCCAGATCCATGTCGAGGCTCATTGTGTCAAAGCCCATTGGACCCAACAGTTTATTGTAGGAGGCTCAAGCTCAATTAGCTGGGGAAATTTTCTTCTACGAGCAGACTGCATAATGTCCATACCCCATACGCAGTCTGGCACATGGGGCTTATTTAGATGCATGCCTATCAGTGGTGGTATTTCTTCTTCTTCTCTCTCTAGATGGAAAGATCTCGTTATAGATAAGGGTCAGCAAAAAAATCAGTCCTGTCAGATAATCCTAGCCCTTGATTTAACAGCTTTAAAGTTTAAGCATAATTTTTTTTTTTATTATTATTTTTGTGGTAGTTTTTTTTTTTTGGGGGGGGGGGGGGGGGGGTGATGGAATTTGGAGGGAGAACTAATGCGGAACGGAAGGGACATGTGGACGGGCAAGGATAGAAGATGAAAGATAGGGGGGAAGATCAGGGATTACTTGAAAAATTGGGCTTTCACCAAATTCCGATTCCGGAGGTGTTACTATCCTGGGTTCTCACCAAACTCCAAACAGGAGGCATTAGAGATCTCTAGGGGCCCGTTTGGTAATTTACTTTTAAAATAAAGTGGAGTGAAGTGAAATGAAAAGAATGAATAAAATATAAGTGAGTTATGATGGTATTTTGTTTTTAGTTGTTTGGGATGGAATATTTTTGACTTTTTGTATGGGGAAATGGAGTTTTTTTTCTTTTTAGTGAGTAAATGTAGTTGCTTTTTGACTTTTTTGAAAAGATGGAGGGAGTTTTGGTAAAAAGTGCTTTTGATGGGATGTTTAACTTCACTTGACTATATTAATAAAATTACCAAACGGGCCCTAGGAGAACTAGAAGAAAACTCGGCGAAGGATCTTTTTTCATTATCAATGGTTTTTTTTTTTGTCTGCCTACTGAAGCCAAGTGGCTTTACATCACTTATATAGGAAAATTATAAAACCTAAAACTAATCTGGATCATCCAAACACTTTGATGGCCAGTATTAAAACATCCAACATAAGCCATAAAAGAACATGAAATAAAACTCAAAATAAGCTTAAACATGAAAATTGATGGGCTGGGCCGAAAGAGCTTTGTTGAGGTAGATGGGTTGGGCCCCATTGGCTGATTGACTCATGGGGACCACATGTCTGTCTTGCATGAAAATCCACGTTCAGGTGTCCCCAGGAGTTAGTGTGTGATTCACTTTATAACGGCTAGGTGAAGATGTGTGGGCTGATTCATGAACCGACCAACATGATTGACTGCACGAGATATATCTGGCCGTGTGAAAGTAAATGAGATTGCCAGCAAGTTGCCAGTAGATTGTTGGATCGACCATAAGGTTTCAATCATCACTCTGGTATTTCACATTTAGTTTGGGGGGAGTATCAACATCCATGGTATGCTGAAGCCGTGCTTGGGCAATGAGGTCCTTGGTATATTTATATTGATTAATAAAGACCCCCCCCTTTGAGTTTGTGCACTGCCAATCCTAGAAAATATGTTAAATGGCCTAAATCTTTCATGTGAAGAGACGCATGAAGTTCCTTTTGCAGTGGGAGAATACCATCAGGATATGTTCCAGAAATAATGATGTCATCCACATCCACAAGTAGGATGGTTACTCCATTTGAAGTGCGACGAAGGAAAAGGGGGTTCATATTGGCTTTTGCTGGAACCTGGCATATAAAAGAGTATGTCGAAACTTCTCAAACTAGGCTTGTAGAGCTTGTTTCAGGCCATAAAGAGAACGATGTGAGCGGTAGACATTAATTTTCAGATGCATTGGTAAGGCCCTGAGGAAGTTACATATATACTTCCTTTTTTAGATCTCTATCCCGAAAATCATTCTTGACATCCATATGAAACAAAAGGCCGTGACTGGAAAGCAACAAGATCTAAAAGAATCTGGACTGTAGTCTTCTTTGCAACTGGAACAAAAGTCTCATCATAGTCAACTCCATATTATTGGCGATTGCCCAAAGCCACTAGATGAGCTTTATGTCTGTCCAATGACACATCTGGCTTTAGTTTGTCAAAGTAGATCCATTGGCATCCAATAGGTTTGACATGAGATGGACATGGAATAATGTCCCTTGTATTAGTTTGTTGGAGAGTGTTGTGTTCTTTCTTCATAGCCTACTGCTGACAATCATACTTTACAACCTGCGAATGTGTCTGGTATAGCTGTTGATGATAAAGTGACAAACAATGGTGAATGAGAGAGTGAGCCATAACGATCTGGAGGACGGATGGTGCAAGTGGACCTTAGAACCACTGGAGGATGATGAGCAGGTGAAGGGGGCCGTCTGCAGGAATAATTAGAGTCTGACACCTTGTGTATACGACTCTAGGTTTAAACCTTGTTTTGGAAGGAGAATCAGAAAAAGTAAAAAAGGATATGTTTTCAACTGTGGATGAATCAAGGTGAGTGTAAAAGAAATATTGATCTTCAAAAAATATCACATTATGAGAAATACCTATGTAAAGGACTTGAGGACCATAACAAAGTATCCCTTTTAGTGAGATGGGTACTGGATAGACAAAAATAGCACATTTCACCAATTGTGCAAAGACCTTATCGCTATCATGTGATGGAAGAAGAACAAAACACACAACCAAAAGTATGAAGATGAGTATAAGATGGATGCACACCATGAAGACAAAACTATGGAGATTGATTCTGAAGTTTGGGTGAAGGAAGACAATTAATACGATGCACAACTGTAGGGAGGGCTTCAACCCAAAAGGTGGATGGAATGGATGATTCAAAGAGTAAAGTCGGAACAAAATCAAGAAGATGATGATTTTTTTGGTTAAGCCACTCATTTTGTTGTGTATATGGACATGTTTGCTGAGAAATGATCACTTTGGATTGAAGTAACTCTTGAAATTGTTTGAACATGTATTCCAATTCCACACTCCCCCACCTCCCGGCCCCAATGCCCCACCCAAAACAATCAAATACTTCAGCCTTCAGGCTTAGCATGTAGAAATCAAATCCATGTAAATCGGTTGCAATCGTCGATGAATGTAATAAAATATTTGTGACGTGGAGCAAATGGTGAAGCCCACTATCTAGCCAAATAGGGAGTATCTCTTGCACTTCTAATGATTGGGCACATGTTATCCTTTCTAAGTTTATAGTTGTTTCATTTGCTTTCTTAAGGTTGTTTTATTGTTGTCCATTGCTTTGGGCTTTTCTTGTTTGGGAGTGTGGCTCCCATAAATACACTTTGTATGCATCAATAGAATACAACCATTCACAACAAAAAAAACAAGAGGAAAAAAGAAATAGGTTTTTTCATCTATGCAAGTGAGTGAAGTGACTACTCTACCTTAAAGTTTCATTTGGTTTTCTTAAGGTTGTTTTACTGTTATCTGTTGCTTGGGGGCTTTTCTTGTTTGGGAGCATGGCTCCCATATATACACTTTGTATGAATCAATAAAATACAACCATTCACAAAAAAAAAAAAAAAAAAAAGAAGAAGAAGAAAAAAAAGAAAAAAAGAAAAAGAAAAAGAAAAAAGAAAAAAGAAGAAGAAAAAAGTAGAAAAAAGAACATAGGATTACTCATCTCTGCTAGTGACGCCTGTACCTTGCACATTGTCAATGCTTGCATCATATTTCTTTGGGAGGTGGATCATGGTCCTCATTTATTTGTTCATTATGCCTTCGCTAGCTAGTTTGAGACTATTTCCTTAGTGGTTTTGGAGTCTTTGGGTGATGTGGCAATTGGCTCTCTCTCTCTCTCTCTCTCTTGGAATCTTGGAGGCATGATTCCCTTCATGTCAGGCTAGTGGAACAAATTGACTTTCCAAAATCAGTTGGATAGGACAGAAGCCGTTGCCACTAAGGCTTGGATAAGAATAATTTTATGGGTTATCTGTACAAAAGATTTGCTCGAATTTCAGTGCGTGTTGGGTGGAATGGTGCAGTGTTATCATTCTGAATTGATGTGGCTTGTATTTTTTTTGTGTGTGACCTTTAGGAATGTACTTTATTGCCGTTGTGGATTTCTGGATTTTTAATAAAGGATTAGTTGCATTCAATGGAAAAAAATCTCATTACTTATAATTTTGACCTGTGTTGTGAGTGTATTTGGCATAGATATTCTTACTGTTTGGGAATCTCTTTTTACTAGCTGACCAAAAATTCTTTTTTTATCTGAACATATGCGATTTAATGTTCCATGATTACTGTTTATTCAATGTTACTATGTCCTGTTTCACAACAATTATTATTCTACACATACATTAATATTTAGCATAGACATGCTTTTCAATTGAGTATGCCAATTAATATTTAGCATAGACATGCTTTACAATTGAGTATGCCAGTTAGCCTTTCAATGTCCTGTTTCACATAGACATGCTTTACACTTGAGTATGTTAGCTACCCTTTCAATGTCCTGCTTCACAACAATTATTATACTACACATGCATTAATGTTTAGCATGGACATGTTTTACAATTGAGTATGCCAGTTAGCTTTTCATCCTATTTATTAAATAATTTGAGGCTCATTCTATTGCTTTGAAATTGTTGACTTCTAGTATAATTTTTCATAGCGACGCTTGCTGCTTGAAATGGTTATGCATGAGTCTGAAGCCAAATGGATTGTGACTGGCAGGAAGGGACTCAAGGTAGTGAGAGTGAACGAGAAAGCAATGATGGAGTATCTACGTCACAAAAGCCTCAGAGACGTCGGGGAAAATTACAAATGAGTGTCGCAAAAGGATTGAATGGGCCTTTTCTTGACTTGTTGCAGTGCCCACCAGCTCCTTCTTATGGATGCCTGTCATTACTAAAGAAGAGGCGTTCTGGTGGTAAAATCTTATTGATATAGCAAAATAGTGTTATCTCTTGTTAATATCTTTTGATTAGTGTACATTGTTATTATTATCATACTACCTTCATGAAATGACTTTTCATTTGCTGGTGCTGATTCATGTTATAAGTTCATAAGACTATTCGTCTTTATGTAATTATTTACTTATTTTAAGAATTGATTGATAGACATTATCTGACAGCTTTTGTTAATAAAAATGATTTCATTTTTTTTTGTTGGTAACTTATATATTCCATGTAAGGGTATGGGTGCAATAATTCTAAATGCTTGAAACTTTCAAGGCTTTGTATATGCTGACTTAAACTTCTCTTCAGGTGGCCGACCAATTCCTGTTGGGAAAAGAACTCCCCGCTTCCCTGTTTCATATCCATGCAGTAAAGATGAGAGGGAAAAGATTGTTTCGGCCAGTAAACGTGGTTTGAAAACAGATAAAGATGCTTCAGATGATGATGTTGCCCATGTGGCAGCATTAGCATTGGCAGAGGCTTCACATCGTGGAGGCTCGCCTCAGGTTTCTCGAACACCTAGCAGATCAGAGCACACGAGACCCTCACCTGTTCAGAATGGCGAAAGGAAGGTAATTATCTTGATAATTTATATAGATTGAAACATTGGTTCAGCCCTATTCATTGAACATGTGGGGCCCATCTTTTTTGGTGATTGAAATTGTCATGTAGTGGGCCCTACTGCTGAAGAGAGACTAATTCCAAATCTTCCATATCCGATGATCCTATCTTTCCATTGTCTTCCTTTTCAAAGGCAGAATGGTGGATATATTTGTCTATTGTGCAAACCACCAATTGGATAGTTGGATCACTTAATATGGTCGACATTAGAAAATTGCCCATGCCATTGTGGGTCCCACTAGATGAAGTGATTAAATTACTGTAAGGTGTGTGCCATCGTGTTGTACGGGTTCAATAACAAATGCCTTGCTACCTAACTGAGCACCACATGGTATCTAATTATATCTTGCTTGTCTTGCTATTATTTCTTAGATAATGTCATTTAATAAAATCTAATTGTATGTTTTTCTTGGAATTTAGCATGATGAATCAGAGGTGGCCAGTACCAAGGTCATTGGTTCTGCATTATACGAAGAAAGATTTGAAGGTAGTTTAGGGAGCAGGGAAGCTGATAGTGGTGATTTTTCTAGAGAAGCTACAGAAGGTGCTGGTAGAGTTGAAATTGAAAAGCAGGTGAAGAAGGTTCAAGGAAAGAAGCCAAAAGTCCAAGCAATGGGAAATGATCATTTCGATGACATAAGGGAAGCGTGTAGTGGTACCGAAGAAGGGCTTGCCTTGAGAACCGTGAAAGATGAACTTGAAACAGAGGTTACAAATGGAAATGTTGCACGGTCCTCTCCCAAGGGCCCTCGGAAAAGAAGCCGGCAATTGTTCTCACGAGGTATGTATTGCATCCATTTTTTTCCCTATTCCATTCACGTCATGGAATTTTTTTTCATTCCTGGGGGAGTCATTAATTGATTAATTTGTTTATTCTTTTGCTTTTGTATGTCATGCATTTCTTTGGTTTTCTCTGGGTGACTCTATTCTAGAGCCATTTCATCTTCTTATTATGGGTTTTGATTGGAATTAGTCTTGTATCTCCTTTGGTGCGCGCTCGCGTGTATTTGTGGTGCCCACTGTTAGTCCATCTAAATGGACCACAAACGGGACCCCCTCCCTTAAGTACACCAAATCCTTGGGGTTAACACCCCTCCAAATGGACTGGGCCTACAGATCAATTGCATACCCATGCGAGTGGACTGTGAAGCTGTTAAACTTGTGGGCCCGGACGAAGATGGTAGGATGATCAAACTGGCCCCAAACTTATTTTGCATTTGGATATCGATGTGTTCTTCGTCTACTTGGGACAAACCTTTAAAATCTGAACCTACTGAAGTACTAGGGAAAGGAAAGAAAGAAACAGAAAGAAAGGGGGAAAAGAAAGATAACCCAAAACCTTAGCTTTCTCTGAAACATAGTTGAAACTCAGGAATTACATTTTGGTTAATTCCATGTGAAAAGCCAATGGCTAGTTTATAGTTCAACCAAAGGTATTAACCTAAACCAGGAAACCTAATTACATCATATTAGGAATTCTAATCACATCAGAATAGGAAACCTAATCACCTCATGACTCTTAACATGAAATAAGACATTAAATTCAATGATAATCTAAGACAACCTTATCCTTATAATAATTATTTAATATCCCGAGAAATTATGAATTGGTCCCTAATTGTCTCTCAGCAAAACACAAACTCAGAAGTACCAGGGAGGTATTTGGGAGAACGAAGAAGGAAAGTTGGGGTAGGAAGCAAGATTGAAGGGTGGGATTAGATAAAGGAAGGTAAAGATTCGATGCAATGGGAGCAAAGGGAAAGAGGAAGTTGAAAAAAGTGTTAAGTTACAATTATGGATGGAATTAGGAATGAGTTTGCGAGAAGAATTCTATGGGTACTTTCAATTAAAGGAAAAGGAAAAGGAATGCCAATCAACCATTTGAAATTGTTTGGGCATGTACACAATGCCTGAATCAGCTCTTTCACAACGTATCAAAGGGTTACTACTTAATAGTTTAAGGAACTAGTAGAAGTGAGATCAGTTATGACCTTGAACAAAGTAGTGAGGAAAGACATTTTAGACTTTGGAGTTAGGTAATAATGGCCTCACATAAGGTGAATTGGAAAACAGAACTTACATAATTGACCTTGAATATATAGGTTTAGGCTATGTCGGCGATGATGTTGATCTCTTATACCTATGGACTTTTCTTCATTATTAATTTACTATCATACCATTCAGAAAAAAAAGAGAGAAATAAGCCCTCACACACTCACACACATGAATGTGAGGGAGAGGTTATTTAGCCTGAGCATGTTTTTCTATGAGTAGAATGCTTTGAGCTGATCCCAGATTGATGGGATACTGCCTAGATGAGGATGAATTCATGTTTGGGAATGTGTTTATGCTAAGGGTAATGACATGATTTATCTATTCTTGTCCTCTTTGTTTGTATTCTTTAAGCTTGTCCTTATTCTAGCTTTGTTATTTCTTCATGAGAGTATATTACGACTGAATACTCCCTTTTAATTTTCTGTGTACGTGTATGCTTTTCTGTTTGCATCTCTGTAGTTATAACTTATAAGGTAGCATTTTTCTTTTAACATTCACTATGACATTAGCCGAGTTGTGCTCAACTTATTTCTTAGTACTATATTGGTTTGACTGCAATTGTTAATCATTTTGCACATTAATAAACTTTCTAATGTCTTTAATTGAAACTTATAGACACACACATATGTATAGGTGATTTACTCTGAAATGCTTTTCGGACATTTTTTATTAAATATCTTTAATCTTGCTCCATTTTTTTTAAAAGATAGGAAAATGAATTTTATGATCTCCTGTTCCATTGTTTGTATTGTAGATGAAAGCTCTGCTCTAGATGCCTTGCAAACTTTGGCAGATATATCTTTAAATTACCACGTGCCTTTGTCTGCTGGTGATTCTGGTAAGATTTTATGTTTCTTATCTTTCATTTAGTTTAAATGGAGGGCTTTGTAAAGGAACCAATGAATTATGACTTATGAATCAATGTCGGAACTTGTATTTGGTCTGTTTTGGCCCTTCCCCCTTTCATTTTGTGTCTGCTAATTTTCTGCAATGTCTTGCTTTATAACGTAGACGGACATTTCTCTTATTTGTCTTATTCCCATTTTTTTGTTACTCTCTCTCTCTCTCTACACACACACACACCCCAGGATCCTATGCACACCTTTTTTGTGCACACACGTGTGAACCTAAGAATGGGGCCCACCTAATGGTCCATCTGAATGGACCATACACAAGGAACCCCTGAATTACACCAGATCCATGGGGTTTACACCTATCTAAATGGACTGGACTGTGGGGTTGACTGTGCACCCATTTTGGACAATTGAAACTAGTGGGCCATTGATCAAGGGGTTATGATGATTGGATGAGGGTCCATTTTTTGTGTATGGGTAGCATAGTTATCAAATTTGTTTCGGTTTGGACGAAACTTCCGATTTATATCGTTTCAAAGGGAAAACCAAACCGAACATCCCTTCTGAAGATGTTCGGTTGGGATTTCGTTTGATTTCGTCCGAATGTTAGGGTTTCGGTCTAAAACTACCAATTTCGAACGAACAATATTTGAAACCTCAATTTGGACGAACTGAGAGTTCGAATGTTAAAAGAAGAAAAATAGAAATTAATGTCTTGGGATTCAAACGTTAAAAGAAGAAAAATAGAATTTAACGTCTTGGGATTTTGAAGAGAAATAAACTATTGCAATGGGCGAGACACTTGTTTCACATACCTTTCCTCATGAAGGAATGAGTTTTGGCAGAAACCCCTCATTTCTTCTTTCTGTCCTCGCCAAGACCTTTTTGATGAAGTTCCTCCCTCGCTGAACTTCCTTGCTGCTGCTAAAGCCAGATTCCCTTTCCAAATCTCGCGTCAGAGCTCCAAGTACGCTCAAATCTCTCCATGAATGCAGCGCCATCGTCTGTTTCTTCTTCTTTCTCGTTTTATCTTTTATATATGGGTAAGGGTCGTGATGGGCTTTTTTTTTATACAAGGAGTCGTGTGAGTTGTGACATGTTCTCTTTGTTTTTTTGTTGCTAAAGTGGCAAGTCCTTTAAATGAAGGGTTCGTGATGATCTCTGGAAGTGAGGCCCACTTATTGAGTCTTTGATGAGTTACGGATTTGAGTACTACCAAAATTTCTTAATTATCAAGGTCTACTTAATAAAAATCAAAGCAGCAGTGACGTGAGTCATTTCCTACATAATTTGTTAATTATCAAGGCCCACCCTTTAATGATCTGTGTGGGGTAGTACTGGCTTTCTATTTTATGCTGTGCTATATGACGGGGATGTATTTGATAAAAATAATAAAAAAAAATATCTTTTTGGAAATTATATTTGTGATCTTAGTACATGATTTATATATATTGTAAGTGCCTAAATATTACAGACTTGGTTAGAAGAGTATAAAACTCTTAATATTGTTGTTAAGCTTCTTTGGGAAAGACCGAATGCTTGAGACCTGAAAGGAAAGGAAAGAAAACAAAGGTCAGAGGCCCTGGCTGCAGTCAGCCGAAGGCACTCCAATGCCTAAGTTAGTGCAGTCACGGAACAAAGGATGAGTGAGTGGAGAAGAAGGGAGAGTTTGGAGTATGGACGTATATGACAGCATGCCCCTTGTGGGTTTACCTCACCCATATATATAGGGGGAAATCTCATCAGACCGTACCTTTAGTGGAGGTAGGTGGAGGTACTGTCCCATCAGACCATACCTCGTATCCTTAGTGGAGGTAGGTGGAGGTACTGTCCCATCAAACCATACCTCGATCTCTTGTATGGCTGCGGATGTGACCGCTAGATAAAGTCAACCTCTTATCTATACCTGGTGCCCATCCTACTTGTCAGTTCGTTCTGCAACGCCGCCATATAATTATGACTGTCTGACACCCTGTACTAATACCGAGGTCAGGCATAGGCACATCCTGGCACTGTTGTCGAGGTGCGAATAACTAGCACTATTGCTGAGCTGCGTTAGACCGAGACCAAGACAAACTTAGCTGGTACTTTTACCGAAGCTAGCTTAAGCTGGTACCGTTACCGAGCTGCATGAAGCCGAGACTAAGTCAAACCTAGTTGGTACTCTTACCGAAACCGAGGATTATCTCGGTATTTACGAAAATGTCCCACACATATATTACAATTTTTTTATATATTCCGAAACGAAATTCTGAATTGGAAAGACAAAATGCCGAATTACCCGAAATGTTTCAGTTTGGAGTCAAACCGAATTGGGGTCCGAAACACACTTGACAACTATGATGGGTAGGCCCCAACTAGATCTTTCACCACCCCCCCAACCCCCAATTCCCATGTGGTCCTCCAAGTAGGCCCTACAGCGAGGTGAGCATGGAGTGGTCCATGTGCACCGCGCACATAGGATCACTATTATATATATTACCCATTGAATTTCACCCACCCCGTGAATTGTTAGGCTTGCAGGTGGGCCCTACTTAATTCATTGCACTAGGTCCCTAGTCTCTGCATGTGTGATAGTGAATTATCGGGAATTGCTAGGCTGGAAGGCCCACTTGAGCCCCAAATGCACCCAACATTTGGTCCCATCGGATTGTTCATGCAAAATATTGAAAACAAGCTGTTTACCTTGGTTAGAAAGATCATATGATCCCTATTACTTGTATGGCTCAGTTGGGTGTAGACCTTTCCATTGTTACCCTTATCATTAACATGCATCTAGGTGGGCCCCAGAAGCGAAGGCCTGTTTATTATATGTGGCGCACTACAAAATGCCCCAGTGTTTTTTGCCCTTAATGGAATCCATCTAGATGCATGATAATCATGGAAGGCTGTTGAATAGAAAGATTTGGATGAGACCTAGCAGCGTGAGAAATTTCATCTCTGTTGGATCATCCTAACCCCTTGGTCCTTCGCCTTGAACTTAATGGTTTTAGATGCTTCATTTTGTTAGGATTTCAATCTAATAGTGGGTAAAAGTTGGATGCAATGGTGGTTGTGAAGGGACTGGATTGGGTCAAGGTGGGCCCACGGCAAAAAAATAGGAGAAAAGGGGCTTTTTTTATGAAGGGGTGTTTTTTTTTTTCCCTTGAATTCCCCAACATATAGGAGAGACTGGAGGGTGGGAGGGAGTGAAAATTTTGGATTGGATCATGCCGTGTAATGACCCATGCAATGGTTTGATCCAGTTGTGAATGTCATCCCTATAGTAGTGATCTTCAGGTCCATTGCCTTGATATCCGATGGTTTCAGGCTTTCAGCCTTTTTTAGTGGGCCCATATTTATGCATTTCATGTGAAATGTATTACACAGATGGCACGCATGATTGCATATGATCATTCTTTGTGTGCGCTTTCCTGTTCTCAGCCTCTACTGCTTTTCTCTTCTGAACCTTTCCTTCTTGTCGATTAATATTACTGTTCTTCTCTTTTAGTCTTTGAGACTGTCTTTTCTTCTGCATGTTTCTCTAGAATCATCGATCAGGATCAAGGAAGAAAAGAAAGAAAATAATACTTATGTGAAGTCTAATGTTTCTGAAGCTATGTCCGCAAATCTCCGAAGAGAGAAGCCTAAAGCATCCAAAAATAAAGCGAAAGGTCATTCCTCGGTGGTTGAAGTAGACATCAATGCTCCAAAAGAAGTGGACAAGGACTCTTCGCTCAATGTGTCTGCTACTGCAGAAGGAAAGCAGCAACATTACCAGGCTACTAGTAGAATACAGAAAAGGAAACGGAAGTCTTCGACTGCAAAGGTAAGGTCTTAGAGAAGTTATTACCTAGGAGCCCTTTAAATGTTCTCACATTCACAGGCAATTTGTGAGGAGAATTCCTGTGAACCTCATCCTGGAGATACTCGTTGATCGTCAGGCTTTTTTTTAATCATATTCAGGCATGGTAGTGTTTTAGTGGTCTAAGACCATTGTTTAAGGGTCATGGCTCACTGTCACAATGCATGACTTGAATTTTCACGAGGAAGAATCTGAGCCCTTCAATCTACAACCTGTAAATAGATGGTTAAATACGATTTAAAAAAGATGGTTAAATACGATGCGTGTTGGTAGTTGGCATTCAACATTTCATATGACTCCGATCTTCCAACTTTGGTTAGTTTCTGGCATGATTTATCGACAGCGACCAAATTGGTTGATGGTCTATATAACAGAAATATGCTTTCTTCTTATTCACGTATGGACCCTAGGCCAGAAAATACTATTCATAGCCTAGTGTTGAAGATCATATGGTTCCTCTTAGTGAGATTTATGTGCATGTCATCCTGTCATTAAAGAATTTATTGTGATGCTCCAATTGATATATTTACCAATTGCAGATGTTGAAGTCTGAAGATTATGGTGATTCTATTCTGAGTGAATCTCAGAGGGCTGAGGTAAGCATCCCTTGGTATCATGTTTTACAGGAGGCATAACTGTTCTTGTGCTGAATCAATTGCGTCTTATGTTCTTGGTTTCTTGAATAATTAATGTCGTGATCACTGCAGTCGCTATATTGTTGCATGGATTCTTTGAAATGAGCAATATATTACGTATAACACGCATCGACATGGGTCCAAGTTCAATTGGGCCCAACTCTGATAATGTGCACGATCCACTTTTAGGGGTCTATTTGGCTCTTTTGGACGCCTTTGGGGTTGATTAGATGGACTGATGGACAATTCCTATTAAGGTTCTGATCTGAATCCCCATTAAACTTGGGCAGTTTATTTTCAAATTTGAGGTCCACTGTCAATCCATCTTGACCATCGAAAACTGGATTTGATGACCATCAGCCAAAACTAGATTTGAGCCATTTTTCTTGATTGAGCACTGATTAGGATGGACCAAAAATCCTTGTGACCGATCAATTTGATCCATATAATCAAGGGCTTGATCAATTGGATCTAGGCCATACCTTCCTCCGTCAGAAGGAGCGTATGATTGTTGTTGCTAGGGTTGGCCACTTGTGCGACCACAACCTATATATAACTTATTGTACTTTTGTGGTAATTACAAAAAGAAGACATTTTGTTGGATCAAAATTACGTTTAGGTGCTGAAGTTTGCTTACAAATAAACCCATTCTCTATTTCATAACACCTCCCTTGTCAATTGTCGAATGAACCTACTTTTTAATATCATCCAAATAAGTATCTCTCCAATGTGACCAGCATGAATCTTTGGTGAAAACATTGCTTCTCATGGGTCAGTCTTCATTTTAGAATTAATGTTCTAATTTCTTTGGTTCTTCCTTAAATCATGTGTCATTACTCGATGTTTACTCGATCTCATTGTCTAAACTCTGGATTTTGCTGATGTTGTACTTGTATTTAGATTATTGCTTTTTCTTTAGATATGTTATATTGGAAATATTGCTTTTGTTATATTGTACATATTGCTGTCTTAACTCAGCATATCAATTAATATCATGTCTTCATTTGTTACAATAATGCTTCTTGGCCGGATGCTTTTTATAGGCCTCAACTGAAGAAGTGAAGAGATTAACCAGTAAGGCCAAACGCATCAGTCAGACTGTTCCACTACCAAAACAGGGGGCATCAGTAAGGCAACCTGAGTTTTCTTCAGATTCTGATGCGAGAAGGACTGGGGCTCCTTTGACTGAATCAACTGCACATCCATCTGCAATCAACCAAAAATATTCACAAACCAAATACAGGAGTAGGCGTAAGATGGGTCTCCAAAAAATATTCCAGGAGCCCAGGTCTTCTGAGAATGTTGGAAATGTTCGACCTAATAAATTGTCACGCATGGTCCATGACAAAGCACTTGATCTTAAGGTCAGTGTCGTCCAAGATGCTTTCCATTGGCAGAAAATATTATCTCTTGAAGTTCTAACAAAGTTAAGTTTAATGTTGCAGAATGGGCTTTCTCATTGCTTGTTATCACAATTGCTACGTCGCTGGTGTGTTTTTGAATGGTTCTACAGTGCAATTGACTACCCATGGTTTGCTAAAAGTGAATTTGTGGAGTACTTGAACCATGTTGGACTGGGCCATATCCCAAGGTTGACTCGTGTTGAATGGGGTGTCATACGGAGGTATTTTTCCTTTGACAGACTCCAGTATTAGTTACATTAAGTGGCAACAAATGTACCTTATGTTCTTTTTCACTTTCTTTTTGTAGTTCTCTTGGCAAACCTCGGAGATTCTCCAAACAGTTTTTACAGGAAGAAAGGGAAAAACTCGAACAATATCGTGAATCAGTTAGAACACATTATGCAGAATTGCGTGCTGGTACTAGAGAGGGTCTTGCAACTGATCTAGCTCGGCCTTTATCAGTGGGGCAGCGTGTTATTGCTTGTCATCCCAGGACAAGAGAGATCCATGATGGTAGTGTCCTCACTGTTGACCGGAACAGGTGCAGGGTTCAGTTTGACTGGCCAGAATTAGGGGTTGAGTTTGTTAAGGTGATATTCTTTTTACTTTGTACTGCTCAATGTGCCCATATTACTATGTTCATCTCATCTAAGGAGTTAATAATGCTTCTTTTCAATTCTGAAGCATGGAGTTGGTAAAGTTCCCCCTTTTCAACAGAGAAGGCAAGTAGCTCAAGTGAACACATAAACACAAGTCTCAATCTAGAGCGATGCCCTAGACATACTGTGATTTATGCAGGCTGGAATGTTCTTGACCAAGTTGGTTTTGATTTCTCTGGCCCTTTCCTAACAGAGTCTGAGAATTCCTATGTACCAGATTGTATGATATCCAGAATCCATGCAGTCATTGATCAAGAGTTGTGAATTGTGATACATTGATTACAATGCCTCAATGTTCTTGACCAAGTTGGTCATGACTTCTCTGGCCCTTCCGTAACCTAGTCTGAGAATTCCTACGTACCAGATTGTATGTTACCCAGAATCGACACAATCATTGATCAGGAGTTGTGGTACCTTGATTACAATGCCTCCACTCATTGGAGTGTGAGTTCAAAAATGCATTAGACAACCCCACCAACATTGCAGTTTAGTAGTTTACAACCTGAAATCCCTCCAAAAAGGGTAGGTCCAGCCTCCAAATAATATTAAAGAAGTAGAGTATCGATGCAAGATGATGTCCAGTAAGTCAACCCGACAACTTGCACCTTGATGATAACAATCCACAGTCCACACGAGTCTGTACCTATGAAGCACGGACACGGATACGGGACACGGATACGATACGATACGGACACGTAGATACGCCATTTCTCAAAAAAGTAGGATACGATACGTCGGGGATACGTTGAAAAAAAAAATTAATATTTTTTATATGACTATGTAATAAAAATCTAACATTATTTCAATCAAAATGGCCATAAAATATGCACTTCCATTGATTTAATCATCATCAATCATCATCATCAAACATTACATTCAATACTTCCAAGTTCAAGCAATATAGCGTCAAGGAAAAAAAAAAGGAAAAAAAGAAATAGCAGCAGCAGTATAGCATCAAGAGAAAAAGAAAAAAAAAAAGGAACAGCAGTAGCAGCATGGCATCAAGAACAAATGGAAAAAAGGGAAACAGCAGCAGCAGCATAGCATCAAAGAAAAAAAAAAAGAAACAGCAGCAATAGCATAGCATCAAGAAAAGAAGAAAAAAAAGAAAGAAACAGCAGCAGCAACAGCATAACATCAAGCAGAGAAAAGAACAGCAGCAGAAAAAAGAAGCAGCAAAAAAAAAAAAAAAAACCAGCAACAACAGCCAATCGAATGCAAAGAAAGAAGATCAACAAAAAAAAAAAAGCCCTAAAATCCAAATGATTTAAGGGGGAAGAAAAAAAAAACCCTAGATTAGAATTAACCAGAATAGAATCAACCAACAAAAACCAACCTTTACAGATGAAGAGAAAGAAAGAAACAAGAGGAAAGAAAGAAGAGAAAAGAACCTGAAAGTGGAGATGAAACGGCACAGCACAGTGGCTCGATTGGGCTTGATTTCTGGCACGGCACAGCATAGACGGCGGCAGCAGCAGCACGGCCTGATTTTCGGTACAGCACGACGACAGCAGTAATGGCTCCGGCACAGCACGACGACAGCAACAATGGCTCCGGCACAGCACGACGACAGTAGCAATGGCGACGGCAGCAGCACGGCTACAACAGCACGGCGACGGCGAGGCGAGGCGACGGCGAATTTCTTCCTTCCCCTCTCTCTGTTTTTTTTTTCCCTTCCTCTCCCAGGTTTTCTAACTCTCCCCCCCTTTTTTAACGGGCTTTTAAAAACGTGTCCAGTGGGGGATACGTGCGTGTCCCTCACGTGTCCCTCACGTATCCGGCATTTAAAAAAAAAAAAAACCATGGATACGGATTTCGCGTATCCCAGACATATCCGAGGCGTATTCGGGCGTATCCGTGTCCGATGCGTGCGGGATACGGATACGGGACCCTTTTTTACGTATCCGTGCTTCATAGGTCTGTACACTCAGAATTTGATCCAAACAGCTAACTCATCCATGGAATGACGGTCCTACAAAAAACTAAGGTTTTCTAAGCATGGTTTAAAACCTCGGTCGCAGTCACAATTGTGGTCGACGTTGAAAACCTTAATGATGCAGCATCACGTCGCAATTACCTCAGAATATTATAAAATGCTAGAAAACAATGTTTGTTTTCCGTTAGTAAACACTTTAAATTAAAGTATCGGCCCCTCTTAAGTCATAACATCTTGTATCGTTGTCTTATCTGAAACTTGTAAAGTCTGTTCTAAATTAAATAGCTTTACATGTATATATTAAAACAAGTTGAAATGTCACAAATTTTAAAGTATGCATCATGGATGTAAATAGCGGCCGATATGTAGCATATTGGCCGCAAAATCGGGCGTAGTGGTGACCATGGCTACACTTTTTGGTACTTATCGGTGCTCACAACTGTAGCGGCCGCTACATTAATGTAGCGCCGCTACGTAACAGGTGCTGCTAAAAAAAAAAAAACGAAGAAAAGTCCCTACCCCTGTATATTCGTCCAACCAGGTATATTGAAGAAGAAAGAAGGAAGGAACAAAAGAAAGGCTCCGCTAGTGCAAGAAGAAGAAAAAAGAAAGAACCAAAGAAAGGAAGGAAAAAAGAATAGCAGCTGCAAGAAGGAGACATACCTGGAGAGAAGGAGCACCAGCACCAGCAGCTGCAGCATTGAATCACAGCACTCTTCCCTCCTTTCCCTCCCTCCTTTTCCCTCTTTTCCTTTTCTATCTGTCTCTCGATGCCTTTGTTCTGGCGAAACTAAAAGGGCAGCGAATGCCCTCCCATCTTTTTTAAAGGGTAACATTTGGACCTCAATTTGGCCCATGGCCCACCTAATGGTAGATTCAAATAAAAAATTAAGTGAGCCCTAGCAAAAAGAAAAAGGCACAACCTTAATTGGTGGGCTCCACATTGGGACCAAATATTAAAATAAAAAGTCACTCCCCAACCATATATTAATTAATTGAAATTAAGGACTTAGGCACTTAGCCAAACTTCATTCTAATTAAAATAGCACCTAATCAAAATTTCACTCTAACTGGAAATAGGCCCCAATCAAGATGTCACTCTAATTGGAAATAGGCCCTGACCAAATTTCGCACCAATTGAAAATAGAGCCCCAGCAAAATCTCATATGAACAAGAAATAAAGCCCAGGCAAATGTCACTTTACTAAAAAAATAGAGCCAACCAAGTTTCACTCTAATAGGACATAGGACCTAGGAGAAATTAACTCTAATTGGAAATAAGGCCTAATCAAAATTCACTTTAACTGAAAAACTTCTCTCTCTCTCTCTCTAATATATCAAAATATCACTCTAAAATGTAATAGTCTAAGCATAATGGTGCTGATATTTTGTTTGATTAGAAATATTTTTTAGTTTTTAACTTAGCATAGCTAACCAACATGAATATATTTGAAAGAAATATATCAATAGTATCGTTTTATAATCATACAACGATACATGATTTCATTCAATGGGGGGACCGCTACATGCCCATATATTAGTTACTTTTGCACAAGAACCACATCTTCTTTCATTTTACATTTTTTTGGATTTTCTGGAATCTTTTCAGATTTTTTGGGCTATTTTTTCAAATCACACCACTATGCTATGTAGCGCCCGCTTCGTAGCGGTTTGGCGGCGGGTCGCTACGCCAACCGCTACCGCTATTTGCATCCTTGGTATGCATTGCTACCATAATTTTGAACTAAAGTATTAAACACTCAGTCAAGAAACTAGCATTAGCGGTGCAATACTCAATTACTCAATCACCAAATAAGTTGAGAGTGAATTTCAATTTTCAAGTAACGTTTACTAGTACATCAAGATGAATGAATTAATTAAAACAATGGATTATGGACATAGGGAGATATTGTGGTTGAGAAGGGAGGAAGCCTTCACCAAAATCTTGCAAATCACTTGAGTCTTGGTGAAAAAGAGACTTAGGAAGCTCTAACACAATCCTAGGAGGCTGCACAAATGTTTTGGGAATGAAAGAAGTGAAAGAACGAAGGGGAAAGGAAAAAAAAAACCATTGTCGGCCATTATTTTGAACCGCTTTTTTTTTTTTTGATAACCTATGGTACATCACGCCCAGCCCAGCCTAGCCCAGGAGCCTTTGGCTCTGAGCCCAAGGGAAACTCGATTTTGGACAGCCTAGGGACACATGCATATAAGATCAATCTATGGATTATACCAATCAAATTACTTATTTTCATTTTTAATGGAGATGAAAACATTAGTGAAAACAATAGCATTAATGGAAATCAAATAAAGGATCTTCGTATATCATCTAATAAAAAAGAATATCTTGAATTACAGAATCGAAATCAAGAAGAAAAAGAACAGCTCGGCCACGGAAATATTGGCTCAAACGCACGAAAACAACAAAAAGGTTTTGAAAAAGGCTTACACGGAATCAGACATTCAAAAACGTGAAAAGAAAGGACAGCCTGAGAGTAACAAGAAAACAAAACTAGGACACTCGATTCTGGTCAGCTCGAGGGACCTTTCCGCTTCCTGAGGCACATAGTCCTTGGCGAACTGAGCTACCACTCGTTGGTTATTATTTTGAACCGTTATGACTGTTATTTTCAAAATAACAGCCGTTGTGGACTGTTATTTTAAAGACCGTGACTGTTATATTGAAAATAACGGGCCATTATGAAACGGTAACGTTTTTTTAAACCATGTTACTAAGTCCATTCTAGGGGTTTAAGAAAAACTTCACAAAAATAGCATAACTAAAGTAGACATTCTAGACATGATACGACACATGCAAATCAATACATGTAGTGATGTAGACAGGAGATCATTAGATAAACTAAACAATTTCAAGATTAATTACAAATCATATGTCAATTCAAGTTATGTGAAACCTAGGTTTTTGGATCATCTTCCACATGCAAGTACCTATGCTAACATAGCCCTAAGATATCATAGAACTTTAAATACTAACAGATTATCTCCTAAACCATGTTTGAACAACTATGATGATCCTCAAATTAGTAATTTTTTTTTTAAACTACTTATTGGCACTTCCGATTGTTTCTTTTTCTGTGATGACGTGGGTCTCCTTGAGGTCTTTGACCCAATAGGACTATTCCCCCAGATGATACTCGCTAAAGCCAGACAAACGCACACTGGGGCAAATCTGGGGCATGTTTCAAACACGAGACGTGGGGAGCAAACCCCCGTCTTATGCCACTCCAACTTTCAATGGTATTTGGTGTCTAAAAGTCCTGTGACATCATATCCGTAGTTTAACATAGTTCTACGCTTGTTTTTCGGAGATCTCTAGGTGAATGTCAAGCCCAAAACGGTAACCTACTGCTGGTCTCATCTTTATTAATCATTAATCTAGTTCCAAAACCCTAATTCAAGTCCAAACCCTCGTTTTCTAGAAACCTAAGCAATCACACATGTTGGAGAAATTGAAATTCAACTTCTCATGATGCTCTTAAGTCAAAGAACCCTCTGAACTTTGAAGCATTTCTAACTCCTAAGTGGTTTGGCCGGCATGGTAATCCCCATTTCCCAATCGGTTTCATGACCAAGGATTCAAAGCCAAATTCTTGTTTATGACATGTATTTAGGGTTCCTTTTAGCATGGATTATTGGGTTCCCATTACATCTCACATATTTATATACATAACTGATAACATGATAACCAATCTCAAAACCACTACCTACAATTCATACCAACCTGAAATCCTAAAAATTATCAAAGAAACATATAAAAATGAAGTCTAGCATCAAGGTATACCAAACCCTAGGTATCCATAGGACTCCAGGTACCCCAAATCCTCAAATTCATAAGGAACCAAGGTCCCATGAGTGACCTCCCCTCATGGCTTACGACCATTAATGCAAGTCACAATTTTGGGCATATCATCCCCTCCTAGGTCATGATGGCCCTTTCTTTTAGATTTTAGGGTTTGGGATTCCATAGACATGCATACTTGATCCAAATTAGACCTTAGGCTTATATTGGGTATCTAGAATTGAATAAACATCAGAATCAAAGAAGAAATCATGTATGTAATGTAATTCTTAGGTTTGTTTACTTGCCTCACAGTCGAATCCGGCAATTATCCTTATGTTTGGTTGAAGCCCTAAGTCAATTCCTTCTTCCTCTTGATTTTCTCCAAATCCAAGCTATCTAGTTGCATAACCCTAACTTGAGAGAGAGGTATTGGGCGTGTGGAGAGAGAGGAACTGGAGAGGGAAAATACCTATAGAGAGAGAGAGAGTGTGTGTGTGGAGGGTGAGAGAAAGCTGTGAGAGATGAGAGAGAGTGCTGAGAGAGAGCGAGAGTTTCCAGCGTGCGTGGGTTTTTGTGGAGAATTAAGGGGTGCATGACCCCTTTTTATTCATGTTGGCCCCCTCTGAGTTGTACTTGTATCACGACTCTTAATCTGAGTTGATTTTGGCTTCCCTATTTGAGTTGTTTAAAAACTCCTAGTTTTAATCGGGGCTCTTCTCCTAATTGATTGTGGTATCCTAACCATTGATTATCTTCTTGTGGTCCTCAACTTACAGTTCTACCACAGATGGTATGGCCTCAACCATCTATGGGGACCCCTCAACTTAAATGGCCTATCCCACAGCTGAGTTGGTCGACCAACTCAGATGGGTCTTTTATGGGTCCTGTAAAATCATATTTAATTAATTAACAAATCAACATGAATTTTTAACCTCTTTAATTAATTAAGTAATCATGCCCTAATCGCGTCCTAGTTCCCAAATGTTGGTCGTTTTTCCCTTAATTGGATTATGTTCATTATTTAATTCACAAAATTGATTAAATAATATTAAATATTCTAAATTTGAGTTGGGTCCTTGCAATCCCGCTTGACACTTCACTACATTTTCCAGTTAATGTTATATTCGTAACTTTTACGAAATTTTTATAAAAAAATTAATGTGGTACTGAATGCTTGAGTCCTATTTTTTTGGACTTCCTGATTTGGACACCCTGTATTTAGTCAGATTCTTCATTTGAAAAATTATGGATTTATAACAAAATTACTATTGTATAGTTGTTTTTGTATCTACCTAAAAAGAATAAGAAAAATATCATAGGCAAGTTCTATATTGGTTTGATGAGAGCCTGAAGCACCATTGGAAGGTGCTGATGTGGTTGTGTTCGAGTCTTGCGACCAATGAAAAAAATTTGTTTAGTGTTGGTTTGTTCTTTTAAATAAAATCCTGTTGTTCTTAGTAGTAATGCGGTACTTAATCTATACGTTGAAGATAATGCACATGGGCTGATGTCCAGGTGTTTGGTTCTGTTAAAGTGAATTATGATTGGTTATTTCAGCATTTTGAAGGTAGTTTCTTTTATGATGGTATGCCTAATTCTTCTTCTCAGGATATCGACTGTATGCCTTCAAATCCACTGGAAAATATGCCAGAAGCTCTTAGAAGGCAGAATACTGCAGTTGATAGATTCCGAGAGAACATTAATGGGATAAAAGCAGACAGTGAATCTGAGGAGTGGAGAAGTGGAGGGTCTATAAAATTACATCAAAGTGAGAACTTGGAGAAAGTAGATGGGTTCTGTCAGGTTACTTCATCAAATTATCCCATGAATACCTTGCTGAGTCAGGCGAAGGTTTGTAATCCAGGTCTACTCATTGCAATTTGATTATGTACCTCAGATTCAATTATCTGAACAAAAGCTGTTTTATGCAGGGAGACACAATTGATGAAGTGTTACAGGCAAAAGCTGCTGCAAATGAAGTTGCTTCTGCACAAGCAACATATAGCCAGCCTTATACTTTTGCACAGATCCAAGCAAGGGAGGCTGATATAAAAGCTCTCTCTGAGCTGAATCGTGCTCTTGATAAAAAGGTGGGTGATTTAATGCTTTACATGCATCAAGACATAAATACTGTGTGAATTGGCAATGTGTAAATGGCAATATTTTCTGGAACAGTAGCACTTTTGATGTCAGTTCCTCTTCTTGATGCATAATTACTGTGTTTATAACATGTTGATGTGTTGATTTGAGCAACAGTCAAATTTTTGGACGTTTCTATACCTGAGATTCAATGGCAGTGGAATTCATGCCATTGACATATTATCTTTCATTGCATCGCTTGAAATATACTTAAATCCAAGATCTCCTTTTCTTGTATATGGGAAAAAAATGTTTTCTTGTAGTTGCACCATGGAGGACTGTTCCTTATTTAAAAATATTCCTTTGTGATGGAACTGGCCCAACTTTCCTTCTTAACAAACTGGGTACATTTGAAATTGCATTAAAAACTTTATTGGGCTCAGGGGAGTTAATCATGTTAAAATGAATTTAGTCAAACTTTTTAATCATTCTTTTCTAATAATTTTCTTGTCACTTCTAATCTGCTTGAAGGATAATGTTTAGTTGATATACTGTTAAATTATTCTAAGAATAGCTACTGAGTCTGATTCTGGAAGTTTCAGTGAGGTGCTCAACTCAATACATATGAGGCCATAGTTTGACGACCCTCACTCTTGATCTGAGTGAATTAACCTCCGTGTGGAGTTTTGGAAAATCTCTGAAATTGAAAGATGCTAACATTCAATTTTTTGTTTCGTTTTTTATTTAATCTGGACCGTGTTGAATGTCTTGGGCTCTCGGCCATCTTTATTTTAGCCAGCAATCAAAGGTTAGTATCCCTGAATTGAGGAGTATTTTCTGGATCTTCCATCCATGGTGGCCCCTCAAGTTAATGGTTTGGACCTTAGGGCCATGATGTTATCAGACACATGGTAGAAGGGGACTTGCACCATGCTCATTCAGTTTGGTCTTGCACTCTTATTATTTATGAGTTGTTGTAAAATTACAAACTCTATTAAAGCATAGTTAGAGATGGGCATAAGAGTGGAAAAATGAAGTTAAAAAAATGATATAACACTCCTCAGGAGCATAAACAAACAATGCTTCCCTCGTGTTCCAACACAGGCCCACATACATGGCATTTGGTGCCTCCTCAGCTCTGTGGACATTCTCTCTTGCTGTTCCTATAAATGAACTTTCATGCACATACATCAAGTTGTCCACAAAAGCGCCTTCATCTTTCTGGCCATTTGTTCTTCCTAAATTATAAGCTGCAAGTAGAATCTCTCTGTGAAGGTTGGTCTTAAAGTGTTGGGAGTTAGCAGTTGTGTTCTTTTTCTTTTATAGGAAGCTTTGGTATTAGAGTTGAAGCACATGAATGAGGAAGTGGAGTCGAAGCACAAGAATGAGGAAGGAATGGGAAACCAGAAAGGTGGAGATTCTTTTACGGATATGGATCACCATTTCAAGCAGCAGTATGCCATGGTGCTCCTACAGCTGAAGGCAGCTAATGATCAGGCAGGCTGTGCTTTGATTGAAGATTTACATCAATCCCACCTTTCTTCTCAAATCTTACATTAGGTTGTAATTGATTTTGATAACTTGTAGGTTTCTTCTGCTCTGGTTTGCTTGAGACAACGCAATACTTTCCATGGAAACTCCATGCCTCAATTGGTGAGCAGACCGATGCCCAATTTGGGAGGGTGTGGTGTGCCATCCAGCTCTTTTGACCGCCCTACTTTCATCACTCAAGAGTTAGGATCTCATGTTATTGGAATTGTTGAGAGCTCAAGAAGGAAAGCGAGGACAATGGTACATGAAGCTATGGAGGTAATATCCAGTAACAGTGTGCAATTCAGTCTTGTATGGGAGATGTTCTTGACCAGCCAAGTCTAAAGTTACTTTGCCTAATAAAAAATCTCAGGTCGTGTCCTCTTCGAAAGAAGCAGAAGATGCATTGGCTAGAGTTGGTGAGGCAGATTCCACAAATAGTCAGCACCCAGGAGCTGATTCTGGTTTGCCAGCTGTAGGGTCTTGTACTCCAGATACAAGATATGGCACTGCAGCTTTCCAAGACCAACCTACATGCTTGTTGGAGACAACAACAGCAGTTCATGCACCCAGTTTGAAGCAGAACAATTCTGATGGGAATGAATTGCAGGCCCCTTCAGAGCTTATATCAGCATGTGTTGCGACTCTCCTCATGATTCAGGTAATGTGAATGATATCTTCACTAAACACCCCCCTTTTGTTTCAATAAATAGAACATCTCTTTTGTCTTTGCAGTATCTGAATTTATCTACAAGTGTTTTTGAGGTGAATGTATACGACTGAAGACCAGAGTTACAACAATTGAACCCTGGTCTCTGTGCCAATGATGTTATCATCTGG
Source organism: Cinnamomum chago (assembly GCA_038049695.1). NCBI lineage: Eukaryota > Viridiplantae > Streptophyta > Magnoliopsida > Laurales > Lauraceae > Cinnamomum > Cinnamomum chago. The sequence continues at coordinate 31,498,337 of CP142453.1, read as the reverse complement.
CAATCCAAGTCATCCGTATAATCGATAAACCACATCCAGATATATGCCAGTGGAACTATAATTAGTCAGCATGTGTATTATGTGTCTAATATGCTTATGGCCATCTTTTTTTCCTTTTCTTTTTCCCATTTTATTCATCCTCCTACACCATTCAGTTCAGAAAAATGTAATTTGTATTTAGCCCTCACATATTATGTGCATGTAGTACGTTTACATAAAACTTTAAAATGCATCTGTACAAAATGAGATAATTACTAGAGTGGCAACTAATCAGCTCAGGTGAATTCGGGGATGGCTTCTGATGGTAATGGATTAAGGCCAGATAAGAAGATGACCATACCCTTACCTGTGGATATATGGATCAACCTGACACATAACTTTTTTCTTCTTTTCTTTCTTTTCTTTTCTTTTCTTTGTTTTTTTTTGGAATGCCTTTTGATGGCTCCGTAAGTGCTTTAACTACATCTGTTCTCCAGTTCAAATTAAAATTCCCCATAAGCTCATAAAATGTTCAATTCCCGGCATTGTTTTAGAAAATCGTTTCTCTGAATCCCAATTCGGCATGTCCTTCAACCTTAGATTGAAAGGCTTCTACACACTCATGCTGCGGTCAATTGATATTGGTTTCAGGACAGTTACCATTACCGGAGGCCTTAGGGTAAACGGTCAGGTCTGCGTCAGGGTCGGGTTTGGACAAGGTTAGAAAGAAGCAGCAGCAGCAGAAGAAGAGTGTTTCTGTTTTATGATTGAGATGTGCTTTCTTTTATTTTCGTTATCTGTTTCTCTTCAAATATCCATTTGATCCAAACTAACAAAATTCTGTCCCAGCCTGTAGCTCAGCTTGTTAGTGAGGTCGGAGAATACATGTCAATTGCACTCTTTGACAAATTTTTTTAGTTAGTCTTGGTTTACTTTCCAGTTACCAACTATGAACCAACATGTCATAGATACTGCTAGGACATGCCACAGATATGATAGGGACTTAGATTTACATATAAAAAATGAAGCATCGGATATGAATGGCACAATACATTGCCCATCCTGAAGTATTTGGGTACGATAGGTTATCAATCCTACTTGCTAGGGACCAAGGGGCAGAGCCTATGATCCCATAGCCCATTAGGGGGATGAGCACAACAAAAGAGGGAAAAAAAAACAAAGAAAAAAAATCTCTTCTATTTCAAAAAGAAGGAAAATGCTCCTTCAAAATTTGAGATGATTGAACCACATGGTTGTTTAGCTTCAGTTAGTCCAATCAAAGAAATTGTACTCAAGTCTACTTTTTAATAGGCCATATTAATCAAAACACGAGAAGAACAATATGAACTTTGGCAGTTAATGATTAATCAAAGGTACATTTTAGCATGATTGAATTAATTATTGGTACCAAATAGACGCTTCTGAACTTTTACATATCATTAGTTGCAGTATACTGACCAAACATTTAACAATGTAATTGAAGGTTGAAACAAATGAAAAATGAAGGGCAATTCTCTCAGTTGGTAGTTTAAAATGAATTCTACAGATGTGTATTTGGAAGCCTAGTCCTTCCAGATGGTTCTTGATGATGCCTTTTTCTCTAGAGCTTTGGAGCCCTCTTGTGCAGTTCATCCTCCATCCGACCTGGTTTGGCTGGGTTAAACTCCCCTAGAGTGGAAGCTCTCTGCTAATTAGTGGTAGCCGGTAAGGTTTGTACCACGGGTATTTTGAGTTGTCTCAGATAATATATCCGTTGGGTGCTCTTTACATAGATAGGAGAGAAACATGGTTAATCACCTTCATTGTGTTTTTGTCTTTGGTATTTGCTGTCATTTCCTAAGTTTTGTGCTTTGTTTTGGTGTATGTTGGCTTTGTTAGGTGTGTGGTTGAAGCTTGACAGTGGCTCCTTTTCTTGTGTGTGGTTTTAAGGATAGCTAAGTGAGCAATCAGTAGGGTGGAGTTTTAACAATTTTAGCATAGGTAACAGGCTTCCTTATTGGTAAGCTTGAAAGGTGTGGTTTTTCTAGGGACAAGGTTGTGAAGTATGAATCCCCTCCATCTTGTCTCTTGAAATTCAATGTAGATGTGTGGCAAAAGTGAAGCGCTGCAGGTATAGGTCGTGTTCTTTGGAATAACAATGGAGAATTGTTATTTATGTTCTCTAATAAGCATGTGGGCTTCAAGGAGTCGACCAAGGCAGATTTTTTGGTTGTTCTTGAACTAAGTTTCTTTTTTTTTTTTTTCATTGCAATGAAATTGATTATGCCAATGCTATTCCTTGGTTGATATTGGTGGATGGGGGCAAATGGAAATCCAATTTTTATTTCAATGATGTGAAGTTCCTCTTGATTCTTGTCATCAATTTATGTGGATTTTAAGTATCCAAGGAGAGACCAGCGAATGGCATGGTTAATGCTTTTGACTAAACATGGGGTGAAAAGGGTTTTTAGTTTTAGTGGTCCTTGTAGTTTTTGTTTTTCTTAGAGAAGGTATCTCTATTACACTTTGTTCGCTCTTGCTGGGCTTTTGCTGTATTCCTTGATATAAGTTGTTACTTATTAAAAAAAGAGTGACTGGAGAAGATAGTGACTATCATTCAGAAAATGTCAGAGTTTGGAATAATGGGAAAAGAGTCTGATATTTGTCTTACACAAAGAAAATAGTGTTGTAAATGGTCGGGTTCATCCTTTGGGTACATCTATATGCATTTTCTAGTTGTCTTTCATGGCTAGATCACTATTGAGTCTCTGTAAATTTATCGTTTCATTTGCATCTATTATTTTAATTTTTGGTTACGTCGTTGTGGCTTCTATGTCTCTGGGTATTTTGTGGATATATATTTGAGTAAATTTAATTTCAATATATCTTTTATTTGTTGAATTTTCAGTGTCCGTACTTTTGTTGAGAAAAGCCATGTTGTATCTTTATTTCTTAACTAGTAGCCGACCCAACATAGTTTGTTTTTGGTAATAGACCCCAACATAGTCGTGATAAGCTTTGATGATGATGGCGAAGATACCTTAATGCATCTGATTCTGACTTTTTGGTGTTTTCATTTGTTATGGCCAAACTTGTAGTTGTATGTTTTCTTAAACTGAATTGTACCTGAATGTATCCTGTTGTTTTTGCCATAACAATGAATTACTGACTATGATTGAGGCAATACTAACTTTGTGGCCAAACCCTTCAAATAGATATTTAATAAATAAATAGAATAGTGGTCTTGCGTTGGTGTTTGACCTTAAATTGTTAAGTTTTGTTAAATTGTGTGCATGTGCGTGCGTGCATGCGCGTGTGGAGTGCATTTGTGCCATGGTGCGTGCGTGGGGGGTTACGTGTGTATGCCTGTCTCATCATGGATCAGAAATTATCCTAATGTGCAGTTGAATTAACTGTCTCTGGTTAGGATTGAGTGAAAAATCGATCCTATCAAATTCTCCTAACCTGTGGTTGAATGAATGGTCTCTGGGAATGTCTCATCATGGATTATGATTGAGCAAAAAAATCAAATCCCTTACAATTATTGTGGTTGAAGGGCCTTACAGCCTTATGGTTAAGTCTCATCTATGCATTAGGTACACCTATAATCCAAATCACACATACCAAGCCTCATGAATTAGATATTGTCTGTAGGATTAAATTACTACAACAATGCATATGAAAAATCATTAATATGGCCATAAAACCAAGGGTTAGGAATGTAGAATAATCTAATCAGTTATCAGAGTAATATTTGGCCTATCCCTCAACATCAGTACCCTTTCCATCTTGTTTTATCCCCTAGCGTGCATCTAGGTGGGCTCCACTAAATTGTGTGTAGTTTTCAAATTCCATATTGCACCAGATATGGCTCATGAATATTTTAGAAGCACGACTTCTAAAATATGGTTGTTTAAATCTTAGAAGCACAACTTCTCCAGTCCTTTCAAAATGGTTTTTCAGTGCCCATTCACCTCATTAGATACTGGAGATTTTTTTAGCTTTGTTATTTTTGAAGACTCAAATTGTTTGGGCTTCTGTAACCATCTGATCATAGATCCAATGGTTATTGAAGTCGAAGGGAGATTAATTATTCTGCTAATCTAAGAAATTCTCCTGTATTTGATGGGGCCAGTCGGCCTTAAAAACCTGCCACACGTTCTGTTCTGAAGGATTAATTGGATAGCGAGGTAAAGCTGCACACAGCCTGTACTTCTCATAAAATTTAGCAACCTTGTGGGTCCATGATCCAACCCTTCAGAAAATCTGTTCCGAGTCCCATGTCTCGTTTGAAGGAGAGGTTGCAGGAAGAAGACGATGGAAAGAAGGAAAGAAGTGGAAGAATGGGAAAAGCAGCAGCTATGTAACTATGAGATTTGATCATAACATTGGCATGACAATGTCATAAAAATGTATTTCATCCTTAAACGCCTTGATCGATCGATCGATAAAAAAAAGGCTTTATTACTGCAGAGAACTGCATGATGGCACCTTTGGCTACATGGTACTGTGGCTGATGCTTAGTATATCAGCCAATACTTATGTGTGTCTTGTGTGGTGGAGCATCTATCCCAAATGCGGGCTGCGGCTTAGACTTGAGTCTTCACATTTTTGGGAAATGATGAGGCATGCTTCTATTTTATTCTGTGGTCCATTGATTTTATGCACTTGTATAGTTCCTCTTGACGTTTTCTTTTACTCTCAAATGCAATTAGGACAACCTTTTATTGATTTGAGACCTGCCTGCGTTCTTCTAGTATATTCACTGTATATTATTATTTTAAACATCAGACGTGCACGGAGCGTCCTCCAGATGAGGTGGTACAGATACTAGATATGGCAGTCACGAGCTTGCAGCCTTGCTGTCCTCAGAACCTTGATATCTACATAGAGATCCAGAAATGCATGGGGCGTGTCAAGCACCAGATACTAGCACGTATACCAACCCAGACTGGCATCCTTACTACAGAGCTCCAATCCATATAAGAATGGCTGTGAGGAGAGAAGTATTGTTTGTCTTTCACTTTCTCTTCTTTGCTCAATTGTTTCTTTTTCTTACGTTCTGAGGAATTCCATGTCCACATTAATAATAGAAAAATGGGCATCTGCTTTTGCTTTCATCTCTTCTGCCTGACTGTTGTTGATGGAAAAAAAATGTATAGGGTTGCAGTTGCACGACGTTCTGCTTGGTTGTGCTCACTTTTTTCTTTTAATTTTTCTATATAATAAATGAATTGTAAATGCATTTTGAAACGCTTCTCCACTGATGTGCAGAACAGTTTTCAAATGTAGAAGAATCTCTCTTTACAGGTCACTGATTATTGATTGAAAAGAGTGCTGTGGCAGATGCATTTTTGCCATTTTTATCGTGGGCTTTTATTGGTCTGGTGATTGGGGGTCACAAGTTCCTGCTGTTGTAGTTTCCCCCCCTCATTCATCATTTTTGTCCTTGTTGAAGCATTAAACCATCATCATCATCATCATTGCTGCTGCTGCTGCTGCTAGCCTGCTACTGGCCATGCAATTGTGGATGCTGAGTTTGTAAAGCAGCTTCATGTAGGTTGATTAGAATGGACAAATGCACATGTTGACATTATGTGATCATTAAGTTGTTTTTACTTATTCTTTCATTTCTTTTTGTAAACGTGCCTCCTATTATTAGGGAAACTGGATAACATTAATGTTATCTTAAATATAATTTGTTTATTTTGTTTTTTTAAATGGGTACCCATTGTGGTGGAATGCTGTATTTACTATGTATTTAACGTTTTCTGCTTTCTTCTGATTTTGATGAGCTTTAATGTTGGGGTTTTTGTTTGATTTTTTTGGAGAGGAGTAGGGGTTGGGGGGCGGTGGAGTTCAAAAAGGCTTGGAAAGGTCCATTCTAGTGATTGCTGCTTGAGTACTGTTACTTTACTGTGTGTATCTTTCATATTATACAGCACAAAAGCAAAAGAGGGGGGCTATCAGATTTCTATGCATCTGATGGGCTATTGGGCCCCACATGTTAATGTGCATTTGGAGGGATTTTTACATCACTAATAACCCTTATCTGTACATCAAAGGTCCTCAGGGAGTTAGGTTTCCAAGGTTCAGACTGAGAACCTGGAGATGTTGGTCATTAGTGCCTTGGATTGGGACTTCTTAATTTTTCATCTCAGCTTACGGCTTGAAGGCCAAGTAAGATCAGTGAAACTGAAAAGAGCCTCTCTTTCTAGGAATTGGAATCAATGACTCAGTTCCTGTAGAGGAAGGATTTGGATCCTAGCGTTTACTATGATGGAAGAAATGACTTGAAAGGTAGAGCTTTGTTTGAAGTTACTCTGCTGTGCTTGTTTGAAGTATATGGGTAGGAACAAAGACACCCCCCCCCCCCCCCCCCCCCCCACCCACACACACACACACACACACACACACACACACCACCCCCCCCAGACACACACACACACACACAAAAAAAGGGCTCCAAAAGCAGTCAGTGCTGATCACTGCTTGAACAGTATTTGGGGTTTGTGCAAAAGTTTTAAGTCAATCAATTATTCTTGTTAAGAATACAGATCTTTTTGGACACAGAATTAACAATTCACTTCAGGATGATTTACACGCTAGACTTTTTTTTTTTTGCCTACACATTACTTTGTTATTCTCAAGTTTGTTTGTTTGCATAGAAAGCATAGAAATTCATGGGATGAGCGGTTAAAAATGAAGACCAAAGGGAAATTGAACCAAAGGATATCCATTCATCTCCTTGTAATTCAAATTGCAGGAAGTCAGAGGTCCCATTTACATTGCTGTCTTGTAGTTATCACCCTTGTCTCATATCATTTGCAATTCACCTTTTTAACAGTGATGTTTTACCATTTATTTTTTTCCCTCCCTACCCGAGCCCAAGATCCAAACTCGCGAGCGTACGTTGTTTGGGTCTTGTGCATAGCTCTGAAGTTTGGGCGGTTGTTCTCATGTTCCCATTAGAAGTTTGACCCTCTCCAGGGCAAGTTTGTGCAGCAACATTTTTGCGGAAGAGGCAGGCCACTTTTCCATAGAGAGATTTTCATTTTTGATATGGCTGCTTTTCCTTGTCGAAAAGCACAAAAATGAGCTAAATTTTTTACAATTTTGGGGAAAAAGCATTTTCAATTGGGGGTAGGAGATTTTTTTCCCCCGGATGTAGCTCAAGATAGATCGGAATGGAGAAATAGAATTTATATAGCCGACCAACACAGATAGGGAAAGGGCTTTGATAAAGCCATTCGAGTTAGATGATTGTGATCATCCTCCTAAGCCAAATCCAAATGATCAAAACAAATAAAAAATAAAAAAAATACCGAAGTGAAGTTAATATCTATTATTTATATTAAAATAAAATCTATGTTTGGTGCAGTTACTTTTTACAAGAAAAAGTAGAAAAATATATCGACTTTCTATGATCTCATGAAAAACCCTTTTTGATGTGGGAGTTGGCTGAATTTGGTTTTAGCAAAATACAGAAAAACTTCTTCGTGGATCCAATTTTTCCAACGCAGCACAAATATGCACCAGGGCATGTTTTAGAGTATCCACTGACTTAAAAAAATGCTCCACCTTTCTCCCCCAAACCCAACACAGACACTCGCATGTGTAACAAAAGAAAAAAAAGATGCAAGTGGAGTTGGGGGTGTAAAACAGACCGTGCCTGAGCCGGCCGTGTCGTGCATTACTCAAGCCACACGGGGTCGACCGACCCGTGCCAGACCACGGACCCCCTCTTTTTAATTTAAATTTTTTATATAAATTAAAAGGGACTTTATGTACAAGTATAAATAAAGTTAAAATTACTAAAATAAATACACAAATAGTAATGATAATTCACAAATGGAAATAGGACTTAAGTTATTTTATATTCGTTGAAGTAAAGTTTACGACAACTTTGATGATAATCTTCAAGTTCAAATAAAATTTACAAGTTTGATGATAATTCTAACTTTATGAAAGCTATAAATAAAAAAAAATAAAAATTACAAGTATGACAGTTCTTTGAAAATAAAATTTACAACAATTATGATGATAATTTCTAACTTGAAATAAATTTTTTTAAGAAAAAAGACTGATAATTTTTTAATACTATGATATTTTCAATGATGAAAAGTCTTCTTCTATTTCTTCTTCTGACATTAAGGGCCCGTTTGGCATCATTTTCATGTTGTTTCTAATTTTGTACTCAGTTCAAGTTGTGCCGAGACTATACTTTGCCGAACTTATTTGGCAACATTATATTAAATTACTTTATAATATCCAGAACTTGTTTGGTAACATTATAAAAGTTTTACTCCACATCATGGAAATAACAGAATCATAAGATTTACAATACGAGACCCACCTTTTATTGTTTGTAGTACTCTATTATTGTTGTATATGGGACCCACATGTAGAAATCACAACATGGTACCTACTTTTAAAAATTAGAACATGAGGCCCATATCATAGGATTTACAATGTGAACCCACCCTTATAGAATTATAATGTGGGGCAACCTTTTTATGAATGTAAATATGTGACCCACTATTAGAAATTACAATGTCATACACACCTTTAGAAATTAGAATATGGGCCCCACATTTATAGGTTTACAATGTGGGTCCACATTTTGTGATTGTGATCATGTGACCAACATTCATAGGATTTGCACTGTAGGCATACCTTTATAGGATTATAATGTGGGCTATCTTTTTTATTGATTGTAAATACATGACTCATCTTTAAAAGTTACAATGTGGTATGCACCTTTGAAAATTAGATAATGGAGTCACATTTATAGGATTTGCAATGTGAGCCTACATTCATAGGATTTACAAAGTGACTTGGCTCCACTTTTTATGATTTTTATCAAATGACCCACCTTTAAGAATTATAAAGCGGGGACATTTTCTTCTGTGATTGTAGACACGGAACCCACCTTTAGAAACTAGAACTTGGTGTCCCTCTTTATAAATTAGAACATGAAGCCTTAAATGTGGTCCCATCATTATATGAATTATAATATTGACCAATCTTTTGTGATTGTGACTATATAACCCATCTTTAAGAGTCTTCTTAAAAGATAAGAAATAAATAGGAAACAAATGTACGAGTAAGTTGTTTCTTAAAAAAAATAATTTTTTTTATTCAATATCAACGTTAATTCATTTACAACTTGACTGAATCTGGAGGTATAGGAGATGCTGGGTAGAGAGCTTCTAAAAAGATCTCATGGGGCTTTCTTTTCCTCTCCCTATAATTTTTTGGGTAAAAATCCCTTGTGTGTTATTGTTAAATTTAAAATTATTCCAATTTTACATTATTAACCATTAATGTGCCAATTCTCTTATAACTTTTGTGGTTAGGCATCTCCCTCTCTACATAAACTGACAATGATCGATCCCCAATTTGTGTAAGAGTCATGCTACACTACATTTGAAAATTTATCTTAAAAAGAAAACTTATGATGCATAATAACTAAAGGGCACAAGCAATAAACACATTTGAATGCAACTCACAGGAACAAACATATTAAACTAATCAAATTATCTTACCACTTACCTTTCTAAGTCCTCAACAAGAGTTTATTAACTACAAACTGTAATAAAACTCAACAATGTTAGAACAATGACTAGAATATAATTTGGCTACAGTAAAATTTAAGATGAGTGATAATTCAAAAGAGTTGCATTGCATCACATGTAAAGATAAAATTCATAATAGATTCACCCCATTAATAAAAATGAAAAAAAAAAAAAGGGCAAAAAGACCCAGAAATGGAAACTCTTTAGATTTGTACTCAATATATAGATGCAAAAGCAGACAGACAAATCCACTGGCCTAGAGTCATCACACCCTGCATCATCAGCAAATGATCCCAAATCTGTCATTTCATAACCCCTCTCTCTCATTTCCCCAAAAAATTCCCAATCCATAGCATCTTTCTTCAGGAAAAACAGTAATAAAAAGGCAATAAAGCCAAGGCCAAAACCAAAGCAATCCACCTCGAACATCTCTCCCTTGTCTGAAGTGCTCTTTCTTCAAAACCCAACAACAGAATAATAAGAACAGGAAGAACAGGGAGTAGGAGAACAAGGAGGAGATGAGAGAAGATGAGGACCACACGAATTGGTTCTCCCGCTGGGAGGAGCAACTCCCAACCCCAGAAGAACTAACCCCTCTGACCCAAAACCTCATCCCACAAGACCTGGCCCTGGCCTTCGACATCACCCCAAATCGTAGTCCCCCTCCCCCTCCTTCCTCCAACCCACCTCCCTCCTCCTCCTCCGAGTTCGCCGACTCGGCCGGCCAGGACGAGCCCGCTCGGACCCTGAAGCGGCCACGCCTGGTGTGGACCCCACAGCTCCACAAGCGCTTCGTCGACGCCGTGGCCCACCTCGGCATCAAGAACGCCGTCCCCAAGACGATCATGCAGCTGATGAGCGTCGACGGCCTCACCAGAGAGAACGTCGCCAGCCATCTGCAGAAGTACCGCCTCTACCTGAAGCGGATGCAGGGGCTCTCCGCCGGCGGAGCCTCCTCCGATGCAGCTGCGGACCGCCTCTTCGCCAGCGCGCCCGTCCCCCACCATTTCCTCCATCGGGGCGGTGGGCCGCCTTCTGGGGGCGGCGAGCATTACCTTCCCTACGTGCCGGTCGCTGCAGCGGCGGCGCTGCAGCACCACCACCATCAGATGGCCGTGGCAGCGGCAGCGCAGCAGCATCAGAGGCATATGGGGCATTTCGGGTCGCCCCCAGGAGGGCAGTTTGAGCACGGGTTTCTGGCACGGGGAACGCAGGCGGTGCATCGGATGGTGCAGGGAGTGGCGTCTGGGCCGGCTTATGTGGAGGACTTGGAGTCAGGTGGAGGAGGGAGGAAGGTGCTGACGCTGTTTCCGACTGGGGAGGAGTGAATTCTGGTATTTTTTTTTGGTTTTGTGTTTGCTAATTTGGGTGTTTGCGTGCGGCGGAAATTGGATTTGGGGAATTGGGTTGGATTAGTTTTGTCGTGGGTTGTGTTGTTTTTAGGTGTTTTGGTGATGGGAGGAATTGAGTTGGGTTTAGTTATGGGTTTAATGGTTATGGGATTTCAGGTGTTGGAGGAGTTTGAATTTGAAAAATTGGGAATTTGTCTGTGAGGAATTCTAACAAGGGGAAATTGGGCAGGGGTTGAAGTCCCAAACCGGAGGAATTTGGATTGGGTGATTAGGCCTTTGTGTATCTGAGTATGTGTTTGTTTGAGGAACTGAGAGCATTTAAGTTTTGGTGGCTGTGTCTTCGCGTCATACTGATAGTGAAATAGGTGAATTGGGTTTGAATGCTTGAGGGTGTCAACGGGCATAATAAGGCTATAGAAACTGGGATTTCTATTCTCTATAGATCCTGTTTGCATGTTTTCTACCCCTGATTGGTGTTAAGAGTTTGTGGCTTGTTTGAAATTGAGTTGTTTCTGTGACTAAGGTGGACAGTGGTGTCACTTAGAGTGGTATAGTCTCCAGGTCTTGAAATTGTTCTTTTAGAGCTACACTTTGCACTTTTGTGGTTCAGTTTCTGTTGTCATCTGCGGTTGGGGTTCCAATGGTCCTAATGCTTTGTGTTGGTTCTTTTTTGTTTCTAGTTGGTATTGGTGGTGGGGATTATAACGTCAATCACTCGTTCTTGTGATTGGTGGTGAAATTGGTGTCGGGGGCCTTTTCTTCATGTGACTCTTGGATGCGGCTACTCTCCTTGTTTCACATTCAATGTCAAGTCAGTGTCATACCGGGATAACATAAGTTAGTAGTGTTGTTCTTTTGTGCGCATGGTGACCATTTATGTATCCAGATAAATTTGTTGTTTTATCTGTTGTTCGGGTGGGTGGTGGGTATTGAGTTTGAGTTATGGGGTTATTTCTTGCTGATGTTGTAAATTGGTGGCTTATTTCTGTTATGTGAGTAGGCCAGTGGCATTCCCTGTTATTGGGGAGTTCATAAGGAAACTTTGATGTTATTGGAATGTTGTATGTGATCTTCATTTTCAATGCTCTCAAGAACATTGAAATGCACTTTAACTTTCTAAAATTAATAATCAGTTAGTTATTCGTGACTAATCTGTGTATTACCATTTTCATTTTCTATTCTTTCACTAATGGAACCACATTTATAGATTCTCCTTATCAATGACTAAACTTCATTGAAAAGTTTACATGTCAATTTATTGAGTTACTTTTGAATTACTTGCTATCCTGTGAATTGAGAAGTCATCCTATCCTGCCCTTAGTACATTACTGAACTTCTCCTAACCACTTGATATGATCCAAATTGTGGCCATGTCTGCTTGATTTGACCATTTGATTGACCCATTTTGATATATACACATACATATATGCATGTGTGTATGCATGTATGTATAGAGTGGCCCTAGGTCCAACATGTATTTCAATCATTTAAATCTGATGGTGTATAAACTGCCCAACTTTAATAAGTTAAACATTTATTTTAGGCATATACATCTAGCGGTTTATGTCACTGCAGCTGGAGTGAGATTTGGGCTAGTCTCCTATATTTTAGGGTTGGTTATGTATGTGGAGAGGAGGGGAGAATGGGTGGGTTGGGTGGTGGGGACAGAGTTGGATGGAATGAGGGTGGCCCACAGGTCAAACTATTAGTCAGTTGGGTATTGACATCATGATAGGATCATTTCTCCATGTGAATTGTTAGAATAATGTTATAAATTTTTTTTCTTCTTTTGGTTAAAGATTCATTTGGAAACATCAAGTTGATTGAATATTTTGGCAAATGGATGGTTAGCTGGTCCATATGTGTCGAGGTTGGATACTTGTTTCTCCCTTCTGGCCTAAATTTTTTTATTGCTACTAATTGCCATGTTTTAGGATGGAAAAGTGTGGAAATAGTACCTACCTATTGGTGTCCTCTATTTGCTCGCTGCACTTATTACTTGCTGTTGCTGGCATTAAAGCTTTCATTATGCCAAGATTTTGAACAAGCATCCAAAAGACACACCTAATATGTGAATCTCAATATTCATTTATGACAGATTCTATATTAGGAAACAAATGCAATATAAGTGGTTCATCATTTTTTGTTGATTTAATTTGTTTGGTTGCCGCATAACCTCGGTTAAGGAAATTATTTGTTCTACCTTCTTCCATCTTTACACCAGTTAATCCAGGAAGGGCCAATGCACACTGTCAAGGGTAGTTTACAAAGGTTATTTAATGCCAAATCCAAATCACACCGGTTGGCATGGGCATGTACAGAGAAGGTGTGAAGTAGTCCCTATAAGAGTCTTGAAGATTTACATGTTCAAGTTACTATGAAAAGACGAAGACCATTGGAGGCTTCAATGAAGTGGTTTGAAAAGACATGGAGAGTGGAGTGGAGTTACTAGAAATATGGCTGTAAATAGGGTTAAGTGGACAAATAGAACTCAAAAGGCTGACCGTAAGTAGATGGGATGAGGCTTCAATGATCATGATGACGGCGACAATGACTAAAGACAAACCCTTTCAGTTTGGTAAGTTTAGTTCGCTTTTTGCCAGTGAAACAAGCTGAGAGAATTAGTCATTGTCATGCTTTAACATATTTATGGAGTTCGTAAATAGGTCTTATAACTATCAATCATTTTGAATATATGAACCGTGTTTCTCAATTGCAAGGGTCTGAAGTCCATTTTAATTTATTTCTGTCCTGGAATTTAAATGATCTTTTAACGACCTTTCTTCTGTTTGGCGGAATTTGCTCTCCCAGCTGGCTACTAAAGTTTTAACTCTGGTATGTTCAACTTGGTGTCATATACTTACTGCATATGAAAATTTATTGTTGATTTTTTCGGAAGCTTAATAATATTTCTTTTTTAGATACAACAAGCATGATCAATGCCTCTTTCATCTTTCTTCTGCTGGAGTGGTCTTGACCTGCCACGCTGCAAAGAGTATATATGTTTCAATTAATTTTCTGTTCCATGGAATAGTAACTCATTCTCGATCTTAGTTAGATGTGAGTGACTAATATTCTGTGAACAAAATGATACTTTTTTCTTCTCCTAATGGTAATGCTTCTGTTTGCGTTTTGAGAAGAGGATTATCTCTTCTGACGAAGTCAGTCAGCTGCCTATAATTACTGGGCCACATCAGCAAAATTGGTGTCTTCCGCCAGGTTTCTGGAGTCTTTTGGGCTAAAAGGTGACCCTTTTCCCCCTTGATTTATGGTGTAAATCAACCAATTTTCTGATGTGGCACCGTGATAATGGTGCTAGAGGGTCATTGTGAGAGATTATGCTTGTGGGAAGCTCTCCTTCTAAGGTAGCACACTGAACCGCTCACTTATTTATTCGTTTATTTGAATATATTTAATATTTTGTTTTCCTTTTTTGAGGCGGTTCAATGATTAAGGGTGTGTTGGTGATGAGTGCACCTAAACAGTAATTTATTTGAATATTTCCCAATAGTGGATGTGTAAGAAACCATATACCAACCCAAAAGCTTAGGCTGATAGGTGGAAGGCCCATACATGTATATTAACACATGTCAAACCTATTACTTAGACGACGTGGGATGTGGGACTTCCCAACACTCCCCCTCATGTGCAGGCCCAAGAGATTTTATGGACGGGCCTGTCATGTGGGCTACAAAAGAATGATGGCCACGTTGGCTACACAAGTATAACGGGATTGAAACCCGCTCTGATACCATGTACCAACCCAAAAGCTTAAGCTGATAGGTGGAAGGCCCTATATAGGTATATTAAGACATGTCAAGCCTATTACTTAGGCGATGTGGGATGTGAGATTTCCCAACAAGATGGTTATATCTACTGGCGTCGTACTCATGAACACATTAGGTTAGGGTTTTAATTTTCCAACTTCCTGCACACGTGTTATTGATTTCACCTACCAAACTCTATCATCAATATTATGGAGCTTTTAAGTTGGAAAGCACTGCATCTACATGCCTGCCATGCCAAAGGTATAACGGAATGGAAAATCACCCATTCTGCCAAAATATCCAAATTGATTATGATTAGGGGTACTACTTAATTCTCGCTAATAAAAACATGAAGATTCAAACACATGTTCCGGGCTTATGGCTTTCAAGAGATGCTGAATAAAAATTACCTATGAGATACCTGTACTGCAGCTGCCATGCAGGTGACATAAGCAACTGTCTCTGGAGCCTCTTCTCTCCCCCACCATAAATAGCTGGTTCTGGAGCCTATTTTAAGTGCATCCGATTGTTTGCTTATATTTTCTATCTGTAAGTTTTGTTCATTCCATATAAATTAGCCATATAATTTAGTCCTACTTGACAGATAAGGAAGAATAAGAAATAGGTCATGTTACTGTCAGCGCCGAATAAGAATTAGGATTAATATTTAGTTTTATTACTACCAGGATCGTTTTTTGTTTTCCAACAAGCATACTGTTAGAAATATCCTTCATTCGGTCTAGAACAATAGATATTTGCGTCCCTTCTGTGATGCCTAGATAAAGGAGGCACGGTGATAGATTGATTAGATGCGAATTAGAGGTGTGCAGAAGACCTTGCTGTTCAAATGATCCTATCCCATAGTTCTAGACCCTCAAAAGTGACCTCTGTCTGGATTAGTTTCAAAATAAGACCAATGCCAATTTATGGGGGTAAGTGTGTGAGAGGGATTGAATTGATTGTTAAGTAAGCTCCTTAAGGTAAAATGGGAGCTCTAGTAAAAAGGCATTTTAGAAAATTTAGTATTTCTGAAGGGTAGAATTGATCTCAATAAATGCAAGTGTAGCCTGAGTGCATTAGTTGCTACTTGCTACAAAGTTGATGCACATATCGACAGAAACATACTGGACTAACAAACAGCATCGTCTAGGCGAGAATCATGAGGCACACATGACACATGCCTTCTCATCTGAGTCCTAATGAGTCATTCCACGCCCCTTCTTTTCTCTTCTCACCCACAATATATTCCCCTCAAAGCATCTTACATCAGCAAAAACAGTCTAGAAAAGGCAACAAAACCAGAAGCAAGCAATTCACCTCAAACATCTCTCTCTCAAGCGCTCTTTCTCTAATCCCATACACCAGAAGAAGAGAAGAAGAAGAAGATGATGAGAGAAGAGGACCACATGGATCGGATCTCCTCTTGGGAAGACCAACTCCCATCTCCAGAAGAGCTTACTCCTCTCACTCAAACCCTCATCACCCCTGACCTTGCCAAGGCATTCGATATCAGTATCACTATAAATCGCAATCCTTCCTCCAACCCACCTCTTCCACCTCCCTCCTCCGAGTTCATTGACTCAGGCAGACCGGACGAGCAAGCCCTACCCGTCAAGAGGCCTCGGCTAATGTGGACCCCAGAGCTCCACAAGCGGTTTTTGGATGCCCTGACCCACTTGGGGATGGAGAATGCTGTGCCCAAGAAGATATTGCAGCACATGAGTGTCGATGGGCTTACCAGACAGAATGTCTCCAGCCATCTGCAGAAGTACAGGCTCTTCTTGAAGCGTATGCGGTGCCTGTTGCTTGCCGAAGGCGGTATTGCCTCGCTGGACCATCTCTCTGCCAGTATGCCTGTCCCACATCATTTCCTTGACCAGGATGGTGGGCCGTCGTTTCAAGGAGAGGGTGGGGAGAACTACCTGCCATCCATGCCACCTGGGAACCATCAAATGGCTGCTGTTGCAGTGGAAACACCAGCTCACCAGCAGCAGCACCAGCCTGGGGATGATTGAATTCTGGTATTTTTTTTTCCTGGCTGTACTTTGGGTATTTGGGTGTTGAGGAAATTGGATTTGGGGAATTGTGTTATGTTAGGGTGTTTTTTTTTTTTTTTTTTTTTTTTGGGGTGGGTGGGGGTTGATTGTGCTGTTTCTAGGTGTTTCAATTCTGCACGGTTTTTTTTTTTTTTTTTGGGTGGGTGGCTTTGTGTAATTTAGGATTAGTTTGGGTGTTCAAGAATTTGGAGGAGTTTGGATTTGGGGATTTGTTTCTAATGTGTCTGAAGGAATTTTAACTATGGAAATTGGGCAGGGTATGAACTGAGTAATGGTTTTTTTTTTTTTTTGAGCCTATGACTTGGGAGGAATTTGGACAAAGGGAAGTTAGGTTTTTATATTTTTCTTGTTTGTTTATTTTGAGGAAATTGAATCATCGGGGCAATTAGGATTCTAGGTTTTGTGTTTTTGCGTCTTACAAATATTGAAATGAGCAATTAAGGTGGAAATGCTTGGCGTGGTGATGGGCATAATAGGGTTTTGGAAACTGGGATTTCTATTTTTTCCTTGATTCTATTTGCATACTTTGTAACTTTGGTAGTTGCTTTCTGGCTCGTCTGAAATAGCTGTTTCTTGTGACAAAGGTGGATGGTGGTCTCACCTAGAGTGCTACAGTCTCAAGGTCGCGATTGTATTCAGCTTCTGAATGTCTTCTCCAGCCTCGGTTCTGATAATCTCATGTTGGTCTTTAGTTTGGGTTTTGGTTATCGTGATGGTGGTTGCAATGACAATTGGCAATTTCCTTGTTCTTGTGGTTAATGGTTTGAATTGCCCTTGAGGGCTTTGTTTACTTGACAATTGAATGTGTGTATTCTCCTTGTTCGCATCCGGTGCCAAGTTTCAGGCTATATCCAGGTAATATAGGTCAGTGGTGTTGTCCTCTTGTGTGCATGTTGCAGTGCATGTGTATATAGATGTATTTGTTATTAGTTGGAAAGGAACCTAAGTTGTGTGGTTGTTTCATGCATCTTTGATGACATTTTTGTCATAATTGTTGTAAAATGCATTCCTTAAAAGTTACATTGTGTGAATAGGTCAATGAAATTCCCATTGATTGGGGGTGTTTAGAAGAAAATCTATATGTTTTAGATGTTATAGTTACTCTGAACTTTCATTGTTCTAAAACATTGAAATGCTATGATACATGATTCTTAAGAAATAGGCAAATCGTCATGTCCTATGATACCCGGATACTTGTACAAGCCCAATGTATCTGTATCGGACCGATTTGATGGTTGTATTGGTATCTGATACTACACTGATACTTCTAGAGAACAAGTTTAACCTATCCTATTTATAAAGTCCTTTATTTCATATAGTTCTGTTAATATTTTTACTTCTCACCATAAAATTGCTAGAAAGGGACGAAAACAATGATAATTTTATTGATTAAGAAGTGATCTAAAGAAAAAATTATTTGTATCCGTATCTGTGTCTTTGATTTTCAAAAGTGAGGAGTCATATCCCCGACCTCCGTATCAGTGTCCATATCCATATCTATATCTCGGCATCATAGGTCATGTCATATTATATATGGTATTTAGTTTTTGAATGGTATACGGTACTTCAATTTTATATCTAAAATTTGTGTCCTTGCAGTTTCCATGATGAACCCCTGCCATATCCTTCCCATCCTAGGTATCATGGTGAAATGCGCTATGATTTTCTAAAATTAGACAAGTATTCATGATTAATTGGTGTATTTCCATTTTAATTTTCTCTTGTTTTAGTAATGTAACAACATTTGCGGATTGTCTGTCTTGTCAAGACTTAAATCTCAATTAAAGATTTTTATGGTCTGTTAATGATTTAGAACTGATCATATCCTGCTATTAGTTTTGTCAAGAATTAAATTCTTATGCCGTACAATAACAGGTTAACCTTTTGGTGTTACTGTTTATCAAGACTACTCACTCCTTTTTGGGGATGTGGAGGAGTTTGATATAAGCGGGCTGGATGAAGGAAAAGTGCCCTGCAACTTAAAGAGGTGGTCAGTACGCTGCTGATGTAACAGCAGGATATTTTCTCTGATAGAATGATTAAAAGGTATAATATACCTTTAAAAAAAAGGATAAAGAATCAAGGTTCATTTGGATGCACCACCAATTAATTTCAATATTTTGGCAAATGGAAGGTTACTTGTTCCAACAACAGGGTTGTTTGTTTGAGTATTCTAGATGCTACTATATGAAAATTAGTGTTGATGCCAGACTCTGGTTTCCCCTCTTCTCAGCCTTGATTTATTACTGTCATTTATTGGATGTTTAGTATGGAAAAGCTGCAGAAATAGTACCTACCTAATGTGGTTCTTTATCTTCACGCTGCAATAATTAATTGCCAGCGCTTGAGCATCTATTATTCCAACATGTTGAACCTTGAAAGTTTAAACACACCCAATATACGGATATCAATATTCATTAGTAGCGAATAATGAAAGAAGTACAGTAAAAGCTGTTCACCATTGTTTTTTATTCAATTTGTTTGGTTGGTGCATAAGCCTTGGTTTGGGAAAACTTATCTTCTTCCTTTCTCCACCTTTACATCAGTTAAGCTAGAAGGGTAAATGTAAAATGCTTAAGAATGTTTACCTAGCCTATTTAGCACCATTCAAAACATGCCCTTACAGTTTGATAATTAAAGTCACTTTCTTGCAAATGTTGTATGCTCAGAGAATCATTTATTTTGTTATGGTTTAATAAATTCTGGAGTTCTTAAATAGGTCCTATAACTGTTAGTTATTTTGAATAGATGGGCCAAGCGTCCATGCGTCTCAGTTGTAAAGGTCTAGTGTCCTACTTTATTATCTTTCTGGAATTTGTTTGATCTTATAACCATCTTCCTTCTGTTTGGTGGAATCAGCTCTCCTAGATGCATTCAGATATGAATGTCAACTCTGGTATGTTCAGCTTAGCATTGTAAATTTACTGCATCTTGATTCTTCAAACTATCTTAATAATTAATAAGCATTTCTTTTCTTAGATACAGCAAGAAAAAGTCAATGCCTTGTTTATCCTTTTGGCAATTAGTTTGAATATCTGTTGGCATGATCTTGACCTGTTTCACTATAAAGATTTCATTTTTTTTTTCTTTTAAATTTTCTCCTTCATAGACAAGGATTAGACCCATTCTTTGCAAAGGGGCATAATCATATTTCTGTTTGTCATTGTTCTTTATTAGGTGTGAGTGAATTGCGTTGATTCCGTGAACTAATGCTTGTAGAAATTGGTGGTGTCTGATACCACTTGTAGGAACATTGGATGGGCTCACACTCAACACACCATACAGCTCATGAGGCACTCAATACAGAGGACAGACTTTTATTTAAAACATTTCATTCAGCTGCCCTCATACGACTCGACTTACACTCACTGCACGACACAAGTTACAGAACTATCACAGATGCATCATCACAACTGAACTGAACTTGCATTTCACTTGATTGACCTGAACTTAACTCTTTTTTCTTTCTTTCTTTCTTTCTTTGTTTTTTTTTTTTTTTTTTTTTGAAAGGAGAACTTAACTCATATATATATATATATATATATATATATATATATATATATATATATAGCTTTCTTGAATTGGATCGGTGAAAATCAGGTGATGGGGAAACTATCCACGTAGATTGATTTCTAACCTGGTGATAAAGTCAGCTTAATGACTCATCACCTTTTTCTAGTAGGTTCGACCACTGAGAGACGTCGGTTCTCTCCTTGCCACTTGGATAGATCAGTTGATGTTTATGTCAGAGGAAGGTGAGAGACGCGGTGAGGAAATGAGAGGCGATGTGGGACACAACCTCTGTGGGTAGAGAGATGGGGTTGACAAAAGGCTAACAGTAGTGTCTTTTGAATGAAACGTATGTAGGAGAATTGTCTCCTGTGACAAAGTCAACTGCCTATCATTACTGTGCCGCATCAGTACAAAACATGTTTGTTGAAATGTTGGGCACAAAATTGTTATGACATATCTAATCTAGAAAGTCATTAAATCAGAAGGGAGGTGGGGATGAAAGGGGTGTTTGATAGTATGTAGGAGACAACTGTAAAGAACCATCTGAAACTACATGCACAAGTTGAAAGGTAAAGAACCATCTGATGGTTGATTAAGGTCAATTTTGGACTTTGTTTGGTTTAAGGATTTGAAATCACCATGTGCCACCTGTGTACGGTGATTGGGACTCATTTGTTGCTGTTGTAATTTTACTCGGTCCTGTTCGCTGAATGTCCTTTTTTCTCTTTTCTTTTTTCCTTTTTTTTTTCTAGTCCTTATTTTTCATTCTTAAATTACAATGTAGTGTGTTTATGGTTCTAAAGTATTTTTATTTAATCTAGAAACACACCTCTATCAATTTATATTTGTTTGGTTGAGTCGGTGTGAGGTCTTTCAGGCCTACAAAAATTTTCGCCCCTGGTGGGTTTTAAGTTATATATAGTTGTATCAAGTTTTAATGTTCCCTGGAACACACTTTAAGAGGAGAATGAAGCTGCTCTCTTGGTTTGGGCATGGAGTGAAGTCATTTATGTGTTGCTCTTGGATAGCAGTGATTAGAGAATCAACCATCTCGTATCGAGTCAGTCTTGATTGCTATGGATACCAATTGCCATTTGAATGGGATTCTTTCAACACATTCAAGCATCCAAAGTACACTGACCTACCCTGGGGTAGCTGGGCGAGACCTATGTTTTGATGACTTAGGGAGGTCGCCCCAGGTCGGATCTTGAAACTTTCCAAATAGTCCAATGGGCCATTTACTATGCCCCATCTATGTTTAAACAATTGCCCCACGTGTGTAAATGTCTAAACCTTCGCCCGGTAGAAACGAAGAGAAAACGCTCCCTCTTCTTTGATTGAGATCTCTTCGTGCCAATCAAGCTCATCGTCGCCTGTCCCTGTGGAAACAAACTTCTTCTCGGACGTTTCGACAACTAGGTCGTGCTGTCTCGGCACTTGTTAAGCATTTTTCCAATACTCTGTACTGTAAAGGAGGTCGAGGCTAATCATCCGAGGGCTATGTATGTATGGAAGTAGATCACATGTGATGTTTTTATTTTTATTTTTAGTTTGGTTCTTGTAAAATCCCAGATTTTGGGTTTTGATTTTTCTTGGTCCGAGAAAGTGCATCGATTGGATCGAGCTCGATCTAATGAAGAGTTCGTCAGTTCAAGACCACACTTCTGAGAGATCGTCAGTTCAAGACCACGCTTCTTCACCCTCCCCTCTCTCTCTCTCTTTCTCCAAATAACCGTAAATAATCGAACCCTTGTTCTCTCACATTCACTCCCCATATTTAGTATAATCCTAATTATTGTACACCTAAATCTGAATCCCTTAATCTCCAAATCCTAATTTCAAATCATAAATCCCTAAATTCTAATCCAATCCCTAAGCCCTGAATCGCCAAATCTGAGCATATCTAAAAATTCAAAGATGACCAAATTCACTCCCATTTCATGTCTTGTTACCCTCACTATGAGTCAAAGATCCATCAGTCACTTGAAAAACTAAAAAATAATAGAAGCCCCACATATCTAAATTTTGTATTAGCCAGGCTTAATAAAACTGGATTGATTTAGCATTGCCTTGTACACACTTATCTTGCCAGAATCGTTAGAGGCTTTTCGCAAACCAAACCATTTGTTTTTTTAGTTAGAATATGCTGATTACTCACTTCAAATCCTTGTGCAGTTACTAAAATGCTACATACCAATATACCTTTATCGGTAGCAATTATTCTAGATCATCAATCAACTGCTTGAGGACCACCTCTACAAGTCTATCAATTGGACACAGCATTAGGCCACCAGGATTTATGCCTTGGGCCCACTGACCAAATTAAATGGTTCATAGAGATGATGAGTACATGCATTGATTATGAAGCATGACCCAAGTCGAAAAATGAAAAACTAGAGTTGGGCTTGTTCGGGTTTGATTGGAACCAATATTTATAACCCACATAGAAAGTTGTGGGAGTTGCTTATGGACTTTAGGAAATGTTCTTGTATCCAGTTTTTTTTCTCACACTTATTCACCTTGAATTTACAGTGATATCTCATAGGCATTGATTTTGACATATAAATTTGAGTGAAACAGGATATTGTAAGTTTGAGTTGATTTTTTATAAGAGAAATCAATGTTAGCCAATGTAGTTAAATATTTTGTGCCTATATGTTTAAATGTAATATATTTTTTCTTTTACTATTAGGTGAAAAATATATAGCAAAAAAAAAAAAAAAAAAAATGGTTGACCTTTTCAATTGACCATTATCTGCCCCACCTAGCCATATAAGTCATGTCTACATGATCCAGTTGGCATCCCTGATCAGGTGAAACTCAGGAAATGAAGTTCATTTGAGCATATGCTGCTTCTGCAAAGATACCTACAGCAGGCTGGTCCTTTTAGTGCTGAGAAAAAAGGGTCTGAAGAAACCGATTGGGGACAGCTACAGAACTCTCTTCTTTCTAAAGGATTACTGGATAAAACCATAATAACAGATTCCATTGATGAGTGGGGTTTGCTGATTTCTTTGTCAAGATCTTGTTAGCCTTTTAAGGTGGTCCATATGTGTTGTGATGTCATGTGGGTGGACCCCAAAAGTGGCAGCCCTCTTGCTTGTGTTCATTATTCTTTTATTAGAAAAATAGAAAGCTTCCCTATAAATCTTCCCTCGTGGAAATGTTGAGAGGGAACTTGGCATAGATCCCTTTATAACAGGATTATGGTCCTTCGAGCTGCCATTCTAATTCTACTCTGTTTACTATCAGAGCAAAGAAGAGATTATACAAGGGAGTGAACTGAGGAAGAGGTTGTTGTAGGAGATTCATTTTAGTTCATTGTGGTGTTCTAGGATCAGTGTAGGTATTCAGAAAATCTCCATTCCATGCAAGTTCAGCGATGCGTTAACAATTTAACATGCAGAAGGTTTAGATGTGAGGGTTTGATTGGATTTTGGAACCTTGTGATTTTTGAACAATCAGATTTTCTTAATCCAAATTCATCCAATAGATTGGTAGCCTCCTGTGATGAAATATTATCCTTGGATATTTGTTGAAAATCTGAATTCCTATGCCTTTTTACCCCTTGGATATCAGTTTACACCATGGTCCCCAGCATATCCATAGGTCTTATTCTCTAAGTTCTAACAAATTTAACCACCCGGTTTGATACTCTTCCAATCCAATCCAAATAAGGAACCCTAGCAGATCTTCCACACCGGCAAAAACCCAGTTTATTATGTGTTTGGTCCCCAACTCTAATGGAGCTGACTGCACCCCTATTTGATTTTGAGCCCAACCCCAACCCCATGTATAATAATATACAAATACATATATATATATATATATATATATTAATCTAATATTAGGGATACAAATGGGTTCAAGTCCATTGCGGACTTGGACCCAATCAGGTGGACCATGATTGGGTCCGAGTCCTCGATGGACTCAGTCCGAGTTTATTGGGTTGGGTCCTTTGGGTAACTAGGTGATTGAGCGCCTATTGACATCCCTATATAATATATAGTTATAATGTATGATTTCATATAATGTAAAATAATATTATATGCCATGGATCTGGGAAATGGATATTTGGAAGAACTTTCTGAAGAAATTGTATGGGGCTCCAAATCTGAGATTAGATCTGTATCTGTGAAAAAAAGGCAAATTCATGTCTATTCAAACATGATAGTAAGGCGTGGGTGAGTGTTTTAGGCTGTTTCTGAAATTCTCTCATCCAAACGCCCAAGTAGTTATTTAGATTGTGCAGCATCTTATAGAATTTCTTATACTGTATTTCTGTAAGTGGTTGACTATGAAAAATCAAAGTTGAATATCCAATGGAAGATGAGAAAAGAAACCCAGGCATCACACCCTAGAGGTAAGCCTAGGTCTCAATCCTCTAATTCTGAGCTGATGTATAAAAACAGAAAATAACAAAATAATTTATATTTTGGACCCCATCTTTGAAAACTAGGCTACTGGCCAAGCCCAAAGATCAACTGCGCCAGCCAATGGGCCCATTATGAGAGCCCAACTGGCCCATGAGCCCAAAGTGGGAAGATCTGCCATATCTAGGCCCACTTGGGGTGTGGGCATGAGTAGTACCCACTGCTTTAAATGGTTTAAATTTATGCACGAGTCCATACATATAGCAAGAAGATGTGATTTCTTTCTATTTGAGAATTAGTAAATATTATTTTTATTATTTTGATGACGTGGTATCCCTAGGGTATATGACCCAATAGGGCTATTTCCTTGGGTGGCGTCTGCTAAATCCACTCAAACGCACGTTATGAAAATATGAGTCAGGTTTTGAACATAAGATGTCAGGAGCAAATCCATGGCATATGCCTTATGCTATATATATAAGGACGATCCTTACGGTCTGATGCATGGTGTTGAACGCCTAGTAGGGCTCACCTTATGATCCATCCAAATGGATTACACATACACAATCTCCTATAGTCACCGAGTCCCATGAATTTGCACAGATTGAAATGGACCGGACCATTGGATTCTTACCTCATATATCCTCGTATGCTTGCTCTTACATTCTTGCAAACGAGACTAAAATGACTGGACCACATGCAACTCGTTTTGCATGACACGCTGATTCTCGTGGGCTCACGATGGCTAATTATTGGGTGCTGTAAACGCCTACTTTTGAATTCTCCATTCCAAATCTAAGCAGTCTTTAGAACAGAACAGTTCACAATAATCTGGTTCTCAAGGCAAAAACATCTAATCTTTTGAGGCTCGATCCTCTCTCTACCTTGGAGAATTCTTTGAACTGAACATTATAATCAATCATCTGAGCTCACCCATGAATCAAAATGGCTCAAAATCAATCCCAACTTGCAGCAACTCCTACCTAAATTCTAGGCCCACCAAAGAAATTCTCACTATCAAATTGGTCCCCCCTACAACACTCGAATTTACTTGGAGTGAGGAACAAGGAAGGAGGGTGAGTGGAAGGCATCTGATCCTTGAGAAAAGAGGAACAACAAGAAAAGAAATTCGAGCATTGATGCTATTCCTGAAATGCCTTGTTTTGGAAGCAATGCCAATTTACTTTCTTTTTACGTCAGATGTCACCAAAAGTTACCGAAGAGAATGCTAATTACTAGTGGCTTATATCTTGGAGTGAGCCCTACTTATGAATATAAAAGGCTGATTATCAACCTTGAGAAGATCCAACTCCCGAGTGTAAATAAAAGACTCCCTGTTCGTGTAATAAATGTTGTGGCTCTGATAGGACTTATTGCGTGTGTGGGGATAATTTCATAATACCGAGATTGTGCTAAGCTCTAGTAAGAGTACCAGTTAGGCATATCCTGGTATCGGTTTCATGCATCTCGGTCAAACAGCTGAGTTTGGTAAAACAAGCTGAGTTCGGTCAAACAGTTGAGTTTGGTCAAACAGGCTGAGTTCAGTCAAACAGTATCAGCTATGCAGCTCACCTCGGCCAAGTACTTCATCTAGGCAGCAATGCCAGATGACAAAACAGCCACGTTGCAGTACGAACTGACAGATAGGATGGGTGCCGAACGGTCACATCCACTAGAGATCGAGGTATGGGCAGATGGGACATCCCCTTTTCACCTACCTTTACTAAGGAAGCTTCTGATGTGACTTCCCCACATCTATATTATGTGAAAGGTAAACACAGAAAGAAGGAGAGTTCAGATACGCAAGGACCCCCCTTACTCTAAGCTTTCTCTCTTCTTCTCCACCTCACTTCACCCTTTGTTCAGTGACGCCACTAACTCAGGCTTCGGAGGGCCTTACGCTGACTGCAGCCAGGGTCTCTGACTATCACTTCTCCACTCCTTTCAGGTTTTCAGACAGCTAATCATTCCCGAGGAGCCTAATCTCCATCCCAGCAATCCCATAAACTCCATATATCTATCCAAGTAAGTCCGCGATATTTTTTTGCACTTACAATTGACGCCGTCTGTGGGAAACGATTCAAAAATGCCATGCCTCATAAAGTTAAGAAGGGCGGAGAATCATCAATGGCCTTGCCACCGCCGCCGGTGGTACCAGCACAAGTCTGGTGCAGCAAGCATAGAAGGACTTGTGCCTCAGTTGGGTGCATCTTCAAGGACGACGATAGTAGTTCCCCGGTAAGATAACCTTATGATGGCGCCACCCCAGCAGAAAGTTCATCTACAGAAAAGCCCCATCTTCAAAGCGACACTGACGACGACAACAACCCACTCATCGCGGATATCAGGGCCCAAAACCTTGTATCCAAGAGCAAGATGAGTTGATTCGTTAATCTCCACCAGCAGTTCCAAGAGAAGACGAAGTCCCCAATTTCGTTTCCTCGGTCATCTTCGGCGGCACGATCCTTTACTGTCAGCCTCGGTGGCACGATCCTCTATTGTGTGGGGATAATTTCATAACACCGAGATTGAACTAAGCTCCGGTAAGAGTACCAGCTAGGCATATCCTGGTCTCGGTTTCATGCATCTCGGTCAAACAACTGAGTTTGGTCAAACAGGCTGAGTTTGGTCGGTCAAATAGCTGAGTTCGGTCAAGCAGTACCAGCTATGCAGCTCACCTCGGTCAAGAACATCATCTAGGCAGCAATGCCAGATGACAAGACATCTACGCTGTAGCATGAACTGACAGATAGGATGAGCGCCGAACGGTCACATCCATCAGAGATGGAGGTATGGGCAGATGAGACATCCTCTTTTCACCTACCTCTACTAAGGAAGCTTCTGATGGGACTTCCCCACCTCTATATTATGCGAAAGGTAAACACTAGAATGGAGGAGAGTTTAGATACACAAGGACCTCCCTTACTCTAAGCTCTCTCTCTTCTTCTCCACCTCACTTCACCCTTTGTTTAGTAACGCCACTAACTCAGGCGTCAGAGGGCCTTGCGCTGACTGCAGCCAGGATCTCTGACCGTCGCTTTTCCTCTCCTTTCAGGTTTTCAGACAACTAATCATTCCCGAGGAGCCTAATCTCCATCCCAGCAATCCCATAAACTCCATATATCTATCTAAGTACGTCTGTGATATTTTTTTGCACTTACAGCGTGCATGTGTGTAGAAGCGTGAAACATGCTATCCACAGTCAATCAAGTCACACAATAAGAGAGAAGTTCACACATAGATTAATGGGTTCGCAGAATTGCCTACGTCAACAGAAAAGAAACTTAGCTTTGCTTTGGGTTCTCATTATCTCTCTTATGATTGTGGACACCCAATATGTAAAAAGAACTTTCATTTTGTGCTGCTTAGATATTTAACAGATGACTCAATTGTAGAGTTCTATTTCAAGATTTTGTATCAAATCCTCATAGGATCTGAACTCCACAAGGAATGTCCCACCCTGTCCCACCCAATACGTTAAAAAAACCTTCATTTTGAGCTGCTTAGATATTCAATTGATAACTCAATTGTAGAGTTCTATTTCAAGATTTTGTGTCAAATCCTTATAGGATCTGAACTCCATAAGGAATGGTAACCAACCCTCCCCTCCCACCCCAAAAAAAAATTAATCATTTTCATGCAATTAATACAAAAAAATCTACCATGGGACCCACGTAACGATAATACGGACAGTTCAAGATGAATGATGTCTTCCCTTCCGCCAGATATCCTCAAATATTACTTCAATAGGAGTGGATACTACCATTCGATTGAGCACACAACTAATAAATAACGTGATTAATAGAAATTATGCATTACTAATCATATGTGATAATCCCATCATCAGTAACGGGACCCACACCCAGTCACCATGAACAACTGTCACATGGGAAGCTTCCGGAAGAGGTCTGCTGCCAAGGGTTTTTTTCATCGATATAACACCCACAGCCGAGGTGACGACGCCGGTGGAACTCACCTCCACCGCTTCACGCCGAGTGCGTCCAGCTCATATGACGGAGTTCCCGATATGAGCGAACATGCATGCGTGGTGCCGAAGCACCTTCTTGAAGAAGAAAGGTCGGTCGGTCCAGCTCACTGTATATAATAACAGAACATGCAAAAAGAAAGGAACTGAGATGTTCGTCCCTACACCCACCGTCACCAAACACCACCAACTTTTAGATTCTCTCTCTTTTCTTTGCTGGTCATTCCATATCTGTCTCAAATCTCATCAATCCTCACTTTCTTCTTCTTCTTCTTCTCTTTCTTTAGCTACAGTCAGTAGACGAGCCATGGCCGATGTATTAATCTCTGTCATTGTACAAATGACACTGGAAAAGCTGACCACCCATCTCATGCGAGAAGCTACTTGCATATGGGACTTAAGGAAAGAGGTAAACAAACTCTCCAACACATTAACCACAATTCAATCCGTTCTCTACGATGCAGAACAAAGGCAGATAAAAGAGGAGGCTCTGAGAAAATGGCTAACAGATCTCAAATATGCCACCTACGACGCAGAAGACGTTCTGGATTGCTTCTCCTTCCAAGCTCTGCGCTTTGAAATCGTGAACGGGGGAAGAATTAAGGTATGTGGATTCTTCTTATCTTGTGTTCATTCAAATCCTGTTTTCTTTCGACGAGAAATAGGACGCAGGATCAAAGATGTTAGAGAGAGATTGGATGAGATTGCCAAGGACCGAGCTGACTTTCATTTGAGAGTGTGTGATGAACATCATAGGTATGGGGATGTGGGAAAGATGGAAAAGCCAAAGACCAGTTCTTTGATAGATGAGAACGTTGTTTTTGGGAGAGAGGAAGATAAGATGAAGATTACAGAGATTTTGTTGTCTGATGGTGATTTATCTGTTATTCCCGTTGTGGGTATGGGAGGACTTGGGAAGACGACGCTTGTGCAGCTTGTATACAATGATGACATTGTAAAGCAACATTTTGAGCTGAGAATGTGGGTCTGTGTAGGGGAAGATTTTGATGTGAGAAGGATCACGAGGGCCATTATAGAATCAGCAACTAGAAGAGCTCCTGAGGTTACAGAATTGGATCCCCTTCAGATGAATCTGAAGGAGACACTGAGTGGAAAAAGATTTTTGCTTGTGTTGGATGATGTGTGGACTGAGAAATCCAATGAATGGGAAGTTTTGAAGGCCCCTCTTAAAGTTGGAGCAAAAGGAAGTAGAGTTATTGTGACAACTAGAAGTGAACAGGTTTCTTTGATTGTGAGAACCATTCCCTCATACAGTCTCAATGGCTTGTCTGATGAGAATTGTTGGTCGTTGTTCAAAAGATGCACTACAATTGAAGGAAGATTGGTCGAAAATTCAAACTTTGAGGTAATGGGTAGAGAAATTGTAAATAAATGTAGGGGTTTACCTTTGGCAATAAAGGCAATTGGAAGCCTCCTGCGTTCTAAAATGGAGGAAACAGAGTGGGATCTTGTTATGAAAAGTGAAATATGGGATTTGCCTATAAAAGCTGACGTCTTGCCTGTTCTAATACTCAGTTACCATCATCTTCCTGGACATGTCAAGCAGTGTTTTGTGTATTGCTCTATATTTCCAAAAGATTACAGGTTTGAGAAGGATAAATTAGTACAGTTGTGGATGGCGGAAGGATTTGTCCAGTTCAAGGGATGCAAACAAATGGAAGATGTAGGCAGCGAGTACTTTGATGAATTGTCATTGAGGTCGTTCTTTCAATACTCGCATGATGATTGGGAAGATCGTCCTGTATACAAGATGCACGACCTCATTCATGATCTAGCACGGTATATTTCGGGAGAAGAATGTTTTAGAATGGAGAATTTAGAGGCATCCAATATCTCCGAAAAGGCTCGTCATTCATCCTTGCTTTGTGAAATTGATGGAGCATCAAGTTTTCAGG
Organism: Cinnamomum chago; assembly: GCA_038049695.1. NCBI lineage: Eukaryota > Viridiplantae > Streptophyta > Magnoliopsida > Laurales > Lauraceae > Cinnamomum > Cinnamomum chago. The sequence goes on along the minus strand of CP142453.1, from coordinate 31,467,838 downwards.
CCCTTTATAAAGCTTCTAGATTACGCACATTTCTGTTTCTTGGTTCGACGAATTCTCTTCCTTACATTACTCATCCACCGATTGATTTGCCACTTGATATGTCCCAAACACTAAAATATCTGCGTGTCCTGGACTTGAGTTATGCTTCCATCAAGAGGTTACCGAATTCAATCGGCAATTTGAAACTTCTAAGGTATCTTGACATATCTCGAGCTAGTGTCAAACATTTGCCTGGTTCATTAGCTCACCTTTTCAATCTACAAACATTGAGGCTAGAAAATTGCTCTGAGCTCATCGAGTTACCCAAAAACATGAACAAACTGATTAACCTAAGGCACATACACCTGCATACACAATCAATCAACTTCTTTCCTAGATTGATCTCCATGCCACCAAGAATCGGAAGATTGACCAGCCTTCGGACGCTATCTTTGTTTGTGGTGGGCAGAGAGAGTGGGTGTAGGATAGAAGAGCTAAAGGGAATGCTGAACCTCAGAGGATCCATTTGTATTTCTAAACTTGAAAATGTGATGAACGAAGAAGAGGCCAAGACAGCTAATTTAAGTAGTAAAGAGTTCCTTCACGAGCTAGAATTGCAATGGAGCCCTCGTCATCTGCAAGAAGTGAGAGTTGAGGAGGTACTTAAAAGCCTGCAACCCCATGTCAACATTAGATTGCTTGAGATATCTCACTACAGTGGCAATGAATTTCCTAGTTGGATGACGGACCCATCATTTTCCAAGCTAGAAACTGTTCGCCTATTGAATTGTAGGAGCTGCAAGATCCTCCCTCCACTTGGTAAGCTTCCATCACTCAAGGATCTGTACATACATGGAATGTGTGAAGTTGAACGAGTTGGTCATGAGTTTTGTGGAATTAATGTTGCTAACGGGTTTCCGTCGCTAGAAACACTAGCAATAGAGGACATGCCTGCTTTCAAGGAATGGTATTGTGCAAAAGAAAATGACTTCAATCGCCTCAAAGAATTGCAACTTATTGATTGCCCCTTGCTAAACAGATTTCCAGACCTACCTACCCTAACAAGTCTGTTGATAAGGAATTCCATGGAACTATGTGCTATTCCAAGTCTCCCTTCTCTCCATGATTTAGATTTGAATGGATGCAATGAATCAGTATTAGCTGACTTATCTCATCTTACTTCCCTTTCTTCGCTAAGTATTTCTGGATTTTCGATGCTAAAATCCCTACCAGAAGGTTTGTTGCAGCCCTTAACGACACTGAAGCAGTTGTATATCGGGGATTTCAGTAATCTTACATCATTTCCTGAAGGAGTTGGTTTGAGCGACCTCGTCATGCTTGAAAGATTGGTGATATCTAATTGTCCCCAACTCACTTCCCTACCAGATGTGGGACGGCTGGTTATGCTTAAATCTTTCCAAATTAATAAACTTGATAGCCTCAAGTGCCTGCCCAACAAGCTGTGTTGCCTCACCTCCCTCCAAAATTTAGAAATCCGCAGCTGCAGACAACTCCATTTATTGCCAGAGGATGCTCTGCCCCCCTGCACTTCAACGTCTACATATCCATAGCTGTCCTTTGTTAAAGGAACGGTGCCGAAAGGAAGGGGGCAATGATTGGTACAAGATAGCACGTATTCCCTACATTGACACTGATGGCCAACAGATTTCACCATGTTGAAGATGTTCTTAGCACGCAGGAACAGTGAGCCGAATAACATCTGAGGTACTCTGTTCATAATATCTGCCTGGTCTTTTCTTAGAACATTCTCCTTTTATTTGATATAATTTCATTAGACTATGTTATTGTAAAATGCTAGACAGCTTATGAATAATTGCTTGAACAAATTAAAAGGGGCAGGCCATCTTTCAAATATCAATTAAAACATTTGTAGTCAATCAATTTGCAGAAAAGTCACCATTGTCATCATATTCCATGTTCGCTCTATGAGGTCATTCCTAGTCAAATGAAATTGGACATCCACGAATCTAAATCTGCCAACATACATGGGTCACCACTCCTGTTACATTTGAAGGCCGCACATCTTGTAACATTTTATCCATCCGTTTGAAGTAGTGTTTTAAAAAAAATGACTCAGTCCCGACTCAGCAGGGGTTTGGTCAAGTCGAGAAGGTTCAACTCTGCCAACTCAGGTGCGACCTGGCCGAGTTGGGTTTCATTGGTGTGGTGTGAAAGATTGTTATCCTCAGAGAGAAGTGTTTTAGTGTTTGAGGTTTCATGAGGATTTAGGGTTTGGAGTTCCATGAAGAGGTTTTTTTTTCTCTCTCTCTGGTAGGAAGAAAAAAAAGGGGGCAGAGGAGAGGTGGAGAAGAGGAGATTGAAGAAAGAAGATGTGGTGTGGATCGTCTCAGACTTGGATTGGTGGGTAATTTTAGGTGTCGGTGTCAACTCAGACTCAGCTGAGATTTGATTCTCCGATTTGAAGGCCATTCATCAGTGGTTAGGATCACTATACATTGCCTAATAGTTATCATTGTGGGTGGGGTGGGGGGGTGGGTTTGTATTGGTTTGAATACTGTGAGTAAATCATTTTCATGAATTTAGCATTGTAGGTATCAACAGCTTATTTAGAGGAATAAGAAGATAATGAGAAGTAGCCCAATCATTTGCCCTGATCTGAATCACAATGATGATTTGGATGTTTTTCAAGATTTCCTTTTTATTTCACTCATGATTTTTTTTCTGGCAATCATTTTTCTACTCTTCTTTATTTTAAATGGTTGTAATCAAAACTAGAGCTCTAGCTTTCTCTTTTCTTGGTTTAGCATTTTCTCTTTCATGGGTTTTGAAAGATACTTCCTCAGCAAATGTTATAGCTTAAGGAATGTAAATGCTAGCTGCAACCGCAAGTAATGGTCTAATTGAAAGTATATATTGTGAGAAAGACCAGAATTTTGTCAATTGTAATAAACATATCAGGGCTAGCAAGGGACTTACATTTATGTAGCTTGAATGAGTCAAGATCTGTGAGGCTGGTCGCAGTATGTGGGTCTCTGCAGTACTACTCATCGTTGGTTGCGATTATTCTGAAAGAAGTTGTTGGTATGTAATGTTATTAATCAAATACAGATAACAAATTCGTAGTTATCAATTTCGTTTTGGATTCCGTTTCAGGTTCACTCTGGACTAAAATGTTTCAGTTGGTTTGAACTTTGAACTTTCCGTGTTTCATTTTGGAGTTCCCATTCGGTGAGCTTTAAAAATTTTAAATATATATATAATTAAAAACATAAAAATAGTAAAAACAGGAGAGGGGGGGCGGGGGGGCGAGGGAATTAACATATATACTATATGTCTCAATTCTTTAACTAGATCAACATATTATGATTTTTGTGACTGGAAAATAAATAATTATAAGCCATGTTTATGACATCCATCCTCAGCTCTAAATATTTAGATCAACATATTCTGATTTTTGCTCCCATAACAATGTTATATCTTAAAATAGCATTGAAAAAAAATATAGCTTGACATGATCACTATACTATATGGGGCAAATTAGTACCTAAATCAAATTGGAGAGCCTTTTTATTTAAAAAAAATGAAAAAAAAGAGCTATAATTTGGCTGATCTAAACTGCCTAGGAGGGCCAAACAGGTTAGGGATCCAGCCCGTAATTTTAGACAGTTCCGTTTGGAACAAACAATTTGAGCCTATTCAGCCAAAATGAATGTGTAAAGACACCAAATACTTAAATTCCAAGTAATTGAAGAAATGTATATCTAGCTTTAAAGTGCTTGTAATTTAGTTGGTACCTGATGCCTGAGGAGTATAGGAGGTATTATAGAATGTTTGAATATATTATATGCATATAATTCTGATCAAGCGCGCCTTGTAAAAGCATATCACCTTTTTCAGTTGACGCAAGATTATTCATCCAGTGAGATCCACCATGGATGGATGCTTGTGATGAACCCAATCCAGAAGTGACAACCATCTGATTTTTGTGTGTGCAAATAGACAATTGAGAGAAATTGTTGCCAGTGGTCCATATTCAACCATTAACTCTTCCAATCAAACCATTGGAATGGTTGAATGGAGAATACTTTTGCTCCACGGTTTCATTCCCTGTCAGTGTTTTAAAATGCTTCTAAACACACTGTAAAGATTTATCTGAATGGAGAAATTATTCCCTGTCGGTGGGCTCCTGGCCTCCTGCAGACCACCATGTCAGGTGTCATAGATTTGCACATCATCTTGATACTGTTCACCACCTTGTGAATGTTGTATGCAAATGAAAACATACCTTAAACCCTTTGATTCGAAAAGCCCTCTTTTGGATAAATAAAGTCTCTCGATAATTTTTGGGCTAGATCGATCATAAAAAAACAAGGATTTGATCTTCCTAAAAGAAAATATTTGAGTTCTCCGAAGGTAAAAATGGGTTCCCCAAGCAAAAATCAGCTGTAGAGAATTAGAGTTTGAATGAAACAGTGGCCCTTTTATAGTCGCCAAGTTGCCCCACTGTTTGACTTGGCCAACTCGCCCAAGTCATGGTACTCAGATGAGGACTTGCCTGGATGGGGCAATCTTTAGTCCCATGGGACTCAGCAAGTAGCCTGTAGGCTCGGACAAGTTTGCAAATCATGTGTTAATCTGCATATATCACGTTGCTTCAATTGCAGGGAACTAGGAGTGATCAGTTTGATTCTTTGTGAACCCCAACAGTGTGTCCAAATCAGGTGAATCAAACTTAATTGATCAGTAATTTTCTGTTTAAAATTGTTTCAAGTTTGTGATAACACTTAAACCACTTTGTCTGGCCACTTGAAAATAAAATATTGATTCTTCTTTTCCTTTGTACCATTGACCCCAAATCATATGAGGACATCCAGGCCTGATTTCACCAAATTCTAGGACATGATCAGTATGTGATGGTGTTGAGTCGATTGGCCGAGTTGCTTTCGACCAGATAATGGTAATACCATTTCTTCACAAGATATGCTATCTCTCTTCTTTTTTTTTCTCATGTAGAACCTTGCTGTTGAATGTAGCAAAGTGCTTCTTTCTAGCTACTATTTCGCAGTATCCAGAAATACCATTGGATTCCAATGTCCATTATGATTTAGATACCTGTCCATTTAGTATAACATCTATTCCCTGATTCTTTCTTAGTTCATAAAAATGGTTTTTTTTTTTATTCAAAGGGGACTATTGAAGGGAGTGGAATGAAGTGTCAATAGTGAAGATCTGGAGAAGCCTAACAAGATCCTAGGATTTAATTTCATAGGTCAATAGTTAGCAGTCATCCCTAGCATAGTGGTGATACTTTGATGGCCCATTGTAGATCTACACTGCATGATATTTCAACTCTTTTCTCTTTTATAGAGTCATCTCTTGGTAAATCCTAGGAATTCTTCTAAACTAGACAGGCAATCCCATGGAGAGAGCTCCTTCTTTACCTTACAAGGAAAAGAGCCAAATATGCGTAAAATACCTCCAGAGAATATGGTATTATATAGGATCTAGTCGGAAGAATTATAACTCACAAAGCCTGTCCCGCATATTTGGAATAAGGCTTCAATGATGATGACAACGTACAGAGAACCAGTCTGAAACTCTTTCTTGGAAGCATTGTCTTTATAATGACAAATCATGTAAACCAATTAAAGCTCAAACGAAAGACTTCCTGCCAGATATAAATCATGGGAACCAATTAGAGCTAAAACTAAAGATTTCCTGCCAGGCGAACGACAATTTCCTCCTCTAGTTTTAGTTCTCACAGGAAGTTAATAGTATAGGAACAACTTTTTTGTTTTTTTGGATGTCAGGAATCAAGATGCTGTATCTATTGAGATGTCATAGCTGGTCCTCCACATGTTCCCCAACCTTTCTTGAATGGTGAGCATGAGCTTTGTTCGTGAATAAATCCAACGGAGTGTTCATTTGTTTTGGGTGAACACATTTTCAAATGCAACAGAGTGAAGGAAATGATCAAATAAGTTTCAAGTTAGAAATTTGTGCATTGCTAGTAAAATGGAGTGGTCAACATGTTTCTCAGATTGGTTTATGTTAGCTGCCTAAATATATGTCCATTTTGTTTAGTCTTCATATTGGGACAAGTAGGACTAACCCAACTGTGCCACTATTGTTCTGTTGCAGCTATAGATCACTCAAGCGTGCATCCTAATATAGTCCCCAGGTTAGTATGTGATTCTTAAAATCATTTCTGGATTAGGAATCTTTATTTTTTTTCTATTTTAAGTGTGTAGTGCTCGTTTTATGTTTCAATGAAAATAAGAGATTTTGGAGTGAGGGATTCCAATGAGCGGAGGCGTTGGCTATTTTGAGGCTTGAAGGATCTTCTCTCACTCTTTTTAGGGTTGTCTGATGGTGGGGAGTGATTCTTCTAATGGTATCTTTGGGTTACGAGGTTAGTGGTTAAGCCTTGAAAATTTCAGTTTTGTCTCAATGAGATCAAGGAGCTAGCTTCTTCTCTTTCTTTAGTATTTTCTCATGTGATTAGATCGGCTAATGGGTTGGCGGACTTCTTAGCCAAACAAGGTGTCCTAACTCCTAAGGTCTTCTCCTTGGGAGGTTATGCTTGTGTAATTTTTGTCTTGGTATAAGTCTCTTATAATCGTAATGTTGTAATTTGGTGGTTTATCAATAAAATTTACTGTTACTTTAAAAAAAAAAAAAAAAAAACAAAGAAATTTTCTATTACAGGTGTATATTTTCCAATGAGTCAAATTTTCTGTTATGGTCTATTACAATAAGTCAAATGAAATAGCTTTATATTTTGTTGGGCAAATATAGTAAGTTTGTCTTTATTTTCCAATGAGTTACGTTGAATTGCAAGAAAGAATTCTCCACCTCCTTCCCTTCTTTTACATAAATGGTTCTTGTGTTCTTTCTTCCTATTACCCGATAATCAATATTTTTGTCCCTTCCTCTTTTTACTTGAGATTTCTTCGAGTCTTATGGTCACCTTGTCCCAACTATGTTGGGGTCAGCTGCATGAATTCTATTTCCCATTCCCTAGCAAGATAAAAATATTATAAAAGTGCTGGATAAATGGGAAAGAGTTTTGGGGAACTAAAATGAGAAGAGAGAGGTCTCCCATCCATTCCATTCGTCCCCTCCAAATCATGCCCATAGAATCCATGCCCATGCAATCATGTTGTTGACTGACGACTTGCAAAGCTTTATCATGCTATCATGCTGCCCAATCAGTTTCAATCAGGTTGTTACACTGCCAGATCATGATCCAGTCCACATATCCCTGTACCTGTTTTCTAGCTTTCGTTTACAGTTTTCCTCCTGTTTATTTTAATTGCAACTAGGTTTAGGGACCATTTTTACGGGCACAAGGGAGTCTTAACACTTCTCTTGTCATCTAACCAAACCTTGTACTGATTTTTTTTATTAAACTAGTGCTATATGGAGTCTACAGTTATGATCGTGATTTAATTACTTGTCTGGAAGACAGTTGTTGTCTGGTTTCTGTGTTTAAAGAACAAGTCGCCATTTGATTCAGGTGGTTGTTTGGAGGCTGTATATTTGTTGTTTGGTAGCATAAATAGCATTGTGAAGTCTCTGATACTGCTTCGTAGCAGGTTGCTAATTTCCTTTTTCAAGAACTTCAAGCAGCAGCAGACGAAAGTAAGGTGCTGGTTCGAACAGTTAGGTATTGGTTTGTGTTTTTTCTTTCATTCAAGTGGAAGATTATTACTTTTGAGTTGAGAAAATTGTATCAAAATCAACCCTTTTGTCAGGTGTTTATTTATTCATCCAACCTGTTTATCTTGTTAATTGAAAGAGCGTTATTCTATATGGCTGACTTGTGACTTATTCCCAAGTATAGTTGAAAGTATGATCTTGCTACCCAATGTAGTTGCTTTTATTATACAAGTCAAGTTAATCAGCTCTAGGGTTTATGATAAACTTCAAGTCAAGAAGTCTCTGAGTGCCCCACAGTTATTTGGCATTATGAATCCAAGCAGTAGGTAAATTATGGTTTAGTGTTCGTCCATAAGGTGTGATTCAAGTTTTTTGGGTGAATATTCATCCTTCCTTTCATATGAGAAGTGGAATGGATTTGTGGAAAACCTAGCTGACCACTAAGAGGGACTGTATAAAGTCATTTGTAGTGTGTAATTTGTCATAGAGCATATGAAGTTAATTTGTTGGTTGGTTCAATAATGTAGCTGATTGTGAAGTTCACGCTGTGGAGTATGTAAAGTGTTGCTCATTGAAGAATGCAGTCATAAAGGTTGTCAGTAAGGTTGTAAAGCAAATCAAAGATCCATCCAAGTTACTTAAAAATAAGATGAAGATGACAAAAATTTTCACCAAAGCAGTCACAAAAAAGGCAGTTATTCAATCTCTATTCCGAATGTGTCCAGTGTCGGAAAATATAAGGGTTTATATGACATTTATATCTTTATTAGGGCCTGTATATGACTTTATTAATATGGAGGGTTCCATATGTAATATTCAAGAAGTATCTAAATAAAGTAAGTAGGAATACTGTCGTCTAAGCTAATGTACGACTACTGTATACCTTCTCTTTTGCTCAACATTCTTCTTCTCCTCTTTTCTCCTATTCTATTCTCTTCTCTATCGGTTCAATCACTTGGAGAACAACTTATTCAAGTTTTGGCCTTTTAGGACACGTTTGGCAACAAAATCCTTGACGATTCCTTGCCAGCTTTCCTCATAAATTTAGAAAATCCACGTTTTTCAATTGTAAACCCTAGAGGACTTGGGCTAGTGGAAATCCTTATTTTTAAGTACTTTTAGGTCCAACCATGCCCCATAGGCTTTGGAAATCCCTGCTTTTGCGGATTTACACTCCAACAGTATTTTTTTTTCCAGCTTTTTGTACTGATACACATTGATATCAATGTGAAATCCTTTGCTATATAAATCCACTGTGAGGAATCTTCAAATTTATGGCAGTAAGGAATTCTCAAATCTAGGGATTTTACTTACCTCTCACCAAATGTGCCCTTGTATTTTAGTCCTATTACATATGGTCAACTTGACAATAGGCCAATTCAAACTAAAATAAATTTTAGCTAGAATCATAAATAGACAATAATTTTGAGCAACTTGAATTTTATAGGTGAACCCTACTTTCTTAGGGCACGTTTGCCAACCATCCACAGCATGGATTCCTTGCCACTTTTCCTCGAAATCACGGAAAACCCATGTTTGGGAAGCAATCCCACCGTATGGGAGGATTTCTCAGAATACATAAAGGGCACGTTTGGTAAAAATCATCTGATAGGAATCCATAGCTTTTCTTTGCTATCACGGAAAACCATGTTTGGGTGCAACATGGACAGAGGATTTCCGAAGTCCAAAATCAACGATAGATAGGGTTTCTTTGGTCCGACCTCAGACCCCATAAATCAACGATTTTTAAAACGGGGTATATAAGCATATTTTCTGCTCGGAATGAAAGCCCCTGAGTCTCCCGATTTCGAATCCCTATCTTTCGTCTCCAATCTTCTTTGTTGCGACTGATACCAGGGATTGCAACCCAACCTACTACGACAGGATGTGAGCGCACTACTCCAACACAACCGGAGGTGGCCGTGTGTCGCGCACGCTCCTCCCTCCCTCCTCATTCTTCTTCATTGAAACTTCCAACTTCATCCATCCATCCTGTAGACTTATTTGTTTGGCGGGATGCTTCCTATCCGTTTTCCTCTCCGCATGATTCGGTTTCTGTTTTATGGAACTTATTAGCTCCGTACATCGCCGCGGTCGAAGATCTAGTGGTTTGATTTTGAGATATCCAGCAGAGATGAAGTGAGTAGATAGATTCCTTTCACCTTTTTGATCTTCAAGTATCTACTGCTCATCTTGTTCTTAGATTTCTTATTTCAATTGATGAGTTTTTTTGTTTGGAGAAATGAGAAATTCAGTTTGTCTTGGAGATTTAGGTTTCAGCTGGATTAGATTTGACTGAATAGATGATTGAAGGAACTTTGATATGGTCATGGATTGAGAGAGATTGTTGTGATTATATTAGACCCTTTTTTTTGGTTGTTGTTAGATTGTGTTTGTTTTTTGTGGTGTTGAAGATTAAAATGATACTGCTGTATTTTGGAAAGTTAGATAGAACCCGCCTAACATAGTCTTATTTGATCTGACTATCAAATTTTGCATGATTAGAATGGGGACTGGACTTGCAGGACTGAAAATTGATAAGTCTCTCCCTCTGTTTTCTTCAGTTCTGTCATGTGGGAATGAGCATCAGAGATATCTCTCTCTCAAACCTATTAACATTTTCCCTAATTACAGTTTGCTGCAAGTGGGTGATTTCTAAACAAAGTGAATGTAATTTGAACACTATGCTTTTTAAATAAAAATAGATTTAACTAGAATGAATAAAATGGATAACTGATGATTGGCCAATCGCACTTGCATAAAGCTCCTCTCTTGATATATGTGTGCTGAGTTTATAGGTCATTTGATATGAAGTTCTTCTCTGGTTTGTCTAGTCTCCAACTTGTTAATAGTGTGCCCACTCCATCTTCAGAATTTTGACCCCTTGACATTTGCAACTTCTCTGGTGGAGAGGGCAGGCAGACCATTATAAGAGTCTAGATGCAATGATACATTTATATCGTTTAGGTCATTACCATAATGATGGTTTAGTAGAAGATGTTATATTTTGTTGTGGCTAAGCAACTCTATCCTATAACAGATGATTTTAATAAACTAGCTTTTATATATATATATATATATATATATATATAAAAGTTCAAGTTTACTGTATATTGGAAATGGTATGTAAATAAGGTCATTTATACACCATAATGAAATACCAAAATGTTGTATCACCGAAACATACCAATTTGGGGTCAAACCTAAATGGGATCTGAAACAAAATCGACAACTATGGGTAATCCTTGTGTATTCACTTGTTACTCCCCATGGTTAACTAGTTTTGATTTACCTCAATGGAGGAATTATTTGGAGAAATCTTACTTGAGGGAAAACTAAAAGATAATGCCTTTCAACAGAAATGATTGTACATAAATGAATTCAAATCACAAAAATATCGACGGTCCTATAAAAACTGTTTACATCAATTGGATGATAACCATAGTCTGATTCCACTCATATCAGCGAAGAAGAACACCTCTTCATATAAGAGGAGAAAGGGCATTCATGGAATAGTGTTGCTGGCTTGCTGGAAGGCCCGGGCAGGCCTGTGACCAGGCTGAATGCTGTCAGCCTAGTTCCTCCTTAGTTGAGTGATAAAGAAAGAGCAATAGAGAATGGAGAACTAGAATAGAGTGCATTGGGTTTTTTCAGCTTCATATTAGTTAGTACCTAGATTCAGCTATTGAATTTTTTGAGTTCTTGGGTTTGTCGGGGATTCCAAAAGGTCTTGTCTCATTTGTATGGTTGTATTTCTCACTTATTTTTGTTTTTGACAAGCAGTGCCTGATGTTATTCTTTGCTATTTTCATATACATTTGGTGAATTGGTGATCTGGTTTTTTATAATTATAGCCTGTTTGCAAATGAATCTTCTGTTTCCCTTCATTTTTCGTTGGAATTCAATGAGCTAGTTCTAGTAAATGGTATAATATTGCTACTATTTTGATACAGGCAAGACTCATGGCCTCAAGAAGAGTCGAAGAAGTACATAAGGCAGCTTTGGATTCTGAAAGGAAAGCTCTAGAAACTACAAAAAGGGAGGATAAGCTAAATATGTATCCGAAGAGGGACACCAATACAAAAGAGGCAAAAGAAGGTGGCCAGCCTAGAAAAAGTGAATCTGATCGATCCACTATTGTGCAGTCAACATGTGTAGTATTGATGATTTAGAAGGCAAACATTTTATATTATGTGAGATTTACTTGTGTGTGTTTCTATTTCACAACAAACAACTTGGTACTCTAGAAGGCCAAACAGATTCTAGTGGAGATGATACAATTCAAGATGCTTCAGCTGTGGTGTGATATTTAATATTTTGTATTTATTGTAGGGTTGGGTTTATTTCGTACCAACCAACTTATTTTGTAAGGCTATTGATGATTGTGACTTTCTATGTAGATTGATGATTGTGAAAGATCAACATTTTATATTGATGAGGATTGATTAATATGAATGTTTATTAATGTATATGGATGATTAGAGGCACTACTTGAATATGGAAATAGAAACTTGCGGTTTTTGAGATATTCTTATTATGTTTTTTTTGTGCTTTATGGATCGAACTGATTTATTGACGATTGTGGAAGAAATTATTGTTTGTATGAAGTGATAATATAATGTTTAAAATTACAGGTATCTAAACAGGTCATAAGAAAAAAGCCCTCCCGTTAAGGGGAGACTTTATCAAAATTTTCCTAAGTTATTCCATGTGTACAAAATGGTGTTTTAAGATGTGTAAGAGGATATGTAATATCTTTTGGATTATGTTAAATGAAATTGAAATGAAGAAAATTGGTTTTTTTTAGGATTCCTCTCCCATCACCAAACTTGGATATGAAGGAATCATCGGTGATTCTTCTGTGCTCACCAAACATGGAATGCGATGAATCATCTCCCTCATAAATCCTCAAATAAGAAAGTCTATTTCCGCAGATGCAAAGATTCTTTCGAATAGAGGATTCCTCTCCTGTTACCAAACATGTCCAAAAGGTCCTCAAACCCAAGGAAAAGCACCGTCCGACCTCCCCCCATCGAATTACAAAAACCCCCTCTTGCACAGAGAGGCGGATGAACAGTTAACCAGACGGTAACTTGGGGTTATCCGTTTTTTATCTGGAAACCCCATTTTTTGGTCCCATAATCCCAATCCAAGCCATTAATCAAGTTATTAAGATCCAAAACGGCTTTCTGATCAAATATCACCCATTGATTCTTCTTAAATTTTTATGTATTTGCAAAAAAGTCCAGACCGTTGGATCATTAGATCTGGGTTTCTGTGGGCCATGTCTGTGAAATCTGAGTTGTCCAATCTCTTCATCAGACATACAACGGCTATGGGGTCAAATTCGCCATCCCAATTCATCATGGACCGTGAGAAAAATTGATTGCTTATGGCATCCCGGTTTTCTAAAGTGTGCATGAACAATTAAATCGCATGAACAGTGAACGTGGTGGTAATATATTGGTTATGGTTTTGGGTTTGGAAATCCGAACCGTCCATCATGTTTAGAGAGTTGAAAACATCTGGTAACCCAATTTTCAGCAATTGATTCTTTTTACATTTTGAGATATTTACAAAAACACCCATAACTTAAAATTTTAATTTTTAATTTCTATAGGACCCACAAAGAAAATCGGAATCGTTCATCATCTCTAGAAGGCCATAAATGGCTAGGGGTTCAAAATTTAGGAGTTGATTCATAGCAAATTATGAGAAAATGGAAAAAACTTGTGACCGTTGGATGTAGTATATACAAATCCATAATCCTTTGTTGTTCCCAAACATGGATTGCAGTGATTCTTCTTCATGAGAAATCATCTGGGAGGTGGTCATCGTATACGAAGACTAAAAACATGCCCTTAAGGTTGATGGTCAACTTCAAGATTTCAATTAGCTGAGAGACAGAGAGAGACTACTACTGTAATAACATGCTTTTTGTTTGCGTAGTATCAACCAGAACTCATAACAAAATCACCCTAGAACATGCTTATGCAACATCAAGGGATCAATGGCAAGGAAAAGCTTTCAATTTTTTGTATTTGTTATTTCGTTGTTTAGTGTGATATTTTACACAACAAAACTTACTTTCATCCTTAACTTATCGAAAAACCATTTCATTGTAGACGACATAGAATATGCATTTACATGTGAGGTTGCATAATTGGGAAATTCTATATTCATTTACATGTGAGCACACTCACCTTTAAAAAAAAATCACTGCTCTTAATAAAATGTGGGTGTGCTCAGTAAAATAAATGGGTGCATATAAAATTTCTCCGTAAAATTCTAGCATTGTAAAAATGCATTCTACGAAATGATTTATCTTTTCATATGACATTAAATGGGATTTACATATGCCAAATTTACATATGTTTAACGCATTAGATTGTTTTGTCGGAAGCACCAAATGTTGAATGGTTCAAATTCCATATGAAAGATTCTTATTTATCTCCTCATTTAGAAACATTGAAGCCATAAAACAAGTCGTTTTTAGAGAATCCGTGGAGGGCAGATGTCAAATCCTAGTTGGAAGAAGTAAAAGTAAAGCTCACCAAATCGAGTCCTATTCCAGAGGGGCCTTGGGGGAATCGATTACCCACAAGTCGCTGTAGAGTGGATTTGCAGTAAACACATGGTTTTATTTCATTGGAGACAAGGACGGTTTCTGTGATGGGTCGGTAAAAAAAAAAAAAAAAAAAAAACAAAGAAATAGAAAGGACCCTCGGGTTTTCGTATTCAATTCAGACTTTGTCCTTTCAAGTTTCTCTCGGTTAAAGCTCAGCACGCCGACCCACGTCCATCTTGGTACTTTAAAGGCAGAAAATTTAGCCTCCTGAAACACAATCGGAAGCAAACCTCACGAGTCCGGATCCCCTGTCTCTACGAAACTGGGAATCAGAACACGCCACCTGACACTAAAAAGAAGAGAAAATAAACAATTGCCTTTCATCGAATACTTTTGCGTGGCAGGCCCTTGGTTTATCCAAACATAGGGTTCTTCTGTTTCGTCGAAACAGGGATCCGGATCCCTCCTTTTTTTAGGATTATCAAAAAACAATCCTTAGACAAAGTTATCTCAACTACCCATTAGTAAGGCCCCTTCATAGAGTGAGTCCAAGTTCAGATCCCCCGTTTCTACGAAATTATGTAATAGGTTCTTGAATTGTCAATCATCTCCTATCTTTGTATTAAACTAGCATTATAATTCGTGCTTAGCGCAGGTATGGCCAACGCTACAATTTAAATATTCATGTATGAAGAAAATATTCAAAAATTTTAGGAAGAAAGCAAAAGAAAAAAAGATTATAAGAATACTGGTTTATGTATTATAAGAGCTAATCACATAGAAATAAAAGAGGAGAAGTGGAGAAGAAAGAAAATGGTAGAGTTTGGGTAGAAAGAGAGTTGCAAAAATGAAAAAAGTGAAAGTTTGAGAAGTGAGTAGTAAATATGGTTTTTTGTAAAAAGATATAATTAGTTTGTATGACATAAGTGGAGATAAAACTGATTTTTTTTTTTAAAAAAGAATAACTAATTGTTAAAATCATAACTACCGATCAAAATTAAAACAAAAAACTTCTTAACTTAATATAGTATAATTGCATAAGAACCCTCTTGTGATAATATAAAATAATAATAATTGATTAGGTGAAGAGAGAAACTACGGGCTGATGTGGGACATTACGAGAGTATACTAGGAAGGGAATCGGATCCCTCATTTCGTCCTAACAGGAGGACCTTGTTTGAATGAATCGAAGGCTACACGTGAGGGGGCGGCAAGGACGAATCGAGGGGCAAAGGAAAGAGAAAACAGGCTCTCTCCTCCGCCCGCAGTGAGTCGCCCCCTCATCCAAACATGAAATCGGGGGCGACACGTGAGGGGCGGATGAAAGAGAAAAGGACTCTCTTTCCTCCTTCATCCCCTGAATTCATTCGAACATGGGTCTCCTCCACCGCCTGCGGGTCGCCCCCGGTTCGTCCAAACTCCCCAGTTCGGACGAGATTGGGGATCGATCCCCAAGGAAGGATATAAAAGAAGGGGCCTGGGAAATGCACCCACCCTATTTAGTAAGTGCACCCACCCTATGCACTGTCCCATCTCCATCACATAGGGAAAAGGGGCATTCCCATGTTACTTACTATTTAATCAACCAGTCACATCAGTTATTGCTTCCTCCTCCGCCGCTACTACATGAGTACTTCCCCAATGCCTATAGGATAGACCCATCTTTACAAAATACAGACCACTATCTGATGAGACCCACTGATGTTAGAATGCTCCCAAAGCCCAAAATATATGTAGGAGCCCGATGGAGAGAAATACGTACAGCTACCTGTCCACATACTTCTAACATAGCAAGTGTCTTAACCTTCTCACCAAAAACAACGGCGTGAATTGAATATAGATTTGAGTCTCCACATTAATCTTTGAGTAACTGGGCGGATGTTTTAACCATTGCTAAGTCCGTGAAGCTTTCTATCCTTCACCGATTTTCTTATATTTCGATCCAACTCTTTTCAATTTTAATTTTTATATTCAAAATTTATCTATTTGGACACTCTTTTAACCAATGTTGCTCAGAGAAGAGAATAAAAACTATCAACTGTTCTTCGAAGCTCAATATATAATTTGTCCCGAAATAATAATATGCATAATATATCATTTTATGTTATTGCTTATATACGGAGTTTCTAATAATATATTAAATTACTATCTATCATGCATAATTTAAAGTTAGCCTGAAGGTCATTTATTTGTACTAGGGGTTTACAAAAAAAACCGCTAAACTGCTAAATCGATTTGGATCGATCCTACCGGATCGATTTTGTAGTGGATCGGTTCGGTCGCAGTTTGGATTTATTTCAAACCATTCAATTCGGTTCGATTTTTATTTTGAAGGTGCGGTTAAATTGCTCAAACTGAATTGACTCAAGCTAATTATATAAATATATATATATATATTTATAAACTATATAAAGGAATATGAAAAATTACTTGAAGAAGACTTGAACCCTCACTCCGTTACTTGAAGTCCAACACCTCTCACCAATTGAACTACCACTTTTTAATGAAAAAAATAATAATAAGAAAAAAATAAAAAAGTCGAATCGGTTCCTTTCGGTTAGGTTTGAGCACATGGGTGGCTTGGTTCGATTTGAAAAAATAGAAAATCCATGATTTTGATTTGATTAATGATTTTCCATCTAAACTGATCCAAATCAAACATATGGTGTGTCTTGCTTAGTCCCAGCACGAACCAATAGCTGGTAAAACCTATAAAAGGGTAGAAAATAAAATCATTTACAATCTTTCCATCTGTCAAAGATATTCATCTGTCATTGAGGATATCCATATTCTCAACAGCTGCAATCTCTCCATGAACACAGCAATAATTTCTCTAGAAAATCTGCATTAATATGAGGTGGTTTGATCCTACGTTCCAACCACCCACCTTTGCTCGACCTCAAGCAATGGTTGCTGCGAATTCAATTGCTCCGATTGACACAACATGGTACCCGGATTCTGGTGCAACAAACCACCTCACTGCAGATCTGAACAATCTCTCATTGAAATCGGAGTATCAAGGCCTTGATCAACTCAAAATTGGTAATGGATCTGTTCTCCCCATAACACATATTGGCTCATCTTGTTTCCATTTTTCTAATCGTTCATTTATGCTTAACAATATCCTTCAAGTACCCACCATTGCTATGAATCTTCTTTCTGTTTCAAAACTCCGCATTGACAATGACGTCTTTTTTGAATTCCATCCAACTTGTTTCTATGTTAAGGATCGTCATTCGGGGCTCTCCTGTTCAAGAGCTGATTAAGTGCATAAAACTCTTGCGGCCGTACAACCAGCTTTTACTTTTATACATCCTTTTAGATGAGACTTGTGTACAACCAGACTTGTACTTTTATACCCACCTTATTACCACTAGAGTGGATGCATTTACTAACACCCTAAAAGAATGCGCTGAATTGTACTTTCAAAGGTAACTTTTTATTTCCTCTTTCTTTAGTGTCCAGGTGGCGAGTTCTTATTTGTCCAAACAGTAAACAGGGGATCCGGACTCAGACCTCACCTTCTCTTCTCAGCCCTCACCTACATCTCATCCTACTTTGCTGATTATTAAAAGAGTGTGATAATTGGACGGTGAATACGAAGACAGATGTCCCTTTCTAATAGCTAAAAAAACAAAAAGTCTACTTGGACAAACTTTTTGGCCAGAATTTTGGCCAATCCATATGGTTTCCATTGAATATCATAGTGATATTCAAAGGAAACCATATGGGTTGGCCAAAATTCTGGCCAAAAAGTTTGTCCAAGTAGCATTACTCCTAAAAAAAAAGAGGCATGCTACATGTGATACTTGGACGGTGAATCCGGTTCCCAGTCGGTCCATACCGACTTTCCCAAAAAGAGGCATGCTACAAGGACCGACTTTCCAAAAAAAAAATGTCTCTTCTTGCTCAGCAATAGAGGTGTTTATGGACTAGGCCCGCCTGAGCTCGACTTGAGCCTAGACCGCAGTGGGCCATGTTTGAGTCATTTTCATACTAGCGTTGAGGTTGAAATGAAAATCTGAGCCCAATTAATATAAGGGCCGGGCTTGGATCAAGGGTAGATAGCCTGAAACCGTGTCCGTAGGGATGTCAACGGATTTGTTTCGGAACTATTAATGAAAAGGTGGAAACGGAAAGGGAACCGAAACTATATACGATACAGGTCCTGGTCTATGTATAGAATAATATAGAAAATGACCTGATTCTTGAAAATTCGGGTCTCGGGTCCATGGGTCGGAACTAAGGTGAAACCAGACCCATACCCATTTACTTATCGAGGCCTAAATAAGGACCTGGACCGATTTTTAATGGATCGAAACCTTTGGGTAATCGGAGAATCAATGACCCATTTACATCCCAACCCAAATGCTCCAAATGAGAGAACCATTTAAGTGAAAAATGGAATTTATGTTAGAATGAAGACTCAAACCTATCCACTATAGCTCACTGACACAGATGAGTCAACGAAGAACTTTTTATTTTAAAAAACCTTCACCTATTCAGGCTTGGCAGGCTGGGCTCAGACCAGGCCCTTATGGCTCAGTTCGGGCTAGGGCTGAGCTTGGGCTTGTCATTTGAAAATGGGGCCGGGCCGGGATATTCCTCAGCCCGGCCCATGAACACTCCACCGCCACAATTAACCGATTGGCTGTGCATAGGGATGTCAATGGACCGGGGCGGGGGGCATGGTCTCCATCCCCGTACCCGTTTAAAAAATCTTCGTCCATCCCCGGTCCACCCCCGCTAACGGGTATAATTTTCATCCCCATCCCCGTCCGCGGGTAAATTTATAATCCCCGTCCCCGCTTCCCCCATACCCGCCTAAGCCTAAGCCTTTTTTTTTTTCTAGCCTTCCCCCAGCTTCATTGCAACAGGAGATTACACCTGAATCAAGGGTATGAAAAATATTATGACACTTTCAGTACACGAACATCAATAGAGAACTACTCCTAAAAAATCATATACATAACAGCGAAATCAAACAAATCACTGCTGCCACGAACACCTGATACATACATTCATATGAAAAACAACAGCACCTAAATCACTAAATGTCATAACCCATAAGTACACTACATATATATTTATTTATTTATTTAGCGGGTAACGGGGACAGGGCGGGGCGGGGCAGGTATGGGGCGGGGATAAGGGTAAGTCCATCCCCACTTCCATCCCCGCACGGGTTTATACGGATATCCCGTATACGTCCACCGTACGTATAGTCCATCCCCAGTCCAAATTGGGCGGATTTGGACGAATACCCATTTTTCTCCGGTCCACTGCCGTCCCTAGCCGTGCCGTGCACCGCCACAATTAACCAAAAGAAAATGTCATCAGGATGCGTGTACGTTTACGTCCTTCTTTTCTTAGTTACGAAGCTATTCTCGTGATCAATAGTTGGCGCGCTCTCTAGTTCTCCTGCTCTCTGCAACTTTTTTTTGATATCTGCATATCTTCTTCTTCTTCTTTCTCACTAGTTACAGGACACAAGCCATGGCAGATGCATTCATCTCTGTCATTGTTCAAATGACCTTGGAAAAGCTTGCCAACCATCTCACAGAAGAAGTTGCCTCCAGAAGGGGCCTCAAAAAAGAGCTAAACAAACTCTCCAACACTTTCACCAGTATTCAATCACTTCTTTATGATGCTGAACAGCGGCCGGTTAAAGAGGAGGCTCTGAAAAAATGGCTAAGACTGCTCAAAGATGTCGCCTACGACACGGAAGATGTCCTTGATGAGTTCTCTTACGAAGCTCTAATGTCAGAAATCAAGAACAACAATGGCTTCTTCCCATCTTGTGCTCAATCAATCTCAGTTTTCTTTCGACGAGATATACGAGGTAGGATCAAAGATGTTCGGGAGAGATTAGATGAGATTGCCAAGAACAGGGCTGACTTTCATTTGAGAGAGAGTGATGCAGATAATTTACATGGGGATGTGGGAAACAGAGAGAGCAGACAAACCAGTTCCTTAATAGATGAGGATGATGCTGTTGGGAGAGAGGAAGATAAGATGAAGATTATAGAGATTTTGATGACTGATGGTCTTTTATCTGTTATTCCAATAGTGGGTATGGGAGGACTTGGAAAAACGACACTTGCGCAGGTTGTCTACAATGATGAAAGGGTAAAAGAGCATTTTGAGATGAGACTATGGGTTTGTGTAGGTGAAGAATATGATGTGAGAAGGATCACAAGGGCCATCATAGAATCAGCTACTAAAAGAGCTCCTGAGGTTACAGCACTAGACCCTCTTCAAATGAATCTGAAAGAAGCTCTGAGTGGGAAGAGATTTTTGCTTGTGTTGGATGATGTCTGGAGTGTGAATTCCAATGAATGGGATGTTTTGAAACAACCCTTAAAAGTTGGTGCAAAAGGAAGTAAGATCATAATAACAACTAGAAGTGAAGAGGTTTCTAAAAACATGGGAATAGTCCCCTCATACAGTCTCAGGGGCTTGTGTGATGAGGATTGTTGGTCATTGTTTAAAAGATGCACTGCGATTGAAGGAAGATTGGGTGAAAATGCAAACTTGGAGGATATCGGTAGAGATATTGCAAAGAAATGTGGGGGTCTGCCTTTGGCAATAAAGGCAGTTGGAAGCCTCCTTCGCTTTAAAATGGAGGAAACAGAGTGGAGTCTTATTCTGAAAAGTGAAATATGGGATTTACCTACAACCACCGACATCTTGCCTGTTCTAATACTCAGTTACCATCATCTTCCTGGACATGTCAAGCAGTGTTTTGTGTATTGCTCCATATTTCCAAAAGATTACAGGTTTGAGAAGGATAAATTAGTACAGTTGTGGATGGCAGAAGGATTTGTCCAGCCCAAGGGATGGAAACAAATGGAGGATGTAGGCAGCGAGTACTTTGATGAATTGTCATTGAGATCCTTCTTTCAATACTCGCATAATGATTGGGAAGATCGTCCTGTATACAAGATGCACGACCTCATTCATGATCTAGCACGGTATATTTCAGCAGAAGAATGTTTTAGAATGGAGAATTTAGAAGCATCCAATATCTCCAAAAAGGCTCGTCATTCATCCTTGCTTTGTGAAATTGATGGAGCATCGAGTTTTCAGGCCCTTTATAAAGCTTCTAGATTACGCACATTTCTGTTTCTTGGTTCGACAAATTCTCTTCCTTACATTACTCATCCACCAATTGATTTGCCACGTGATATGTCCCGAACACTAAAATATCTGCGTGTCCTGGACTTGAGGTATGCTTTCATCAAGAGGTTACCGAGTTCAATTGGCAACTTGAAACATCTAAGGTATCTTGACATATCTCGAGCTAGTGTCAAACATTTGCCTGATTCAATAGCTTACCTATTCAATCTACAAACATTGAGGCTAGAAAATTGCTCTGAGCTCATCGAGTTACCCAAAAACATGAACAAACTGATTAACCTAAGGCACATACACCTGCATACACAATCAATCAACTTCTTCCCTAGATTGATCTCCATGCCACCAAGAATCGGAAGATTGACCAGCCTTCGGACCCTATCATTGTTTGTTGTGGGTAGAGAAAGTGGGTGTAGGATAGAAGAGCTAAATGGAATGGGGAACCTCAGAGGATCCATTTGTATTTCTAAACTTGAAAATGTGATGAATGAAGAAGAAGCCAAGACAGCTAACTTAAGGAGTAAAGAGTTCCTTCATGAGCTCGAATTGAAATGGAGCACTAGCGATCTGCCAGATGAGAGAGTTGGGGAGGTACTTATGGGCCTCCAACCCCATGTCAACATTAGATTCCTCAAGATATTTCAATATAGTGGCAGTGAATTTCCAAGCTGGGTGACGGACCCATCATTTTCCAAGCTACAAACTGTTTATCTAACCAATTGTAGGAACTGCAACATCCTCCCTCCACTTGGTCAGCTACCATCACTTAAAGATCTCCACATACACGGAATGCATGAAGTTGAGCGAGTTGGTTGTGAGTTTTGTAGAACTAATGTTGCTCATGGGTTCCCAGCGCTAGAAACTCTAACAATAGAGGACATGCCTGCTTTCAAGAAATGGGATGGTGTGGAGGAAGGGGACTTCAATTGCCTCCAAGAATTAGCACTTATTGATTGCCCCATGTTAAACAGATTTCCAAAACTACCTTCTCTAGCAAGTTTGTTGATAAGGAATTCCAAGGAACTATGTGCTATTCCAAGTCTTCCTTCTCTCCATGATTTAGATTTGAATGGATGCAACGAATCAGTATTAGCTGACTTATCTCATCTTACCTCCCTTTCTTCGCTAAGTATTTCTGGATTTTCGATGCTAAAATCCCTACCAGAAGGTTTGTTGCAGCCCTTAACGACACTGAAGCAGTTGTATATAGGGGATTTCAGTAATCTTACTTCATTTCCTGAGGAAGTTGGTTTGAGCGACCTTGTCATGCTTGAAAGATTGGTGATATCTAATTGTCCCCAACTCACTTCCCTACCAGATGTGGGATGGCTGGTTATGCTTAGATCTTTCCGAATCAATCAACTTGATAGTCTCAAGTGCCTTCCCAAGAAGCTGGGTTGCCTGACCTCCCTCCAAAATTTAGATATTCGCAACTGCGGTCAACTCCATTCATTGCCAGTGGCTGGTCTGCCCCCTGCACTTCAAAGTTTACATCTCCATAGCTGTCCCTTGTTAAAGGAACGGTGCCGAATGGAGGGAGGTGAAGATTGGTGCAAGATAGCACACATTCCCTACATCGACATTGATGGCCAAAGGATTTCACCATGTTGAAGATGTTCTTACAAGGCTTAAGCAACAGTGAGGCGCAAACACTACAGGTACTGTTATTAATATCTCCCTGATCTTTTCTTATTACATTATCCTTTTATTTAATAGAGTTTCACTTAACCATGTGATTCTACAATGCTAAAGACAGCTTATGAATGAATGTTTGAAATGTTTGAACAAGTTGGAAGGGCAGTTCATCTTTCAAATCTCAATTAAGACATTTTCAGTCAATCAATTAGTAGAAAAGCCTCTCTTGTCATCAAACAGTTCATGTAATATTCTGTTTAAAATTATTTCAAGTTTGTAATGACACTTCAAGCCGAAAATGATTTCCTTTTATCATGAACTAGTAGCAACTGCAACAATTGGTTTGTTATGACACTAGCTTTTGTCCTTTCACATTCTCTACCATGGCATAGTTCAAAAATCATGACACTAGTAGCTGGACCTGGTCAGTAACTAGGTTGGTTTGGATTGCTGCTCGATAGGGTGTATACCAACTGGGCAAGATGAAAAGTGATTTGCCATTATGCTTTAAAAATAGAATATGCACGGGAAAGGTTCAAGTATACAACTGGGTCGTGAGGGAGGTGTAGCAGTAGCCTCCATAGCATTCATGATCATGATTTCATTGTGTAATGTGTAAAAAATGTAATATATTTTGACAAAAAAAAATAAAAAATGGTGCATTTGTTAGACAGAGCTCTTTTTTGCAGAGGATGTTAGTAAAAGCTGCTCATACAAAAATATACTAGCCACTTGGTCTGGCCATTTGAAAAATATGAACATCGAATTTTCTTTTCCTCCATATTAAACTAGGATTGAGCCCTACTCAAATAAGGAAATCCATGCCTATTTTCACCATAAATTTTCTACTAATATAAAAGAAAGGTTAATGGATGGTCCATCTGCAGGGGCCCACCATCCAAGTTGCTTAATATAATACAGGTTAATAAGTGGGCCTCACTACGGGAATGTGGGGGACATGATCTTAGCATTCTATCACATGGGGATCTAAAGAGGTGGTTTTAGTGGTTTTTGGAACCCTCTTATCAATCACATGGCTGAGGTGATTGATGGCCCATCTAAGTCGGGCTTCTGTTTCTTCATTAGTGACTTTCATCACTATGAGTCTGCAGTGGAGAATTGAGAGGGAGAGGGAGAGCGTAGCGGCATTGGACGTGGAGCAGCACGGCAGCAGTGATAGTGGTTCACGGTAATGATGACGCAAACCAATTGCGATCTCTCCCACCTAGTCCTTCTTTCTTTTTCTTTTTTTTTGCTCTTTCTTCCTTTCTTGCAACTATCATTTTTTCTCTCTCAATCCCTTTTCTTTTAAAAAAAATAGAACAAATAAAAGACCAAAATCATAGATTTTTCCATTTCGAGCAAAATCCAAAATTTCAGACCATGATATCGGGTTTCGGCCGATATGATCGGAAATCTAGGCTGAAAAGTTTTGAGGGGTTATTTCATTTTGATTTACTAGCCAAAATGAAAGGTTTCATACATTTTAGCTGAAACGAAACAAGATTAATAACTATGCCCCCGGCCGACGACCCCCCCAGCCCCAGTCTCTGCCCTCTTGTATTTTGAACCCGGTTTCATTTCTTCTTCACGTAGAGGTTTGGCGACCTTTCCAAGGACTTATGGGCCATTGTTTGCCCCCCTAATGGTCTCATTTAGTGTTGTTAAAGTTCGATTCCTCGCAGATGAACATTAGACATTAGGAGGTGATCTTTGACCTTTAACTTGAACTTACCTTTTGTTTTCTCTTGAGACCAATGGGAAGTGATTGTTTGAGCTGATTACCACTCCTCAGGATTGTCCGGAGCCTTGTTTAGCACAACGCTAAGTCATGTGTATGCTAACTTAGGGTTTGGAATGTCAATCACCTTAAGAGACTCCAAGGGACTTGTAAACCTCAACATTTACACCCTAACATTGCATAGAGTTGAATAGTCTTGTGCTAAGTTGTTTAAGGCAATCTAAGACTTAATGATATCTAGTAGTGGTTCCTTGAATGTTAGTTAGCTTGGTATCTATCTTAACTGGTTGTACTTGTTTACTCATGTGCTTGGCACATGCACCTCTTTCGTGTATAGTTTGTACAATTTATCATACCCTTGGACTTACCCACCATTAGCTTAGTTATTTGACTCATGTGAGTCAGTCCTTAGGACTCTGTGCACATTGACTTGCCTGGGTCTTCCTTTTGGATTGACAAAATCCCTGGTTGTGGTACATTTGGTCGGTAAGCATGCATACACTACCCTGCTGCCTTCCTCATTGCTCGGATCCGACTTAAACATTTTTACCCATTTTAGGCTAACCATTTCCTACTGAAATTCTTCCAAGTTAGTTTATTTTAGCCCAATCTAGTGTGTCAATTATGTTTTGCTTAGTTTTGTCAAGTCTTGTCTAGTTAGTATTGTTAAGCTTTATATAATCCGTTTCGTCACGTTTTTGCTAGTTCAGTGTGCTAGTTTTCCCGGTTTTATCCGACACCCGTCTAAATTAGCCAGTTTAAGGTGCTGGTTTGAGGTATTTGAAGGGATACTCATCAACATCATGATTTTTGTAAGCTTGCTTGATTTATGTGGACTCCCTATGTGTGTTGACATGGTAAAGATGAAATCTAATTATACCCTTGTGACTCATAACCTTAATTCTACACTTTATTGCTATGGGTTATACCCTCTCCATGGGAAAAGCAGTCGCGCTCATGCAATTGGGATTATTATCTTGCATATCAAACTCCGGGAAACGCAGACGCACCCGTGGTAGCATTTTGCTATTATGTGATATAATACCCTCTCCACGGCCGTGGAAAGGCATGAAACCAATGATGCCATGGCCATGCCGCAAAGCTACCGCGTGATTGGACTCTGATTTGCATTCCTTTCCACGGCCACGCACCAGAGTTACCGTGTCATTGAAATCTATTTACATGCCCAATCACGGCCATGTTGCAAAGCTACCATGTATTTAGTATCAGCATTTGCATGTCCTGCCTATCATGGCCACACCGACGCCACCATGGGGCTAGGAATCATTCAATCACGAAATTTCCATTTTGTTAGGAGTGGTGACATTTAGCTTTGTATAGTTTTGATTTTGTAAGTATTATTAATCAAGCATGATCTGCCTAGTTTAACCTTTATTTGAAGTCTGATAATCACATGTTTCACATTCTATGTTGATGCATCATGCAATGCTATTTAGAGTACTTGTTAACCTATTATTTGACTCTACAGTTGGTGTTGTAGGTATTAATGCCCATACCCTTGTCCTAGAGCTTGGTTTTCGAGATGGCAGTTGGGGAGCCGCAGAATGTGAGAGATTGATGTGCAGAGGATGTCATGTAGACATTGTTTTATGCATAGGAGATGTCGTTACTTCTGGGAGTATATATTTTGGGTTTCTTTTAATCTTTCGTACCAGCCTTTGTTGGCCCTTTATTTTTGGGGAATGTAATTAATGCATCTTTTGTGTTTGTTAACTTGAATATTGGGAATGAAATATCATATTTACTTGTCAAGCTCTGTTTGTTTCCTGTTCATGTTTCATACTTACCTGATAGCATACGCATGTTGAGACATTGGTGTTGCTATACAAAATTCGATGAGCTCCGGACTTCGAGTTGCAACACAATGTAAGCTTCTACTAAATGTTACATTGAGTGATGGATGGACTTTGTATCCTAATGCAAATCCTAGGGGAAAAGAAAGATTCGTGTTACACCAATCCCAGCTCACACCTGGAGACACAGATTTCTACAGTAACCCCGTTTCAGTTTATGACAAAATCCAAAACCTTCTCTCCTACCCTCTTGCTTCAAATTACCTCTATAAATAAACCTCCCCTCGCTTGTTGCAAGGGAACCTCTCAAACAAGTGAAACTTCCATTTTCCCTTTTGAAAAAATATCAAGATAAATATTATAAAAATGGTGAAAAATATGGGAAAGAATTACAGGGAACTAAGATGAGAAGAGTCGGAGGTCTCCATCCATCCACTCGTTCTCTCTAAATTGCCGATGGAATCCACGTCCACACAATCATGTTGTTGACTGACAACTTGCAAAGCACAATCATGCTATACCATGCTACCCGATCAATATCAATCATGTCGTTACATTGCCAAATCATGATCCAGTCCACATATCATTTGTCTTTTTTCGATCTTTCGTCCACAGTTTTCATGTTCTATTTTATTTTAATTGCAAGCAAGTTTAGGGACCATTTTTAGGGATGATCACGTGTCCCTAACATTTTCCTTGTCATCTAATCAAACTTCATACCCAGATTTCTGATTAAACTAGAGCTGTATGGAGCCTTGAAATAACATTTGAATTGTTTTTAATTCATACTTAAATGAATTAGTGGAAACTTTCCTACTTCAAATTTAGTTTTTCTTAGCACCTCAAACCTGCAAGAGGTGGGACACACTTTTGTGTTCAGAGCAATGGGATGATACCATGGATAGGTTTCTTTTTAGGTTATTTCTTTATTCTTGTTTTTATGGGGGGAAAATTAGCCTCCTTAAGAGTAGTGGTCTCATCATGCAACTGCGAATTTAGTGCTTCTTATTAACTAGTAAATTTCTCAATGACTAATGTCGATGTTGTGGCCTAACCAACCATAGTATTGAGAAACAACTAGGGAATTATTTTTGAGTTTCTAGTAATTATAGACTCAACTTGTAATTATGGATGGCTCAGCAGAGAAGGCTTCTTTCATACTTCCTGGAAAAAGTGAAGAATATAAAGTGAATAATGTTTATTTTTTCCGGTTTCAGGTTTGGTCTAAGTGGTTTTTTTTTTCTGCCTAGTTTTTCTTGTTGTATTTTTTTGGTGAAATAAAATTTGACTGTTATAATATATAGGGAAATTTTAAAAAAAGTACAAAACTTTTGGCTCGTTTTCAAAAAAGACAAGAAGATTTGAGTATTTCAAAAAAGTAGAAAAGTTTTCCACAATTCTTTCAATCAAGCCCTCCCCATAATAAAAATTCTGAAAAAATAACAAAAATACCCTTGTGTTATTTTTCAAAACTGCCCTTTAATAAATCATGGAAGAGAAATGATCAAGTCCAACTCAAATGACCTAGTAGGGCCCACTTTAACAACCTTTATGCATGGATGGTTAAAAAGGGGATTCCAAATGACTAAAAAACTAGCTTCATTAAATGATTGTGATCATCAAAATCAAAATGGCTAGTTTTGGGGAGAAAAGAGGTTAGAAAAGACAAAAGTCTGCCATCAGATAAGGGTATTTTATCATTTCTCAAAAAAAAATTATGAAGAGGGCCTGATTGAAAAGAATTGTGGAAGAGTTTTTTACTTTTGTGAAAATGAGCAAGAAGTTTTATACCTTTTTGAAAATTTCCCATATATATGTGTGTGTGTGGAAGTGTTAGTGCTGGTCATAATTAGGGTTGAATGACTAGTCCTCATGGTTATCTCTGATTTCTTTTTCTTTCTCAAAAACTCTAATCTTTTTTCTTTATCAGTGTCTTTTTGTTTAAGCTTTTGCGTTTTTAAACTAGTTTTCTCATGGATTAGAAGTTTCAAGTTTCAACTTGGTCTATATAGATCTATAGAAACCCAGTAGTTGAAGATAGTATTCGTGTAAGAAACCATATACAAACCCAAAAGATTTAATGGACGGGCCCCGCTCTGATACCATGTCAGAAACCATATACCAACCCAAAAGCTTAAGCTGATAGGTGGAATGCCCATACGGGTATATTAAGACTTGTCAAGCCTATTACTTAGGCGATGTGGGATGTGGACTTCCCAACAATTCAAGCCTTTTGTATGAGGGAAACAAGCTGCATAATGCCCACGTAGAACAGCTGGTCACAGTTTATGAATCTTGAGGGTTGCTGTACCAGTCAAGGATGCTCAAGCTAAAGGCAAGTTTTGAAGAGGTTTGTCTAACCTAAATTAAGTCATTTGATTTTTGGTTCCTGCTCTAACCTGTGGACAAATTTGTTGTTGTTTTGTGATTTAAGTGGTTGTTTGGAAGAGACAGTAGTTGTCTGGTTGCTGTATTCAAACAAGTTGCTATTTGATCCAATTTGTTTGGAGGTTCATTATTTGTTGTTTGGTAGCATGAATAGCGTTGAGAAGTTGCCATGTAGCAGGCTGCTAATTTCTTTTGTCGAAGATCTTTAAGCAGCAACAAACAATAGTAAGGTGCTGATCCGCAGTTAGTTATTGGTTTGCATGTTTTGTTGCATAATGAAGTCTGGTTAGTTTACTTTGATTCAAGTGGAAGACTATTAACTTTTGAGTTGAGAAAATTGTAGCAAAATCAACCCTTATCCTGTTAAGTGTTAATGTAATCTGACCTGTTTATGTTGTTAATTGAAAGTGCTATTCCATGTTGGTGACTTCTGAGGAATTCCCAAGTGCATTGAAGGGATGAACTTGCTACCAAAAGTAGTTGTTTTATCATACAGGTCAAGATAATCAGCTCTAAGGTTTGTGATAGACTTCAACTCAGGGAAAGAACTCTTTGAATGCCCAACAATTATTTGGCATTATGAATCTAAGTAATAGGTTAATTATGGGTGTGTGCTCATCCATAAGGCACATGATTCAAGTTTTTTGGGTGAATATTCATCTTTTCTAATGAGAAGTTGAAGGGTTTTGAAAAACCTAGCAAATCACTAAGAGGGACTGTGTTAAGTCATTGGTAATACTATATAGCATTATAGCCTCTGTTGATGAGTTGTGGAGCATATACAAGTGAAGTTTGTATCAGCAGAGTTGCTGATTGTGAAATTTATGTTGTAGAGCACTTATGATGTTAAGTTGTTGGTTGGATCAGCACTGTTGCTGATTGTGAAGTTCATGCTGATGAGCATATAAAGTTAAGTTGCTTGTCACTAAATGCAGTCATAAAGGTTGTCAGTAAGGTTGTAAAAACAGATCGAAGATCCATCACAAATTACTTACACAGAAGATCAAGTTGACAAATTTTATCACCACAGCAATCACAAAAGGTTTATTATATGATGTTTATTCCAAACTGCATATTATAGAAGTTTATGCACAAACATGAGGGGAAGTGTTAAGACTTGAGAAAAAACCTAGGGACTTATTTGTAGATTTTTAGTACTCATGGCGATGACCAGTCTTCATGGTTCTGTAATTTCTTTCTCATTATCTAAAACCCTGGGTTTTTAATCTAGTTTTCTTGTGGATTGAAGCTTCAACTAGTTGTAATCATGCAAGGTCTACATTCCTTGCTCACTCTCTGTACAAAGTCTATTTTGATCATTATTCTTGCGATTGGAATCCAGTGACCCCATCTTATAAAATAATTTTTACCTTTTTAAAAACATTGAGATATTGGGTGATGAAAGCACCATCTCATTCTCCACTACTTGAAGACAAACTTCTCCGGATGTTGAATGGACCATTTTAGGAAACTCCCAAGTTTGTTTTGGTTTTTCAATATCTAGAATATGGAGATCATTCTCCTTATTCATTTTTTAATTGAAGAATGCATCGCTTTGCCCAACTTGATCCTTCACTTTTGCTTTACATTCTTTCCCTGGGGCCAATGGTTTCAGATACATTTGTAATCTCTCACAAACCTTATCTAATCAAAAATAGATTCGTTGTAAAGTTTTCTAATAAGCATGATTAGTAAAATCCAACTTCTGAAAACCAAGCAACGTGCTGCCCAATGCATCTGCCATTGCAAAATCCAAAAAATAAATTTTCAAGAATAAAAAAATAGTTCTCTACTGGTCCAACGAAAAAAATTGGCATCAAATGATCAAAAGGTCACTTCCAGACTCTTGATTGAGACTCAATCTTATATCAAACGAAGGAATAACGTTAAGCATGAAAAAACAATCACAAAAGTTTGAAGAAGAAACTCAAGGATTTTCTATACTACTGAAAGAATAATTCGGAGTATATCCAAAAGAGAGAACATAATAGAGTATTTATAGAAGAAACTATGCCTAAAGGATATGGATGTCCATATCCTAAAAGTATCTATCTTTATCTCTATTTCCTTTTCTTTAGGAAAACTCCAACTTGTTTCCCATCTAAAGAAGTTTCCTTCTTTATCTCCACATGTTGAGTTCCTTGAGCAACTTGAATTCCTTGGGTTATTTGAAATGCAAATTTCTGAATTTCTTGAGATATTGTCCATATATGGAGGACCCACATGCATGTGGACATCCAACATGGTTTGGGCTTGTAGGCTTTGGACATTCAACATGGATTGGGCTCAATTTGACATGAGTCCTTCCTTATCACCCTCCCCTCAAGCTGGAGGGAGGTGAAGAGATTAGAAAGTTGCCTTTGGTAATGCCTTGGTAAATACAAGCTTGTGTGACGAGGAAACAAAGTGAGTAATAAGTGCTCTTGAAGCTACTTTTTTGCAAACAAAATTAAAGTCAAGCTCAATATATTTTATTTGGTATGAAATACTTGATTTGCAGTGATATACAGAGCACTAATAGTGTGCATAATAATAATATTGTGGGTGCACGAGGAAGACCTAACTCCACTTGCATGAAGTAGATAAGTGACACAAGCGATTTTAGTAGTAATAGTAGCCATGGAATAGCGTACTTCGCTTCAGCACTAGAAAGAGAGAATAGATTATTTCTTTGAGCTCTATGAGATACAATTAGCACCAAAGTACTACACAAAAGCCAGTTATAGAACGACGAGAATCAAGGCATCCAGCCCAGCCAGCACCAGAAAAGTCATAAAATGGTGGATTAAGACAATAAACGAAGCCCATAAAAGATAGTGCCAATGTGCCATCAACATAATGAAGAGTGTGTTTGACAAATTGTATAGTAGAAACAATAGGTGCATGTATAGAATAACAGACAAAGTTAATGTCATGCGAAAGATCAGGACAAGTGATAGCTAGGAATTGAAGAGATCTAACAGCGCTACGGTATTTAGTGAGATCAACTAGACAGAATGCATGATATGGGCTAAGATGATGCTTACATGCCGAAGGGGTTGAAATACCTATTGACACAAGCATAGAAGCATTTTCAGGTACATCACAAGCATATTTTGATAAAGAAAGAAAAAAAACCCAAAGAAGTGAATAACTTCAATATCTAAGAAGCAATGAAAATTGCCAAGGTCCTTCATTGCAAAATCAGAATGAAGACAAGACAGCAAGTCTTAAAAAATATGAGTTTTATCATTATAAATGGTAATGTCATCACAAGTAAAAGGATAAGACCTCTAGAATAACAAAAGTAGAAAGGGATGAATCAGCAAGACAACAGAAGAAGCCAAGACGGAGGAAAAGATCAAACCAGTCGAACCAGACTCTTAGTGTTTACTATAAACCATATAGAGCCTTTTCCAATAGACACAGGAGATGGGAAGGATAGCTGTATGAAACCTGGAGGTTGGTCCATAATGTCCATATAAACCGTCTCTTTGAGAAATCCAAGCCAAAAGACATTTTTAACATCTAGTTGACGAATAGACCACCCATGGAATTACAACAAGAAAATGAACAAGACTGATTGTAGTGGATTTAATGATTGGGCTAGATGTTTCATTAAAATCAATACCTTCAACTTGAGTGTAGCCTTTAGCAACGTGATTTTGGTGTATATCTCCCAC
This sequence comes from Cinnamomum chago, assembly GCA_038049695.1. Lineage (NCBI taxonomy): Eukaryota > Viridiplantae > Streptophyta > Magnoliopsida > Laurales > Lauraceae > Cinnamomum > Cinnamomum chago. The sequence continues at coordinate 31,435,270 of CP142453.1, read as the reverse complement.
TCAAAGTCCAAGTTCTGATGCCAGAGTCAGAAGAAATGATCCTAAAGTTTTAGAAAGAAATGATATTACTTGGATGTGGAAAAAGAAAAACACATCAGTCACCTATAAGAAAGAAATGGTCATTCTTTTTCGTTAGCTGATTGCACTGTTATAAGGTGTAGTCCTCTTGTTGGATCCCACTTGGGACCACCAACAATCAGGTCCATTGGCTAAAGCACCATCTTTGAATGAATATTGTTACTGATTTAAGGGCGTTAACGGGGTACAAGGTGATCCATTGGGGAGCATCAATCTGGTCCAGATCAAAGTGTAGTGGGCTCCTGTTCTTCTTCCTTCCTCGGTAATCTTGAGACTCAAATGAAGATTGGAACTGCACATACACCAGGTGGAAATGCAATGTCTGAGACCTTTGAAGATAGGAAACCAGGACATATCTTTGCAAAGTGTACTGCAGTACTTGTCTTGATTGTTAGTATTTTTTGGCTAATTCATGGGTTGGACAAAACTCTGGGTTCATTGAGTTGTATTTTCTAATTTATTTTAGAATGGACTGTAGATGTGTCGCTGGAAGAGCTGAAGTGAAGAATAGAAAAAAAAAAGCAGACCGGGCGAAATTCCCCAGGCCCGATCGATCGGAGTCTCAGACCGATCGATCGGTCGGTCAGAAAAAGGCTTCAGTTAAATGTCAGGCCGATCGATCGGACCTGCAGGGGCGATTGATCGGACAGGTGCGCAGAGTTCGGGAAATCTCCAGTTTTTATTAGATTTAGTTTCCTTTTTGAGACTTTGTTTCCCAGTTTGAGTCCTACTTGTGCACTAAGTCTAAGGCACGAATTTTGGGCTATTTATAAGGTGTTTCTCTCAACCCTAGAAAAAAAACCACCATCACAACTCTCATTGATCTGAGTCAGAGATATTTTAGAGAGTTAATTCTCTAGAGCCATTGAGAGATCATTCTGAAAGGCTGCTCTAGAAGGTTATTGCTGCTTCTACGTTTCTTGTAGAAGATTGATCATCTTGGTTGACAAGGTGCGAGGAGATCAAGTAAGGAGAATGGGGCGCGGTGGATGTCGTGTCAGTGGATTCTTTGCAAGAATAACTACAGTCCTTAGGTCGAGGTACAGACTGAGGTAAAGGAGCTTGTGAGTATTGATGATGCCAAAAAGTGGTTTTCGGGCACCACCAGTCAAGTAATAAATAATTAATGAAAAAATGGATGGAGAGAGAGAGAAAGAGAGAGGAGATTTATAGTGGTTCGGTCAGTATGACCTACGTCCACTTTAACTGGTGAATTTACTGCTCTGGGGAGGAGATTACAAAGTAGGAGATTACAATAATGATGTGAAGAATTCCAGAGAGCCCTTTCCTTTGTTAGGACTCCTCCTTTTATACTTTTTCTCCAACGGATGGGGAGATTCTCCAGGGATCTCCAATGATGTACGCTCTAGTCTGGTGGAGTCTTCCGAACTCTCCTCAACAGATGAGCAGATAAGATTTCCTCCGCGGGAATTGGTAAAAGCAGGTAGGTGAAACGACACGAGGACTTCTTCCTTCAGTGGATTTGGATCCGGCCACAATTGGTAGATCAAGACCTAAGCTTATCATGGGCTAAGGTCAGTTTGACTCGACCCGTCGTCGTGGACCGAGCCACCTGGGCCTAACCTGTCATTGCGGACCGAATTATTTGGGCCTGGCCCATCATTTGCCCCTCAATGTCTCGCGCCAAAGAAGGCTTTGAAAGGGAGACATTATTAAAATCCAAGCTTCTTCATATCAAGCACTTTATAGCTTTTCTGAACACTGAACCCCTTTTTAATATATGCCCTCCGCAGAGGGGGTTCGGGGGTGTCCCCCGGTGGTGGTCGAGCTGACCACGGAGATGCTGGACGGGGAAGGGGCGCCAGCCAGGGCACGGGCGTGGAGAGCACTGGGCGCGGGCGCGGGCGCTGGTGCTGGCGAGGAGCGCGAAGGAGCTGGGCGCCTAGCCTAGGCGAGGAGCATGGAGGAGATGGGCGCCCAGGGTGCTGCTGGCACTGGTGCCGGGCGCCCAGCCTGGGCTAGGCTGTGCTGGGCGCGAGCGAGGACGCGCGGGCGCTGGTAGGCCAGCGCGGGCGAGCGGGCGCGAGGGCGCGGGCACGCGGGCGAGGGCAAGCGGGCGCGAGGGCGAGGGCGCGGGCGAGGGCGCGCGCGGGCGAGGAGTGCCGGCACTGGCGTGGGCGAGGAGAGCTGGCTCTGGTGGTGGGCGCCCAGCCTGCTGCTAAACGCTGGTGCTGTTAGGCGAGCATCATGTATATATATTTATATGTATATATTTTGGTGGGCGAGCACATGAAGAGGGCGCCCATGTGGCTGCTGGTGGTGGGCGCCCAGCCTGTTACTGGGCGCTGCTGCTGGTGCGGGGCGCCCAGCCTGTAGCTGGATAGAGCAGTTCCATTCTCTGATTTACCGTCCCATTATGAGTGGGGCCCTTGTTCCTTGTCAAGACTGACACAACTGGTGACATTTGGAGAGGTTTTTGATGGTCCTACTCTCATAGATCAGTTTTCCAACGCAAACGCCACTTAATCAGGTGGCCAGATGAGGTTGATTAATGAATTGTGCATCCAATACTAACACAATGATTGGACGGTCTTGACTGATGTGTACTTAATGAAGTGTAGTCAATGATTCCAACCAAGTAGTCCTTATGTGTAAAGGCTATTTGCTAGTTGTTCAAAGGAGATTTATAGGTTCCTAGTAATCATTATTGTTTCTAGTTGAAATCTCCCATGACTATCTCTCCATCAAAATCTTCCGTCCACAGACTATAGTGTATCCTTTACTTCTCTTTTCAAATTTTTTTTTTTTTTTTTATAGTGGGGCAGGGACGCCCAAGACAAGCTGGGCGCCCAGCACTTGGAAGGGGCCATCACTTGGGCGCCCATCACTTGGTACCTTTTTTTTTTATTTTTTTATTATTATTTTTTTTTTATGGTGGTGGCAGGGACGCCCAACACAAGCTGGGCGCCCAAGACTTGGAAGGGGCCATCACTTGCTGGGCGCCCATCACTTGGTACCTTTTTTTTTTTTTTTTTGGGCGACGAACAAGTGGGCGCTGGTGCTGCCGGGCGCCCACTACTGGGTGCCTGGTGCTGGGCGCCCGCTGCTAGGTGCTGGGCGCCTGGTGTTGGGCGCCCGCTGCTGCTGGCGCAAGTGAGGCTGCTGGCCGGGGCGCCCCCTTGGGCGAGGGCGAAGCTGCAACAAGCGATGGAAGGGGCGCTGAGATGAGCCATGGATGGGTGGTACCCGTGATCTGCGCAGAGGAGGAATTGGGCGCCAAGCTGGTGCGTGCCAATGTGGGCGAGCACGCGGGTGAGCAGGCTACTCTGGTCCATTAGGCACCAAGGGATGCTGATCCAGGCGAGCAAAAGGAAAACTATTTTGGGCGAGTAGATAGTGTCAAGTGCCCTTATAGGCGTTGTTCTAGCTGGTTTGGCTCATTTGGGTGGTCAGACAACTGGGTACGCTAATTCAACGTAGTCCCCGAGTTGCAGATGATCTGGTGAATGAAGCAGACTGCTTGCGTGAGAGCAAAAACAGAGTCTGGGGATTGCTCGTGAGAGAGCTTGAGACCGTGCTTTTGGCGCCCCAGGAAAGAGCTGCTAAGCTGGAGAAAGGCTACCTGTTTGAGAACAGAGTAGAGGTAGGCTAAGCTTTTTTGGCGACCCGTGAGAGAGCTGCTAAGCTGGAGATAGGCTGCCTGTTTGAGAACAGTGCAGAGGTAGGCCAAGCTTTTTTGGCGACCCACGAGAGAGCCGCTAAGCTGGAGATAGGCTGTCTGTTTGAGAACAGTGCAGAGGTAGGCCAAGCTTTTTTGGCGACCCGCGAGAGAGCCGCTAAGCTGGAGATAGGCTGCCTGTTTTGAGAACAGTGCAGAGGTAGGCCAAGCTTTTTTGACGACCCGCGAGAGAGCCGCTAAGCTGGAGATAGGCTGCCTGTTTGAAAACAGTGCAGAGGCAGGTCACGCTTTTTTGGGCGACCCACGAGATGATTCACCTCGCCTAGACCTGTTGATTTCCTCAGCGTTCATATATTTTTGAGCTTTTGCCAATAGTTCTGGCATGCTCTTTGGTGGTCGCTTCATTACTGAAAAGAGGAATCTGGATGAACGGAGGCCTCCCAAAAAGGCGGTCATGGCGACTTTGTCATTGGGCTCCTCGACTTGGAGGACCTCCTCGTTAAAACGAGTGAGGTAACTCCTCAGATTCTCATCTCGGTCCTGTTTTATGCTGAGCAGGTGGGTGGCAGGCTTCTGGGGGCAGCGTCCTCCAATGAAGTGCGACACGAAGGACTTGCTTAGCTCTGCAAAGGTGGAGATTGAGGCTCGGGCCAGACTGGAGAACCATTGCCGTGCGGAGCCCTTCAGGGTGGTTGGAAATGCTCTACACATGATCTCGTCAGAGATGTTGTGTAGTTGCATTAGGGTTTTGTATATTTCCAAGTGATCCAACGGGTCCTTGGTCCCATCAAAGGTCTCCATGGTTGGCATTTTGAATTTTCTGGGGAGTGGATAGTTCGCCACGGAGGGTTTGAACGGTGTGTCCGTTCGTTGTACCAGGTAGTCTATTGATTCTGGTACCCGTGCCTTTATGGCATTGAAGACATTGCCGATCTGATTTTGCATCTCTTTGAACTTCTCGTCCCAAAGGTTGGGAGCTTCTCTGGATTGACCTTGGAACTGGCTCTCGTCTTCCAAGCTGTAATTTCCACTTCCCATCTCCTGGAAATCAGGATCCTCATGATTGGAAGCAGAGGGAGGAGGTGGAAGTCCACCGCGGTTCGATCCACCCAGGGGAGGGGGTACGTCGAGATGAGCGCGGCCTTCAGGATCAACCAGGAGTCCGGCGGAGCTCCAGCAGACGTCCCCTGGGCGTGGGCGCCATGATGACGGGCGCCCAGGGCGCCATGAGGATGGGCGCCCAGGGCTTGGGCGCCCAGCTGCAGTCCTCTGCCCTGGGCGCCCAGGGGTTGGGCGCCCAGGTGAAGGCGGCCTCGGTTGGCGCCTCGGCCCCGGGCACAGTGTTGACGGGCGCCCGGGTGAGGTGCCCCTCTGCGTGGAGCGACCAGTTGCTCCGAGAGTGGTGCTTTCTGCGGTCCTGCACCTAGTGCTCCTCCTTGATTTGCCAGCATGAGCTGCAGTATTCGTTGGTTTTGAGTTACCAACTGCTGCATGGTCTCCAGCATCTGCTGGGGAGAGGGAGTGGGAGCATTCGGTGCATGGTTGGTCGGTGGAGGATTACCCTCGCCCTTGCGCGAGGGGTTACCATCATGTCGCCTTGTTGATCTGGTGATCGGCATGGCTTTTTGAAAAAAAGAAATTCTTTTCGTTCCCACAGACGGCGCCAAACTGATGATGCCAAAAAGTGGTTTTCGGGCACCACCAGTCAAGTAATAAATAATTAATGAAAAAATGGATGGAGAGAGAGAGAAAGAGAGAGGAGATTTATAGTGGTTCGGTCAGTATGACCTACGTCCACTTTAACTGGTGAATTTACTGCTCTGGGGAGGAGATTACAAAGTAGGAGATTACAATGATGATGTGAAGAATTCCAGAGAGCCCTTTCCTTTGTTAGGACTCCTCCTTTTATACTTTTTCTCCAACGGATGGGGAGATTCTCCAGGGATCTCCAATGATGTAAGCTCTAGTCTGGTGGAGTCTTCCGAACTCTCCTCAACAGATGAGCAGATAAGATTTCCTCCGCGGGAATTGGTAAAAGCAGGTAGGTGAAACGACACGAGGACTTCTTCCTTCAGTGGATTTGGATCCGGCCACAATTGGTAGATCAAGACCTAAGCTTATCATGGGCTAAGGTCAGTTTGACCCGACCCGTCGTCGTGGACCGAGCCACCTGGGCCTAACCTGTCATTGCGGACCGAATTATTTGGGCCTGGCCCATCAAGTATATCTTGTAACTGTTCGTGAACTCTTGATTTCTGGTTCGTGGTTTTTCTCCCTGGATAGGGTTTCCACGTTAAATATTGTGTCTGCCTTCTTGTGGTGTGTGATTGGTAGATAGCTAGTTCTAAATTGTCTGATTGGTTTATTTCCACTGCATTGATTGGTTAAATCAGAACTAGTCATCCATTCTGGTAGCCCCTCATAGAAATTTCATTGATATTGCAGCTTGTTCGGATGCAGGAAGCCTGCTAAGGAATAATTCTTTCTAGAAAAGATTACATGTATACTTATTAGTATAGACATTAAATGAATGTTAACTAGGGAAGCTTATGTCCCTAAATTGTCTTTCAAAACTGCATATCGCATACCATGGTCCCCAAGCAGTGTTATGTTGTTCCGATAAACTGGGTGAAGATGAATCAGCAGCCACAAATATGAAGATTCATGCATTTGAATAAACATGAGCGGACTGTGACAGTTATCGTGCTCTTTGTCATAACCAATTTGCATTGCAGGTGAATAACAGGTGAACTGAATGCAGGGCAACCCTGTTTCAATGATCCAACATCTCTCTGTTTCCTCAAAGCCTTTACCAAAAAGGCACTTGTATTTTGATACTTTTACTGAAACCTATCTTGACTGACCGTGAAACTGTACAAAAAAAAAAAAAGAGCAAGTACTTCTATTTAGATTTTCTAGTTTTGTGTTTAACCGATTTACCCCTAGAAAAGAAAAACTCATGAGTTATCCCTTGGGTTATAAGATAAAAAGAGAATATTGCCTGAATGGATCTAACACCAAAAAATGAAGATGTACTGAGACCTGGCATGGGCCATTGAGGCCCTTGCCCAACCTGTTGTTTACAAGGTATGAACCTGACTGGTATCCACAAACTATAGTCCATAATGCCCAGCCGACTTGCTGGCAGAAACAATTCATTAAGGCTTACCAGCAATGGTCCAGGACATGGGTCAAGTTGTGCTCTGTAGAAAAATGTTAAATTGGGCCTAGGTGGCTGTAAAGCAGCAGCCCAAATTAGCTTATACACATACATGTTGTTTGGTTTTTCATATTACTTAGTAATAGAACTCTTAAAGCCAGCCTCAGATTCATATGATAAATCTGCAGGTACCCGCCTTTGATCAATCCAACCCCTTTACACCAGGATCCTCGATTGGAACTGATTCCATTTTACACTATTTTGAACATTTTTCCCCACTGGATCTTATCACAAAAAAAAAAAAAAAAAAAAGGATTACAACATGTAGCCATTAAGCTTTGAGGACCTAAAATTAAGGGCTGAAATCATTTAATTAGCTTGATATTACATATTTTCCTAATCCACATTCAAGCCTTTCCATTGTCAAAAGCGTCTGACAAAAACAGGTTCCTCCCAATATAAACATTGAATTGCTTACCTAAATTGCAAACGTCTTGCACACACACCTAACTTCCTAACTAGGAGTCTTCTCATAGTGAAAAGTATATATACTCCTAAAATAGACTGAATTAGTTCTATCTTTTCAGTGCCGGATCAAACCCAGACTGGATCTGCTGACCCAATTCCTAAAATTACCCACTCTCTCTCTAGATCATTGATGGAGAAAATGCTTGGAAGATACAGAACTTCATCCCAAACTACACCGTCCTCCAAAATTACAGAACCAGAATGTGAGCATATCTCTACTTTTTTCCATAACCAAGACATAACCAAGTAAGACGTTTAATTCTTTATCCATACCAAAGAAAAGGCCAAATTACTTACTTCAAACAAAAATGCATCACTAATCCCATATGGGTTTCTGCAGGAATAAGTTATCTTCAGAGAAAAACACAAAAGCAAGAAGCCATAGATGTTACCTTGTAACTACCAATGCAATCCACTAATCCCACATGAACCGCTTCTGCAGTGAACTTGTGCGTGTTGGAGATCTGCAGGGATAGGGAAGAAGATCAACATCTATGGGAGTTGGAGGAATAACTCATTTGATGAAAAGATCAAGATCTAAGGAACATACCCAGTAGACTTGATAAAGTCTTCAACTAAACAGTTCAACGTCTCATGCGGAGTGATTGGTTTACAAGGTATCTATCCATACCTCTACGGGACCCACTGTTCACTCTCCCCATATATTACGGGGCGTGAGTGAAGCGAAGGTTCATTCAAGCCACCGTTTGAATTTGTGGGCCCTAGGAGTGGTTTGGTGATGAGTCACATCCACTGGAATTTTTTTCAGGCCAGTGGGACTCACCGGATTTTACGCTAAGGTGGGTATTACACCAAGGTATATTGAGTCGTGGAACACTTTTTTTTATTTATTTTATGTTCTGTATGTGAAATTGAGGTCTGGGTGAGATTTATAGATGGGGACAGCCCTATACTTGGTAGGTAATTAATATATGATCATTATATCTAAGTTATTTAAGGTATATTTATTGGTTTGGTGATTTTACACCAAGGTATATTCAGGCATGGAACACTTTCTTTTTTTTTATATTTTGTATGTGAAATTGAGGCCTAGGTAGGACTTATAGATGGGGACAGCCCTATTCCTATTACGTAATTAACATTTGATCATTCCATCTAAGTTATTTAAGATATATTTATTGGTCTGATGATGAATCAAATCCACTGGTATTTTAGATCAAACCAGTGGGACACACCATATTTTACACCAAGGTATATTCAGGCGTGGAACACTTTCTTTTTTTTCTATGTTCTGTATGTGAAATTGAAGCCTAGGTGGGACTTATAAATGGGGACAGCCATATACCTGATAGGTAATTAACATATGATCATTTCATCTAAGTTATTTAAAGTATATTTATTAGTCTGGTGATTTTACACCAAGGTATATTCAGGCATGGAGCATGGAACACTTTTTTTTCTATGTTCTGTATGTGAAATTGAGGCCTGGGTGGGACTTATAGTTAGGGACAGCCCTATACCTGATAGGTAATTAACATATGATTATTCCATCTAAGTTATTTAAGGTTTATGTGTGGATATTATTAAGTCCTATTGGCATGTCTTCTTTGATTTGGTAGGCATATAACATGGAATAATTGAAAGGATTATCATGTGATTATTAAGTTTGTTTCCTGTAATTTTAATGTACGTTTATGATTCCAATTATATTTTTTGTGTGTGTGTTTGATTAATTATTATCTAGATTGGATATGTTAGGGAGGAAGTTTGTTATTCAACCGCACGAAACTTTGATAGTAGAGGGATTTTGTGTTCTTTCATCGGATAATATATATAGATTGGGGAATTCGATTTAGGGGTTTGGGTTTCAATGTCTAAAATTGGCATTGTATGACATAGTTATAGGTTTCGATCTAGGGGTTAGGGCATTAGGTTTCTGAGAATAGGTTTCTGAAAAATTAAAAATGCATCTCATCATCCCATTGTATGTATCTTTGTTTCTTTTGTCAAACTCTGTAGATCCATTTTTGAATTTGTTATGTACATGTTTTTTTTTTAATGTGAATTAGAGGAGTATCATTTTTATTGAAGGTCAATTTGTGTGGTCTATGATCATTTGATCTTTATCAAGTAATTCATGGGTCTCAGCCCGCATCATATGGTTTAATGGACGGTTAGAATAGAGATGGTTGACCACATTCATATGGGTCCCACTTAAATAAGTTTGGTCAATTTGTGAGGTCTATGATCACTTGATCCTTAGATATTTATCAAGCAATTCATGGGTCTTAGCCTGCATTTTTATGGACAGTTAGAATAGAGATAGTGGACCCAATTGATATGGGTCCCACTTAAATAGTTTTGGTCAATTTCTGAGGTCTATGGTCATTTGATCTTTATCAAGCAATTCATGGGTCCCAACCAGCATCCTATGGTTTTATGGACGGTTACAATAGAGATGGTGGACCCCATTCATTTGGGTCCCACTTAAATAGATTTGTTCCAGGCAAATCATAACAATTCATATCAATAGCTAGAAATTTGGATTGAAATTCTTTATTTAATGTATTTTTCCTTTGAAAGAAAAACACATTTATTGAGCTATATTCAAAAAGAAGCTTCACTCGGGAAAATTTAAATATATAAATCTTCAAAAAACACATTTATTAGTTGTTAGGTTTAGATGAGTTGTTAGTTCGGCCTTCTAAAAAAATTCTCATATAATAGGTGAGAACTAATTCTCATTTGAATATTTTCCTAATATAATATACATGTACATTAATATGTCTAGGAAAACTTTTTACACCTCCTAGTGGAGCCCAGATGATCATCCACCCGAAAAGACTCATCCAAATGGACTGCACCATTGAATTGACGGTCTATTTTTTAAGGGGTGAAATATTGTGGGCCATTGATAAGGGTTAGGATGATCAAGTGGGCTCCATTTCGTGTACATGGGTAGGCCCCAAGCAAAAATTTTTATCTCCATCCCCATCCTAAGGTGGGCCCTCAGGTGGGACCTCCACAGCAAGATATGCATGGTAGTTCCCATGCACATTGCGCGCAGGCAAGCACTATTGTATATGTAGTCCATTATACTATATTAAAGATGAAGTTTTTTATTTTAATTTTGATTGTTGGTTGGGATTTTGACCATAAGTTGTTCAGTTTTCAAATCTTCTCTATCTACTTATACAACTACTTACTTTTTTTCATTATAATCAAACCACTTGTAACCACTCTCCACTTTTATTTTACCGCAAAAGCTCTATTTCAATTCAAATTCTAACAATCCCTTTCTACACAAATTCTCTTCTTTCTGTTACTAGCTGTTGGATTGCATAAATAAATACTCTTATAACCTTCTTATTCTTTTATTTTCTTCCTTCTAAAATCTACAAATTTATTAATGCTTGAATATTTAATTTTCAATGTTAGTTGTATTCGTGTTGCACAGATGTTATTATGTTAGTTATTTATATATATTAAAGCCAAAGATTTTGTCTTTAATTTTGAATGCCATTGCAATCTTGACAGGAAGTTTTTTTTTTCCAAATGCTCCACGTTTTCTCCCCACTATTTATGTTATGCAACTACCTATTCTTTATCTCATTAAACTACACGCACGGACTCTTTACTTTTTAAGATTACACCTTTTCTTTTCTCAAAGACTCTTTTTCTACCCATTTTATAGCACTTAGCTCTCATATGATGCAAACTCCTTTTGACCTTTTATTTTATTATCTTTCTATATACTTAGAGACCCCTTATTATAAGGACTCTACCCAGAATCCACTATGTGGGGCAACTCTTAATGCGCAAGTTGTGCAAAGGCTAGCAATAGTGTCAGCTTGTGTTCCGTTTCGGCTACATGCGCCTCGGCACAAGCACTCAAGCAATTGCCGAGACCAGCACTGGTGGCCACCATCTCGGCCATATGCTTCGTCAAACGAGATGTGTAGCCGAGGCGACAAGCTGTTATCCGAGACGCGTACTCACAGCCACACCTAACATGGGGACACGTGGCACGGTGCAGGCACGCGCTGACGAGACAGATACACCATCCAAGCCGTCTGCCCTCTTCAAATCCCTGACAGAGCCACATCTAATTGCTGCAGCCATATCGGGATAGGGCCCAAGAAAGGATTCGATGGGACCCCAGCCGCCAACAGGTCAAGGCAAAATCAGGCACAATGTGACTAGCATTTAATGCAGTATGGGCTTATCGGACCCTCATTTAATGCAATGTGGGCTATGATGGATCCTCATTAATTACTCTATGGGCTGGTGAGACCCTAGCAGTCAAATCATTAGGCCCATTCGCAGGCATTTAGAAACTTTCTCATATAAAGTGAATTACCACCCAAAACGAGGTACGCATACATGCATGCAACTCCCTAAACGTTACTATGCTCTTCTTCTCCGACCTTCATCCCTGCACTAACTTAGGCATCAAAGAGCCCTGTGCTGCCCACAGCCAAGGTCCTTTGACTGCTTCTTCTCCCCTTTCAGGTCCCTGAAGCGGATAGCTCTCTCCAGTCACTTGGATAAGTCCTCAAAGGCTCCCCCTAATCTTGTGAGTTAGTATTTTCAGCACTTACAATTGGCGCCGTTTGTGGGAAACGATTTGCAGAGTCTTCCCTTACATCATGACTAAGAGAGCTGCGAAAGGCGGAGAAACATCCAAAACGCGATGAATGGGACGGTCCTCTATCATCCTTCCTGCCAAGAAAAGGGGCGAGAAGAAAACTATTGCAGACACTGTTGCAGACGATTATGATGAACGTGGTTTCGTCCCAATCGACGTCTAGGAGCATAACCTTCGCTCGGAGTCACTTTCGAGGGGAGTAATAGCGTCCCTCCGGCGAGGAGACCCTCGGCAGCAGTTTAGAGAGGGTCCTTAGCCGGGTCAGGCCCCTTTGCTGGAACGAGCCCCACGGGGTAAGTCTCCAGTAATGAACATGCGAGTTCTCTCTGACCATCATGAGAACGACGGAGATGATGCTGACGAAGACTTTGACCCTACCCTTAAGGAGATTTGAGCACAAAATGCCACCATTAGAGAAAAAGACACTCTGATCTGCCAGCTCCAGCAGCAGCTGGAAAGAGTGACAAGCTCGACCAGGCAGCAGCAGTCGCAGCGACATGATGAGGGGAGAGCTTCTCGTAGCAGACGCACCGCTCCCCCCGAGAGAGATCTGAGGCTTCACCTGAACGAGAATAGGCGTGATCGAGCTCGCGATGAAAGCTCGAGCACCAGTTGCAGCGATTCAAAGAGAGTGTCGGAAACCATTCCAGAGGTCAGATACGACAACCAAGAGTGGCTCGACAAGCGCATCAGGCAGACAATCCAGTGCAACCTGGAGGTGGTTGGTCTCACTCGAGACCAACGGGATGCCTGCGAGTCCATCGATCTCAGCACGTCCCCTTTCTATCGCGACATCAAGAATTATCCCCGTCCAAGGAAGTTCACCGTCCCGAGGTTCGTCACTTATGATAGGACTTTGGATCCGACCGCGCACCTTCGACAGTTCTCCCAGAGGATGTCTATTTGGGGGGACGAGGGCCACCTGAACTGTCGGGTCTTCTCCTCCAGTTTGGGTGACCTCCCCTTGAAATGGTTTTGTGCGCTCCCAGAGGGGTCCATCTCAAATTGGCAACAACTCCAGTAGTCCTTCATGAAGAAGTTTCAGGCCTACAGAGTCATGCCGAAAACGGAAGCAGACATTATGGCCTTGAAGATGAAACGAGAGGAGAACATCACCCGGTTCGCCAAGCTATTCTTGACAGTCTACAGCCAGATCAAAAACTCCAAAGACGAAGTAGCGATCTTCGCCTTCCAGAACGCCCTGCTGCCAAACAGTGATATTCGCAAAGATCTGGCCAGGAACCCTGTGTCCTCCATAGCAGCGCTAATGACCATAGTCAACCGCTACATTGCTCAAGAGGACGACCAGATCCGAGCTCAGGAAAGCTTCGGGGGTCGCGCAGAGAGACCGAGATGGCAAACCTTCGAAGAAGGACAAGGGATCATTCCGAAGGGAGGAGTCAGACAAACGTTGGACACCAGCCAGTTTCGGCGAAGGCTCAAGCATCCACCTCTGGAGGAAGCAAGAAGCCTATGCTGTCAGTAGACCCCTATAGAGCAGTAAACACCATCTTCAAGGAGCCTATTCACAAGATCAAGTCGAAGTCGTTCTTCAGCTGGCCTCAGCCCTTGAGAGTAGATCCGTCTTCCCGAGATCCGAGCAGGTTTTGTGCGTATCACAAGCAGGGCGGGCATAAGACTGAAGAATGCAGAATACTGAGGTCACCCTTGGAGAAGCTCGTCCAAGACGGACAACTGCAGGAATACATCAAGGCGGGCGACAGGGATGACAACCAGGCTCCACGCCGAGACGAGAGGGGCCAAGACAATGATGAGTTTGAGAAACTCATAAATGTCATCTATCTAGCTCCCCCTCCCAAGGGGAGTAACCGAGTTCGCGCCGAGTCCAGGCGAGCCTCCCACAGTGCGCAGGTGATGGCGGCTAAGCTCGGCTCAGCTCCTAAGAGGGCACGAAAAGAGCGGCCCAAGATCTAGTTCTCGGAAGCAGACTTGGAAGGGGTCCAGCTCCCCCACAACGACCCGCTCATAGTCACTCTGAAACTGAAGAACTGCACTGTGCAAAGGATCATCGTCGACCCCGGCAATTCATCTGAGGTTCTCTACTTCGATTGCTTCAAAAGGATGGGCCTGACGAAAAAGAATCTGCAGGAAGCCCGAACTCCCCTCATAGGCTTCAGTGCCAAGCCGGTGTACCTTAAGGGAAGGGTGACCCTCAGAGTCCAAAGCGACGGAGCATCCGTGATGACAGACTTCCTAGTGGTTGACGCGCCCTCGCCTTACAACGCCATAATGGGCAGGACCTGGCTCCACAGTATGGAAACAGTCCCCTCTACTCACCACCAGATGCTAAAGTTTCCATTGGAAAGTAGGAATGGCAGGGTGGAGATAATTACAGTCCGAGGAGACCAGCAGACGGCCAAGCGTGGAGGACCTGACCGAAATCAGGATCGACCCAAACGATCCGGAACGGTTCATCCTGCTCGGAAGCCAGCTTGCGTAGCCAGAGAAGTCAGAGTTGGTCCGATTTTTGGTGCGCAACAGAGAAGTCTTCTCCTGGACGCCCCACGAGATGCCTGGCATTGACCCCGAGGTCATGTGCCACAAGTTGAATGTGGACCCTAACTACAAGTCGGTGATGCAGAGAGCTCGCAGTACTGGGGCACCGTAGACAGAGGCCGTGATCGAGGAGGTGGACAAGCTGTTACAGGCCAGAGTGCCAGAGAAGTCCAGTACCCAGCCTGGTTAGCCAACACGGTGGTTGTCAAGAAGAAAACAGGCAATTGGAGAGTGTGTATCGACTTTACTGACCTCAACAAAGTTTGCCCCAAGGACAGTTTTCCTTTTCCAAAGATCAACCAGATGATTGATGCCACCGCTGGACATGACAGAATGAGCTTCCTTGACGCGTACCACGGCTATCATCAGGTACCAATGTATGGGCCGGACGAAGAGAAGACCGCCTTCATAACACCCAGGGGCACATACTATTACAAGGTGATGCCGTTTGGGCTGAAGAACGCGGGAGCCACTTACTAGCGACTCGTCACCAGAATGTTTCAGGCTCAGCTCGGCAAGACTATTGAAGTCTACATTGACAATATGGTCGTCAAGTCCAAACAGGCGCATAACCATTTGGAAGACCTGGTTCAGGTCTTCGACACTCTGAAGAGGTTCAAGCTCAAGCTCAATGCCTCTAAGTGCGCCTTCAGTGTCGGTTCCGGCAAGTTCCTTGGAAGCTTGGTCACGCGCAGGGGGATTGAAGCGAATCCTGATCAGATCTCAACCATTCTTAGAGTGAAGAGTCCCACCACTACGAAGGAAGTCCAGAAGCTCAATGGCATGGCGGCCGCACTGAATCGCTTCATCAGCAGATCCTAAGATAAGTGCCGGCCTTTCTTTCAGCTCCTTAGAAAAAAATTAAAATTTCAATGGACTCCAGAATGTGATCAGACCCTGCAGGAACTCAAAGCCTATCTCTCTTCACCCCCTTTGCTCTCAACTCTGATGCATGGAGAAGTTTTGTACTTGTATCTGGCGGTCTCGGATCATGCGGTGAGCTCGATCCTCTTCAGAGAAGAGGACAAGCTTCAAAAGCCAATTTATTATACGAGCAAGACCCTCATTGATGCCGAGACCAGATATTTACCTTTAGAGAGGCTAGCGCTGGCAATCATTAGTGCATCGCGCAAGCTCTCCCACTATTTCCAAACTCAGACTATAGTGGTTGTTACGGAACATCCACTTAAATCTGTTTTCAAAATGGCTGACTTTTCAGGAAGAATCTCCAGATGGGTTGTCGAACTGGGACAGTACGATATTCAATATCAGCCCAAGACAGCGATCAAGGCCCAAGTGTTGGCAGACTTTCTCGTGGAATTCTCTCTGAGTTCAGCACCAACCCAGCTCGGCGCCAAACTGGGGGGCAGAGGGCATGAAGCTCCCACGGGCTCTGATGAACAATCACAAGGCCAAACCCTCACCCCAGTTTGGAGAGTCTTCGTCGACGGATACTCCACTTCAAGAAGAGCTGGTGCAGGAGTTGTCCTCCAGTCTCCAGAAGGGCTGGTCATCAAGCAGGCTTTGACCCTGGATTTGCGGGAGCCACATTGGAGGGAGATCTCTAACATAGCGAGCTATCAGCCAAGGCTACTGGTGGCCATATATGCAGAAGGACGCGCATGAATACTCTAGAAAGTGTGAGAAGTGCCAAAAATTCTCCCACTCCTTCCATCAGCCAGCACAGGACCTAAGTCCGCTCTCCAGCCCGTGGCCATTCGCCCAATGGGGGCTCCACATCGTGGGACCACTTCACCGAGCTCCAGGGAATAGGAGGTGGCTACAATAATTCACCAAATGGATCGAGGCGAAACCGTTGTCTTTCATCACAGAGCAAGATTCCAAGAATTTCGTATGGAAGAACATCATCACGAGGTTCGGCATTCCTAGAACTTTGGTCTCGGACAACGGGAACCAATTTGATTCCAACCTCTTCAAGAGCTTCTGCCAAGAGCTCGGCATTCGGAACCACTACTCCACCCCGGCGTACCCACAGAGCAATGGCCAAGTAGAAATCTCTAACAAGGTGGTACTCGACAGACTGAAGAAGCGACTCGACAGAGCCAAGGGAAGATGGGTAGAAGAACTTCCAAGCGTCCTGTGGGCTTACAGAACAACTCCAAGGCGCTCCACTTCAATGACTCCTTTCTCCCTAGCCTATGGGATGGAGGCGGTCATTCCCTTGGAAATCGGCCTCCCAACTCTAAGATCCAAACTCTTCGATCAGGGCCAGAATGAGGCGCACTTAGTTCTGGAGCTGGACTTAGCCGATGAGCGCAGGGAAGCAGCAGCAATCCGGTTGGCCACCAATCAGCAACAGCTGGCCAGAGGCTATAATCAAAAGGTCAGAGAGAGGAAATTCTCAGTAGGCGAGCTGGTTTTGAAAAAGACACTCCTAAGCAACAGGGATCCCAACCAGGACAAGCTGGCGCCGAATTGGCACGGACCCTTCAAGGTGATTTCTACTGCCGGACAGTCAACCTATAGACTTGAAGATATGGAGGGCCGACAGCTACCACGGCTATGGAATACGTCGCATCTCAAGAAGTTCTATTTCTAAACATGTACTCTGTACTTGGAGGATTTTCAATAAAAGCAAATTTCTTGTTCAGAGTCTGTAGAACTTGGCGACCACTATCAGCAGTTCGGCGACGGCGCCACACTGATGAGATCGCCTTAGGGTCGGCATGCATACCACCCAAGCGTGAAGCCATTACGGCCACTGATGAGATCGCCTTAGGGTCGGTATGCATACCACCCAGGCGTGAAGCCATTACGGCCACTGATGAGATCGCCTTAGAGTCGGTATAAATCTCACCCAGGCGTGAAGCCATTATGACCACTGATGAGATCGCCTTAGGATCGGTATGCATACCACCCAGGCGTGAAGCCATTACGACCACTGATGAGATCACCTTAGGGTCGGTATATATATCACCCAGGTGTGAAACCATTACGGCCATTGATGAGATTGCCTTATGGTCGGTATATATATCACCCGGGCGTGAAGCCATTACGGCCACCGATGAGATTGCCTTTGGGTCGGAACGAGTCTCACCCCGGCATGAAGCCATTTCGGCTAATAGGAGGGTTGATGCGAGACCTTCCACTCGGAACGGTGTCTGAAGGCCAGTGTATCACAGGATCAACTCTGGGTACGTATCAAACGTATTAGTAAACTTACTGTGCATCAGAGCCGTTACATGACGAAGTGGTGGAACCATATTGGGCATGGGTAACTACGAAAAGTCGTTGCCTGTTTCACAAGGTATTCTAGCTCGGCCATGCCTCCAACTCGGAACGTATCAAGCCGAACCCAAACACTTATACAAAAAAGAGGAAAGCAATAGAAACAAAACGCAAGAAGGAAAATGCAAAAGCACCATAGAGTGAGAAAATGCACAGTTTGAGAACAAAAATCCAATTGTATTGATTCACTGATATTACAACTGTTCCATTACAATTGAGAGTAAAAGAAAAAAAGAAAAAAATACATCCGGAGTTTAAGTGTTAGCGTCGGCGTCGGCTTCATTGGCGAGAGGGTCTTCAGCAGGAGCTCGGATTGGAGTGGGGGCAGGATTTGGTCCTAGATCCGAGCTTGGGAACTTGGCCGGGTTCTTGTAGGTTGGGTCATCCTCAGGGACACCCACCTTGTCGAGTGCGGCGAGCCAGCCAAGCTCCCATGCCTTATTTTGAATGGCCACGACTTGCTCTTCATATTGGGACGTCGCCTCTGCGACTCCTTCGTCGAAGGCCTTTTGGGTCTCGGCCTCTAGCCTGGCCTTGGTCTCATCATCCTGTTCGGCCATTTTCTTTTTGTATTCTTCGACCTCGGCCTTTGAGCTGTACGTGGGATCGCTGCACCATCTGTAAAAGGACAAGACAGTGTGAAAGAGCCGTGGTCAAAATTAGAATTCACAAGGAATTTGAGTTCCCGACACTTACCAGGAGCCCCGCCTGCAATTGTGCCATCGCTAACCCTATATCGTCGACGCCCCTATGCCTGGCCATGTCTTTTGGCAGCGCATAAGTGTTGGGGAGAGCCACCATGACGAGGGGGCTCCCAGATACCTGGTCCTCCACCGTGATTGGCTTCCCAGGACGAAGCTGGAAAACCGGACACCATGGAGCGGGTTGAGGCGGCTGCACCTCAGGGGATCCAGGGACTTCGTCGGCCGAAGCCTCAATCCTGGGCCTCTTCCCAGCTCTGTTGTCTCCCTCCTCCGCAACTGCCCCGGTTTGCTATTGACTTTCCGACGTCAGGGGTGGGGAAGGAGCCATGTCGGCAGCAGGAGCCTGGTGAGTTTGGTTGGGTCTGCCGAACGCTAACGCGCTCAGATCTTTGATAACGAGACAACGACGAGGCGGCATCTCCCCTGCTGCTGGGACGAGAACAGGGCGGCGAGGTCACCTAATGAAGGGGCTCCCACTTGACTCTGCCTCGGACGTGGAAGCCTCGGCGCCCAATGCGACCCTGCTCACCTTCGGGGTTATCTGGGAAGGGCACGCCTCGGTCTCGAGCTCGGGCTCCTCCTATTCGGGCTTCCCTGTGGCGGCTCCTGAGTGACCTCGGCTCTCTCCTGAGTGACCACGACCCTCTTGTAGTAGCCCCGGTACTTTGGCTCGTAGCCGAAAAGTGCCCAGGCCGCCCTATTGGAGAATTTTGTGCACCTTGAAACTCGCTGGTGCCAAGAATCGTTCCTTCTCCAGCTGACCTGCCTGGCCTTCTTCTGTCGAGCGGTTGCAGAACTAAAAAAGGGTCAGTCCGGGAAAATGAAAGAAAGGACAGAAAAATAAAATCAAAACGAGAAGATCTCATACTTGGAACAACCCCGGGGCGACGGGGGACACTATACGCTCCGACCTCTTCGGCGCCGAACTCCCAATTGCCCGAGACGGACAAGAGGTCGTCCCCCGCGTACTTGTTAGAATCCTCAAGCGCCATGACAAAACCCTTTCGCTTCGACTTAACACGGAGGTAGTAGGTGTCCTCCTTTGTCTTACAGATATCATATACGTCCTCTATGTCGTGGACGCCTAAGTCTATGTGAAGGTGCCTATTCAGCGCAGCTGTGCCCATAATAATCTTGTAGGCATTGGGCACCAGTTGGCAGGGAGTGAGGTTCTAGGAGCTAAGGCAAGCCCTAAGTAGTAGGTGAAACGGAAACCTAACACCTCTATAACCGCTATGAGCGGGATAGGCATCCAACCGTCAGAATACAACCGGCGTATATGGTCTACGGGCTCGGCCTTCCGGACGAAGACGTCGTCCAGTATCCCGTATGCAGACCTAAGTCCCTTTATGGCTTGCGGAGTATCTATCCAATGGCTGTAGACCCCCATGACTGATAAAAGGAAAACGTAGAGAAGGGGAAAAGGAGAACTGGATGAAAAGCAGTGAGAGACGAAAGACTCGAGGAACTTACTGACACGGGAGACCTAGAGAACGACGGAGGCTGTGAGGGTGATGTGCGCTAACGGAGACTCTGCTCTGAATCTTGGCTCTGGTTCTTAGAAGCGCTTTTCGAAAATGAAAAGTGAAAAAGAGGGAGAAGATGAAGAAGCATCTATTTATAAAACGAAAGCGCCCCGTAATGGCGCCGTTTCCGAAATTCAAAAAGCGTTGCTTCAAAGACTGCACGCGTGCCCTATATGACAGTGTGGCTAACCAGATGGCGACACGTGTCATCGGTGGTTCATCTCCTGCAATGATTTAAGCATGGCATTTACTGCAATTAATTACCCCTGGCGTGCGAGGAGAAATTGAATAAGCGCCACGCATCAACTGCTGACGTTAGGACGAAAACCTCTGGCGGTCTTTCGTAATTATAGCTCCCGACCTCAAGGAATTCGAGATCCCAAGAAGTCGGAAGCTAGGGGCAATTGTGTGGGGCAACTCTTAATGCGCAAGTTGTGCAAAGGCTAGCAATAGTACCAGCTTGTGTTCCGTTTCGGCTACATGCACCTCGGCACAAGCACTCGAACAATTGTCGAGACCAGCACTGGTGGCCACTGTCTCGGCCATATGCTTCGTCAAACGAGATGTGTGTCTCGGCTACAGCCGAGGCGGCGACAAGCCGTTATCCGAGACGCGTACTCACAGCCATGCCTAACATGGGGACACATGGCAGGGTGCAAGCACGTGCTGACGAGACAGATACACCATCCAAGCCATCCGCCCTCTTCAAATCTTTGACAGAGCCACATCTAATGGCTATAGCCATATCGAGACAGGGCCCAAGAAAGGATTCGATGGGACCCCAGCCGCCAACAAGTCAAGGCAAGATCAGGCCCAATGTGACTAGCATTTAATGCAGTATGGGCTTATCGGACCCTCATTTAATGCAATGTGGGCTATGATGGATCCTCATTAATTACTCTATGGGCTGGTGAGACCCTAGCAGTCAAATCATTAGGCTCATTCGCATGCATTTAGAAACTTTCTCATATAAAGTGAATTACCACCCAAAATGAGGTACGCATACATGCATGCAACTCCCTAAACGTTACTCTGCTCTTCTTCTCCAACCTTCGTCCCTGCACTAACTTAGGCATCGGAGAGCCCTGTGCTGCCCACAGCCAGGGTCCTTTGACTGCTTCTTCTACCCTTTCAGGTCCCTGAAGCGGATAGCTCTCTCCAGTCACTTGGATAAGTCCTCAAAGGCTCCCCCTAATCTTGTGAGTTAGTATTTTCAGTACTTACATCCACTATACCAAGTATATTGGACCCACGTTCTCACATATATATCAGTCTGCTAGACTGGCATATAGAGAACCTCAAGGAAAATCTGCAAGGACCTCTCCTTGGATTTAACTTTCCAAACATTGATGTTATCATCGATATCTCAGAATACAGGAGAAAGAATCTCTTGCCAACATCCTGGAAGATTACCATACTGCTTATAATGAATTTATTTCATTCATCCCTGATGAATATGAGACTATATACTTTCCAAGAAGCCTTAACCTATGCTGATCAAGAAAACTTGATCCCTGACCCAGTAAAACCTTATCTAAGGGTATGTAATAACCAAGATCCACATGTACCCAACAACAGGATTCTCGAGCTTATAACCAAAGCTAAAGAGGATCTTAGGAGTATGGTGTCCCAACACCTCCCAGAGAAACTAATGCTAAGGGCCCGTTTGGATGCACAAGAAAGTACAAGAAAATAATATTTTTTAGAATATAATCTTTCATTTTTTAAAGAAGAAAATCTTGTGCGTTTGGTAACTCAAGAAAGATTTGAAGAAAATATTCTTTTCTTTCAAAAAACTCAATATTCACTCCTACAGTTCCTCCTTGTAGAAAACTTTCTACAAGATAAAAATCTTTCAAAATGAAGATTACAAAGTGGAAGAGTAAAGTAAAGACCTTGGTTCAACAAATCCATCATAATGTGTATGTTTACATATATGGAAAAGTAAAGTAAAAGTAAATCTCACAGGACGTTAAAGGTGGGGTAAAGTAAAGGTGGGATAAAGTACATGGTGAAGTAAAGTGGGAATGAATGGTGAAGTAGTTTTTTTTTTTTTTTTACTTTACTTAAATATTTTATCGTAGTTTTATATGATAAATAAAAAGTAACTTGTTTACAGGTGTGGTAAAGTAAAATAAAGATCGATGTCATATCATGATAAAAGATGAGGTAAAGTAAGGTCAGATGAAGTATGTGGTAAAGCAAAGTGAGAGAGAGAGAGTTATAAAGTAGTTGTTTTTTCATTTACTTTACTTTACTATACTTTACCATGGTTTTATGTGATAAAAGAAAAGTAATTTATGGTAAAAATATGAAAGTTAAACTTTACTTTACCACATTACTTTTTTTATCCTGACGTGGTAAATTACATATAAATTAAAATATTTAATAAAAAAAATTCTTAAAATGTAATTTACTTTAATCATAGCACTTTCCAAACATCTCAATTTAAAATCTATAGTATTCTTCAAAAATTGCCAAACAGTAAAAAAATTATACTATTATAATATTGCATTATTGCATTCTATACTATTTTATTCTTACAATATTTAAATATATAAATATTTTATTCTGTAGACATCCAAACGGGCCCTAAGTATTATCTAATAAACATTCAGAAATTCTTAGATAAATTCCCTGTTAATCACTGGACCCCAGAATACATAATAATTATTCTGAAAAGTAGAAATAATTCAAACTGGAATAGAAAATTATGGCCCAGAAGAGTTCTTAAAAGAACTAAATCCCAACCTATATTCAATATATGTTGAACATAGGAAAAAGCTCAGTGAAGTAATGCTGCCGTTAGCCGAGGAAGGCGTTGAGGCGTGTATGTCCTGCTGTCCGACTACTGTAGGTGGCTAGAAGATGAGTCCTGTTACTATATAACCCGAACAGTTCATCCCAGGCCGTCTCAGCATAATTTTAGAGAAAAAGACTGATGACCAGAAGCATAGTTGGACCATAACCCACATGTTATTCTAATTTATAAAGATTGGTTTATAATATAAACTGCTATTTAGATTGTGCTAACCCCTGATGGTTACTCTATCTTTTAATTCTCCGTTTTCTTTTGTCTTTTACCTGTAAGGTTTTAAGATTTTCACAAAATCTCACACACACCCCGCGCAGTGGTATCAGAGCTATTCGACCTTGGTTGACCCACAGTCAACTGCACAGATGAATAATCTCTCAGGAACTTCTGGAAATGCTCAGCCGAGTAATTCTCCAGTACACGTACATCTGGTGGATCTACCCATATACTCTGAGCTTTGGTAGTTTTTTCTACTCCTATGAGATTGTTGTGAATATTAGCAACCTTCTCATAAATTTCTTTTACCATAGTAACCTGAATGTCAGAGTTACTTTGGTTTTCTCGGCGCATATTATCAGTTGCATTTCTTAGAGGATCAATGCCTAATATTATGGCTGAGCTGCCATCCTCCATGAGTATGATATTTCTATCAAAATTCATAAGGATTTCTTCTTTCATATTTTCTGCCATAAGGTATACGTTCTTTTCGGCAGAAATAATAGATAGCATCTTTTATTCCTTGATAAGGATAAGTATGCTCTACGGTTTTAAGATGAATTTTAATTTCCTCCACTTCTTTATTTTAGAGGGTGAGGTTATGTTTGGAGGTTTTCATCATAAGGTAATGAGTATATGAATTATTGTTTTTTTTATTTTTTTGTATCCCTTTTTATGTGATCAATTTGATTTTTATTTGCAATTGTTTAGTCTTTTTATACATGAATATTTAGTTTATAATATTTAGACGCATCTATGCTTAGTACAGGTTATTGTGTTAGTTATATTTTAAAGTTGCTGACTTTTACCTATTTGATTTTAAATTTGACTTTTTGAATTAATTTTGGTCTCTCAACATACTTTTTTGAGGATTTTACTGAAAAATTCTCATTACGTGGGGGTTGCACGAAATAGTGCCTCTTAACTCGCTCAGCACAAAAGTATTCATCATGTAATTATGGGGAGTGACGCTAGCATCGCTTAATTAGAGATGAGCGACGGTAGCGTCACTCCTCTCAAGTACTCGTTTGTGCTGTCCGAGTTAGGAGGCATAATTTCGTGCAACACCCCTGTAATGAGAATTTTTCAGTAAAATCCTCTACTTTTTTTATATTACCTAAATTTTGACCCTCTTTTTTTCTAAAAAAAAAAAAGAAGTAAAAAGTCATACTGCACAATGTAGTAATTGACTCCACCACCCATCAAGGAGAGCGCAGTGCATTGGCATTTGGCAGCCACCACTTTTACTAAATTTTATCAATCCACCATCAAATCCCTTAGGACTTGATCATGCGTCTCAATTGGCTTGATTAAAAAAAAATCCATATATATTTCAGAAAGATTTGATTTCACAACCTCTCAATTCTCAAGATTTTTGAAAAAAAAATATTCTACCCATTGCACCAATAAAGATTTTATGTAAAAAATCATTAAAAAAATGTGAAAAGTAATTATAGATGAAACAATCAATTTATGTTACAGTTGTTACAAGGAAATATGCATCATATTATTTGTATATTTTTTCATACGAGATCCTCTTATGCACCGATGGATTCAAGATTTTCGTTTGAGGGGTGCACAACCAAACTGGTAGCTAGGTTTAGGGCCAAACCTCAGAAGGGCTGACCCGGGTTTTCAAATAAATTTTGGAAGCAGCCCCAGAATTCTCATATGGCCAACTCCTATAAATACAACAATTACTAGATTTATCTCTTCTGCATCCATAAACATGATTCCATGCCCCTGCTTTAAGCAAGCTAATCAAGCTAGTGAGTTTCTTAAAGCCCTTAGATTCATGCAAACTTTATCGAATGACTGAGATTTAGAAGACTTATAGACATCATGATTAATTGAAAATGATTTTATTATTAAATATAATCATATTTTCTCAATGCGATGGTTTAAGTTTAACTGACCTTAATCCTAAGGGGGTAGTACAATTGGCTAGAATCACGGCTCATTGGAGGCTGCAATTTTGAACTCGCGCTCTCTTATTGAGGCCACTTGCCAAGCCAAAAGCCTGACTTACCCAGTGAGTGAGATGGGCAAGGACATCACATGTCTGGGTAATAGTTTCTCGAAATACCTCGTTAAAAAATAATAATAATAATAATAATAATAATAATGCTTACCTTATTGATCATTTCTAATCCCTCATCACAAATTTTGTACCAATGATTGGATCATAGAAACATATAAATGCTTTGTAGGAATAATAACTGCAAGTATAGACCGGAGATGAAATCAGACAACGTGCATATGCAGAAAGAGCCGTTTGGATGTGCATTGACCACCAATCGAGACCCTCTTTTGAAAGATTCCTAGTGTATTATCAGATCCCAACCGTTCAAACTACTACTGTCACAGTCAGATTGAGCGGGTTTATGAAAATGTGATCAATCTTTTTCAGGCCATGATCAATCTGACGGTGAGAATAACTCCAGATAAATTGAGATTTGACCTCAAATCCAATATAAGATAAGACAGTGATTTTAATGGTTCTGATTTCATGGTATGGACCCCACTGGTGCTTTTACAGGGGCCCACATGGTAGACCCTCATAAGCCATGGTCGTTTGAAAATTCCGACCGTTGGAAGCCAACGTGGCTGGACTGCATAGTCCTGGCGCCTTATATTACTTGCCGACCGTTGGAATTGTACCGTTGTTACAAACGCCTCTTTGGAAACGAAAACAAAACACAATCAAAAGCCCTTCTTCTCTCTTATTCTCTCCACACAACCGTCTCTTTTTCACTTCACTTCTTTCTTCCCAAACTCTTCTTCTTCTTCTCCTCCATTGCAATTACTCTGGCTAATGATGACGACCAACTTGGATTCGAATGGAGCAGAAGCCCTGCAAAATGCTTTCCAGATTGATGAGAACTACGAGTTCTCGGCGCCAAAATTCTTCGATTTCATCATTGGCGAATCCAAGGATGAGATCAAGAAGGCTGAGCTCTGGTTCGAAATGGCTCTCTCTCACGCCCCCTCCCCCTTCATGCCAAGAATCAAGGCGGGTCGGACCGACGTCAATCTCGAAAGCGTCTGCAATTTCAGCCCCTCCAAACAAATTCAGAAAGAATCTCATACGCACCCAGAAGCCCCAGAAGATCCAGCCCCAGATGTAGTGAAAGAATCTCATACACACCCAGAAGCCCCAGAAGATCCAGCCCCAGATGTAGTGAAAGAATTTCATACACACCCAAAAAAAGCCCCAGAAGATCCAGCCCCAGATGTGGTGAAAGAATCTCATACACACCCGGAAGGCCCAGAAGATCCAGCCCCGGATGTAGTTTCTGCAAATGCGAGTGCTGGGTCGTCGTCTGTGGCTGCTCCAAATGAATGCAATGCTAATAAAGAAGCGCATCTTGATGAGAATTGCATCGTTGGCCACAATTCCGTGGCTACTTCTTGCAAGGATGCCAGTGAAGCGTGCACGCCAAAAGCCCAGATGATCTCTGCAAAGGGATCAACAAGACCCCCCACCAGCTCGAAACATCAGACGGGTTTGAAGAAACTGGCTAATCCATCTGTATCCAGGTCAAAGAATCAGAAACAGTCGCTGGGCGTGAAGTCTTCTAATATTTCTGCGAAGAAGAACATGGGTTTGACTGATTTCGCTCAGACAAACCAAGCAATTAAGAAACAGAAGCTGGAAGACGGCAGATCCAGGCCAATACTAGACATCAAGAACAGAGTTCTACCCCACAAATCGAAACCCGGTTCAGCAAGTGGCGGCGACATATCAGAATCTGTCCTTAAAGGTAGCAAGGAGGAGAGAAGTGGCATCCTGTCGCGGAGGAAGGTCTATGTTCGAGAGCCATTCGTTTCAATGGCAGAAATGGTGAATAAGTTTCAATCCAAAACAAGGGAGTTGGGGCTTTCGCATGATGATGCCTCTTCGATGATGCAGGGAAAAAAAAGACTGACTTTGACGCGGCCGCAAGAACCCCAATTCGAAACGGCCTTGCGGGCTCGTCCTGTCAAGGTGAAGAGCACAGCAGAATTAGAGGAAGAGATGCTAGCAAATCTGCCCAAATTCAAAGCTCGACCATTGAACAGAAAAATCCTGGAAGCGCCTTCATTGCTGACTCTTCCCAGAAGTACTCCTCAGCGACCAGATTTTCAGGAATTCCATTTGAAGACGATGGATAGAGCTCATCAGCATTCTTCAGTTTCATCCTCTACAGATTCCTCTTCATGTCAGAATAATGCTAATCAAGGAAAAGTCCCGAAGCTCACTGAAGCAAGGACTCCTCGTCTCGAAACAGCGCTGCGATCCCGCCCAACAAAGGTAAAGAGCTCTCAAGAGTTGGAGCAGGAGGAGCTGGAGAAAATTCCCAGATTCAAGGCCAGGAGGCTCAATAGAAAGATATTTGAGAGCAGAGGAGAAATTGGGGTGTTCTGTAATCAAAAGCGCCAATTGACAGTACCCCAGGAGTTCCATTTTGCAACAGATGAAAGGATACCAGTACCACCACCACCAGCAAAGGAAGTGTTTCACATCTTCGACAAGCTCTCGTTGAATTCGGAGCCTAGTCGTGAGAAACCGCTTCCAAGAATCACAACCCCAAACCCTTTCCATCTCCATACAGAGGAGAGGGGACAGGAGAAAGAGAAGAAGTTTGCAGAGGAACTTATGAGGAAAGAATGGGAGGAGGAGAGGGCTAGGATTCCAAAGGCTAAACCATATCCTTACACAACTGACTTCCCTGTAATACCTCCAAAACCAGAGCCTAAGGAATGGACGAAGCCAGAGGCTTTTCAATTAGAGAGCTTAGTGAGGCATGAAGAGGAAATGCAGAGGAAGATGGCTGAAAAAGAGAGGATGGAGAGAGAAGAGGCCGAGATGAGGTTGTTTAGAGCACAACCTATCTTGAAAGATGACCCAATTCCTCTTCCTGAGAAGACGAGGATTCCACTCACGCAAGTTCAAGAGTTCCAACTCCAAGTGGACAGTCGAGCGGTTGATAGGGAAGAGTTCGATAAGAAGATCAAGGAGAAGGAGACGATGTACAAGCGGCTGAGAGAAGAGTATGAATCTGCAAAGATGGAGGAGGAAGAAAAGGCAGTGAAGCAGATGAGGAGGACAATGGTGCCTCATGCAAGACCCCTCCCTAGCTTTGATAATCCATTCATTCCACAGAAGTCAAACAAGGAAACTACAAAGGCCATTTCTCCAAACTTGTTAGTAATCAAGAGAAATGAGAGAAGGGTAGCTTCTGCTTCTGCTGCTGCCCATATGAGATGAATGATGGGGGTGCTGTGACAGCTCTTGAACCCAAATGTATTGTTATGTAATGTAGTCTTTCCTTCAATCTTTTGGCCATGATAGAAGTATTATTTTGCTAGAACTCTGTAACCATGTTCAACAACTCTTGAACCCGAAGCAAGAGATTTGATTACTACTTTGTTTCATTATTTCATATTCCTAGTGAAAGCAGCAAGGTCTAGTTCTTATATGGTGTGTTTTTACATGCTTTTGAGTTTAATTGTCCATCTGTACATGTGATGGTTCCTGCTATACTTTGTTATGTAATGTTTTTTCAGTCTACTATTGTTTCTTATTGAACAAATGAAATATTTTATTAGACATGATAGAAGTATATTTTCCAGAACTCTGTAACTATATCCAACAACTCTTGAACCCAAATGTGTCATTAGACAGGAGATTTGATTACCACTATATGCAACAACTCTTGAACCCAAATGTGTCATTAGACAGGAGATTTGATTACCACTTTCTTTTTATTTTCTCATACTCCTAGAGAAAGCAACGTCATGTTATTTGCTGTGTTTTTTCACACTTTTGAGATTAAATGTCCATCTGTTCTTGTTATAGTTTCTACTTTTTAAGAGATTTTCGATTTAATGTTGTTTCTCATTTAAAAAATGAAATTTTTATTAGTAATTAGACAAATTGGATCATACGGTGCTTTTGATGTGAGATTTTTGGTTTTCACTTCAGATACACTCCAGACATTTGCTTCTTCAATTTTTTTGCAAGAAGTTGTTCTGGCTTAGGGTCTGTTTTGTGTATGAGGTGAAAGTTAAATATCATCCTTAATTCAAATTTGTATTGCAAACAGTTTCCTACACTTGGTTTTTTCTTTCCAATGTTTCCTCTTCATCCAAATGATCTCACAGAAGGATATTCTTTCCCCCTATTTTCCTGCTTGGCCACATTGGCTGCCAGGAATAACTTGATTCAGGGTGCCAATAGGAAAAACAGAGAATAGCTTCAGTTTTAATACATCAAATTATATGAGTCGGTACTGTACTGAAAATAAGCCTGTCATCAAAGTAGATCTCATTTTATAACTGAAACACACATTTTAGATGTAGACCTCACATCTACATGGTCCTACTTTGACTATACCCACTCTCATAACTCGTGCACAATTTGTTTTGAAAATACTTGAACTATAAAGATTTCTCATATCCATCCACTTAACCTAGTTGGCATAAGGGTTTTTATTAGTCTAAACCAGGCCTCTTGATAGATTGGGATTCACTATAGGATTATTATTAACAGAAACCTGGTTGGACGGTCCCTAGAACTTGCTCAGAAGGTAGACATCAACACTATGACATGGTCAGATCCTTCTTGGAAAGCATTATTACTGGCAACTTTGGAATAACTAAGACATGGCCCCTAGACGACTTGGTATTGAATAAAACTAGTCAGTGTGTTATTTGGTGGTGCCCTGAAGGAGAAATTCACATTGTTGTGCCTTTTCAGCTGATAAACATTGTTGCCTTCTCACTGTGGAATGGATTCAGAGTACTAGGCGTGAGTATTTGGAATAAGCCTCTGTTATAATGGATTCAGAGTACCAGGAGTTTCTATGTAAAAATGCTACTCAACTGCAAACTGCTTGTGATCTTCCTGATCACTCACCAACTGCAAAGGAAGGGCAACTTGTGCCTTTTCAGCTGATAAACATTGTTGCCTTCTCACTGTGGAATGGATTCAGAGTACTAGGCGTGAGTATTTGGAATAAGCCTCTCTGTTATAATGGATTCAGAGTACCAGGAGTTTCTATGTAAAAATGCTACTCAACTGCAAACTGCTTGTGATCTTCCTGATCACTCACCAACTGCAAAGGAAGGGCAACTTGTTCAAAAAAACTCACTCAATGCATGGCTGGGTTTTTACTAGGACCAGAAATGGCTCTCCTGAACCAAAATCCAATACAAGAGTCCCACACGCCACCAATGAGCTCCCAACTTTCTGCCTTCAATGCCCCAAAAGAGAGAATTTCTAACATGCATTAATGTTTCAAGTGGTATAAAAAATTAAAAAGCTCTAGGATGATGAGAAAGGGAGGAAATATGGTAAAATGGTATTTTGTAAACTACATGTTTGTCTTCCATATTAGAAAGGTTGCATATGTTTTTAATAATAATAATTATTTGGTAAAGTCTTAGATTATCTTATTAGATTTGATTTAGATGTGATTAGGTTCTCTTTCTTATCTTAAAATTTGATTTGAGTTTAAATTGGTGATCCTCATTGCATTCCATAAATATAGGTATGTTGTTCTCAATAAAAATAAAAATAAAAAATAGCAGTCAATCTATGAAAATATAGTCTCTGTTTTCATGGCTTATGGCATATTTGTGTTGAAATTCTTTCTTTTGCTTACATTCTTAACATTCACGACTCCTCGTGAAGTCCAAGCACATTATATATAGTAGGACCATCAAAACTTAATGATGACGATAGCTAGAGCACTGCAGCCAGATTATTATTACTTTTTTTCCACATGCAAGCTACACCACAAATGTATGGAAAAACCCCAACCCAAATCCAGCTCTGGGACCAAAGGTATTATGTAAAGTTAAACCAGGATTGTACGAGGCCTCAAGTCCATCCATAGTTCAATGTACAGGAAAAACCCGATCAGTGAGCCAAGTTAAGACCCTAGAAGTCAAGTCATAGACTGACATAAACTCACAAGTATGGATGCAGCTCCAGATCCATTCTGAACCATGTCCATTCTATATACGAAGAGAGATCTGGATCAGCATCTAGTAGAAAAGATGGTTTCATTTTTTTTCTAAAAACTTCACGCATGAACAGGCTTTACAGTGTCCTAGACTTGGACTCAGCCTCAGTCCACATGACTAGAGCAGCGCAGTCTATAACAGAATACTACTTACTCTCTTGGACAGAATGATTTTATTCAAATTCAGACCAATCACATGTATATATCAGTCCCAGGTGCAAGTTTTTGAATTGCAGTTTCAGGGAAGGCCCTTCTTCTTCTTCTTTTGAATGGTGCCGTTTTCTGTTTTTTGTTCATTGACTGTGTCAAATATTTCTTCATTTAATGAATAGGCTTATAAGATCAAGGCATGGCTCAGATCTTTTTCAGCCCAGTACAGTTCCTTTACAAGTCTGCAGGCAAATGCATATACACTGTTTTCAGGCCAAGTGTGGACAAGAAAAATGTTTTAAATGCATGAGGTGGCTACCCCGTCTTTCTTTTGGGGAACTATGTTCTAAGCCTTTAGGGTGTGTTTGTATAGTGAGAGGATTCCGTGATAGAAAGGAAATGGTTCTAATTTTCTTGCAGCTCGCTGTTCCACTCCTTGCAAAAAAGGAAAGCAACAAATGGATTGATTATCCTTGATAGGGGAGGATCTTGATTTTCCTTGGAAGAGATAGGAATTCAGGATTCCTCTCTTCCATGGTAGAAATATGTGAAAGTACGAATCCTCTCATTGCTCAAAACTAGTCATACTCTTCCTTCTCTGCTTACTGACTCATGGGGCTTTGGGGCTATTCGGAACTGAAACTATTCAGTGATCATACATTTTTTTTAGGATGCATAAACATTAGTAATGAACTAATTTGAAGTTAGAAATGAGCTGAAAATATAACCAGGATATCAGAGAGCTTCCGCTGTGCACCAATGGGGCCAATGGCACCATGCCTGACAAAATGCTTCCAGAGCATAATCCATGTGATGGTTATAGCCATATACTCTATAAAAAAGGCCTTTCTGTAAGATATTTGGGGTGATCTTGGAAATTTTGGCACCTCATGTTTCCTTGGAGTATTTCTCAAGAAGTTACAAAAAAAGGGAGGAAGAACTTGAGGTAACTCTTATTGTTCCCTGTACTTTTAGTTGTAAAAGGGTTCCATCTCAGATTCCCGAAGTTCTTGTACCCACAAAAGTGTTGAAATTGTCTTTATTTATTTGCGATATTCTATTGAGATATTTAGCCCAAATCTTTTTATATTTTCAGGAGCCTTCTCAAGGCAAAAATAAACCCAAAATTATCTAGGATTAGGCCCTACATAATCAGGAGACAAGTCTAGAAAAAGAAAATCAGTCCTAGATCTCTGGTGTCAAGGCTAACACAGTGTACTCAGGCCACGCAGATGAGGACCAAGATCAAGCCTTCGCATGTTTAGATCAATGCCTACAGAGAGGTTCAGATTCAAATGCACTAGAAATGAGTTCAGCCCCGAAAGTAGTCTCTGATCAGAGCTGAAGTCTATTAAGTTGCCAAAAAAGTTGGGTCTTTGACGTTGGAAAAATCATATAAAAAGAAGCCCTTACCCAGTGCCTCGATTGCAGGCCCAAGACTTGCATTTGGCATATTGTGCACAAAGTGGCTGCTCACAGGACTCAAACTTACGTTTGCATGCATGACAACCCAAGACCTTATATGATTCCTAAAAAGTTCAAGGGTGAATTGCTATGCCTTTGGAGTATCGGTAGATCCAACAGTAAGGATACAATTTTGATAGTAATGCCTTTATTCTTATACAAATTTGAATTGCAATGCCTTTATTTGATTCCTAATTATGATTACAAAAACTGTTTTGGGATGGTTCAACTTGATTTTGATAGTAATGCCTTTATTCTTATACAAATTTGAATTGCAATGCCTTTATTTGATTCCTAATTATGATTACAAAAACTGTTTTGGGATGGTTCAACTTGATTTTGTTGGAACCACCCATTTTAATTTTGAATATAGCTTTTAGTAATGATCCAGACCCGTCATCACAAAAGGTCTAGTTTTTATGATCACAATCCCGTCATCACATATGGTTCTCCTTTGGGTCAAAAGTAGATGTTGCCAAATTACTATGACATCAATAGATTGCATTATATCAAAATTAGTAAGGAGAACGAAGTAGTAAACCCATATGTTATATTATTATGTGAATGGAGGTAAGGTATCCTGTTGTTAAGCTAATGATGTTTCCTTCTACAACAAAAAAATTAATGATAGTTCCCCTCTTCTCCCCTAATGATATTTCATCCTGTTTTCACAACTATTTTTCCTATTCTCCCCTAATGAATGTTTTGAGTACTTTGGTTTCCAAGTTGCATTAGCAATGCAAAAAATGATTTTATGGTTCTACCTCCCCTTTAAGTGATTAAAAAAATGAAGAATCAAAGTTGAATGAAAATATATTCCATCCATAATAATCAGAGGACCATTTAATGGAAATTGAATCGGGGGGTGGGGGGAGTGAATGTAGAATCAAAGTTGAATGAAAATGTATTCCAGCCATCTCTATTGAGCCTTCACCTCTCGGCTCTCTCACCTCTTTTTTAATAATCCTTTGAAACTTAATTTAATATAACTCTCTCACCTCTTCATTTAGGGAAGTGGGGAATGAATACCCATCACCTATAATAATCAGAGGACCGACCCTAGGGAAAGTGAGGACATCTACATCACTAGCCATCTCTCATCTCTAACCTCTTTAGGGGAAGCAGGGAATGAATGAAATATACATCACTAATCCTTCATCTCTTTCTAATAATCCTTGGTCGAGCTCAATTGATCAATGTGCCTTTTTTTTATGGGTTTTCATAGTACCATACGAAAAAACAATAACAACACTAATGAATGAAACCATGATCCTAATAATTCAAATCCCAAGGACATTTTATCTATACATACATCACTAATCCTTCATCTCTTTCTAATAATCCTTGGTCTAGCTCATTTGATCATATGTGCATTTTTTTATGGGTTTTCATAGTACCATATGAAAAAAACAATAACATCATTATCCTTAATTACCGGGCACGATGAACACGCACGATGAACACATATATGCAACCACATACAGGCAAGGTAATAACACATATTTGCCCCTTTGATTTCTGAATTCCCAGGAATATATAAAATTCCTGATTTCTGAATTCCTAGGATTCCTGAGGTTTCACAATAACATCATTATCCTTAATTACCGGGCACGATGAACACATATATGCAACCACATACAGGCAAGGTAATAACACATATTTGCCCCTTTGATTTCTGAATTCCCAGGAATATATAAAATTCCTGATTTCTGAATTCCTAGGATTCCTGAGGTTTCACAGTTTACCATGCGCAAACAGAGGAATGCCTGTTTGACATAAAGGGTCTGTCATAGTTTACCAGGATCCCCTGGATGATAACCACTTTCAGTGTGGGTGTGTTTCTGATGGGACTGTGTTACTTCCAAGCCATCTAACAAAGTTGGGAAACAACAAAATTGGACTAATTAATCTGAATTCAACATAGAATAATATGGATATTCACTGATTACAAATCACAATTAAGATGATCATCAAAATTAAAGAAAAATTTTCAGTTAAAACTTCATGCTGTCATTTTTCAGACTCCACATAAACTTCATGCTGTCATTTCCCCTCCGGAAAGAGTAATAAAGAATCTTCAAAAAAATGCGCGCATCACACCAGGACCCATCATCAAATAGATGATTATCTTCCATAAAAAAATAAAACCACCTAAAGAAAGCACCACCACCCTCACAAGTCACAAGTCAGCTTGTCTGTGGATGTACATAAGTGTAAAATGCATCAAATCAGATGGCAGTGGCCTTCTTAGACTCCTGTGAGAGATCGGCAGGAGGAAGTAGCGCAACAGCACTCCGGTCAGGACTTGAATATTTTCTGTATACCACCTTCAGTTTACCATCTGCTGCAGATGAATGGTACCTCAACAACAGCTTCGCGCAATCTCTGTTTTAGACATAATTTAAAGCAAAAAGTTTAGTATTTGGGTCTTCTTCTAATTACGTGCACAGACTATGTATGAAGTATGAACAAGTTTAGTATTTGGGTCTTCTTCTAATTACGTGCACAGACTATGAAGGTAAAGGAACATACATTATCTGGGTCTCAGTGAACCCTGTGTGGTGCCTGAGCGTTTCACTCCAAAGAGAACTTTTCTTGAGAGTGCATTGTGCTGCATAAACTGCAGAAGCAGCAATCATTGAGGGGCACTGTGTTATCATCATGGAATACTGCATTAAGGCCAATTCTGCGTAGAAGAACACCATGTCTTCCATCTGCATTCAAATAGAGTTTGATTATTATATAAACACCACCCACTTTTAAATTTATATCACCCTTCATTTGAGCAGAAAAAGTAAACCATATATAATTTTCATTCAGCCCAAATTACCTCTTTGTCTGACTTAGCTGCCTTAAGAAACCGCACAAGGAAAACATATGGAGTGGGAACTGTTAAGCTCCATGCAAGCTCATTCAGAATGCTCTTCTCCATTCTTAGTATCCCTTCTCTAGTGTATGCCATGTCTGTTATGCAGACGAAGTCATTGATCTGCAATTATTATCACAAACAATCACAAATCCGAATTACTCTCCATAACTGTGAGCAATATCAAAATCAATTAAAATGCATAACAGTGTATGAATATGTTATTTACCTCTGGTGCCCAAATCTCTTCATATTTGCTAGCAATGAGCATGGCACTGACACCCACCAACTGTAACTCCCTCCTTACAACAGTTCTCATCGAAAGGTACTGATCGATAATGTGCACAGTAAGGTAGAGTGTTTCTGGCATGAGCTCAAATTTGTTGTGGACTTCAATCAGCCAGTCGACAAGGATTGATCGCATCCTATCATTGATGTCAAGCTGCTTCCCCATGTAGTCAGGAACCCGGCTTATAGTCTGTACATAGCCAATTTAAACACCATTTTTATCAGCTGACGGGGGTTGATGATCAATTGAAAAAGAAAGTGAGAGAAAATTGATAAAGAGCTATACCTCCATGAGCCTGTAAAATGTGTAAATGTCCTCTACATAATCCACAACTGCCAGCTGATTCTCTGCATCTGCAGCATCGATGTCATCAATGGCTTTGATTCCACAAGCAACCTTGCTTCGAGCTGTGAGGACTGATGTAAGGGTCTCCACTCTGTTCTTTAATGACTTTTCGCGCACATTTTTCTGATTTGTCAAACTCTTGGTCCCGCCGCCTCGGCCGCCCTCTTCTGTATCTGGGCTGATTTCTATTACAGTCTCAGGTTCTGGCTTGGGCTTGACAGCAACAGCTCTCTGTCTAGCCACCTTTGCCTTTGCTTTCACCCCATCATCAGCAACAACAACTGCAGTTGATTTCTGCACAAACAGAAAAAACACCCAATACAATTAATAT
This sequence comes from Cinnamomum chago, assembly GCA_038049695.1. NCBI lineage: Eukaryota > Viridiplantae > Streptophyta > Magnoliopsida > Laurales > Lauraceae > Cinnamomum > Cinnamomum chago. The sequence continues at coordinate 31,398,771 of CP142453.1, read as the reverse complement.
AAATGCATATTAGTTAGTAGCAGCAGCACTACTGTTAGAAATAAACTAACTAAAAATCGGATGGGATTATTAGCATTAAATGTCATTCCATGAACGCAATAGAAGTTAGAACAGAGATGGCAATATACCTTATTTGCAGCTGCGGCAGCTTGTGCATTTGCAAGAAGCTGAGCACAGAAGCTCCTGAAAACCAGAAAAAAATGAATGTATGTTAACTGTAAGATTCAAATATGTAAAATAGGAAAAGGAGAAAGTTTACTGTAATTCAAGACTGGAAATAGTACTCTTTCACTGACCTTGTAACAGGGCGAGAGATCTGCTGTGGTTTCCTGATCAATGGAGAGGAAGACAAACAATACAACATTAGAAGAGATGGAAAACAAGGCATAGAATAAAAAATAGTGCAGATTTTATGATGGGTTGGGTTGTTACCCTTCTAAGACCCCCACATTGACCAGATTACCAATATCTCCAAGTGCTCTACGATTTTTTGCTTCGGCTGCCGCCATGGGCTTCTTATTGCCTACAGCTGCTGCTCCGCCTACATATTTCATTAGATAATTCTTACCACAAAAGCAGAATGCTAATCCTTACTTAATAATAAAAAGAAACCAAGATCACTAAGCACAATTGGAATCAGCACAATTGAAGAATGACCGAAAAACAAAAATTATACAAGACAGGAACCAAATTTTCAATAGATCTGTTTCTCATGGGAGATCTGAAAGGATAATAAAACACATACATAGGATGCCAAGATTTCAACATGAGATTTCCAGGAAAAGAACAAATTCAAAGAAAGAAGAGAGAAGAATATCTAAGCAGAAACAAGTCCAAGAGAACTCCAAAAGGGGACAATGCCAAGGAAGAAGAAAACATAGAGGCTCCTTAAATAAATAAATAAAAACCACACAATGAAAATCAAGAAAGGGGGTTACAAGGTAGAGAGACTGGCATCAATTATTCACACAGAAGAGAAAACAGGCCAATAGCAATCTAATCATCAACAGAAATTTGAGAGAACCTAACAAAGAAAATTCAAGAAAAGGGATGGGATGGGATATGGTAAAGAAAATTAAGAAGAAAGAGAGAAACATGCCAATTAGTGAATCTCAACATCAGTCAAAATTAGAGAAAACCCAACAAGGAAAATCCAAAAGGGGGGGTATCTTAAACATCAAACTTGAAGCATCATTCACGAAAAAACAAAGAAGATCCAAAAAGAAGACATGCCAATTAGTAAATCTCAACATCAGTCAAGATTAGAGAAAACCCAACAAAGAAACTCCAAAAAGGGGTTATTATCCTAAACATCAAACCGGAAGCATCATTCACTAAAAAACAAAGAAGATCCAAAAAGGGGTTTATCTTAAACATCAAAACTGAAGCATCATTCACGAAAAACATCAAAGAAAACGAAGAGAAAAAACACAAACAGGAAACAAAACATCATCATTCATGAAAGAAAACAATACCTCTGTTTTGGTTAGGAACTACAGGCCTTGTTGCCATTTCTTCTTCCTTATTCTGCCCAAACACAACAGCTCCAAGGCTCGATATCACTGACGACAGAAAGAACTTGAGCCCCACGCTACGCGTCTCCCCTTCTAGATCCGAATTCGCCGTTGCTGAAGAATACCAACGGCAAAGATGAGAAGGGCGAGTAGAGAAATCCTTGCAATTCCTTCTTCTAGTTCTTCTACTCTCTCTTTTCTAGTGTTCTTGCTCCTCTTTTTTCTCTCTCTCTCTCTCTCTCTCTCTCTCTCCTCGAACCGATGGGGATCACACGATTTCTGATTTTCAACCTCTTCTGCGAAATAAAAAGAGGTGAGGAGACGCCTCGTCCAACGGTCGAATCTCGTGTTCGAATGTCGTGCGTCCGATATTTTAATCCAACGGCTGAAATTAAGGGTTTGAGATGCGCCGTGAGGCTTCCCACTTTCTAAAAGACATTCTAGCCGTTGCGGTGATTTTGAAACTTCTCGGGAGATTTTGAGTAGTTTCTCGGCAACGTTCGTGAATACAGATACGTAGGCAAATTATCTACGTACACGTATCAACTCGGGCCAATTGAAGTGGTTGACCGTTGAAGTCATCTAATTTTTGCTAGATTCTCCATCCACAAATGGGGTACTAGGGCTTCAACGGTGCAGATTGGTACGCTTGTGTGATCCAAGCATTTGTCGAGTTCACCTAAGGCCCGTTTGGTTGGAGGAATTTGGAGAATTCATGTCTGGTGGTATTTGGAGAATTTAGAATGCTGGAATTCAAAATGCTACTAAATTCATTCTGAATTCTAATTCTCCGTTTGATTCGTATAGGAATTCAAGCCTGTGAATTCAATATACCCTGAATTTCTGAAATTCTCTGTTTGGTAATTTACAAGGATTTATGAAAAAAAAAAAAAGGTATGTAAGGAAATCAGAAGTGTTTTTTGGAACATTAATTCACATCCATAAAAGGAAATGAGAAGTGTTTTTTTTTTGTTTTGTTTTGTTTTGTTTTGTTAATGTGTTGGAAAATCAGAATTGTTTTTAATGGCATATAGCAGCATGTCTTTGTGTGAACACCTAACCCCTATGTAAAAGCCTTGAACGGATAATACACATGACAATTTCTTAACACTTTTGACATCTAAATTCACTTCCATAATCTGTATATATGTTTTGCTGGAGCCTTTTGGTGATGTGCTTGATACTGAAAAAGTCTACAAATAATGAATTCTTAAAAAGTCCATCCGTGTTGGCCCAAGGATTTATCTTCCTTTTAAATTTTGAAGACTGGAATTCAAAATAATGTATTCATAAATACCATTCAAGAAAGTAGTAAAAACGGGCATTGAAACTTAATATTCTACCCTTTGTTTATCTATGTTATTTTGAAGAAATGAACATCCAATCAATGCACAGTACTAAAACTGATTATTGAAGTAGAAAAATTCACTTCTAAATCCACTTCCACAGTTTATGACTTAGTAACTTTCTAGGAAAATTTTGGCAGAGTCTCCTCTGTATTTTGGACCCCGGGAAATATCTCGGGTACACAAAACCTGTCACTTCTAAATAAAATACTTCATATATCACCCTGGTGCCCCTCAGAACTCCAATATCAACATTTCATACTATCCACCATACATACCACTTCTATAATGAATCTAACAATTATAAATCATAGATTTAAAAAAAAAATGAATCAATGGTGACACAAAGATATCATAATTTCCAAAATAAATTTAAGTGGCAATAAAGTTTAGCAGCTCCAAAAGATCTATTGGCACAGTCATCAATAGAAAGTTGTACATAAGTCATCCATTAGATCCTTTCACTATAGGGTTGGGTCTTAACAGTTAAGTTCAAATTATCAAAGGATAAAGTATTTCAATGTTACACCTTACGCCTCAAAATAGCAAGTTATAACACATATACCAAAATATTAACCATCTAACTTTCATCTCCACAGTATGTTCTTAGAAACTCAATGACCACTGCTAGATGAGCCATGAAGGAAATGTATCTCATACCATTGCTGCTTCATCTGGTCATTGTAGGTGAAAAATAAGTTGGCCATAGAAATGTCCTTGGCAAGATATTTAGTTACATGCACATATGCTTGCGGAGGTATAAATGGGCACGATGTCACTGCGGTTGTAACCTTGTTCATCAATATATGAACGGGTTCAAGTGTGTTTATCCTCTCCGCAAGTGCATTAACAGCAGTTGCAACACTAGCCAATGTGTCCCTTATATCATCACCTACCACCGTCTTACGTTTTTTAGCAGCATTCCTATTATTCGTAGGAGTTGGTGGAGGTCTACTTGCCCCATTTGTTTCTTCATCCATTTGAGGCAAGCTACCATCATCCATATCATCCAAGCCTCTTGATGTTGACCCAAAGGTTGTATTGACAAATTCATCATCTGTCATCATAGCCTCGACATCAATAGTGCTGTGTTCAGCGCCAGTCATTGCAATGTTCCCTTCGGCAACATCATCAGCAACAAGGTCATGTATCTCATCGAAGAAATTGACGTGAATAGTCCGATACTTACTCAATTTGTTTTTTGCCTGTAAAAAGTCTAATGGGTTAGAAATTCATTTATTAAAACACTTTAAGCAATAATAAAGTGAATGGATGTAATATTTTGATATACATGTATTAAATCTTGCCATACATCATTTGAAGCCGTTACCATCTTCTTTGTGTCATCCCATCCAAACCCAGACATATTTAGGAGTTGCCTAACCTCTTTATATCGAGCCCTCCAAGTCTTCAACTTATTTTTTGCATTATATATGTCTGGTTCTCGTCCGGTCTCTTCTTTGATCTTTGCAATTACTTCATCCCAACAAGCTTTTGTGAAGTTTTTCTCAACCTTCCTACCTCTTTGCTTCATAAGTAGAAGCATATCCATTAGGACCCTTTCTTCTTTTTGGTCCCAAAGATAATTTTCTCTCCTTCCCCGTCCTATTAGAATTTCAAGCATTTAAAGTACACCACGAATATAGCAAGAAAAAATATGAATTGAATGAAAATGTAATGATTCTTCAAAACTACTACAACTTGTGATGTATGACTACTGTAAGGTCCGCGACCTTACTGGGTCAGTTGGGCCCAATAGCAGGCTCGTTGACCCGTTTATTTATTTATTATTATAATTATTTGTATTTTAGATATTTAAGTGGGTTTAGTCTTTGAGTGAGTTTATTTTAGTGTTAGGATAGTGTCTGTGAAGTTTCGTTCGATTCCAAGTTCGTTTGATCTTAGCAGGGGGGTAGTTGGCAAATTAGGGGAAAATTGAGTGTTTTTCCGAAAAATTTCTATCACTGTGATTTTGAGTTCGTTGGAAAGGTCTCGTCGCGCTGATCATTTTTGTCTCTTGGCTCGTCTCGATCCAACGATCAGAAACCCTTCAAATAGTCTATTCTTTCACCGGACCCACTTAAGGGCAAATTAGTCTTTTCCTCCCTCTCTTCTTCTTAAACAGGGATTAGCCCTAATCGCATTCTCACTTCTGCAACGAGAGTTACAGCAGCCCATCTTCTTCCCCTTCTCTTCTCAAGCTCAGATCTCCCTCCGGGAGAGATCATCTCCGCGATCCGGAGCGCACATCTTCTTCCTTTCGATCTCCTCTCTCCATTGATACTAGTGGGTAAGTCTTTTCTCATCAACTTTTCCATTCGTTTTCTCTTTTGTTTAGAATAGGTTGGATCATGATCTTTTTCTTTCTTTTCTTCTCCGTTGCGTTCTAGATTGCGTTTAGTCGGATTAGATTGTGGGTTTTGCGAAAGAGAGCTTCTACTCAAGCTTTTCCAATTTTTAATCAACTTCTTGGTTGAGGCAAGTAGATATGCATTTTATATTTAATCATGCGTGTGTGTTATTTTCTTTTTATTGCAATGGTATCCTTGTTAGATTACCCAAATTCCAAGCTTATTGTTGGTATTGCATTGGGATTGACATGTTAGGTTAGATTTGTGGTTTGGATTGGATTAATGGTTAAATGGTAGCTTTGGAGGTTTTTAATTTGATAGAATGGATGAGGAATGATTGAAATGATTGGGGAGCATGGAGGCTCGTTCTCTGTAGGAAAAAGGAAGAAAAAAAACCCATTTTCGGGCTCAGCTACAGTGACGATCGATCGGACTGAAATTGCACTCAGTTAACTGAGACAAATCTCAGACCGATCGATCGGACCTCTTGTTCGATCGATCGGAGGGCATTTTGTGAATTCTGACAACTTTGAAAGAAAAAAAAGGACGGTCAGAATGTTGATGAGCCACCTGTGCATATAGAAAAATATATATATAATAATAAATAAAGAAACACGTACAGAAACGTTGAAGGCCTGATTCTGACATGAATGCTATTGTTGGATTGTCCCAACCGATGAATCGGACAGATGGATGGTGCGTTGCGCTTTATATAAATATATATAAAGGGGCAAACTTCTATGGGCCATAACTTCTGAACCATACGTCGGAATTTCGCGAGCCATATACCGTTGGAAAGCTCTTTGAGCGTAGAATCCAATGATACATGTCTCGCAATGATTGGGGATCAGGTAGGGAAGTAGTTAAGGAGATTAATTATTAGACCACTTTCTTGTTAGTAACGAGATTGTTAGCCTAGGTTTGAGCCTTAGACATTGGAAACCATGAAACCACTCTCACGTGACCATTAATGGGGTTTTGAAATCGTAGCACGTGGCTTGGTGTGCTTCGATGGGTTGTCTAGGTATTCGTATATTATGTATGGTTAACCGAATGCGTATGAAATTGAATCGATCGATGCTCAACATGATTGTACACCAAGGAAATTCTTTATAAGCATTGATTATTCGAATTCCCCACGCACTCCGTTAAAACACATATGGTACATGGATGAAAACACTTGCCTAGGATTGGGTTGTAATCTCTCCTTGATTTGTTAATCGTATCCGTTGATTTTGTATCCTTGTACACTCTTTTGGCATAAAACACCTAATTAATTATGAAACATAATCCCTTGTAGAATTAGGACTTGGACCTGACTTAGAGTGTACCTTAGGACCCCGTGTTATGTAATTGATAAACATGACTGGCTAGACTGAAGGGATTATCACGGGATTGGATTTGTCTTGTATTGATTGAATGAGATAATCCCTACGATCATGTCTTGTAAATTGAGCTAGCCAGACTTGCTTGTCTTGGTCTATTCTCGTGTCAAAACCACATTATTATTATTATTATTATTATTTGCATATCATGGCCAGCTGCAGTTTGGGGGTTTATTGATGGGCCGGTTACTCGGACATCGGGGTGGGCAGTCGGCTTTGAACGGCGTCCATGGCGTTGAATAGTTGGGAGCGGGCTAGCACCGTGCTACTATTCCCAGGACCGGGAGCTGGGATCCCCTTGGAGCCGGACTTTGGTATCAGTAGTCCGGATAGGATTGTTACTGGTACCCCGTGAGGTGGCTTGGACATCCACGGAGTCTCCCTCTTGTGCATTGCATTATATTGATAGTGGTGATTGTTAGTATTGTTAGTACTCCTATTTATGATTCGGATGATTATTTACTCACGCTTTATGCTTAGATTCGATTCCTTGTATTCTCTTGATTATCATACCTGTCATTACTCTTATACTTGATGCATGTCATGATTATTTATATCTTGCTTATCTATTGCTCAATATGTCGTTGACTCTATTCCTTAGTGTGCAGACTCCTCAGGTGAGTACTACTACGAGGAGCAATCAGGTGAGGAGATCCTCAACCGGTTGAGGAGGAACGAGAGTGGCGTGCAGATGACGTAGAGTAGGGTCATCATACCTGGCACGAGAGAGATTCATTGGGACCTCATTAGATTCTTTATTCTTTATTTATCTCTCGTTGAAACTTTTATATCATTGATATCACTATTGTTTTAAACGGCCTTGATTAGTGGGAAGGCCATTGTAATAAATTAACTTCATTGTTTAAATTTTATTTTATTCCTTGTTCAACTTTAATTATATTGAGATTCATTATTCATTGTTGATATCCAAATATGCCTAGAATTGTATGAGTTCCGCATATTCTTATTATATTTGAGGCTTGAAATATTATATCCTTACAGCGGACTTACGATCCTTGGGCCTAAAGGGCGAAATTTTTAATTAGCCCTAAATTTCACTCCCCGGATCCGGTTTATTCTCTAATCGGGTTCGGGGGACGTGACAACTACTATATATAAATCCCCTGTCACAAAATACAACATATTACATATACAAGAGAAATTCATGAGTTGATATCAAAAGATGAAACTTAACTATCATCCACCAGGACAGAAACATCTCTTTTCACAAAATACGACCATTTACAAACCTTGCCAAAAAGTGATTTTATAATTTATTTATTTTTGTCATTTCCCCTTTTATGGTTGTTGATCCCCTTGTACTTGCAACTCATAGTCTGCCCACATTTACTCAGCTATGGAGTCTCGAAATGCAGTCCACGTATCTCTAGTCCACCTTGGAACCGTCATCTCATCTCTTACCATTCTCAACTGAGGATCAATTCCTGGTGCATTAGATGGAGCCATTCGAATTTTTTCAAGTAATTCATCTCCAACACCATACATAGCAATATGGTTGTGAAGAACACAACATGCAATTACAATATCTCGTTGGGTTGTTAATGAATAATCACATGGCAATTTTAATTTTGGAAAGCGATTTTTTAACACTGCGAAGACCCTCTCAATTGTGGTACGTAATGAGGAGTGACGCAAATTATAAAGCTCTTTTGCATTTGTTGGAGAACAAGTGATGTTGAACTCTTTAAGATGATATCAAACACCTCTATATGGTGTCAAAAAACCCGGTGCATTACCGTATCCAGCATCCACTAGATAAAACTTACCTACAATTATGAATCAAAATAATCATTATTAAATGAAGGGTATAGTTAATGAGCATTTAAGTTATACTAAAATGCAAATTTATGTTATTTATGCGAGTTGATTACCATCCGGTATTCTTAGCATATCTCCCCTATTCATTGCAGACCAAAGCACAGTGGCATCCGATGCATAACCTTCCCATCCCACAAGTACATAATGAAATTTCATATCAAATCCACTTGCCATAAGGCAATTTTGAGATAGAACTCCTTTCCTATTTCGATACATGGCTTGCATTGAAAATGGAACATGAGCTGGTATATGTGTCCCATCAATGGCGCCTATGCAATCCTATTGAGTGAATGAAAATGTTTAGCAAATGGGTTAACATAGACATATATATATATATTAGTTGATGTAAGTAAAAATGTGTAAATATTTAAGGGGATAACCTTAAAGTATGGATAAAATCGGTTATTCATCTAGATCTGTTGTGGAATTGAAGGATTTTCTGGAATAAAAATGTCTTCTGGATAAATCTTGCAAACTGCATTCAAGACTTCATGAAAATAACGACGAACAGTTTCACCCGAATGGTTAAATCTATTTGTTGTTACTCGATTTGTAACATTGTGCGCCAATGTATGTAGAAACATCGCTAATTGCTCATCAATTGACAAAACACGTCTTCTTCGAAGAAGACTACGCCGCATAAAAGTGTCACTCAATATAGGAAAACATTCTGGATCCACACGGAGGTTCTCATGGCACTGAGGCCCTGTACTGGATAAGAGTTCCTTCACCCATATGTCGCCTGACAATGATGAAATGTGTCGCTTTTTTCTTGGTCTTTCCTCTTTTAAGGCTAACCATAATGTGGCTAATTCACAACATACAGCTACCATAGCAACTAATGCAGATACTAAAATACTTGTGTCCAACTCTATTATTGCACCAAGTTAAAAGGTTTTTTTTTTTGGGAGATTTTCTGTACGGTCACCTACAGTACCTCATATCCCTCTCTTGTTACCAAAGTTCAACATATTACCAAGACGTTCTCCGTACAGCCCGTACCGCTGGGCAGAGCACAAGCTGAGTCTTTTTTGCGATATCACAACATATATTGCGATACCGCAAGTTTTTAATTTGCGCTATCGCAACTTTTTTAGTTGCGATATCACAAATTATGTTACGATGTCACAACACGAAAAAGCCCATTTTCATCTGTTTATCCCTCCCAGTTCGACTATCTCTAATTTCACCAACGGTAACTCTCTCCCCAGCCGAATTTCACCATCCTCCTCCCTCGCCAACCTATTTGCAAATACGCAAGGTCCCAACGTCCATTCGACGGCGACGAAGCTTCATCGTCTCCATCGTCTCCATCCTCATCTCCCCAGCGGTACGGGTCCATCGTCTCCATCGTCTGCATACTCATCCATGTAAGTAATAATGTATGGATCAATGGAACGAGCCTGTACCACATCTTAAACATCAATGATCAAACACAAGATAGATAGAATGGAAGAATTACTGCCCCTCTAGCTATACTAGCACATCTTAACTTACCTTCTCAAAATTCATAATGGCTCCATCACTTCTACCAATGATGGCTTCAACCTTCACACACTATATCCAAATAAAAAAGAATGAAAGGTGTATGTAGTGTCTCCATTTGATTGGCATTAAATAGTTGCAAAAGGAGAAAGAATGCAAGAAATGAATATGTGAGATAGCCCATGTTGCATGATTTTCCTTTATAGAAGCAGGAAGTGAGAAACGTAGGTATTTACAAAGGGAAAGAAGTTTCATAACTGTGCTTTGCATACAAGTAGTTAAAGCATTATTTTTCCAAAATTTAATCAAGGAAATACATATCCAATAGCATAAAATACCTATATCTGACATTTCTCGGTGTAGAGAAAATTTATCTAATCTAAAAAAAAAAAGTTGAAAACAAAATTGAAACACAATAATAAAAAATGCCAACACATAATATTTCAATCTCAAAGATCATAGAAATTTCTTCAGTAGTTCTAACAATGCCCTCTATTGACCTTCTTTTGTGGTATATAATGACTTCAAGATATTGTACATTTGTATTCTTCCCTTGCATGTAGTATCTTACAAAGAACTTTTAATTTTGAATCAGTGTGTATAATGAACCTACCTGATTTTATATGGTCTCTAGGTGAATATCAGTAGCTCATCCACCATAATGACCACTTCGTCTACAACATGGACTTGGGTATCATGACCATATGTACTCTGATGGACAGCCTAGGTTGGCATGTGTGTACACCATGTAAGTTGCCAGAGAGAGAGAGAGATTCATCCAATAATTTTCCTTAAGATAAAATAGAGATTTGAGGACTCCTCGCTGCCCTTAGAATAGGAATTCCCTCACTTAGGATTTCTAAAGTTGAGGATTCCTTAGGTTACATTTGGTTGTAGGTAAGGAATCTGTGTATTTATGAATTTTATAACTTCCCCTTTACAGCCCAAAATTTTCACATCCTACAGAGGAAGGGTCGGATATGAAAATCCTAAAAAATGAGGATCTCATATGGCCAAAAACCACATAGACTTGCAATTGTTAAACATGCATTTTCACGATTTTATGAAAACGAAAATCCTTCCCCGAGAACTTTGTTGCCAACGTGACCTTAGAAAGGCTCATTTTCTGGAGCTTTTGTTTCTTATTATTGTCTTAATTTCTTATGCCAATTTACTACAATGCAGGTAAGGTAAGTTGGCATCTCTTGGAAGAAATAGGCTCAATTTGTTTCCACAAGTTTTTATATGGGACCTACCTATTTGACGTTAACCCTATTGCTTTCTATTAGACAACAGAAACTTCAAAAACAAGGCAACTTATTGAATGGGACAGCACAGAGTATATGAGGCACTAACATAATGCTCAAACAATGCTAAAATGAGGAACTAAAAGCAGAGTGTCCAGGTATATAGGCTGAATATGATCACTCCTGAAAAGAAAAAGGTTAATATGCCACTTGGGCAACTTGCTATGTTTGAATGTTTTGCAAAATGTTCTTTAAGAGGAAGAGTCTGTGCTGACATAAATTTCTGTTATTTCAATCTGCATAGTATGTTGTTTGGTTTATGTGTTTTTCTTTTAGTGGTGAAAGGGACCAAACACGTCAAACCCTGTTCTATAACAATGGATGTTGACATCTTTGATTGAGTCAAGAACTATATTGATAAATAAATCAATAAAAAAATATAAAAAGGGGGGGAGGCCTGTTGTAAGAGAAGTTTCACCCAATCCACAACGCCTCTTCCACACTAAAATCAATCACATTTTCCCATCAGCTTGTAACAAGGAATACAACAAATCACCACAATTTGAGCAGGGCCTCTTTTGTTTGTTGTGTTGCTGTTTTGTTAACATCAATCTCCTTAAATTTTTTTTTTTAATCTGTCACCTAATCTTGAAAATGATGCATAAGCCTTGAATACTGTACTTGATTTAGTTCATATGTTATGCGAACTACCATTGTGCACATATTGTATTCCTAAATGTTAATCCAAACCATTGAGGTCATGGATCCCTTTTTATTAGAAAGGGCTATAGTGATTCTAAATGTCAACATTGTTGGCTGGCAGATGATTGGAAGGGCGCTTGCCCCATTTTGAATCATTATAGTTTTCTTTTTCTTCTTTAAACTAGACTTTTTGAGTTTTTGGTGCAATCATGTTCCCCTAACTGCCTTCCTCTTATGTGGATTAAAGATGTGATCTTTATTTTCTTCTTTAGTAAAACTATTACATTATTTAGTCGCGCACCACTGCAACACACACACACACAAGCAAGTAAAGGTGTTGGTACTTGGTAAGCCACATTGTGAACAATAGAGGGTGATGGATTAGCTAAAGTTCAATATCAGGGAGAAAGAATAGGTCAGAGTTATCATAAACAAAGTGTGAACTTAAATTGGCGTACTTGTCAAGAACATAGGTTGATAACATTGTTTACAAAAGCAGAGCTACAACAAGAACACTTAGCAGAAACATACCTTTACAGCAATAGGAACAAACTCTGATCGTTCCGATGGCAACTTAAGCCACACACCCTTCTTTCCCTGTCATGAAATCATCAAACATGAACAAACCGCATTTTGTTGGATGCAAAAAGTCCATCTACAGGGAGAAGAAACAAGGTATGAGAAATTACCTTTGACCTCCAATGAGAAAGGGAAGCCTGAAGGGAAGAAGCAAAAGTGCTTGTATCGAGTGGTAATGTTTCGGTATTAATTACAACCCCCTCATACTCATCTTCATAGGTGTCAAGAACACGACTTTGTCTGGATGATGATGTTAAATATATGCTATTTATCCCATTAATCCTAGATGCCTTAATTAGCTCCCAGAAACAGGTTCTTTTCGCCAATTGAGCCATTATTTTGACTAGAATTACTAGCAGTAGAATAAGAAGCCTTTACAACAATGCCTGATTAAGAAAAAAAATTAGATATGATGGTTTAAGTAAAACAAAATTTAAATATATTACATTAAAAAACCTAAACGAAAGCACAGAAACCTGGCTGGGGTAGTGTTTGACTGAAATTATTTTCATGCAATCTTGTGGAAAAACAGGGCATTGAAGACTAACATCCCAACTATGTCATGTAGTTTCAAGAAACATTCTCCTTTCTTTTCCTTCCTTTCTTTTTATAACTTGTGAATGATATGCACTCTATTAAGGCAACATCTTCCCCACAATTGTATAAATTCTTGTATTCTGACATTTGAATGAAATTCTGTTATGGGCTCTTAAAGTACATATGGAATTGCACACTCAGGTTCTACATGAAACAAATATTTTTGCAATTACTTTGATAGGATGAAGAACACTCAAATGCCACCCAATTAAAGCCTTACCCACCAGAATGAAAGAAAAAGGTTATGAGAAAAATCAAAAAATTAAAGAGAAATGAAAAATTGATCCTTTCCACTCCCTATGAACAATATTAAACATTGAACACTTCATACATTCAGAACAGCAATCAATCCAAACCACAAGTCCTTTTCACCCTCACTGAACAGTATTAGATATTATACACTAAGAAGATTAAAAAACATCAATCAATTGAAAAATGTTGCAACTTTCATCAGCATACTAGAACAGTAAATTAGGGCAAAACTCATAACCTTATAGTCCACCCCAACTCAAAATAAAAATAAAAAACAAGTCCTATCAAAATCAGATATATATATATTTTTTTCAAAAAGAAATCTACCATTCAACTATCCATAACAGACCCATCTATTGATAGAATTGAAATGCTCCAAATCACCAAATCCACAATGCCTCTTCCACACTAAAATCAATCACATTTTCCCATCAGCTTGTAACAAGGAATTGAAAACAACAAATCACCACAATTTGAGCAGGGCCTCTTTTGTTTGTTGTGTTGCTGATTTGGAAAGGGCCCTAAGTTCACATCCAACTCTGCAAGGAACCATTCTCAGGTATCTCTATCCTCTATCTCGGCTATGGCAAAGGCGACTGGAAATAACTTACGGTCTCCATCATATGTCACGGTAACAAACAAAACTCCAGGGTATTTTCCACGAAGGTGGGCACCATCAACAGCTATTAATGGGTGTAATGAACTCTTGAAAGAGCGAATACTTGAGCCAAAAGCCCAAAATAACCTCTGGAATGAATCATCATCTTCTCTGATTAGATGAGACACGCTGCCTGGATTTGTCCTTTCTAGTTCAATACAATAACTAGGCAGGATTCTGTATGAATCTTCATAAGAACCACGTATGTCAATCAATGCTTTCTCTTTTGCTAGCCAAGCTTTCTTGTAGCTGTTATGGATGCCAAACTCTAATTGAAAGTCTGTCGCAATTTCTTTTGGAGTGTAACTTGGATGGATACGCAACCGTTCTTTTATCCAATCGGCAATCAACGCCGATGTGGCCTGAGAATGTGCGAGTCCCATCATTGGCTTCGAACAAGTATGTTTTTCTGAATAAGTTCGCACAATAAACTCAGGGCCGGACTGCAAGATAGATCCATGGATGCGCCAAGGACATTGATGATCACCACACCTTCCACTTAATTCTGTCATAGACCTTTTCACCCAATGAAGCTCAAAATTACTGTACATTGCAAATTTTCTCAATGCATTCCTAAATGATTCACGAGTCTTAAACCGTCTTCCATTCCACATTTCACGAAAAGCTGCCTCATGGTGATCCACACCAATATGGTCATCATCAAGAACTAAAGTATCAATATCATCTTCTACACTCACAACATTTGATCCATGACCCAATCCTTCTTGTGCATGCCATGTTCTTCCTAGTCCTATGCCATTTTGCAATATATATTCTCTAGGGTCAACATCAATATCAAAATCATCTTCATCATTTTTAGCCCCATCCTCCACTACATTGCACCCTCCATCAAAACAAGGAATTTTGGATACTGTTTCCGTTTCCATCCAATCCATGACAACTTCATCCCTTCTATTAGAGAATTTTTCATTTTCATCTTCTGCAAGATTAATGGGAGCTATTAAATCTTCAAGCATGGCGTCTACAAATGGGTTATCATGAGGTACAACAGGCGTGTTCAGGTCAAACTGGCTTCGAACAGGATAAGATGAGACGTCGCACCTGCATGTCAAATAGTCAATCATATATAAATTACATAATATAATCAAATCAGATGTATAGCGAACCAAACCTGTAAACATCCTCTCTTGTTGAAGGGCCACCTGTATCCTTTTCACCGTTGGAAAAGTTTGTGGTATTTGTATATGTCATCGAATTCCCCCTACGTGAATCACCATGTCATAAAACAATCAGTAACATAACTAAAACAAGATATTAAACAGATCAGCAGTTACTGCATTTGTTATGATGGGTTGTGGTGGCACCTGTTCAAATTAAATGACAGTCTATTCCATCGCGGGCTGTTAGGCCGAGCGTATGTAGACCTTAGATGTGATGGTTGTCGACTTGCACTTGCTTCACTATTTGAATGCAAATACATAAATATAGCTTGACTTCCATTTTGGAATAATCTGAACATCCGATGGAGATCATCATCACTTCTTATGGTTATGAACGTGAAGCTTCGGCCATTATGAAACTGATATTGCATATTTATATGCTCATCATGAAGCTCCCAACCAGTTTCTTCATTTATCTTTCCGAGTAGTTGATTGAAAGTTATATTGACATCAACCCATATTACCTTCTGCTCACCACCATTGTAGATTGGCAGTGGATTGCTTACGTCTAATATACCATTATAATGGCATATTATACATATCTCAGTATTATCCATCCTACGAAGTAGAACACAAATTTCGAATAATAAGATTTACTTTTGAATATTTTTGAAGTTACTCACAAACATCCATATAATCCATGAAGATTTAACGTCTGAAAATAAATATCAGAATAAGTATTTCTTTAGTAAATAAGATGAATGTTTGGAATTACTAAGATTTGAAGGTTGTTATATGTAAAATAAAAAAACTACTATATGCATACATGGAAAATTAAAAGAGTTAAAATCTAAGCATTGACATTTAGGATATCATGAAGCTACATATTTCTATAACATTAACAAACAAATAACAATGCATTGTCCGTTACAAAAAAATGCATTATCTTAATCAATTCTACACTAGATATTTTAGCAAATTTATTTTACATCTCATTGGTACTAATTCTCTACATTTAGCAAAAGTATATATATATATATATATACACACACCATAAAACACCCATTTAAATAAAATAATTGTGAAATCAATCAAGACCGTTCATCTAATGAATATCACCATTTGTTGAAAACTACTAAAGAATCTAAACCATTTACTTATATATAGCATTAAAAAAATCATTAGCAGTTTAGGATAATAATCAAAATGATGCCTGTAATGCCACATTAACAGGCAAATGCTAAAAGAATATGTGGACATTTATACAGAATTTGTGCTGGGACCCACCGTAGGACGGGATGAACAAGACATGCCTCATTGTTTTCTGCAACTAGACATCCAGGCCAAATCCAGTTGTTGGTAATTCATGATGAGAACAAGGGGATTTTTTAATATATTAACAACAGGATGTTCATAAAAAAATGAGGCACCACAAGTCCAACCTAAGGTCACTATTAATATTTACACAAAATATTTCAAATGTTTCTACAAGTGGGATTCCTTGTATTCTAACTTTTTTTTTCAAAAGACACAAAAGAAGAAAAAAATAATGCAATAAATAAGAGGGAGATACATACAAGGTGGGAAACATGGAATAAATACCTAAGACAAAGATGTGGCAGGAGATTCAATTGCTATTTATGATAATGGCCTAAGGTTGACATGCAAAAGAAATCACTTAACATGTGGCAGAAGCAACGCTTATAAAGAGCAGAGAAGTAGATAACCTAAGCCAGAGATCGACGAAAGCAACGGAACGGAAAGTAATTATAAACAGAAATGCATTCGTTGACTTTTAACCTATCTCTTTGCGATATCGCAACTAAAAAAGTTGCGATAGCGCAAATTAATTTACGATATCGCAAATTAAAAACTTGCGATATCACAATATATGTTGTGATATCGCAAAAAAGACTCAGCTTGTGCTCTGCCCAGCGGTACGGGCTGTACGGAGAACGTCTTGGTAATATGTTGAACTTTGGTAACAAGAGAGGGATATGAGGTACTGTAGGTGACCGTACAGAAAATCTCCCTTTTTTTTTGTAAGTATTATGTGACTATAGGAGCAATTAAAAAATGAACTTAGTGAAAATAAAAGTTAGGATGTAAAAAAAATAATGATTCTACAGATTTTGTTTTCAATAATATCACAATAAATTTTAGCTAACAGTTGCGACGAATTAATACCTTCCATTGAGCACTGTCGCCACAGAGGTAAAAAATGATCAAAGTCACCTATACAAGCACAAATTACATTAATCATATAGTCAAAATCAGCTATACAGGCACAACTAACATTTTCTACTAGAAATGAGCTCTAAGTATGATGAAAACCTTATGATGATTGGGGTTTGTCTATGACTTTTGCAACTGATATAACACAAGAAAAACCTCAACAATCATAATGAAGTTCTCTACCTTCTTCATGACACTTATCCATTCTCACCATGGATTCATCCAAACACTTTTTACTCAATTTTAAATATTAGCACTAACTCCATTACTCAATTTTAACTAAGGAATAGGACAGTTAGAGTAATAGAATGAAAAAGAGGATGCAACCAGAGCATAGCATTATCAATTCTTCAATTGTGTACAGAAATCTAAGATACTGATGATCACTGTGTGGGGGCCCATTTCGTGAACCAGTTTCTCTTGGTCTCGGCTAGGGTGTGCTCGGTTAGCTACTGTATGGGGGACCACGTCCCTTGATCTCGGCTACGATCCGATCCATATCGGTCTCGGCACTACGTTCTGGTCTCGGCCAAACAGGATTCAGTTCGGCCGCGCATACCGTTCAGTCTCGGCAACGCGAGCTCGGCAATGCAGTACTGCGCTTGCAGCTAACAGCCACGGCCCTCTCATGGCTAGGCCCAAGGAAGGGATCTGATGGGACTTCAGCCACCACCAGATCAGGGCAAGATCAAGCCCAATGTGACTGGCATTAAATGCATTATGGGCTGATCGAACCCACATTGAATGCAAAGAGGGCTATGATGGACCTTCATTAATGACTTTGTGGGCTGATGTGACCCAGGTCACATCACCAAGCCCACTGGCACTCACCCCAGACTGTTCCATATATAAGGCACGAGCCAAAGGGAGCAAGGGGTAAGCATTCTCACCTGGACACTCAGTCTTTCTTCTTTCTTCTTCTTCTCCGATCCATTGCTGACTTAAGCATCGGAGAGCCCTGCGCTGCCCATAGCCAGGGTCCTCTGACCTTTGTCTTTCTCCTCTTTCAGGCTCAGGTCGTCGCAGTTATCTCCTCCATGCATTGAGTAAGTCCTAAGAGGCATCCTGATCTTGTGAGTATTATTATTTCTGCACTTACAATTGGCGCCGTCTGTGGGGAGCGATTTCTATAATCTTTCCTATTCCTATTCCTAAATACCATGACGAGGAGAACTGCGAAAAGCGGAGAGACTTCCAAGACAAAGCATGCAGGACCGCCCCCTGACAAGCAGAGGGCTGGGAAGCAAGTAGTCGCAGAGGACGATGCTGAACGCGCTCTCATCCGGATCAACGTCCAGCAGCGTGACCTCCGTACAGAGTCCGCTCCCGGGAGGGGAGACACCCAGCAGCCTGCAGGTCTCCTGACAGGGCGAGACCAGCGGGATAAGTCCCCAGTGGTCGATGGACCACGCCCTTCAGGTCAGGAAGGACACATCGAGGACGTCGAGGATGAAGAGGATGATGACTACAACCCTGGCGACAGCTTGAACTCCACCCTTCGGGAGATTAAGGCACAGAACGAGGCCCTCAGGGAAAAGGATGCTCTAATCCGCCAGCTCCAGCAGCAGCTGGAGAAAGCTGCGGGCTCAGCAAGGCAGCAGCAGCGGACTCATAGGGAGCAGTCCCAGCAGCAACGGTCTCGACAGCAGCAGCGAACTCGTCAGGAGCAGTCCCAGCAGCAGCGGACTCGTCAGGAGCGATCCCAGCGACAACATGAGGAGAGGGTTACTCGTGTTACGCGCATCTCTTCCTCAAAGGAGGATCTGAGGGACCACTTGAACAGGAAAAGGGACGACCGAACCCGAGATGAAGGCTCAAGCACCAGCCGTAGCTATTCCAGGAAGGCGTCCGAAACCATTCCGGAGAACATGTACCGAGACCAGGAATGGCTGGACGCACACATAAGGGAAACGGTCCAGCGCAACCTGGAGGTAGCCGGCTTCGGCCGAGACCAAAAGGATGCTTGCTGTAACCCCGTTGATCTCGGTGCGTCTCCTTTCTCCCAAGACATCAGGAGGTACCCCTTACCGAAGAAGTTCACCGTACCAAGATTCGTCACCTATGATGGGGTCTCGGATCCAGCTACGCATCTCAGGCACTTCTCCCAGAGGATGTCTGTCTGGGGAGATGAGGGTCACCTGAACTGTAGAGTTTTTTCTTCCAGTCTGGGTGACCTCCCCCTGAAGTGGTTCTGTGCACTACAGGAGGGGGCCATTTCGAGCTGGCAGCAGCTCCAGCAGTCCTTCTTGAAGAAGTTCCAGGCCTACAGAGTCCTTCCGAAGACAGATGCAGACATCATGGCCTTGAAGATGAAGCAAGGAGAGAACGTCACCCAGTTCGCCAAGCGGTTCTGGGCGGTCTACAGTCAGATAGAGAGCTCCAAGGACGAGGTTGCCGTCTTCGCATTCCAGAATGCCTTGCTGCCAGACAGCGATCTCCGCAAGGACTTGGCTAGGAACCCGGTGTCTTCCATAGCAGCGCTCATGTCCATCGCCAACCGGTACATTGCCCAAGAAGATGACCAGATCCGCGCTCGGGAAAACCATGGAACCGCGCTGAAAGACCAGGGTGGGAGGACATCCAAGCAAGACGGGGGACCGTCTCGGAGGAGTGAACCTCGGAGAGAGGAGCGGCGGAGAGATGAGCCAAACAGGCGTTGGGCGCCCACCAGCTCGGCAAGGCCTCATGCGTTCGTCTCGGAAAGAAACAAGCGACCCAGGCTGATAGAGGACGCATTCCAGGCGGTCAACACGGTCTTTAAGGAGCCCATCCACAGGATCATGTATAAGATCAAGAAAAGACCGTACTTCAGTTGGCCAGAGCCCATGCATGGCGACCCGTCCACCCGAGATCAGACGAAATTCTGTTCCTATCACAAGGAGGGCGGCCATAAGACTGAAGATTGCAGGATACTGCGGTCGCATTTAGAGAAGCTTGTCCAGGATGGACACTTACAAGAATTTGTCAGAAGAGAAGCCAGGGCCGACACCCGAGCCCCGCGCCGAGAAGAGGGGGGTCATGACAGCGACGGGTCTGAGAAGATCATCAACGTCATCCATTTGGCGCCCCCGCCCAAGGGGAGTAACCAAGCACGTGCCGAAGCCAGGAAAGCCTCTCACGGCAAACATGTCATGGCCGCCGAACTCAGTTCAGCACCGAAAAGGGCTCGGAGGGAGCCTCCCGAGATCAGGTTTACTGATGCAGATCTAGAAGGGGTGCAGCTCCCCCACAACGACCCCCTGATCGTGACTCTGAAGTTCGATTGCTCTAAGCAGGGCGTGAAGAATTGCACTGTGAAGAAAGTCCTTGTTGACCCCGGCAGTTCGTCCGAGGTCCTTTATTTCGACAGCTTTCGAAGGATGGGACTGACGGAGAAAGATCTGCAGGAGGCTCGAGTTCCCCTTATCGGTTTCAGCGCCAAACCTGTTTATCCTAAGGGGAAAGTGACGTTCAAGGTCGAGGTCGGTGGCGCGTCTGTCATGGCAACCTTCATGGTGATCGACGCACCCTCGCCCTACAATGCTATAATGGGCAGGTCTTGGCTCCATAGCCTGGAAGCAGTCCCTTCCACCCTCCACCAGAGGCTGAAGTTTCCGTGGGAAGGAGAGAGCGGCCGAATTGAGATTATCACGGTCAGAGGAGATCAGCAGGCAGCTAAGCTGTGCTTGACAGCTGTGGTACCTGGGGAGCAAGAGCCCAAGGAGGTCAATGTGGCCGAGATGGAGAAGAACCTGGAGCAGGGGCTGGATGAGCTCGGCCAAGATCTGGACAGGAAGAGCGTCGAGGAATTGACCGAAGTCCGGATCGACCAGAAGGACCCGGATCGGTTCTTTCTACTCGGCAGCCAGCTTGGAGAGCCGGAAAGGTCCGAACTGGCCCAGTTCCTGATGCAGAACAGAGATGCATTCGCCTGGACGCCTCAGGAGATGCCTGGCGTCGACCCCGAGGTAATGTGTCACAAACTAAATGTTGACCCTAACCACAAACCTGTGATGCAGAAGGCACGGAGGACTGGGGTCCCGCAGACCGAAGCCGTCGTCGAGGAAGTGGATAAGCTGCTTGAGGCCGGAGCTATCAGGGAGGTTCAATACCCGAAATGGTTAGCCAATCCGGTGGTCGTCAGGAAGAAGACTGGCAAGTGGAGGGTGTGCGTCGACTTTACCGACCTCAACAAAGCCTGTCCCAAGGACAGCTTTCCCCTCCCGAAGATTGACCAGTTGATCGACGCCACGGCCGGGCACGACAGAATGAGCTTCCTCGACGCCTACCGCGGCTATCATCAGATCCCACTATTTGGGCCAGACGAAGAGAAAACAGCTTTTATCACGCCCAGGGGAACCTACTGTTATAAGGTGATGCCGTTTGGGCTGAAGAATGCAGGGGCCACCTACCAGAGACTTGTCACCAAGATGTTTCACGATCAGCTCGGCAAAACCGTGGAAGTTTACATCGATGACATGGTGGTCAAGTCCAAGCAGGCGCGGGATCATCTGTCAGACTTGGCCGAGATCTTCGCCACTCTAAAGAAGTTCCGGCTGAAGCTTAACGCCTCGAAGTGCGCCTTCGGTGTTGGTTCCGGCAAGTTTTTGGGCAGCTTGGTTACACGCAGAGGCATTGAGGCAGACCCAGATCAGATCTCAGCTATCCTCAGAGTGCAGAGTCCAACTTCGGTCAAGGAGGTCCAGAAGCTTACAGGAATGGCCGCGGCACTGAATCGCTTCATCAGCAAATCTTCAGATAAGTGCCGACCTTTCTTTCATCTTCTTAGAAAAAATTCTAAATTCCAATGGACCCCAGAATGTGACCACGCCTTGCAGCAGCTCAAGGCTTACCTTTCATCACCACCGTTGTTATCAACCCCGACCCACGAGGAGACCCTGTATTTATACTTAGCGGTCTCGGATCATGCGGTCAGCTCGGTCCTCATCCGAGAAGAGGACAAGGTTCAGAAACCGGTATATTATACGAGCAAGGCCCTTATTGATGCCGAGACCAGGTATCTGCCTCTGGAGAAGCTCGCCTTGGCGCTCGTTAGCGCCTCGCGAAAGCTCTCCCATTACTTTCAAACCCATTCTATTGTGGTTGTTACGGAGCACCCACTCCAATCTGTTTTCAAGAAGGCTGACTTTTCAGGAAGAATCTCCCGATGGGCTGTCGAACTAGGGCAGTATGAGATTCAGTATCAGCCACGAACAGCAATAAAAGCCCAGGTTCTGGCAGATTTCCTCGCCGAGTTTGATTCAAGTTCGGCACCAACCCAGCTCGGCACCGAACTGGGGGGCGAGGAGCATGGGACTCCCACGAGTTCTGAACAATCACCATCTCAAGCCGAGACCCCAGTTTGGAAAATCTTCGTCGACGGATCTTCCACCTCGAGAAGAGCCGGAGCAGGAGTTGTTCTCCAATCGCCAGAAGGACTGGTCATTGAGCAGGCTCTGACCCTGGACTTCAAGGCGTCAAACAATGAAGCTGAGTACGAAGCCCTTTTAGCCGGACTTAACAGTGCCAATATCCTCGGAGCTCAACAGCTGGTGGTCTTCAGTGATTCACAGTTGGTGACAAACCAGCTGACTGGGAACTACCAGGCTCGCGACGACCGGATGGCCGCGTACTTGGCCCTGGCTAAGAAGCTGCTGGCACAATTTCAGTCGGCCGAAGTCAGGCAGATCGGCAGAGAAGCGAACTCTCACGCAGATGCCTTGGCTAACTTGGCCAGTGCTGTTGAGGCAGGGAAAAAGAGGAGCGTCGAAGTCGGATCGCTAGCTGCGCCCAGCATTGAGCTCCGTTCACCTCGGGAAGTGTTATGCATCGGTCTCGGTCCGAGCTGGATGGACCCTATTATCACCTACCTGAAGGACGACAGGCTTCCCGAGGACAGTGGTGAGGCCCACCAGGTCAGACTCAAGGCAGCTCGGTTTTGGCTATCTCCCGAAGTCAAGCTCTACAGGAAATCGTTCTCGGGACCGTACCTCCAGTGCGTCCATCCAAGTAAGGTCGAGGACCTCCTTTTCGAGATACACGAAGGAATCTGCAGGAGCCATATCGGAGGAAGATCCCTATCTTACCGAGCCATCAGCCAGGGTTACTGGTGGCCGTATATGCAGAAAGATGCGCAGGTATATGCGAAGAAGTGCGAGAAGTGCCAGAAGTTCTCACACTCTCTCCATCAGCCCGCGCAGGATCTCAGCCCGCTCTCTAGCCCGTGGCCATTCGCCCAGTGGGGGCTCGACATAGTGGGCCCGCTCCACCGAACCCCAGGGAACAAGAGATGGCTTATTGTGGCGACAGATTACTTCACCAAATGGATCGAAGCAGAGCCACTTTCATCCATCACAGAGCGAGACTCCAAGAATTTTGTGTGGAAGAATGTCGTCACAAGGTTTGGCATTCCCAGAGCGCTGGTTTCGGACAACGGAACTCAGTTCGACTCTAAACTCTTCAAGACCTTCTGCTAGGATCTCGGCATCCGAAACCATTACTCCACGCCAGCTTACCCACAGAGTAACGGCCAGGCCGAGATCTCCAACAAGGTGATCCTCGATGGGCTCAAGAAGCGGCTGGACCAAGCGAAGGGGAGATGGGTGGAAGAACTGCCGAGCGTCCTGTGGGCTTACAGGACCACTCCAAGGCGTTCCACTTCGGCTACCCCCTTCTCGCTCGCCTACGGGATGGAAGCAGTCATCCCTTTGGAGATCGGCCTCCCCACTCTGAGGTCCGAACTCTTTGACCAAGGACAGAACGAGACTAACTTGGCCAGGGAACTGGATTTGGCAGACGAAAGAAGAGAAGCGGCGGCAGTCAGACTGGCCGTCTACCAGCAGCGGCTAGCCAGGGGCTATAACCAGAACGTCAGAGAAAGGAAGTTCTGCGTGGGGGAACTGGTTCTCAAGAAAACGCTCCCAGCCGACAGGGATCCGAATCAAGGGAAGCTAGCGCCGAATTGGCATGGTCCGTTTAAGGTCACTTCCATTGCTGGACGGTCGGCTTATCGGCTCGAAGACATGGAGGGACGTCCGCTACCGAGACCATGGAACGCCTCACACCTCAAAAAATTCTATTTTTAGTCTCTGTACTTGTACAACGCTTCTGGATTCAATGAAACTACAGTTCTCCACAATTTGTAGCAATCTGGCATCCTGACAGTGACAATGGTGCGAAGTTGGAAGACCGTCTAAGGCCGGCACTCAGCCACCTAGACGAGTATCCGCCACGGCCCATATCTAAGGTTGGCACTCAGCCACCTAGATGAGTTGCCGAAACGGCCCATGTCTAAGGTTGGCACTCAGCCACGTAGACGAGCTGCCGAAATGGACCATGTCTAAGGCCGGCACTCAGCCACCTAGACGAGTATCCGCCACGGCCCATATCTAAGGTTGGCACTCAGCCACCTAGATGAGTTGCCGAAACGGCCCATGTCTAAGGTTGGCACTCAGCCACGTAGACGAGCTGCCGAAACGGACCATGTCTAAGGCCGGCACTCAGCCACCTAGACGAGTATCCGCCACGGCCCATATCTAAGGTTGGCACTCAGCCTCCTAGATGAGTTGCCGAAACGGCCCATGTCTAAGGTTGGCACTCAGCCACCTAGACGAGCTGCCGAAACGGACCATGTCTAAGGTCGGCACTCAGCCACCTAGACGAGTTTCCGTCACGGCCCATATCTAAGGTTGGCACTCAGCCTCCTAGATGAGTTGCCGAAACGGCCGATATCTAAGGCTGGCACTCAGCCACCTAGACAAGTTACCGAAACGGACCATGTCTCAGGTTGGCACTCAGCCTCCTAGATGAGTTGCCGAAACGGCCGATATCTAAGGCTGGCACTCAGCCACCTAGACGAGTTGCCGAAACGGACCATGTCTCAGGCTGGCACTCAGCCACCTAGACGAGTTTCCGAAACAGCCCATGTCTAAGGCTGGTACTCAGCCACCTAGACGAGCAGCCGAACGTGTTATGGTTACGGTTGGCACTCAGCCACCTAGACCAGCCGAAACGGCACCAGTCTTCCAACACGGAAATCTGGTTTCGCCGAAATAAATGGGGCTTCCAAAGGGTCAGCGCTCGCAGAGAACCCTGATCAGGTCGGTCTACTCTAGTCCGAAGTCACACCCAAATTCACAACACTCACGGAAAGCGTACAAAGGAAAGCAAGTAAAAGCCACACCACACAGGAGAAAAATATGAGAAAGAGTCTTTCATTGATAGCATTGATTTACATCGAGACAGTTTGAAACAAAGACTACATTTTATAAAGAAAAGAAAAAAGAGGAAGTCAAGTCGATGGCTCTGCTTCTAGGTCCTCGATGACGACCACGGCGGCCTCGGCTTGAGGAGCTTCTTCAACGGGGTCAGGCGTTGGCTCGGAAGGGACTTCGGCCGGAGTGGCAGGGGTCTCGGCCAGGGCCTCATCTAGGGGCTCCTCTCCGAGCTCGGGGAGATTCTGATGTATCGGATCATCTGCAGGAACCCCCATCTTCTTCAACACGGCCTTGCAGCCGAGCCGGTACAGCTTCGGGCTGAGTGCCGTGATTTGATCAACGTAAATCTTCGCAGCTTCCTCAGTCCCCTCCAGGAAGGCGGCATCGACCTCAGCTTTTTTCGATGCAAGGAGTTCCTCCTTCGATGCAAGGAGTTCCTCCTTCGCCTTCCTTTCCAGCTCCAGCTCGGCCTTGAACCCCGCCGAACTCTTCTCCTCTGCCTGGAGCTTCGTTTGCCATTCGAAGCCCTCTGACCTTTGCTTTGCAGAGGTCGCTGGCCATCATATCTGACTGAGCCTTGAGCTCCGCAGTCTTGGCCGCCTCCGCCTTCAGCTCCTCCTTGGCCGCTCGCAGTTCGGATTCGGCTTTCTACTTTTCCTTTGCCAGGCGAGCCAACCGACTGTCCTCCTCCGCTATCCTGTCCGCGACTATCTGGAGCCTTTGGACAGCCTGCAGCGGAGCAAACAAAAGAAGCTCAGCACGAAAACAAGAAATATCAAAAGATAGAAACACCTGTGACCAGGAAAGTCGGGCACTTACAGCGAGGGAGTGCTGTATGGTCCTCATAATCAGCAGGGGGGAGTCTTCCGACCTGTGCCTCTCCATGTCCCTAGGGAGTGCACAGGCTCGGCTGAGCGCCGCAATGACATCTGGGCTCCCCACCAGTCTGTCCTCAGCATTTAGGGGCCTCCCCTTCCTCAGCTCCATGTCCGGCCTGAACTCGGCCGGTTCGGCACCCGAGGACGTTGCCGCCTGGGGCTCGGAGCGACTCTCCACCAGAGGAACTGCCGGAGCGGGCATCACGTCCACCGCCCTCTCCCTCGCAGCTTGGGGTGAACGTCGCCGTGATCGCTCCTCCTGATCCGGCCCCTTCCCCTTCGCCTTTTTCCTCGGCCTCTCACTTTCCAAGTCTGGGGGAGGTCGGGCCTCAACTCTGGCAGGGACGATGGTCCCGAAGGAGGGCGGGGCAGTGCGGGGTGCGGCAGCCTGTCTACCGCTACCGACGACGGCGTCCGCCAGATTCCGCGGCTGAAACGCGGGCCTACGCCTCTCCATATTGTCGGCTTCGGCCTCGGCTCCGGATGAGTAGTTCTCAACTTCCCTTGTCGGAGAGTCTACCTCTGCTCCGGAGGTATATTCTTCAATTTCCCTTAGCGGGATGCCCGTGACCACGGCCAACGTTGCGGACGCTTCCGCAACCGTCACGGTCCCGCTGGTTTCGGCTAGATCGGGGGCGAATCTCTCCGGGTTGCCGGATTTCCGTGTATAAGACACGTATCTCGGCTCGTACTTCAGAAGAGAGTAGGCAACTCTTGTATGGTGGCCGTGGTAGCAGTACACCTTGTTCAGCCAAGGTGAGTGCCTTATCCAACCGTTCAGCCGGGCTTCGCGCTTGCGTTCGGAAAGGCCTGCGGAAAACAGCCGAGTTAGAATTCGGCAGCAGAAATCAAATATAAGAAAGAAATCGGAAACCCAGGGGGTTAGGTCTTTACTCGGTGGAGTCCCGAGGCGTCGAGGGACGCGGACCCTCCTAGTTGCTTCGGTCTCGGTCTCGCCGAACTCCCAGTTTCCCGAGACGAGCAGGCGGTCATCTCCGGCGTATTTATTGGAGTCCTCCAGCGCCGTGACGAGGGGTTGGCACCTCGCCTTGACGCGAAGATAATAGGTGCCCGCCTCCCTAGACTTGCAGAGGTCATATATATCCTCTATATCATGGACGCCGAGGCTGATGTCTAGAATCCTATTCAGCTCGGCGATGCCCATGATGATCTTATACCCATTGGGCATTAACTGACAGGGGCTAAGGTTCCAGGTCTCCAAACAAGACCTAAGAAGGGGGGCCAAGGGGAATCTGACCCCACCTTCGATCACGGCTATCAGGGGAAACGGCATCCAGCCGTTCCGAAATGAGTAGATGGAGGGGTCGGCTGCCATGATCTGGACATCGTCTGGGATCATGTAGACTCTCCTAAGAGTTGCCAGGCCCGACTGGGAATCTATCCAATGGGTGAAAATCCCCATCTCTGAATCTAAAGAACCCTAACAGTCTCTAAGGGTCTGAACTGTGGAAGGACCTGAGGAACGGAGGAGATTCTAGAAGAGGTTTAGGTCAGAAATACAAAATGGAAGAGAAGAGAATTGAGGCAGAGAGACTCACAGACTCGGGCGAAATCACAACTCAGGCCGTTGATCCCTCACTGGTCCTAGAGGAAGTCCTGGACGAAGCTAGGAGGCGACGGAGGTGGTTCTGGCAGTGAAGGTTCCGGCGAACAGAGGTTCTAGCAGAGCTTCGACAAGGTTCGTTTGCAGAGATGACAAAGGGAGAAGACAGAAGTGAATATAAAGGGGAGGAATGGGCGCCATTCCGGAATTCGAAGCGGGACACGCGTGAGACGTCGCCTCGGCTTGCGTCGCACGCCCCCTCGAAAAGACAAGAGAGCCTACCAAGCAATAACGCGTGGCGCTGTTGCGATGATGGTTCGCCTTCCCATACTAATCATAGCCCCGCATTTATTGCCCCCTTTATTATCTCTGGCAGACGAAGCAGCGGCGGCGTCTGGCGCCGAACAAGTCACAACCCTTGACCAAAAGGCAGATGGAAGGCAAGCACTATCCGTCTCGGGAGATCGGTCCAGCTCTTAACCCTAGCGCCCGAGAGAGCCCTAGAGGTCAAGAACTGAGGGGCTATTGTGTGGGGGCCCATTTCGTGAACCAGTTTCTCTTGGTCTCGGCTAGGGTGTGCTCGGTTAGCTACTGTATGGGGGACCACGTCCCTTGATCTCGGCTACGATCCGATCCATATCGGTCTCGGCACTACGTTCTGGTCTCGGCCAAACAGGATTCAGTTCGGCCGCGCATACCGTTCAGTCTCGGCAACGCGAGCTCGGCAATGCAGTACTGCGCTTGCAGCTAACAGCCACGGCCCTCTCGTGGCTAGGCCCAAGGAAGGGATCTGATGGGACTTCAGCCACCACCAGATCAGGGCAAGATCAAGCCCAATGTGACTGGCATTAAATGCATTATGGGCTGATCGAACCCACATTGAATGCAAAGAGGGCTATGATGGACCTTCATTAATGACTTTGTGGGCTGATGTGACCCAGGTCACATCACCAAGCCCACTGGCACTCACCCCAGACTGTTCCATATATAAGGCACGAGCCAAAGGGAGCAAGGGGTAAGCATTCTCACCTGGACACTCAGTCTTTCTTCTTTCTTCTTCTTCTCCGATCCATTGCTGACTTAAGCATCGGAGAGCCCTGCGCTGCCCATAGCCAGGGTCCTCTGACCTTTGTCTTTCTCCTCTTTCAGGCTCAGGTCGTCGCAGTTATCTCCTCCATGCATTGAGTAAGTCCTAAGAGGCATCCTGATCTTGTGAGTATTATTATTTCTGCACTTACAATCACCATTAAAAATCTCCTTATTCGGCTCAAAAGACACTTTTAAATTAATCCGAAGAGAAATGAGAAGACCCGGTCAAACTATACTTCTCACATGCTCTAGACAAATCCCATAGAATCCAACGAACTATAGCTAAAATAACAAGTCTATCAAGAATTCCATGAGAGAGAATCCAAAGAAATATATTAAAAAGGACTGAAGTCTATCCAGACTTCCATAGACTTCCATGAGGGAGAATCCATAGCACTATAGTTAAACTAAAAGAACCCAAGTCTATCAAACTTCAGATAGAGAACACCTAATGAATAAAATGAGGTGGAGATTAGTCTAAACCTCATATTTGTATTTGTAGATTAGTATATATATAAAAAAAAAACCCCTCCATCAAATAAAAAGCACCCAAACACATCAATGCTCAATGATTCAAATGGATGCATATATGGTCAATACAAACCTCATGTTGCAAACAAACATAAAATCCAGCCTTCAAACCATAAGAAAGCTGAATACAAGAGCTGGTAACACAGTTGGAAGGTCCTCATTGTCACAACACAGTCATGTTAATCTTTATGTAGAGAAAAAGCCCACAAACCTCAAAACTCATTTCAGGAGAGAAAAAAAAAAAACCCCAAAAACATATCTGGACCCAATCATTCAAATGACAAAACAAAATCCTCAAGAACAGGAAAAAAAGAAACGGGGTCTATTTAAGAAAAAGAATGAAAAACAAAGGACAAATGAACCCATCATGATAACCCCCAACACCCAAAATTGCATGAAAAACCAGAAAATCCACCCAAAAGATCATAGAAAACCCAGAAGTCAAAACCCATAGCAGATAAACAAAAATAGCAAAAACCCATATCAAATCTAGTTCAATCACATCGGGGGCTGTTGACTCGGTGGGAGACGCCATCGTTTGCGTTGGAGTGGTGGTGTTGGTGTTGATAGCCCATATGTGATAGAAGGGAGAGATTTAGAGGAAGGGAGAGATTTAGAGGATTTGGGTTTTAGAGGTTGAGATTGAAAGGGTATGTAAATGCAACCATTAAAGGTCTCTCTCTGTGCAATTTCTGGACCCTAACGGGGTCCAATGCCCCCGATGCCGAAAACGTGGGTCCGCCCCTGATTATACACTAGGCATCATCACTCTATCACTTCTGATAGCGAAGAAGATGGTCTTCAACAGAGAAGAAGACAATGATAGATACAGAAAATGTAATAAAAACAAGAAAATAGAGAAGGTAGAAGAGAGAAGCACTGAAAAATTACCTTGTACCACTAATTTTTGGGTTGAAATCACAAAAGGAAGATGACCGTTGGAGAAAACGGAACTCCCACCGGAATGCCCCTCTTCTTGCGAATTCCAAATGCTGGATAAGCTCCTGGCATTCCAAATGCTTGCTTTTTGACTTTTTAAATGCCAGCATTTCTAATTTTTCCAATATCAGTCCAGCCAAACATAACATTTCTGACATAAATGACTGATATGCCCGACCACCTGAATACTGGCTAAAAATGCTGGGTAAACAAACAGGCCCCTAGAGAAAACTTGGGTCAAAGGAGTGGAATTTCATAGTGGGCCCCATCTATTAAAAGTCGTAGAATGTGTAAAATAAAATTCATTCAAGGTATTCTCAGATTTTGCATTGGATTGAGTGTTTTATCGTGTTTTTCATCAAACATTCAATCTAATGGTGGAAATTTATAACTTAAGAAATCGTTAAACTTTAATTCCTCTAATCAAATGGTGAATATTATTTAGATTAGTATAAAATTAAAGCGAATATTAATTCATTGGGGCTTAGTGAGGTAAGGGAGTTAGATTTAACATGAGGTGTTTAGTAGAGTAGGAAAAAGATTACTACTCACAAAGTTGCTACAGGTACCTCTTAGTATAAAAAGCTACAGCCCCATCATTGTCATCATTTTGTTTAATACCATGGGTCTCGAAATTCTAAGCTTAGAGAGGGGCCAGTAGAAACATTCACAGTGTTTCTAAATATAAAATTGTCAAGCCTAGTATGGGCCCATTCAGTCCTCTTATGCTTAATCTAAGTCATTCACACACATTATCCCCATTATACTATATTAAGTTCAAGGGTTTTTTAATTGGATTTTGACCGGTAGTTTCGATTTTGAAACTATCATTATCCCGATTTTGCTTAAACTTTAGACGTCCTTTCCCCACATATCCACCTCCCTTAGCTTTATCTCATGTAACCACCTATGCAACTCCCATTTTATCTTTATCTCTTGTAACCTCTCCTATCTTGCTTTTTCAATGTCCAAGTTCTCCTTTTTTTCCTTTCTACAATTTGTCTGGATTGACTGCTGAACATTGACTCTACACCAAAGTTTACATATCAATTTCTATCATGGACATTAGAAAGACTACTTTTCCGTTAGACTGCTCCATTTTACATTACCCCCGTGAGTCAAAAGCTTGGTATGTCATTCATATGTTACTCTGTCTTGGTATGGCATTCATATGTTTCTACGAATATTGCATGAATGTGTGCTTGTGCTTAGCACAGGTTATTGTACTAGTTTAAATTAGCACTAATGCAAATTTAACACTAATCTGAGGATGTAGGTCTGGATGTTCCTAAAAGCTAGCATGCACTTACATTGATAGAAATGTGGTGGAGTCGCCCATGCACGGCTCCAAATGATGGGACTTTTTTTTTTATAACGTAAGGTTCATAGCCCTTTGAGCCAGAATAATCAGTGGGCCTAGGAGAAAAAGTCGTGGTAAAATTCCCGTATAGCCCTAGTGTGGTAGTGTAGTTTCGAACCCACAACCTCCGGGTGCAAACCGTGGTCCTAGGCCAACTGAGCTACCCCTCGGGGTTAAATGATGAGACTTCGATCTATTGGGGAAGAGAATGACCAGGGGCCAGAAATGGGCCCCATAAAAGGGGTTAACTCTTTGGCTAACGTCACCTAGTAAATCAAAAGGCTATGTACAAAATTTCCCATATATAAAGATATGATGACAAGAACGGACTCTAGTAAGTGGGAAGATTTTCATCTCTGAATAGGTTGTGCTTATGTGGTCTGGCACATCGAGCCCACTTGGAAGCTTTCCTATGATTGGAGGTAGGATGGATGGATAGGTATATTTATGGATATGGATCAGTCCCATCATATTATCCTAATTCTTGATAACAACCTTAAAATTTAATGGTCTTTTAATTATAGGTTTTTAAGGTGCAATACAACGGTGCGTAAAAATTTGATGTATAAAATTAAATTTGTTAACGGATCATGGGGGGATAAGAGTAAGAAAAGAACTACACTAATCAAAAGTGGGTTGAAATGAGCCCAATGAAGCTAGTACTACACTTGTAGCTAGTCGTTTGTAGGAGAAATTTCCCTCTTTAATGTTCTTTAGTGTGAAACACACATCGGGCCATTCCGATCAAGGGGAGGTAAGGGATGGAAACATCGCAATGAATTATGGGTTGTGCAAAATATTAACCCCACTGATTGTCTTAACTTAAAGTTTAATGATTTTAAATATTAACCCCACCGATTGTCTTAACTTCAAGTTTAATGATCTTACAAGTCATTGGCTTAGAGTGTTTCACCTACTCTCCAATGAAAGGAGTGGAGCTTTATAGTGAGGCTCACTTATTGAAAACCCAAAGTGCTCAAAATGAAGGGACTTCCCTTTAATGGATCGTTCTTAAATTTTACTCAAATAAGAATTGATCCTACTATAAGATTGTGCGTAATTAGGAAGAGTGCATTTTTTTTAGAGAAGTTCAAATGTACAATACATGGCCCCACTATGCAGTTTCATACCTTCAAGGGAAGCATGAGGAAGATGCTCAAATGATCTGGACTCCTACTTTGGGAGTCCATCGTCTCATAACTTGGTGAATGACTTTCAATGATGCCCTCTCAACCATTCATGTCAGCCACAACATCATGGCCTATCAAACCTAACCAATAGCGAATTTTCATTTATTAGTTATAGAGGGTTTTTTTTATTTTTTATTTTTAGACGGTAACAAGAAATTTCATTAAAAGAGACGAAAGAAACAAAGAGGAATAATAAGAAGAGTGAGAAGGTACAAGAGAGATATACCCCCACTCACCCCAATCACCCCACAATTACAAAACAATCCCCTCTCATGGGGTAGATCTCTCAACCCTCTATTTTGCGAGAGGCCATAGAGTTGGTTGATCTAAACTCATGGCGAAAGGCAACATTGATGGAAGATGATAAAGCACGGATTTCATTGAAGAGGAATTGTAATTTTCAGGGATTTACCTTCTAGTTAGACACCCATGAAACCGCATTCGAAGAGTGTTACACCCCGACCCAAACTAATCACGATTAAGGCTAATTAATTATGATTATTGCTAGTTAAGCATGAGTAATTGGATTAATAAAGGTTTGATATCAACGTGTGTATTTCGAATAGTATGTTAACTTTCATAATAGACGCAGTTCAATTTGACCTCAAATGGACCAAATGAGGCTTCATTTGACTCAAAATGTAATTAGACTTAACGAAGAGGGGTTTCAATGTGAAAGGCTCTTATATTAGAATGAAATGAGTCATTCATTCATTCCACCTCAAGTAACCCTAGACTCATCTTCATCTTCTCCTTTTCTCTTCCATTTCTCTTCATCAAGAGTGAGATTAGGAGTGGTTTGAGTGGCTTTAAGAGAGAGGGCTTCATCTTCATCTTCTTCCTTAAGTCATTCCTCCATTTTTGAAGTGTTAGAGCTTGAAAGAGAACTAAAGATCTCTTTGCTTGGAACTACAAGTAAGTAGTTGGTCTTATCCCATGATTCCCAAGTTCTATTGAGTAGTTTGGAGTAGTGTGTAGCACAAATAGCTCATGGGAAGTGCTTTTGTGTTTTCATGGAATTAGGGTTTGATTTGGGGATTTTAATCTCAAGCCAAGCCAAGTAAAAGAGGGCTTTGAGTCATTTGACTTCAAGAGGCAAGTATAAACATCTACTTGTGATTAGTGTTAATCATTTTTGAAGTTCATAGAGTTTCCATGGGTTTTGTGCATTTTCCAGTTGGTTTTAGAATTGTTTATGGATTGATTAAATGGTTAATGGATGATGTATGAAGAGGGAACAGGAGGTTCCAATGTTATTGCAAGTGTATGCATTTCTATTGATTTGTGTTGTTATTGTGGTGATTTGAGTTCAAGAAGCCAAAATCCCGGATTTTGATTCAGAAATCTGATACTTCATAATTCGTTTTTGGGAACAAATCGGCTAGCCACAAGGCTAACCGTTGAGCTAAACGCCAAAATTCATAGAATGGGCCAGCCTCTGGAAAGCTGATCGCTATATTTCGGTTAGCCGAAAGTAAAATTTCGGCTAGCCGAAAGGTAACCGCTGAGCTGACCGAATTCGAGTCAGGAATTGCCATAAGAAACGAGCTTCTAAAAAGCTGACCGCAAGCTAACCGAACTTGGTTCGGCTAGCCGCCAGCTAAATTTCAATTTTGGGTTTTTACATAAGCTTGGAGTATTTCTTGTAAGTATAAGTACTCCTTAAAAATTAGTTTCAAGACTGAACTTCCATGGGTGATAATTACGGGGACTATACAATGCACACATTAAATATATAAACGTGATGTCCATCGAGAATAACACATGCATTTGGAAACCAATGGTTACACCCAAATGGTTGCTTAGATTTGAGACAGAGTTGAGTAGAACCATGAATGGTTAGTAAGTTCTCTCATCGTATCGTATTCCACATCACTAGGTCCCAATCTAGTGAGATTGGTATTAGCGCTAATCCGTTCTCTTATTATGAAGAAAATTATTGAATTGAATTGAATCCAAAATGGATTGCTTGTTGGAAAGCATTAACTCTTGAGTCTAGCACTACCTAGCTATGGTATTGGAACTTTAAATGAGTTCAATGAATTGATAAATGAAACAAATGACTATTCCTACTGCAGTAGATGGATTTGGGGCGATTCGGAGCTTCATGGTGATGCTAGTTGTCCATGGCTAGTAAGTCCCACATATTCCGATCATATCTATGGGTATTGATTGATGCCTTCCATTTGGAAGATGAATCCTTCCTTTGAGGGAAGATGAAAAATTAAATGAAATGAAATGAAACGAATGAAATGAAAGCTATGGTAGTGACCATCATGTACATGTCTATTGATTAACTCTTAAGTTTACATATTGTCATTGTAGGAATAATCTAGACTTGTCTAGAATGGTAATTGTCACTAAAGAGATTTAATGAATTCAATATATGTATTAACACGTGCTATTACAAAATCTGTTTATACATTGTTGAACCGTCGTGTTCACTAGTGTTATTGATGGCATTACAGTTCCGATTGCCCTTGCCAGCTCAGCAGCGCCCCCGGCGGCATCGGATGAGACCGCTCTGGTTCCTCGAGGAGGACTAAATGAATGGAATGGTCGGGATACCATTCGATATGGGTATCCGAGTGCGAGAAAGGACTATAACGTTTTGGAAAGATATTTTGTATAATCATTTTGAAATGTAATTAATTGTTATTGCATGGTGTTTTGGATATGCACCGATTGACAAGCAAATGATGGAATTGATACATGTATAAGGACTTTATTCTTTTGTACACATGTAAATCGTGAATTGATATTGTCAAATATAATTGTTTCCGCAAAAATTGTGTATTTGACAGGTTTACTGAGAATGTTATCCCTTGTGGATTCCGTTTTTTTTTTTTAACTTTGGTTAATTCGGAGTTTACGGGAGCAAGTATGGGCTCACGACTCGGGGTTATCGTAATTCGGGCCCGGGTCGTGACAAAAAGTCACTCTCCATAAAGCTTTCTTGAAAAGATCTTGAAAAACACCGAAGAGCTTCCAAGATAGCTCGCACATCCGCTTCATTAGAATCGGAAACACCTACATACTTAGAGAACATAAATAAGACCTCTCATTTATCGTTGCGATTTGCGAAGCACCCCTCCAGTACCCGCGGGTCCCAGCTTTCCCCTTTAGGTCAATATTGAATTTGAGCACGCCTAGAGGAGGGAGGGACCAAAGAGTATATCCCCTTACCTTAGGCGGACCACACACCATACAAGCTTCCCAATTTACAAAGATATCGTTAATGAAAAAATTGGAAAACTCCTTTCTAACGATAGCTCATTTTGCAATTCTAAGGATTACATAACCTAACTAGAGGAGGGCAGAAGACCCTGAAGATTCTATCATTCATTTCCCTCCAAATAGTCCATAATATAGCAAAGTGAATTATTCACCAAAGAGGTCCCACATAAACACCAAAACAACCTCTCAACCAAGATTGAGTTGCTTGTAAAGTAGAGTAGTTCACATGTGATCAACCCAGTAGTGGTTCCACTTTAATTTGAGTAAAATACAATAGTCGGTGCTAAAACAAAGTGAAAATGATTGTCTTGAGTGGTTTAAATCCATTATGATGTGCCCTATTATTTTTGTACTTTTACTATGCTCATAAAGTTCTGAAAAAATATATCTTGGAAACTGCTTGGGTAGCTTCAAATTTAGGATTTCATGGATATAATTAAAAATACAAATTAATTTTTTCTAAAAATAATATTTGTCAATTATTACTTGCCCCATAAAAAGAAAATCTTTGCTCTCCCACTATTTATGAGGGTGGGTCGGAGGGAGCGAGGGCTATTAATCCAGCCCTTTAACAAGGGGGTCCTGCCCGGCTTAGCCCTCAAAAGCCTGCAAAGCGAGGGCTTTCTTTTTGTCCTAAAGCCCGATGGTAGAATAGGGCTCAATTTTCTAAAACCCCACAACCTTGAGGACTGGGCTAAGGCTTGACTTAGTTGGCCTGAGGGGCCCGGCCCGTCTCTTTCTCTATTATTATATAAAATAAATAATATGTATAATATAACAAATATATATAGGTACTTTTACCGAAAACTATAAAAAAAACTCTCTAATTAGTAATTAATGACAGAGCCTTAATGTTTCGTCAATAAATAATAACCAAGTCTTAGGTAAAAGATCCTAATAGTGTCATTTATGTTTGATTCTACGTTTGCCCAACACCAACATATTCTTCATTGAAAAGGAAATTGAAGTTGTCTTTAACTATTATTTATTTTACTAACATTTTTTTATTTTATTTATAGTTACAAGCAAGCAGGGGCAGACCTAGGGGGCTGGCAGGGGCCATGGCGCCTGTAACGCCCCAATTCTGAATACCGAGTTTACCGCCAAGGTACTCAAATTTGGCATGCTACTTACCAGAAAGTCCAAGAACTTCCAAGATCTTAGGTCCAGAGGGAGATCTAGTTTAAAACTTTTTACCAACATTTGTAATCAATGGTTAAGTGCAGAAGCATATAGAAAATAGCAGAAGCAAAGATGTATAAATGCGAAAGCTGTAAGGTATCAAATCCAACATAGATCAAATGTATTAAGGCATTAGTCTAAACAAATCTCAAAGTATGGGATAATAGATGTACATATCAGATAAATCCCCTTGGTCACAACAAAGGTCACTCAAAACCCCAAAAGAAAGGTGTCACCAACCCCTGGTACAGGCACTCCAGTCTCCGACTCTACCCCTGACTCCTGAGTCTACCGATCCCCACCCGTACTCGTCGACTACAAGCCCCTCGATGAGCACATCACCCTCGGGGTTGGGGATAACATCTAAGCACCAAATGATGGCATGGGTTAGATCCAAGGGTCTGGCAATGCACAATATATAAGTAACATATGAAGTATGCATCAAAGTGTGAGGCCCCACCCCTTGTAGGCCCTCAATTTGAATTTGAATACTATTTAATAATAATTATTAGCTAATTATACTAATTAGTGGGTTAGTAAGGGTAGTTATGTATTTTTCTAAGTTTAGTTAGATTAGTCTAGTTGTATTAGTAATAGGGTTTATAGGGGTCCTTTTTGTAATTTTTAGGGTTAGTAGTGTGTTGGAGGCCCTAGCTAGAAATTAGCATTTTCTATAGGGGGTATCCACAAAGGAGCTCTTCTAGAACCTTCCCACCCAAAGACCTAAATGCCCTCTACCCTAACCCTAATCCTATACAAACTAGAAGGGCATTTCAGTCCTTAGCCCAAACCCCCAATCTATAAATACAACCCATTTCCCAAGGCATCCCTAGCTACTATTCATCTTCTTCATTTTCCCCTCTCCTTCCTCTCTTCTAGGCCTAAGTTCTGAGCTGGTTTGGTGTTTGGGAAGACATTAGGAGTTGGATTTCATCTCCTTGGATTGGGTTTTCTCTTCTCTCTCTCTCTACAACCTCTCATTTCAACAAGGCAAGTGCAATATATGTATTTAACATAGAATATATGTTTTCTATTTTCCTTGATTCTGAAATTTCAATTCAGTCATTATACATGTGATAGAATTACCATTGAGCTTAGTTTTCATGGATTTTTGGCATTGATGGATGGGATTTACCCATTTGGAAGATCAATGGCCCTTTTTGGTGTTGGATGATGGTGCATTGAAGTCTTTTATGTTTTCTATTATTTTGGTAATGATTGGGCGAGATTGGAGGTGGTTAAACGGAAAAATGGGTTGGAAGGAAGAAACCCTGAAATCTGGGTTTTTCTGCAAGTGGTCGACCGACCTGCAGTCCGGTCGACCGAGCACACTAAAATTAGGAAAAACCCAGGTCTCAGTTATTTTTTGCACAACTTGCAGTGCAGTGTGCGTGGTCGACCGAGCCAAGCTCCGGGTCAACCGAGCACACTGGTTTCTGCAGGAAACAACTGGGAGTTGGGTTTTCCCTCAGACCCAGCAATCCTGTATGCGCGGTCGACCGAGCCTTGCTCCGGGTCGACCGAGCACACAGGATTTGCAAGGGAAATGCGTGAGAGCTGGGACATCACTTTTCCAGGTTCTCTGTATATGCGGTCGACCGCCCAGGCTAGGAGGTCGACTGGACACACAGGAAACCAGTGAAAACAAACATGACTGCCAGTTGCCTGACCCAGTTTTCTCAGTGCACTCGGTCGACCGATCAGGCCAGGAGGTCGACCGAGCACACTGCACTAGGGTCGACCTGGGGGTCAACCCCCAGTGTACTCAGTCGACCAAGCCTTGCTCCAGGTCGACCGAGCACACTGAGTTCAGTGATTTTTCAGTTTTCACATTTCTGAAGTTGTGATCATTTGTGGGGCCCATTGACCATCCAAATGAACTTCTATTGATGTGCCAAGCCCGAGTCAATGGTGTGGTTCAACCTTGACTCGTGGGGACCACCAAGTAGGGTTTTGGTCATTTATTCTACAATGATTCGATCCCTAAAAGTTGTCAACGATGCCCGTAACCTCAGGAGCACCAAACACAGTATCCTTTGGCATCTAAGACTCCATTTAGAGATCAAATTACCTGACCTGGACCTGAATGTGGTCCATTACCTAGGTTGGACTGTTGTTATTTTCCTATTGATTCTCATATTCGAAGTTCATACTTCACCTTTCTTTATTACTGTCACTCTTATATCCTTACTATAGTTGATAATTGTTAATTAAATGGAAATGGATGACCTGAACCTATGATCTCTTAGAGGTGACTCGATGGTGTGAGTGGGAGAGCACCGACCCGTGTCTGTGGCTAGGCGGGTCCTTTTATGGCCTAAGTATGGATGTGATATACCCTTAGAATTGGAGAGGTGGATTGTATTAGTCTTATAACTCCTTATGGATAAGAAGGAGTTGTTTATCATTGAAAATGGATATGTTGCCTTGTATGGACTGTTTTAGACCATGCCATGTGTTTGATGGGCCTTGGTATGGATCCAACGAGTAGGTTTGGACTTGGGCTGTAATCCACAAACTAATTGATATATGAACCTTTTAGAGACTTGGTTAGGACCTTGTTCACGCAAGGCAAAGCCTAGACAGACACAGACCTTTAGAGTTTCCTCGAGTCGGCATAGACATTCACTCGGTTGATTTAAGCTCAGCCTGTGGACTGATCTGAAAGTCCTTGGGATCCTGACCCTAGAGGGGGGGTGAATAGGGTGAGCTACAATTATGACTAATTAAGACCAATTTTAATTCTTAACAAAAACTAGTCACATGTGATGATAAATCAATCAATATGCGGAAGCTAAAACAAAAACAATCACCACATAGCAATCACCACAACACAATATTTATAGTGGTTCGGCCAACGTGCCTACATCCACTACCGGCTTGTGCATCCAACACCCCACCGGATTTCCACTATGTATGCTTTTTACTAGGCTAAGCAATAACCCTTACAATGTTGTTTTTCTAGGCTAAACAACAACCTCTCAATGTGCTTTTCTAGGCTAAGCAATAACCTTTACAATATGCTTTTCTTAAGCTAAGCAATAACCTTACAAGATAAAGATTTCTCTAAGAAAGTGTCTTCACAAAAGATCACTCTAAGAGATTACAATTTAAGCTCAAATTAATTTGCCTCTAAATAGGCGGATATGAAAAATGAAAACTAACTCACACAAACACTCAAAGAAATGCAAAGATGTATGCTTATGAAGTGTGTGTGTGAAAACTTCAATCAAGTTTAAAAGTAAGCTCAATCAATTTATGCTTAATGCAATTTGAAAGTTTAAGGCACAAAAAGATATGATTGAAGTTCTATGCAAATCACTTGAACAATTACACACTTGTGAATGATATGAAAATCTAAAGATCACAAGTTGTATGAAAGTGTTTAAGCCAAATCAAGTGATGCATGTGCAATGTTGTTTTCAACACTAATTTGACTAAAGATTAAATGAATGAAAACAACAAGGGAAGTTTCAACCAAGTGAAATAATCATGCAATAAAAGAAATCAAAGATTTAGGCTAAACATGATTAAGAAAGTTTAAAACAAAACTTGGGTTGAAATCAAAGTAATGAATCCAATCTTAATTAGATCAAAGATTAAGGGAAGAATGGATTCAACATATCATTGTTATCATGCTTGAAATCATTTTCCAAAGTTTCAAATAAAGCACATAACAAATGATTAATTAAAAGTAAAACTTACTTGGAGATTTAACTTAGTTGATCCAAGCTTAAGCTTCACTTAATGACCCCTTTGGTCTCTCTTAGTTCCTCCCCTTTGTCTTGTCTCAAAGCCCCTCAAAGAAGGCTTAAAAATCTCCAACTTTGGACAAAGGAAAGAACTCATTTTTATAGCCAAAAATGCCCAACGGCTAGTCCTCGGTCGACCTAGACACAGGTCTCGGTCGACCGGGAAAGCACAACGGTCATATTTCTGACCGTTGGCATGTTACAGTTCAGAAACTGCCCACTCGACCGACAGTGGTCCCGGTCGACCGGGAAGCAGGTCTCGGTCGACCGGCGACACTGCCAGGTCACTCCCCTTTTGCAAAATTTCCAACTTTTGCACATTTGAAGGTATTTCTTTGGGAGGATTTTTGGGCCACTAAATCAAGCTTGGATAACATGTTTTAAGTCAATCTAAGATGTTTAAAAACATGGAACATAAAAAGCCTAAAACATTTTGAAAGATTTAAAAGTCATAGGCTAGCTTGATTTGATAAAAACTCTTTTCAAATGAAAATGCATACAAAACTGAATCTAAAAGTTATGAATGTATGCAAGGTTCAAACCTAAATTCTCAAAAAGATTTTCCAAATATAAAGCACAAAGAATTAGGTTTTCAAAAGAGTTTGAATACTAAAAACAATGCATCCAAGTTTAGAAACAAAACATGCATAAAACAATACTTTTCCAAATCTAAAAACCAATGCATGTAAAAATCAAGATTTCAAGGTTTTCTAAAACAATGCATGAGTGTAAATTCAAATGATGTGAATATGTTAATGCATCCATCAAATTGCAAATATAAAATCCCTAACATGATCATCCCCGGTAGGAGCTATTTATTAGTGTTGAGTGAGCTATCATGATGAGCTATGTTTTAGACGAACGGTGTGATACCGAATTCCAGTCTCCCCGAGCGATGAGTGTGGTGAGATTGTTGAGTGATTTGCGGGGTTAGTTATCCCCAGCACTGGTGAGATTCCCCGCCGCGACTGTGTTCAGTATGGGAGGGCCGCGGCATAATATCTCGCGGTATCCAGCTCGTGTGAATGTGTCATATTGTATTAGACTAGATGTTGCATATTATCCTAATTCTATATGTTTGTTTGCTCAACTGCCTAGATCATTTATCTTGATATTCCTTAAATTGTGTAACTGTCTCTACTCTTTTGATACACATTATCCTATGTTACTTGTATACTGTGACTTGTCAGATCTTTAAATCTGACCCATCTTTGGTGCTTACGTCTTGACCCCGAGTACGCGGACGATACGCTTGCGCTCGTAGAGGCGCCTGTAGCCGGAGATTTCGTTTGGGGCCCGGTCGACCCAGATGTCGAGCCGGAGGTTGGAGAGCCGTTACCTGGGCTTTGAGAGCTTATATTTGTTTGGGCTTTTGAGCGATTTTGTAGTGAGTCGGGTAGCAGTTAATATGTAATTAACTTTTATTGTTCTTATCAACTGATACTTTTAAACTAGACTACAGTTCTGCTCTTATTTGATATATTATGATACTCATTGCTTCCGTTTCACTTCTTATGCTTCCGCAATTTAACTGTTGTTATTACATTGTTCAAAAGTTTTAAATGTGGACCTCACTGCGGACCTACGATCTTGAAAGTTCTCGGATTTTCCGGGAAGTAGCGCGCCAACTTCAAGTATTCCGACGACTTTCTCGGTATCCGGAATTGGGGCGTTACACAAAGAGAATAGAGATGATAATAATATCATAAGAACAACAAATTTACAGTACTAAACAATCATGCAAAGTATAACATATGGAGCCAATATGAAAGTAAAGCATCTAATCTCACCAT
This sequence comes from Cinnamomum chago, assembly GCA_038049695.1. Taxonomy (NCBI): domain Eukaryota; kingdom Viridiplantae; phylum Streptophyta; class Magnoliopsida; order Laurales; family Lauraceae; genus Cinnamomum; species Cinnamomum chago. The sequence goes on along the minus strand of CP142453.1, from coordinate 31,355,750 downwards.
CTATCAATATCCACCAAGGGTGGTCAACCGGGTACACTAGAGTAGCTTGGACCCTACTTGTTTCTCAGAGGCATGTTGTGCAGTATATCCGATCGACATCCTAGCTAGGTTGGTCGATCAAGTACACTGATTTTCTGGGATTGAGACAAATTTCATATTCTAATTAATTCTCTAAGTTCCCTATGTATCCGGTCAACATCCATCAAAGGTGGTTGATCGGGTACACACGGAATTTAAATTTCCAAATTTATACATCTTTGCCTCCGCATTGAATTCTATGTGTACCCGGTCAACCACCCTTAGTGGATGTCAATAGATGGTGAGTCCAACCAAGCCCACCCACTCATGCATGCAAACTTACATGAGCCCTCTATGGCCTTATAAAACAAGCTCCATGAGCATGGTCTAAGCGGTTTAGTGACTTCCTTCTTAGTTTTAGGTCTTTTTGTAGCATGGTCGACTCCTCCCTTTTTCTTTGTCATCATTCGAATGTGCTTATTGTTCTCCATTGGTTCATATCAAGTTCAAAAGACCCATGTCATATGTGTTTGACTTAGCCTAAGAAAATAACTAGCACAGTAACCCATGCTCGACACCTATACATCCATACATTTCAAATTCAATGTGTATATATTTAAAATCTAAATATTCATACATTGCGATTTAATATATATACTATAGAAAGATATATGAAAGTTTAACAAATGATTATTACAAATTTAATGTTTATAAATTTGGAGAGTTTTAATTTATGAACCTTTATTTGTGAAATTCCCATTCCATCCGACAAACACTTAAAACTTGGTTTTTAGAGAAAAATTATAGAAAAAATAAAAGAATAGAAGAACATGAAAGTACCATTTTTTGGGAAATGAAAAGGAAGCACAGAAGAAAGGGAATGGGAGAAATGGGTTACAAATGGAATACGAGAGTACAAAGAAAGTGATGTTGGAAGTGAAGTTGATGAGAGTTCATAATTGAGTAGTAGTTATAAGGGGTAACCGATTGCATATATAATATGAGAATAGAGGTGTAGTGTTTCTAGATAGTGGAATAACCATCAACCAAAATCACAAGACATGATCAAAATTCAACCCAAATCCCTTGGCTATAATATAGTATAATGGATGTCTACATTGTTGTAACATTTATATACATGTAACTCTTTGTCTGCATCCAATAACTCTCTTTCTCATATATGTGTAACTTTTTACTTGAATTTTTAGCATGTTTTATTTGTGTCCATATTGGTGGATAAAGATTTCTAAAATGGGCCCATCTCCAGTATACCCAATTCTTCAGTAAAGTCGTTTTTCCTTTTCAATACTGTTTTTAGTTATAATACTTTTGTAGCAGTTGATTTGAGCATCCAATCCAATAGGTAAAGTCTCTCTATGTTGAATTCTATTTTTCAACTTGTGTTTGGTCAAGTTAGAAATCTTGATTTTTGAAGAAAGTTTTTTAGGTTCAATCAAAAAGCATAGATTTGTAATTCTATAAAAATGAAAACATGCATAGTTAGATGTATGACATTCTAACATTTCAATACACATCCAAACCAATGTATTTAGGTGCCCGGACATTTTTTTTTTCCTATCTATCCATTGCCCAACACATCCATCTTCCATCATTAACACATTACAATGTGTGGTAAAATAGAGCCCTCAAACCTAAACTCCCCCAAAAGTAAAATGTATAATAGTTAAAAAGTTCCCATATCAAAAGACACATATATTATTTATTTAAGTTATCTTATTTCAAAAATAGGCTGAGAATAAAATACATTGAGCCACATTTCACATGTTTTAACTTTTCATCACTAGCAAAAAAGATTCTCGAAAAAAGAAAAAAAGATCCATCATCTTAGAAGATTATAAAAGGGCCCATCATACCTTTAATTGCATCTGGGACACCATCTCCTTAGGAGGAGATGCCTTTGGAAGACATCTAGCTTTTGCGGTCTTCTTCCACGCCATCTCCATTCTTTGGCTTCTTCGCAATGACTCCAAGTTCAATGGCCGGAAGTCTACTCGCTGCCAAGGTGATTTTTGTTGACAGAATTAGAGGTATGATCATATCCTTCAATACTGTAAAGGTTGATATCTATCACCATCCTATTTTGATGTTTTTGGGTATAGCTAATTAATTAGCTTTTCTTTGTATGGTCCTTTTTGTGCTTTTTGTGTAGCCTTTTGGCTTTGGCGGCTCTCTGCCCTTGTTTCCCTCCTTTTTTCTCTAATACAAAGTTTACATTTTACCCTTTAGCAAAAAGAAAAAAAAAAGTGGGAGTAGGAACATGAAAAAAGTAGAGTTGACTAAACAAAAAAAAAAAAGAAAAGGAGTAGGAACATGAAAAAAGTAGAGTCGACCACCAAGAGCAAAGATATGTGACGGAAAAGGAAAGACAAAAGGCTAATCGAAAATATTTCAATATCCCACAGTGAGGGATATTTAAGTCACTTTTTTGCATAAAGCAAGTACGTCACACCTCTTGAAATTATTTGAGATTTGACAAGCTAGGGAGCAAAACTAATTCTAAAGATAAGTGTACGAGCAAAATTCCAATCATGAAACTTTGATTAAGTCAGTCATATGGAGATGGGTACATCTAAAGGCAGATGAAGTTTTATTTAAAACAAATGCACGATTTTCAAAGCTTGACGATTTTCAATTATCAAAGCCTTTCTCTCCCCCACGTGTCTTCATAGTTCCATAAAAGGAATCATCCCAAGACACGTGGCCCACTTTTCTTATCACCTGTCACTTCATAACGAGACCCCTTTGTTTTTCAAAACAAACTTTGTCTCCCTCAGTCCTCCTTCCTTTTAGGTTCTGGGTTCAGCAACCAGATAACCAAGACAGCTTTGCTGCCTTCTTCCTTGAGCCCGGCGACGATGGAGGACCAACCGCGATCAGCAGCACTGGCGACGATGGTGGTCCGGCAACTGCACGATGCAGAGAGCGTGCTTCTTCTTCTTTTCTTTTTTATTTCGATCTGCAACAGGGATTCCAAATCACAGACACGCTGCGATTTGCCTAGCCCACCTGGACTGGCCTGGAGGATGGGTTTCTTCTTCCACGGATATGGCGCAGCGGCGACGAACCTCAGATCCCGGTGAGGTAGCGGCGGCGGCCGTGATTCCAGCGAACCTGAGTCTTGCGATCGTTTGCAACTAGGGACTGATTTGCAAGTTACCTGTTCTCCGACAGACCGAACTCAGGCTCTTCCCGTTCTCCGATCAATTTTGCAAATCCGGAGAAGATCCAGGAAATCCAGCCACTGACTGTGACGAAGCCCGGTTTCCTTCTTGAATTTTCCGGCCCAATGCGAGAATCCCTGATTCTCGTTTCTGCAACAGGGCTGAAGATCGAGCCCGTCTTGGGATGATTCCTTTTATTGAACTGTGAAGACACGTGGGGGAGAGAAAGGCTTCTGATAGCCTTTGTTTTAAAAGGAAAAAAAAAATTTGTTGATGGGACGTTGTCTCTGACAAGGTTGGGAGCCAGGGAAAAAACACAAAAAAATACATATCAACTATCAAGCTTTGAAAATTGTGCATCTGTTTTTTAAGTAAAACTTCATCTGCCTTTAGATTCAATCTATGGAGATAAGTCGGTTGTACTATTGAGTGTCCCTTTAGCGTACAAGGATAGGTTTCAATGAAGATGAATGGTATATAATAAAAAAAAAAGATTAATCTTTTACAAAGTGGTTTTTATATACATGAGTTAATTATGGGAAATAGATGGGTGGGACTATGGTTGCCAAACAGGTCAGGGCAGGTTAAAATGGGACAATGGGTACCTATAGGTTGTCGTTCAACCCATATCCAACCCATAATTAAAATGGATCAACACACTTTAACCCACACCCAATGTTGGTCAATCCAACCAACAAGCATAACCCCCATTCAATGTGGGCTAATTTGTTTAACCTAACCCATCCTATAAAATCTTGTCCCCAACTTATTTCAAATTAACTTTAAGGCTATATTTGAGTTAATTTTTTGGGCAAAAAAGCTCGGCACAAACTCAACTTATTCAATATAAATAGGCTACTTGACGTAACAAAAATATTAAGGGATTTTTATAAAAAAAAAAACCTTAAATTTTAATTAAATAACTTTATAAAGAAAAACTATAAAATGGCTGCAGAGTTTGTTTGTGCATTTTTTTGGATGAAATTACTCTTCAATACTGAAAGAAATAGGGTTTTAGAGGGAAACGAGTAGAATGAAAGAAATATTAGGCTTTGAGGGAAGGGGTTGGAGCAAGATTAATGAAAGGAAGAGAAAGGTGAAGGATTTTGCATTTGAAAAGTAAGGTTTAGAGGAAAGGGCCATCGGCTTCTTTAATCACCAGGTGGAAGAAAATGAACCGAATAGTTTTTCGCAACAAAAGTTGACGATGTCGTCAACTGAGGTAGTTTTGAAGAAACAATGCATGAACAACTTTTTCGTCATTTTATGATTTTTCTTTATAAAGTCATTTAATTATAGTTTAAGTTTATTTTTTTTAAATCCCAAATGCTAAACCCCAAATTGCCTAAATGGATTAAGATGTGGATCAACTTTAACCCAACCCTTTTAAATAGGTTAACGGGTTAAGCGGGTTGACTGTTATTGATTTGTTAAAATGTGCTCGGATTTAGATGACCCATGACTGACCCACATATATTACGGGTTGGGTTATGCAGGTCAAATGCAAGTAGGGATGTAAATGGATACCCGATTCTCCGATTATCCGGAGGTTCCGACCGGTTAAAAACCAGGTCTGGGTCCATATTTAGGCCCCGATAAGTAAATGGATTCGGGTCCGGTTCCACCTTATTCGGACCCGTGGACCCGAGACCCGATATGTTATCTCAATTTTCTAAAATATCTCCTAAAAATCATATTTTTTTCATATCATTCTCTACTTAAACCCGAACCCGGATCCAAACCCGTCCCATATATGGTTCTGGTTCTGGTTCTGGTTTCAGAGCAAAAAAACCGGTTCCGGATTCGGATCCGATTCCACTTTCTCCTTAACGGTTCCGGTTGATAGACCCAGACCGGAACCGACCCGTTTACAACCCTAAATGCAAGAGACTATCCCATTTATCCCATTTATCCCATGTGCATGAGACTTTGGGTCATATCATGCTCTCTCCTTCAAACAACCTTTTAAAGGCACTCAACAGATATTGAAAGCAACACCCCATAAGTTGTGAAGTTCCACCCAAAATCAGAAAAAAAATATATATATTGTGCAAACTCAACCATCCAATTCATGGCCACTGCCTGATGATCATAATTACTGTTTAAGATTAATCACTAAAGGTCTTTCATTGTGATAAAGCTTGAGATTTGCATATAAAAGAGGATGCTTAACCTCTGCCCCAAGCAAAGAGGCCAGTTCTTGGATTAGTACTATGAAAAGGAGAGAGAGAGAATAGAAGCTGGCCTGTGCCGGTTGGCAGTGTGTCACATGGAGCATCTTCATGTCTCATTGTGACTGCTGACGCTTCTCTTGGCTCTTGCTCCTACCTATTAAATTGTTTCAGCTGATGTGACAATGCCATGATAAAATATACATGTCGCAGATATCCATAATTTACAGGAATACCTGGAACCTTTTGGGATTTGGGAAGTGGCCCAACCTGGTGCAACTTGGGTTGGGCCAGGGCTAAACCTAAACATGGATAATCTGACCTCGAGAATAAAAATAAAATTGGATCAAGTCAGAACCACAGGGTTGGTTCTCAATTGTGAACCTCATATAAATTCTGTGAAGGCTCAAGCTTGTTTTAGTTACCTGATTTGTCTATAATAAATGTATAAATAGTTTACAATTTATACCTCATGTTATACAAGGCATAAGATTGAAATGACGAAACAAAATTTATATAATCGACCCAACGTAATTGGGACAAGGCTTTGATGGTGATGGTGATTATGAGTATACAAGGTATGAACAACGGACCAAGAAATCTTCCTTAGGGGCCACAATGTAATTTTTTTTAGGGGGCTAAATGTAAAAAGTAAATGTTTTTTATAAAATCATGCCCCCAACTTCCACCCTGGGTATATATATATTTTTTAAACACATACTTTTTAAGGTGAAAATAAACCTAAAATTTTTTAGATCACTAAATAGACCTGAGTTAACCCAAATTGCATTTCAAGGAAAAAAAATCTACAAATTAAGTAAGGTATATCTGGTGTAGTATTCTTATTTAAAATTTAACAGGAGCGTAGATTGAGCCAATACCCCATCCAACATTAGTTATTGTATTTATTGTATGGCAATAGTATAGATAGCCAATCCATTGGGAGCCCAGTGGCGAGTCATCTCCCTATTCATAAATACAAGTACAACCATGGATTGATCCCTATTTTTAATAGATAGGGACTTGCAAGCATGAGTGTGGCATGTGAGTATACGGTACACCATATCAACAAAAAGTATAGATAAATTAGGCTCTCAATCCCCAAGCAACGCAATTTTAACCCTAAGGGATAGCTTAGTTGGCCTAGGACTGCATCCGGAGGTTGTAGGTTCAAAACTACACTACCACACTTGGACTATAGGTAAGTTTACTTGACTTCTTTCTGGGTCCTGAGGAATTAGTCCAGTCTAAAGAGTTGAGAACCCTCTGATAGAAAGAAAAAAAAAATATCTTCAATTTAAACCATAAAGGAGTAGATCCTATAACCTGGACCCAAGTTGGGTCAGCTCCAACCACAAGTCCACAATAGCAATTTGGGTTCAGTCCAGGTCCATTATAGCCCTAATCCAAACCCAACCCAACCCTTCAGCCATATCATTACGCTTAAAACAGGGGAAAAATTACAGGGGCATTTACGTCATTGTCCTCCCGGATTTTTAAAATCAAACCGGCCTTCACGCTCCTCACAACCTCTCTCATCTCGACCCTCCAATCTTCTCATCCAACGGCATCCAACGGCCCTCCTACAAAAAGGAGGGAAGCAATTCCAGCCGTCCGATCTTCCCCTCGTCCTCTTTAAAACCTCTCTCTCCTACACCTCTTCCTCCAAACCCCTCTTCTGCTTCTCCGTCTCCGGCATCTCGCCGGACGATCATCCCAGATCTAGGGTTCCGTCCTCCATTTCCGTCGGAAAATCCCCAGTAGAGCTCCGATTCTTTCAAAAATGAGAGAAATCCTTCACGTTCAGGGCGGGCAATGCGGGAATCAGATCGGATCCAAGTTCTGGGAAGTCGTCTGCGACGAGCACGGCATAGATCCGACGGGTCGATACACCGGAACCTCGGATCTGCAGCTGGAGCGCGTCAATGTCTACTACAACGAGGCCTCATGCGGGCGGTTCGTTCCGAGGGCCGTGCTCATGGATCTCGAGCCCGGGACCATGGACAGCGTGCGGACTGCTGCGTACGGGCAGATCTTCCGACCCGATAACTTCGTTTTCGGGCAGTCGGGCGCGGGGAATAACTGGGCGAAGGGGCATTATACTGAGGGAGCGGAGCTGATTGATTCGGTTCTTGATGTGGTGAGGAAGGAGACTGAGAATTGTGATTGTTTGCAAGGTAATGTGAATTGTGAAGGCTTTGGTTTTGCTTTGTTTTTGTTGGGTTAGTGTGTTTTTGTTTTATTTTTTTTTGAAAATTTGCATCTTTATTGATTGTTTTGATTGTTGAAGATAATACTAGTCATGGTTACGTATCAGGGAAGAAGAAAAATGGAAACTTGGAGGGAATTAGTGAGTAAGATTTGTGAGGGAATTTTTTTTTTTTTTTGACAATCCCACCCAGAGATTAGTAGTGGGTGAGTCTCTCATGAGATTTATGCATGTTATTGATTCCATTATAGTGAAGAAAGAGTGAGTGTTGAGATTTGTCAAATGGGATTGTTTTGATTGTTGAAGATACTAGTCATGATTACATCTCAGGGAAGAAGAAAAATGGAAACTTGGAGGGAATTAGTGAGTAAGACTTCTGGGATTTCTGCTTGTGAATTGGGAAGGAAACAGGTGGAAGAAAAAAATCTCACAATCCCACCCAGAGATTAGTAGTGGGTGAATCTCTCATGAGATTTATGTATGTTATTGATTCCATTACAGTGAAGAAAGAGTGGGTGTTGAGACTTGTCTTATGGTTGTTTTTTTTTTTTTTTTTTTGCTGAAAGTCTTGTGGGTTTGTTTGGATGAGAACAGAACAAAAGGCGGGGAAATGGAGGTGGAAAAAAACTATTTTTCTGCACCTGTTTTGTTCACATTGAAAGTAGCCCTGTAGTTGTTATTGCTTTGGGTGGTTTCATATTTAGCATTTTCTACAGATGAGGGTCACCCTTGTTTGAATGTATACTCAACAGTGTGATTGTTGGCTTGAAAATGGATGGATAGAAAGTAAAGAAAACCAATTTTCCATTATCTGTTGCTACATTCTAGAACTTGCTGGAACTGCTTTTAGGAATTTTTTTGCGTTAGGACTAATTTCCTATCAATGTTTGAATCACTACATAATTAACTTGTAGCAGTGAAGAGTGTGGCACATGTAGTTTACATGTGATTTAGGTTTTGTAGGTACCTTTTACCTTAAAACTGTGGATTGTTTGCTTCAAAATTTCTTGGGATTTCTAGCTTCATTTCTTTTCTTGTAACTATTAACCTTTTGTGTTTACTTGGTTCTTTTTTGGTGTGTTTTAGGGTTTCAGGTATGCCACTCGCTTGGTGGAGGAACAGGGTCTGGTATGGGGACCTTGCTGATATCAAAGATCAGGGAAGAGTACCCTGACAGGATGATGCTCACATTCTCTGTTTTCCCATCACCCAAGGTTTCTGATACAGTGGTTGAGCCTTATAATGCCACTCTCTCTGTTCATCAGCTGGTGGAGAATGCTGATGAGTGCATGGTGCTTGACAATGAGGCCCTCTATGATATCTGCTTCAGAACTCTGAAGCTTACTACTCCCAGTTGTGAGTATACCGTACTTAATAGTCTGATGACATGATTAATGTGGAATTCCTTCCCAGATTTTTTTTTTATGGTTTGTCATTCTGTTTTGTTTGGTATGAATTTCTTTATGAATAGGTACACCTAATTTTCTCTTGTTTGTATATAAATTGTATGCTCTGATTTCTATATGCATATGGTGCAATGTGTTCCTGCTAATGCTCAAATGCTACTAATCAACTTTATTGGATTTGTTTATTTTATTATCAGAATGAAAAGTCGCCAATGTTTTTCTTGGTCTAACTGAAAAGAAATAAAACTAGGCTATTAAGTGCTCGTAGAACCAATACCAGGGGTTTCTGCCTTCTCTTTCTGTTGGGAACTTATCAGTAAATGCTCCTGTCCTTGAACAGACATTACATGTACTGATGCTATGGAATTTGCCCAGTAATGTAGTAATTAGTGGAAACTGTAGTACTATCTCAAATGATAAAGGAGATATCTTTTTAGGCTCCCAATGGTAGATCATGATAGATTATGTACACTCAACTTGATCATTATTATGACTAGTTGAGCATATTTGTATAATTGGTCTACGAATGAAGCCTATGAATCATTTGATCTCCACCTGCTCCCATTTCAGGAGATAAGCATGAAAATCCATCATATGGGTGTCATTTGCTGTTGGATTGAACAATACCTTGAGCCGTAATTTTGCTCCAGTAATAAAAGGTGGTTCAATTTAATTCTAATGACAATTACACAGGTGCCTTTTAGGTGCATCACTTGTCAAGTGGTTAGGTTAAGATCCAAGGAATTTCAATATTGAAAAGCTGATCCTGGCTCCTGCCTTAGGCAGATGTACTGTATGTTTAGCTGGAGTTTGTTTATCTTTACAATTTTGGTCGATTTCATTGAATTCACATAAATCGGAAAGGATGCAGCTGATGCTTAGGATAGTAGCTCTCCTTCACACACAAATGAGGTTTTGCCTGTATGGTAACCTTTACCCATAAGTAACCTCACCTTGTGACGAAAGTTGAGATAATTTCCTACACGTACAAATGTAGATTGTATGAGCTAAAATGTCCTTGATTGTGTGATATCACATGCCATATTTTTGCAATTCTGCAAGTTTTTAATTTATGCAATATTGCACGGTTAAGGGCATTTTGATCTTGGTCCATAAAAACTACACAAGTACTTGTAGGAAATTATCTCAACTTTCATCACCATGCAGAGTTATTGTTGGCTAAAGGTTACCATACAGGCAAAACCTCCACACAAAAATAAAATTTGATATTTCATCTAGATTTAACCTTCAGTTGTTCCATAATTTTGTGGTGGAGAATTAACTGTGCATCAATTGACTTTAAACCAAAAAATAGTTCCTCATAAGTTCATAACTTATGCTGTAATAAGAAATAATTAGTGTTGCTTCTCTGATTTTATATTTCTCTGTTATTACTAATTGATGTGCACCCAAGTGTAGGTCTGTCATCAAGTAGTAATTCTTGGTGAGACTAAGGTCGATCCATAGGGATGGAAATCAAATCTGCACTTGACCTAACGTACTTGAACTCCAATTTTAGCTTAATTAAAAATCTGTACACTATGAATGTCTTGTGAATAAAAATTAATTACAATCTATGATGCACGGATACTTCAAAATGGGCAACGTATCGTGTCGTATCGTATCCGATACTTCACTTTTTACATATAAAATCCGTGTCCTTGCCATGTCTATGGCGTGTCCCTGCCGTATCCGTGCCGTATATGGGCATCATAGATTACAATAATCGCATCCAAATAAAAATTCCTAATTAAATCTAAAGAACAAGAACACTACAACCATAAATAAGAAGATAAAAAAACCAATAGCAGTAAATATAAATCGGCAAAAGAACATATCTAAGGATTAGGGTCCACTCGATCTAATGTTCCGAAATACATATAGCTTAGATCCTCTCCACTAGAATTCAATCCAAAGGGAGAGCAATGTTAAATTCCCAAATTAACTGCTTAGGTTGGATTCTCTTTATTACTAGAGGATTCCAAGCATTCCCTATATCTAGATGCGAAAATAAGAAATCAAGGAACGTGCATAATATAGAAGAAGTGAAGAACCAACAATTAATTGAAAAATAGAAACTTTTATTAATCACATTTATCTGTAGAACAAATAAAAGAACAAAGTTTCACCTCCTCCTTAGACTACAAATCAGCCCTCCATTGCGTACAACTTCATCTCGTTCTTCTTAAATATAAGTACACTTATTGCAAAAGAAAGAGAAAAGAGAAGAGATGGAAGGGGTTACGGTCATGTGGGAGAGAGAGAGGGTCGTGATGTGTCTTGGAATATGGGACGACCTACTCCCTCTTATTTTTATGATTTTTTGCAACTTTTGTGGCTTAGGGAGAAAGAATAGAAAGGGAAAAGGAAAGAGAGGGAGAGAATATAGGAAAAAGATGAGAAGCATGGAGGGAAAAATTAAGGGCATGTTTGGCAAAGGGCACGGCAGTGGAATCCTCTCCATTTTCTTCTTTTTTGAGGATTTCCCATGTTTGGTTGGAGAGGATTTTGAGAGGAATGGCATGAGTTTTCCTCTCATGTGATTATTTGCACAATCAGAACCCACCCCCCCGCGTCGTCAGACCAAGTGAATCCTTGAATGAGTGGAAAGGCGGAGCTTCAATGTCTGAACAATGACTAAGACGTTAATGTAGTCTTGGCAGGTTTTTGCATTTTTAATGCATCTTTTGGATCCCACAATCAAGATCCAAACTATTAATAATGTTTAAACACTCCAAAACGGTCATGTCACCAAATTTCAGCCGTTGATTCATCTTAGATCTTGAGATACATGCAAAAATGTCCAAACCGTTAGATGACCAAATTCTGAGATCTGTTGGGCCAAAACCGGGATGGAGACCAGTCCATTCTTTTAAATTTTCTTGTTCCTGTGGGCCCCGCAATCATGATCTGAACCGGTAGTTATTTTTGGAAGGTCAAACACAGCTACCTGACCAATTTTCAACCGTTGATCCTTACCATATCTTGAGATATTTGCAAAAACGTCCAGGTACTAAAATATTAGTTTCTTATTCTTGTGGGCCCCCTTTGCACGATCTGAACCGTTCAGATTTTCTAGATGACCACCAACAACTTTGAGGTGAAAATTGAGGTCTTAATTTTTCATGGATTTTGCAAAATTTTATAAAAATGTTTATTACCATTGGATCATACATTTTACAATTTGTAGAAATCCTCCCTCCATCCAAGCATGGAACTCTCATTGGGAATCCTACTTGAGGATTGTGGCCTTCTTTGGAGATGGAGAGAATCCTCTAAATAGAGAATTCCTCATCGTTTACCAAACGTGCCCTAAGAGTTCTTTCTATAGTGGATTCCTTGTTTCTCAAGATCCTTCCTTGGTGGGCCCATCTTCCCATCTCTGCAGAAATCTCTACACGATCTCGTTTGTAGATCTTGTCTTGATCAGCTTTCCTTCTTTAGAATTCTTGCACAGGAAGCTTTCTCACATGCTTGGAAACTTCCTCCCTTGTTTTTCTCCATTTCTTTCTAAAAATAGTCTTTTAATTGCATGGGAAGTTGCCTTCATAGAGTTTTCTTAGAATAGAAGTCTTTCATCTCAAAAGAGAATCTGAATTTTGCAAATCTCCTAGGCCCCACGCCCATTGAGCGTGCCACCTTTGAATGCATGCCCAAGGTGGATCCATTCTTTTATATATATATATGAGAGAGAGCGCAAGGCTCTCTTAAGCTCAAGCTTAGGATAAGGTAAGCTCAAGTGTGTGGTGGGGCCCACATGGGGATGGGGATGAGGTAAGCTCAAGTGTGTGGTGGGGCCCACTTGGGGACACACTTGGGGATGGGGATGAGGGGGATTTCAAGGGCTCCCTGGGATCTTCCTCTCTGTAAAAAAAAATAAGCCCCAACCGTAATTTCTATCGTCTCCATATGGGCCCAAAAGTTTAATGGTCAACAGTCCATTTGGATCGATACATAGTCGATCCAACGGTCCAGTAAATTTGGAGATCATGATAAAGAAGAGGGTTTCTGCATGATTGGGGCTGAGTCGAGCTCAGTACAGGATCGCAGCGGAGAAGGGGCTGCTTCTTGTGGTTGCTTGGCAGACAGAGAAGAAGGGCTGTTTGCTGCCGTGTGCTGCAACCCACTCCCCACCCCGTTGCCTGGAAACTGCCACCTGCCGCCCAAAGAGTGCTCCCCACCGCGGGCGCAGAAGGAAGGAAGAAGTAGAGCAGAGGATCCATTCCTGCTGGTTGAGGAGTACTGTGCAGTATAGCCTTGAGCTCCACATGCGACAGGAAGCTCCCTATCAAACTTTTCGTGAAGGAACATGTGATAGGAAGCTCCCTTTTCCCCTTGCTTATCAAGCATTCAATTCTTTCAACTTCTTCTATGTTGCTGTCGAATGAGTCATGGCTGGTGTTGAGATTGTATGCTATTGGCCTGCTGTGACAATTGCATACGGTTTTAGTTTACTACATACATACTGTTAAAAAAAAACAGTTTACTACATACAGGTTTTGTTGGAGCCTTGTCTCCCCAGCTGGACTTGAGTTCCAGCCACCTGTAGTGCTGTTTTGATTCCTGTTTCCACAGCTGAACTTGAGTTCCGACCACCAATTGCTAGGGGTAGGGTGGTTTCAGTCCATTGTTTAAACCAATTAGTCATTTGGTAATGCCTTCCCATAGAGTTTGTGGTTCTAGGCAATTATTCTCAGAATGAAGGTGATGGCTTATATGACCAACAATATATTGAAATCCAAAATCTGCGTAGGCAAATTGAGACCCTGGCTTGGCGTTTGGATCAAATTAAACACCGGGATCAGTTGTTTGATGAGTTGACCTATGAAGGTGATGATGATCTTACAGTTCATGGTGATAGATCAAATGATTATGGTGATTTTGATGATCCAATTTATGATGATGAGTCAGATGAAGATCATCATGATAAACTTCATGCACCAATCTGGGATGTCTATGGAGATGATAATGACGTACAACCTCAGATCTGTGATATGCTTCAAGACCATGATTTTGATGAGCACCTTGATTATGAAGAAGAAAGCCAAATTGTCAATGATGAGGAGATTGACATAGTAGATGGAGCTCATTTGACTGTTATTACTTTGGAGGGTGGTATTGCTATAAATGCAAGGCAAGTGGAAATTGAAGATTTTGATTTGGTTAGTGATGAGACGGACGACTCAACGGATGTTATCGCAATGCCAATTCTAGAGTGCGATGTGCCAATGGTGGAAGCCACATCAAAATTGGTGCCCAAGCAAGAATGTACATCGCAATACCACTCTTCTTAAGTCTGAATATGTTCGTCCATTTTGGGATGTAGTACGACATCAAGAAGAGGCACTCATGCAAGATCAAGAAGTTGCAAAACATTTCAAACTTCAAGTTCATCAGTTGGAGTATCAAATACACAGCACTATGAGGACAATTTAAAGAGAAGTCAAGAAACAAAAGATACTTGGAGCAAAAAATTGCGTGAAGTCTCCAAGCCATGTGAAGAGTATGGAGATCAACAAGCACATGAGATATTTTTGCGCTGGATTTTTGGCCCAGGAGGGCACTTGCAGAACTCAAGATTGAGTTCTTCCCAAAAAGGGGAGATTGATGCAGATCAGAATGGGCCACTTGATTGAATAGGCTTGGGCCATTGTTGGCTCTATTTTATTTTCATCTTTTGTAGCCCATTTGTTGAGGGCATTTTAGACTTTTCTTGTCTTTTTAGGGTTAGGGTTTTTTTTGGAACCTATGTAAGGGATGGAGAAGGAGAGAAGATGGGGGCTTTTTTGATATTTGAAGAAGAAGATAGAGCAACTGATGCACTCCAAATTGCTAAAGGCCAATCTAATGCAACAAAAATCCAACCTTTTCAAGGTATGGAGTGTATTTCTTCTTCAAAATCCAAAATCCTCCTCTTCACCCTCTTCTCATCACTTATATAGGTTCCACAAAAGCCCTAACTCTAAAAAGACATGAAAAGTCTAAAATGCCCTCAAACAAATGGGCTATAAAAGATGAAAACAAATAGAGCCAACAATGGCCTAGCCCATGCAATCAGGTAGCTCATTCTGATATGGATCACACCTACTAATACATCAAGATGAATTAATTAATCAAAACATCGTAGTATCGATATAGGGATATTGTGTTTGATGAGGGAAGAAGCCTTCTTATGAGAATCCCCCAAAATCTTGTGAATCACTTGAATTTTGGTGAAAAAAGAAGGCTTGGGAAGCTCTGGCACAATCTCATAAAGCTCCACAAAGGGTTTAGGAAGAAAGAAGAGGAAAGAAAATATATATAAAAAAAAAAATCATTGTCAGCTGTTATTTTGACCTTTATGACTGTTATTTTGATCATTATTTTCACCTTTACGGCTGTTATGAACCATTATTTTCACCATTTTTTAGACTGTGACCATTAGGACTGTTATATTGAAAATAATGTAACGGCATAGGCCGTGATCGTTTCATAACGGCCATTATGAAACAATAATTGCCATTTTTTTAACCATGCCCAATCTTGTGACGAATGTTGAGATAATTCCCTACATGTAACTCATGCAGATTGTATGAGCTAAAATGTCCTTGACTATGTGATATCATATGCCATTTTGCAAGTTTTTAATTTATGCGATATCGTACAATTAAGGGCATTTTAGTCTATAAAAACTGCACGAGTACCTATAGGGAATTATCTTAACTTTCATCACCTTGCAAGGTTATAATTGGCTAAAGGTTACCATATGGGCAAAACCCCCACACAAAAATAAATTTTGAATTTTCATCTCGATTTAACGTTCAGTCATTCCATAATTTTATGATGGAGAATTAACTTGCTCATTCATGAAGTTTCAGTCAAAAAAGCTCATACTTATGCCGTAATAGGGAATAATTAGTGCTGCTTCTCTGGTTTTATATTTCTCTGTTATTACTAATTCATTTACTTCAAAGTTCAAACTGATGAGCTGTTTGGTGATTCTCAGTTGGTGATCTGAACCACTTGATCTCTGCAACCATGAGTGGTGTTACTTGTTGCCTGAGGTTCCCTGGACAGCTGAACTTGCCGTCAACTTGATCCCCTTCCCCCGTCTTCATTTCTTCATGGTTGGTTTTGCTCCCCTGACATCACGTGGCTCTCAGCAATACCGTGCCCTGACTGTCCCTGAGCTAACCCAGCAGATGTGGGATGCAAAGAACATGATGTGTGCTGCTGACCCACGCCATGGTCGCTACTTGACTGCATCAGCCATGTTCCGTGGCAAAATGAGCACCAAAGAAGTTGACGAGCAGATGATCAACGTGCAGAACAAGAACTCATCCTACTTTGTTGAGTGGATTCCCAACAATGTGAAGTCAAGTGTCTGCGACATCCCACCAAGGGGACTCTCCATGGCATCTACCTTCATTGGCAACTCCACCTCAATCCAGGAGATGTTCCGTAGGGTGTCAGAGCAGTTCACTGCTATGTTCAGGAGGAAGGCCTTTTTGCATTGGTACACAGGAGAGGGGATGGATGAGATGGAGTTCACTGAGGCTGAGAGCAATATGAATGATTTGGTGTCCGAGTACCAACAGTACCAGGATGCAACAGCAGATGAAGAGGGTGATTATGAGGATGAGGAAGAAGGGGTCGAGGATATGTGAGACAACGAAGCATGTGCTCTGATACTGGCTGCTTTTGTTGCTGTCAATTTTGGAAAAGGTATAGCTGCTCTGTTGTTGTGGAATTATCTTCTCTGATTTGATATGGATGTGTTATAATATTGCTGGTAAGGGATAGAGGGGGAAGCGGATAGGTCAGAGATTAATCTGTTGTTTGAATTTCTGTATCTTGCTTTGTTGTTACAATCTATGCATGAAGCTGATGAGACTGCTAGAAAGTAGTACTAAAATCAATGTTATGGCTGTGGTATAATGCTTTTGCTCTTACAATCTTATTCTGAATGAATATTTTAAGCAGTTCAGTTTTAACTTATCTAGTGGCCCATCATCAGCTACGGTGACTTTCAGTTGATTCAATGCCATCAACAGGGATTCCATCTATTGATATTTGATGTGTGGGATTATCTGTTGCTCAGACTCAAGGTGTTGGTGGAAAACGAACTTGCAGTTGAACTGTGTTTTAGGTAAAGGACTCATTTTGAATCTGTATAATAGCCCAGTAAACATTGCTTGCAGTTAACTTTTTTCCCCTCAGACACACTAGAATTTACTTCAGAAAACAGTGTTTGAAAACTCGATTTGGCCATGACCAAGTTGGGTCCTACAGAGTGATTGTCGTTGTCATCGTCTTCTACTTCCTCTTCAGTTCTGCTGCTGCTTTGAACTAAAATACACTGTTTTCATCTGTTCACTGCAATGAGTGCGCTTGAGGCTAGGTCTCTCCCCCGGATTTTGTAATCTGACCCACACTAAATAAAGGAAAACTACAAACCCAACTTATTCATCACAGGGGAGTGAGAATTGGAATAAATAAGCAAATGCTAGACTTGCAAAAGGTGATAGCATCAGCGAAGAAAATGAAAACACCAACTATTAAAAACTAATCAAATTTGCAGCTGACGCTCCAAATGTAGAGCTCACTAACAGTTGCTTCACTTACCCATTGAGGCCTTTTGGCCCACTGAGCAAATGGACTCTATTGGCAGGTCATATACATGGCAGCATCCACCTGTTGGATTAGATGCAATACAAGTGGCCCAGGTTGACACATACATCTGCTTGTGAAAACTTAAAACATCAGTCTCCCAAAACTGATTTGGTAAATCAATTCTCTAGCTATCTTTACTAATTCAGGTCCCTCTTGCATTAAAGGCAAGGATCGAAAATCTTGCATTGTCAGACATGCATTACTTCTTTTTGGAGAAATTTCCCTCTTTATATCAGCAAAATACTATTTATGTATCAACAAAGTAGGCCCCAGGCCCCAGGCCCCAGACTTTGTGGTTCAGCTGTAAATCTCTAAAAGGCGGCACATATTCAAGTAACACCAGGTATATATTGAAAAAAAAAAAAGAAGAAGAGATTTTACTGTTATATTTATCCTTGCGTTGATGGGCCTGTACTCATGAAATTTGATTACTTGGCAAGCAGATTTTCTCACTTTTACTTGCTTCTTTGTGCTTTTTCGAGAGCAGAAGGGGACCCCATAAATATGATGAAGGCCCTTTTCCTCTAAAAATATCAACATGCCTAGGAAATGGGAGTTGTGCACGACTACGAGCAAGGCCTTCATTGCTAAGGTGAAAGTGTCCCTTTACCAATGTGCCTTTCCAAAAGCATCCTCATGATTCATCTCAACCCCTTAAAAAAAAGGGTCCACCACTTTCATAGGGACTCAGAAATCAGCAGATATGATATACCCCTTGATGGGTCAGGTAAATGATTGGTACTACACATGAAAGTTGGTCAGGATCCTAGGTTTAGCTGGAGCTTGGATTTTCTTGGTAAGGGAGCAAGCGGAAAATCTTGACAGAGGAGTGCAGATTGCTAAGCATTCTATCTCATCATTTCTTTCATACCATTGGAGCCTTTCAAATCTCACCTTCAAATTCTATTGGGTTTTTACTTTAATCCATGGTAATTGGTTAGGCCATTTGAATGAGTGAAACTTAGTTGCCCTGGAATTTAGTTTACTGTGAGTCTAATAACTTGTAATTCATTTTAATTTTTAGAATTTACGGGGGAAAGAGGGAGTTTTAAACTTTTCTCATATATGGGTAGGAGATTCAGTTACTAGGCCCTTATACTTGGGTTCACTCCTGGTCATGTACATGAGAGAGTTATTAATAGAAATCATTTGAAATTAAGTTAAAATCATGGATGTAAGGGCAAAGTTGTCATTTATATAAAAACCCAATACAAATCTCATGGTGGCTGACTAGTCTTGTTAGGAATATTGATTTTAGGGCATAAAAGATATTAAAAATAAAAGGCGGGAGCCTATTTACAAATACTAAAACCTCAAGGGCTTATTTACCCTACAAATCTGAGAGGGAAATATACAAAAGGCTCTAAATATATTTGTTTGGATCTATTATTCCCGGCTCTAATTGATGAGATCCCCAAATTGGTTACGTAAAAGTTCAAAAGAAGTCGAAAGCTTTGGGTGTGCAAAAAAACTCAGGTTATTCGAACTCAAGAACCCTCTTTATGCATGAACTTAATTTTCTACACTCGCACTCAAATTTGCAGAATAGAATATGATGCCATGAGATCGAATCACATCGAATGCATAGAATACAAAAAACAGGGAATAGATTACCTACTGTGACTGTAAGAGTGAGCCTTCTAATTCTGAATTCTCTAATAAAGGTACACTTTTTTAGTTATATTGGACTACTAGTCTAGGAGTGATGCTTTAACTTGAGAATCATAATCAATCCTTGGACATGTGTGTAAGACTAAGATGCCAACACCGCTCAACCATAAATGTGTTTGCAACATATCATTTGTTATTGCTCATAGTGAGGTTAAAGAGGGGACTGTTTTTAGCACCGTCTTGCGCATTATTTTGCTGTAAGAAATTATGGGAGCGTGGGATAGGGTGATTTTGTCCCCTTGTCTTGTTTTTTTTTTTTTCCCTTTTGGTTTTTGGTTTTCCTCTATCATCTCTTTGCATTGGTTTTCAATATATTTCTTGTTTACCAAACAAAAAGGGGAATTTTTTTTTATAATATTTTGTTCTCATTCCACAGATTTGATGCATATAGTAGTAGTTTCCATGCCATTTTATTTTTACACTGATTTCATTTCTGCAGAAAAAAGAAAAGTAAAGGTTTCATTTTTGTATGGATTTTATTTTCTATTGTTTAGCACAGGAAAACATTTTCTTGAGTGAATGTGTTTGTGAATAATCTTATGTAGGACTGCCAAAAATGATTTTCTGCCTCTTACTTGTGAATCATCTTTCCACAAATATTATGAAAGATGTTTAAAAACCATAAAAACATTAGCATGGAAAAACATCATTGACCCTGAGAAACCAGTTTTATTTTCTGCAGAAAAAATGCTTCACAAAAGCACCCTAAAAAGTATCATCGAATTACTTGTATTTTGCAAACCTTTGAGAAACAATATTAAGGATAAATTTTACACTCCCATCATTTTGAGGTCACTGTATGTCTGGATTCGCCATTGTATTTTCCCTCAATGTGCTAAATTGATTTTCATGTAAACCTTTGGGTGTATGTGACCTCATTTCTCGAAGAAGAAAAAAGGGGATTCTTCAACTTGGCACAGAATAATTTTTCGCTCACTTTGTGGATATTTCAGGTTTGAATTCCACAGGCCATGGGATTCCATAGAAATCTTCTCTTTTTTTATGAGCTTTTTGTATATACTCACCTAAGGTTTGTAGGATTTGTAAATAGGCCCCTAAGGTTTTAGTATTTGCAAATAGGCCCCTGCAACTTCATTTTAATACCTTCTGTGTCCCTAAAATTAATAGTCTTTCAAGTACCATAGGTTTTTAGAGCGAAATGACACTTTTATCCATCTCTTTTATCCTTATATACATAATTTCAAGAGCTTAGACTCAATTTTTTTTATAAAGCATGTAACATTAACAATTGCAGTTAGTGTGAGAAAATAACCCTACATAAATTCACTTTTTCTTATCAATATAGGGCACATTTCATTAAATCCAGATTGATCATGATGACAATTAACACCTATGCTTATAACCAGTTATGATTTATACATGGCCCACCATTGGATTGATGAAAGTTTCAAAATATATTATCATGCTTCATATGTAGGGGGTGTAAAAGAAAGATTGGGGAATGGTAAAATGTAAAAAAATATATTAGTTTTTAGAATTTGGGTGAGGGAGGGGGGGTTTGTAAAAGAAATATTGGGGGAATGGTCAAATGTAAAAATATATATATTTTTTAGAATTTGCGGGGTGGGGGGGGACGGGGACCCCTGGTCATGTGCATGAGAGAATTATTGAGAGAAATCATTAGTACTTGAGATAAAATATTGGTATTTTGTAAATAATAATATACTCATTTTTATTTTATGGATGTAAAAGCAAAGCTTTCATTTATATAAAAATCCAACACAAATCTCATGGTGCCTGCCCATTCTTGTTAGGAATATTGATTTTGGGGACATAAAATGTATTAAAAAGGTAAAGGAGGGGTCCATTTACAAATACCAAAACCTCAGGGGTCTATATATAAATCCTACAAATCTTATGGGGATATATACAAAAAGTTCCTTTTTAATTTACAAAGAATGCCACCTCACAACCATGTACTTCTTTGGTGACATCTTTTATGTGGTGCAGACATTCAAATATTGGCATGGGACGCTATCAATTGGGAGAAAAATTGATACACATGGACGTGTACAATGCATATTAGCATATCACTTGTGACAGCGTAATTTTATTTTCAGTTGTAAAAATAAAATAATAGTTGTATCAGTCCATCTCACTCTCTATTTTACTATATTTATTTGTATACGGATGTGACATATATGTTATGTATCAGTTTTTCAGAAATCATATGAGTTAGGTAAAAACATTTTTAAACCATAGATGCACCTAATTACATGCAAAGAATTTGAACTCCAAACACCTGAATTTCATTGGATCTCATCATGATAATTAAGAAATATTGGGAAGGTGTTCCCTTCAAGCAGACCCTTCTCTTTGAAAACTTCCTTCACAACTTCACATCTATATCTCTCAAGTTGATATTTAAAGAAAATTAAAATTAAAAAAGAAACAGCTATTGACCTACGCCACAAGTGCACGCCATCATCTGGGGGTGCACAAAAATTTTGCCGATCCTTAAAACCGATCCGATCCGCGGGTTTTTAACGTATCCAAAGGTAAACGGATTGGTGACGGATTGAAAGTCTTGTAATCCATTAGCAACGAATCGGTGACGGATTTCACCCTCAATCCGTAGATTCAATCCGATCCGTTGACATTAAATATAAATATAAAAAATTTAAGGGGTCTAAATATAAGTTAAGATGTCTGAATATAAAATAAGAAAAAAAAATTAAGATGTCAAATATGAAATTTTTTACATGTTTGAAATCTTTCTTTTAACATTAAATTGAACAGATTAATTTGATCTAATCCGGTCCTCCACGGATTGGTGATGGATTCCAAATCCATTAATCCGTAGGTGATGGATTTGGCCCAATCCTCACCAATCCAATCCATGTACACCCCTACCATCATCCCATGCGATCAGGACCGTTTCAAGAAATAGACCCGAAACAAATCAACCAAGGCACACATTGATAAAACTACCTGATGGATCGGGATGTGGAAGACTCCGACATGCAGCCGGAGATCTATGCGCGATCCTAACGGTGAAAAGTCTTCACGGATCTCTTATATATATGGATCTTACTTTAATAGTGCACGACACTCCCTTATATAGACTATCTCGAAGAGTTACGCCTCCTATCCTAAAGACTTCTCCACCAAGAATCATAATAGGAGTTTCCCATGTGGACTAAGATTTGATCCATTAATCTCGGACTATTGCAGATTCTTATCTTATTTACAACAAATTAAGTCTTTTATTATAGTGGGATTTTTATTCTATATTGACAACTACGGATTGATTGACTGGCGTAGGATCCATGACATGCGGTACACATGATTTCCTACACCATTAACCCATAAATGATCTTTACGAGAACTTATTGTATGAGGAAGATGTCGAGAAAACACCATCTAATTTTAATTAATTAAAATAATAAACAATAGAAAATAATAAATATAGAAAAACTGGTTAAAAGAACTTCTCATATTGAAGCATTGCAGCAGTGGGACCCACTAAAGATCCGATCATGGAAAATAATAGACGGCCTGGATGGCTGGATCTCGTCTCCAGGGGCATCTAAAATAGAATGCTCCCGAGGATTATGGAGAAGATGTAATAAGGGACGAAAGAAAGAAGAAAGGGTCGTGGGTGAGCCCCTCTAAAGCAACCGGATTCCCTGATCCAAACAGAGAAAGACACATAAGGGGGCGGGGTGTGGATTTCTTCCCCCCGCCCCCGCCCCCCCCCCCCCTAAAAATATGGGTGTGGTCAACAAAAGGTGGCTTGAAAAGATGGAAGACAACAAGATAAAAGCATTTATCAATATTCAATTAAGTTGCTGTGGGGAAAGTAGTAGGGCCCACCCATCTCCATTCTCCACGGACCAAAAGGACCAAAACAAATCCGCGTGCGGACGACGCTGCTGGCCCCTAGCCCTAGGTGGGGTCGAACAGCGAAAATGAAAATAGTCAGCTTAAGACTTTCCCAACAAGATAGATGGACATGGTCCAAGTTTTGGGTCCAGTTGGGGCCCACCACAAACCAATAGTGAAATAGACTATCTATCTACTGTAATTTGTGGGGCATTCAGCAATGTAGAGTATATGACTTTCAATAGAGTAAGTCTAACCCCATATTAAAAATACAAAAAGTGGTTAGTGCATAAGGCTCACATTATTTGGTAGTCAAATCCATGGGAATTCCACATGGTTTTTTTCTACACGGTAATGGAAAAACCAAGTTGGACAATTGTACCTCTTCAAAGATTTTATCAAGTGAAACTCATCTTTAGAATTTTCGATGACCACCCCCACACTAGCTAGGGATGTAAATGGTTCTTTGATTTTCCGATTACCTCGAGGTTTCTACCTCGAGGTTTCGACCCCATTAAAAACCAAGTTGGGTTCCTTATTTAGGTCAAGCTAAGTAAATGGGTCCGAGTTCGGATCCTCTTTTAGACTCGTGATCTAAATGGATCCAGTTCTAATTCCACCTTGGTTTGGACCAGTGGCTCCAGGACCTGACACATTACTTCAAATTTTTAGAGTCTCCCCTTAAAATTATTATATATTTTTTTTCATATCATCCTCTACCCAGACCCCACCCAAACCTAGACTCGCCCCATATATGGTTCTGGTTCTACCTTCTCCTTAACAATTCTTGGTCTAGTTCCACGTTCTCCTTAACGGTTCCGGGTATAGGTCCATAGACCCGGACTAGAACCAACTCGTTTACATCCCTACCGCACACCTCTCTCCAATTTGAAAACCCTCATTTTTGCATATTTACGCAATAATATCAAATTTTCGGTTATAAATATCACAATGCACCAATATCTATGTGAAATCCTTACTGAGGAACTCCTGTTCCAAGTGTAGGAATCCTCAAAGCTGTAGATTCCTCACCTTTTATGTGTTGGGAGATCCTACGCCCAGGGAAATCCCTTTCAAGCAGGCACCCTTTTTGTTTGTACCTATCCCACACCAAATGGCTAGAAATTTCAAGCTAATTAGAGATGACTTTTTTCTTCTTTTTCCTTTCTCTCTCTCTCTCTTTTTCTTTCTCATATCCAGCCAAAGGGGTTGGGGCCAATTAGAAGACCCAACCATGGGAAAGGAAGCCTGCGAAGGAAGGCTACCCAGTCAAGTAAGGCAGGAACCCAATCAATTGGGCAACCCCTTGTTCTAGAAAAGGCTTTATCGTTACTTTTTACATTCCTTTTTACAAACTCTTTTTGCTTTACACACTAGAATATAAATGAAATACAGGTGGAGAACTGATGTCTTTGAACTATAGTACAGATATGATGAATCAGGAATAATCATATACTTCATGTATATTAGTTAGAGAAGGTGCACCATATCCTAACGTACTTTCTAAGATCTACACGCATCAGCATCCACAATGGAGAGAGTCATACATAGAATCAATAGATAGTAGATCCCTCTAAGTCCATCTAAGCTTATCTGATAAAACTTTCATAATGATAATGATAATGAGATGATGATGATGATGATGATTACAACATGAACCCATGATAATTATATATAAAGAGGACAGCTAGCATTCAGCAAATCCATTTCTTCTACAGGTGGATCTGGCAAGGCACACAAGTACAAAAGCCAATTCCAAACAAAGCTAATATGACCCACCACCACATCACAAAACCTGAAGGAAAAAAAACTCACAATCTCTTGGAGAATGCTAACCATGTTTATTGGGGTACACTTTATAAAGCCTGGGTGCACAATGGGACAAGTGGCTATAGTGGATTCCCATATGTTTTTTTTCCTCCTGCACTCATCTTCATCTACATGACCACATACATTGATTTTTATCCCATACGTGGTAAACCACTGCAACAGTGGAACCCCCCCATTTTTTATCCTCTTCCATGGAAAATGAGTTCCACCAAACACCAGAAAACAACTAATCTCTTCAGGTCGGCGCTTGTTTGGTCAATTCTAACTCTTCACCAAACGATCCCTTTAATAAAGAAAACTGATTGATTGTTGGGTGACAAAAAGTCAAGCAAAGCCCACACCGACCTTTTTTTTCCTTTGTACTGACTTGGGAAAAAGAAGTATGTAAAGTTAACCAGTCATCCATATTCCATTCTGATGAAGGGCTAGGAAGGACAGAAGAAATCAAATGTTGGGTATGGCCCACCATTGGTGTGGCAGTTCCTAATCCGACCCACCAACCCCAGCAATTCAGTTTTGGGTTGGCCCATTTTTCAGGTTGGGTTTGAGTTTGAGTTCACCTACATGTAACTCAGGTAGTGCATGTGTCAGGTGTGAGGAAAAAGGATAACAATGACAGGGGGAGAGATGTCAAAAGAGTGTGGTGCAAGCACGATTAATAAGATAGAGTTTCTGGTTGGAATATGTTTGTATTGTTTTTTCCATCTTTGATAAGATAGATGAAATTCTGCAATATGATTGGTAGGAAAACAATTGTTCTAATCCGTTCCTATCTCTCCATGTGTGTCATGTGACAACTGTTGGTTTATCGCTTCCAGGCCCCAGCATGCTTAGTGGTGGGAGATTTTCCCAAGGGCTCATGGAAGACCAATTCCATGTGCATATTCTATGTATTTAGGGCACGTTTGTTTATACATCATCTTCGTGGAAAGGGAAAATTGTCACTTCAGCAGATTTCATAGAAATAGAAACCTCGGAAAAGGAGTTCCGCAGAATTTAAAAATTCATGTTTGGTGCGATTTTTTTTTCTTTGTCGAATCGGTGCTAATGTTGTTTGGTGCAGCTATAGATTCCTTATAAAAAATTAAATTTTCTTGTTTGGTTAAATGATTTTTTGAAGAAAAATAACATAACATGTATATTATTTATTCAACATCAAATAATAATTTATTTAAATAAATAAAACATGAAAGAATTGTAGGATTTTGGATTGAAATGAAAAACAGTGAGGAAAAGAGGGAGAACTTTTCCGAGGAAATCCATTTCCCATACCCCCCATAAGAAACTCATTTTCAGCATTAGCAAGGAAACAAATGATGAGGCAGAAAAGCGTGTCCGTGGAATTGTTCCGCACCAAACACCTGAAAAATGAGTTTTCCACTGAAAATCGTTCACTTTTCTACTGAAAAGTGTTATACAAACATACCCTCGTAGTCTATGGAATTTCAAGTTCTATATCTTATCTCCTTTGGTTCACACTTGTAACAGGTGAGGAATCCACGAAGAATCTGCAAATATAATGATTCCTCACTGAAAATTTGTATGGCTGTGAGTTTCAAATTGAGATCAACTTGTATCAATGCACATATAGCTGAGAATAATTTATTTTAACGTTCGAATTCACAAAAGAGAAAATATTCAAATCCTCAAGGGGAAGGTCAGATTTGAAAATCCTAATTTTATTAGTTTAAATTTTAAAGGATTTCCAACTGAGAAACATGGGTTTTCCCTGACTTCATGAAAAGCGAAAATATTTTCCCCAAAAATTCAGTTTCGGTTGCTTTTTATGAAAGTAAAAGTGCAATATCTTTAATTAACTTTAAATTTCCCAATTTCTGATTTAGCATCAAATACAATATAATACCTTTTTGGCAGGAAACAGAAGAAGAAGAGAATTTACTTCATAAATTATAACCCAAATTCCTCAAATTGTTCTGTACCTAGCATTTGCATTTTACAAATTAGGGGAGGGCTGATTGATAAATTTTACAACTAGAACTTGATGGCATTTGAAATTATTCCCGATCAAACAGAAAATTCATGTATTTCGGAGGACATAGAAAAGACTCTTTTCTTTTTTTAATTCCAGAAAGGACTTGCTGCAAGAAATGCATCTTATCAAAAAGGCACCAAGGAAAGCCAACCAATACATGATAAGACAGACACATCTGTTGATGGAGATTTTAACACATTAAATGTGGATAGAATCCAAAGGAGAGAATCATAAACAGTTCCAATATATTGAAGCATTAGAGTTTCAAGGAATTAGGAAGAGATCAATGAAAACCATGAAAATAGAGATGATGGACTCCAAGATTACTGAGATTATAGTTTTTTTTTTTCTTTTTCTCTTTTTTTTTTTATTATGTAGTATTGAGGGGAGAAGTAGAACTTACAAAAGCAAAACCCAAATAGATAGCAATATGATTTAGATGAAGATAATGATGATTTAGTGCAAAGAACATCTCATCTAACTTATAAATATAAAATTATAATAATTAAGAAAAAAAAGGAACACTCCCAACAGACCTTAGACTAAATTATTCAATTGTAAAGGGTGTCTCTGTTACTGATAAGTTTGAACCCTATCATCCAACTACAAAAGAAAAGCAACACAAACACAATCCAAAATAAACAAATAATATGTGTCAGATCAAGCAATAAATGCGGAAACAAGGCAAAGACAACAAAAAGTTTCATTTTTCTACATGGGTTAAAATATTTATGCAGAGACATGATAAGAGTGGAGGAAAAAGGGAAGGAAGATAAGTGGGTAATTAAAAAAAAAAGATATTTTTTTCTAAAACTATCAACACAGATGTAGAAGTTCCAAATCAGTGAAACATAGTTGTAGAAAGAAGATAAAGAAAAACAGCTTCTCGGTAGTAAGTGCAAACAAATCCAAGCAATGGAGAGAAGAAAAAAGAAAAAGGAAAAAAGATCCTGAGTTCCAAAAATAGCTGCAGATAGAAACACAAGCGCACTTAGATAAATGAAAATCCTAGCAAGGAAATAGAAATGACTTAGTTTGATATCCAATTCCGGTCACAGTGCCTTGAGCACACATCAATGAATGAAAAAGAGAAGCAAGCACGAAAGATATTTACAACCATCTCCATTTATATTGACAGAAGATACATGGAACAGTATTGACATTATAATGTACTACATTTGAGAACATGAATAGAGTTTGGTGATAATTAAAGATCAAATGGTTTTTTGAATTGAGGTATTCAAAAGATTTTATCTCCGCAACTAATAAAAAATTTGATCAGCTCAACTACAAGAGTGTCCAACTATCAGTGTTCTACTCCATACTTCTATCTACCTGTGACTGAATCTCAAAGCATCTGGATATAGAAAAAGTGTCTTCCAGTCCTGTTTCTCCACCAACTGGATAAAAAGCTTCTTTCCCTGGATGCCAACCATGGTTATTTTCACCAATCAGCAGTATATTAGAGGATTTTGGGCTCTTCTCAGTTGTTATAAGGAACGCCATCAGAATGAGTCGCAGTAGACCAAACATATGTTTCATTCCATTGTTTTCTTCGAGTAAAGAAACTAATAAAGTAATAACCTCTCTACCGACGCCCATTTGCCCAGTGCCGGTTATGAATTCCTGGTTTCAAGTGGAAGTTCCTCTGGGTGGAAACTTGCTTAGGAAGATCACGCAACTCCATGACCTGAATCGTACGCTGTCTCTTTGCTGAACAAAAAGAAAATAGTAATCTCAGATTAAATGTTAAAAGAGGATCAAAAGAATGTAAGACGTCAAAACTAACATAAGCTTACCATTCTCAAGTTGTTGGTAACGCTCTTGAAGATTCCTCCCTGAGGCTTCTAGCTTCAATCGGACTAAATCATCTGAATATATGGATTTCTAGAAACCAAGATGTAACAGTTAGTAGAATTTAAGCTTGAACATAAAAACATTTTTCACCCAAAATGCATACTGTGAGATTACTTTCTGAAAAGGATTAAGCCATGGTGTCATTGTATGCTTACATCTTGTTCACTAGTTGGACGCTTCTTTTGAACCCCAAGTGGATCAACTCGCTGTGGTAACTTGGAATCATCAGTAGCTTTATGATCTGAACTTAACTTTGGAGGTCTACCTGGCCCAAAATTGCTAGTGGACGGTTTGGTTTGCTTGATAACAGCTTCTTGTTTTCTCATCTGGCTTTTATCATCCTTAAGAACACTTGTCTCATTCGGAGTTTGTTGATTCCTCTTACGATCATAATTTTCTGATCCAGGTTTTCTTCCAAATTCACGTTTCTTGTTGAGTTCAAGAGTGTTTCGAGGATCTGTAACAAAATCCACAACAAACTGTATAATTAATACATGGTGATTTTGATATGAAAGAACCAACAGCAAAGAAACGAACAACCAACAAAGAAGATCAGCTTCAACTCACTTCCATCATCATCAATGCCATCGAAGAACTTTGTGTTGCAACAGCCAGAAAACACAGGTGTCAGAGGGCAGAAAAAGAAAAATAATTTATTCCAATTAGAAAGGATATTCAATCTCCGTAGTAGTCTACTAATCTAAATACCTGAGAGAGTTCCATTGTAGTCTGAGTAGCAAATAAAGCTCCTTCATCCAGTGGAGGAGATGGAAGCCCTTCTTCTTCTTCATCCACAACTGAGGGATTTACAGACTCTGGTGTGGGGTTTACAGATTCTGGTGTACCTCCTCCTGCAACCATGAACAAATAAAGATATTTGTATATAGCATCAGAATCACAGTACAATGACTGAAATAAGAATGGAAAATCCTTGAAAAGAAAATTCCTACCAGAAATAGCAGCTACAGCATTAACCCATTCATCAACCATATCCTTCCATGCACTGTGTAACTCATCCCAAATTGATCATGTTAGAATTTTGTCGAATTCATTTCCCCAAAACACCTCAATCAACAATAAATAAAAATATAAAATATAAAACATGAGAAATGTTTTAATGATCCATGGACTGAATCCAAGAAAGGCACATGTTTGTCATCAATAAATACAGTACTTGAATGGGTTTAAGGTTCAAGCTCCAAGAATTGAAGGAATTTCACTCTATATAAAGTGAGCAAGTTAAAATTCAAGACCAAATAAAAGTAGAATTGTGAAGTTGTTGGAAATGAAAATGAAGCTTCTTTTGCTATTTAATTCATAGATGGCATCCAAAAGGACTAATCAATATTCAAATTCAAACTTGAAGAATTTACGGAACGTCACTCTATATAAAGTGTGCAAGTTAAAACTCAAGACTAAATAAAAGTAGAGTTGTGAAGCTGTTCAAAATGCAAATGAAGTTTTTTTTGTCATTCGACTCATACATCAGAACCCAAAAGGGTAAGTAGAAACACATAAATCGGGTTCTGCTAACCTATCAACAAATACAAAAGAACTGTATATTTGTTTTTTTCCAAACATTCTTCTTCTTCTTCTTCTTCTTGAAACAGATAAATCTGATTCCGCTAGCCCATCAACAAATACAACTTGCAACAACAAAATTACTAAGGACCACCTGTATAATCTGTTCCTTAGTGGATGCATGTTAAAGGATATTAGATATTCATTATTGGGTTTTCTTTATGTCTGTCTACTGCATTTCTTCTCTTAGTCACCAACAAGTCTCATGCACGTGCACACACACCACTATAGCTAACCACAGGCTAAGGAGAGATTGGGATGGAGATACAAAATTCATGTAGTCAATCCCCGACATAGTTGGAACAAGGCTTTGATGATAATAGCTAACCCCAAATTGATGGGATAAGGCTAAGATTATTTTGATGGAACAAAACCTATAACCCATTGAAATTGGAGCATGAGTTAAACTAAAATGAGTTTCCTACCAAAGCAATAAACCAAACAAGATAAAATTTAGTAATTGGATCTAAAAACTGGAAGAAAAAATAAATTCGATTTTGTAAAGCAGAGACTGATTCCCAACAAAAGGCGATAAATCTTACTCAATGAGTGTCTTTGCAATGAGACGTATCTGCTTTGAACCATGCTTCCGCAGACCATTAACAGCCTTTCCAATCTCAGTGGCCTGAAGAAGGGATAGTAGAATTAGGAAAAGAAAAGAAAAGAAAAAAGAGAAAGGAAAGAAAGGGAAATCAGCTCAACTCACTGAATCACTAAAGTATCTAAAAAAACAAGAACAAAAGCATGAGACTCAATTAATACCTTCAATGTTTCAACAGTCAACCCCATCAATTGAAGCCTCCTTAATGACTCAAACAATACACCATCAGACTGCAACATTCAGCCCCCCAAAAAAGAAAGTCAGTAAGTCAACTGAACTTTCATCATTACCATTGTAATTGAGAGTAATCAGACAGCTCTCCAACAGAACTATCAGGAAATTTTGAAATTCCAAAGAGAATGGACAATCTTCATATGATCTTACAAGATTACTCCCCAACACTACAAAACATAAACATTGTTCTAAATAATAATAATAATTATCATAATCGAATTGCTTAGCCCACCTCACCATCAAAATCATCACAAAGGAAACCCAAAGATTGAAGACGACCACTAACTGGAAAAATCACTACCCAGTCCTAAACCACAACTGCTGAAAATAATCACCACCAAAACAAGCACCCCATCACACCCATCTCACATAACCTCAAAACACAAAATTCCAAATTCATATACAACCTGTCCAGCATTCCAATTAGAGGATCAAACTTTCAGGTCAATCACCAAAAAAAGCAGTAGAAACAAACACAAATGGTATAGCATAACACAACCAAATTGGAAAAGAAGCACAGAAACAAGACTAGGACTGAAATAAACCTCTTCTCTGTGATTGCCAAGAACTTCTTTAATTCTTAGAACCTCACCAACAATCTCACTTTCCTCTTCAATCTCTTCGGTCAGCGCCTCTGCCTCATCATAACTATAGTTGCTGACCCTGTTCACCTCTCCACGTTCATTTGTGCTGCTATTCACCTTGCTCTCCTTGCTCCCACCTTCTCCTACAAAACCACCCTTAAATCCTCCATTCCCCTCCTCCTCCCCCTCGCAGGGGACCGCAATTTCGACGTGGTCACACCCATTACAGCGGGTCAATCGGCAGGAGAAGAGCCTCTCTGCTATTCGATCCCGGCGCATCTGCAATTCCTGCGGGCAATCCGATGCCGCAACGAGGATCCCATACTCGATAACCTCAAAGATGTCTGAATTGGCACTCCGGAAGTAATTCCGCCAGTAATCTAGTTTGCCGGATGTCCTATCCATGTTGAAAACCGGCGAGGAAAAGAACCAGGACACTCAGTTAAGAACAACCCAGAAGAACAAAGATCGATTTATCATTGTTTCGATCGGAAAGCTCTGATTTTTCTCTGGTACCAGCTGTTGTTGGATCAGACCCAGATGAGGATGGATGGGATTTTTGTTTCTGACACAAGAAGATTGGAATCGAGATTTTTTAAAGAAACTAGCACTGTCTACCTGAAGCAAAGGATTGATTGGACTTTTTCCAAAAAGATGGAATGCTTTTCAAGGTTCAGATCGATGAAATTCAAATGGGCGTTTGAGCATTCAACGTGTTTATAATCTAAAAATCCTGGAAAATCTATCAGACTAGAAGAGAAATCCTCTCTCAGCAGTGAAATCAACACCACAAAAGGCAAACAAAAAACCAAAAAAAAAAAACTATCCTTTGAGCTGTTTTCCGCTTTTACTTTACGATAACGATGGGAAATCTCCTATGGTTATCAAGATCTTCCCCGGATCGAACTCGATTACAATAGAACAAGATCTTTAAAAAAAAAAAAAAATTCTCGAATCCGATATTGTTGAAAAAACAATCTCTGCAACCAACCCAGATGTCAAAATCGGATCTTTCCTTCAAAGCTTGGAAATTTCGATCAATTAATGAAATGGGGTTCCCCGGTTTTGCCGAAACCGAGATGGGTTACTGAGATTTCAACTAGAAATGGGGAAAAATCACCACAAAACTCAGGAAAAGACGAAAAAGAAGACTCTCCTTGTACTGTTTGCGTAAAGGGGCAGAAATATTAAATTTTTAGAGTGGTTTAGAGGAATGAAGAGAAAAATTTGATGATGAAGAAAACCGGGTATGTTTTTATTTAGGCGGTTTTGAAAAACCACTTGAAAGAGAAGCAAAAGCGCGAGATGGGGTCTCTCTCTCTCTCTCAATGTATTCGGTCGTTCTTGTTGACTTGCGTCGATTCGGGGGCTTGAGTGTTTCTGTGTGTGAGAGAAAGCAAGAGAGTACAAAAAGCCAGGAGCTTTCGGGGGAGACGATTTACTCACAATTTTCGGGGACCAAAAAGATCTGACCTTTGGTGGGTCCCACAATAATCAATCACACCATCCGGAGTGGGCCATCATGCAGCTAATGTCAATCATCACCTAAATGGGCGGTGGGGATGGGGACCCACCCACCATATTGAAAGGTTGGGATTTAATATAGGGACTTCGAAGAGGGGCAGATCTGATCTTTGGTGGGTGGGTCCCAAAATAGTCAATCACACCATATGGAGTGGGCAATCCAATCATGAAGCTAAGGACCATTAGCACCTAAATGGACGGTTGGGATGGTGCACTTTGAAACTTTGAGGGGACCCACCCGGTTGGGATTTAATAATATAGGGATATCGAAGAGGGGCAGATTTGATCTTTGGTGGGTGGGCACCAAAATAGTCAATCACACCATATGGAATGGGCAATCCAATCATGAAGCTAATGACCATTTAGCACCTAAATGGACGGTGGGGATGGTGCACTTTGAAACTTTGAGGGGACCCACCCAGCACATTGAACGGTTGGGATTTATTCTCTGGATTATGAGTGTAGGGATATCGGAGAGGGTCAGATTTGATCTTTGGTGGGTCCTAAAATAGTCAATCACACCATCTGGAGTAGGCCATCATGCAGCTAAGACCATTGTTATCTAAATGGACGGTGGGGATGGTGCACTTTGAACCTGTGATGGGAATCATAGGACCCACACACCATATTGAACGGTAGGGATTATTTAATCGCTGGATTATGAGGGTAGGAAATTATAGGGATATCGAAGAGGGGGCATGGTTTCAGGTAGAACCGCGGGATACTGTGTTTGTTTTGGCTTACGCTTTGTCGGAGCTGCGGATGAGCGTGAGGAAGCGTTTCCACGTAATCGGGTTTTATCGGATTCCGGAATTCATGTGCCTGATCCATTTCTGCGGCGAGGAGACGGAGCGTGTCGGGCAGTTCCGTTTTCATCGGCAAATTGATGTAAATGGGTTAGGTTGATGCCGGACCTGATTACCATTCCATCTAATGTATACCTGGGCCCGGCTGTAATGGACCCGGCCAGCATAGACTCTTCACTCAAGCTGAAGTATTCTATATTTTTTAGGGGTATACACGGATCGGATTAGTGCGGATTGGGTCAAATTCATCACCAATCTGTTACCTATGAATTGACTGATTTGAAATCCGTTACCAATCCGTAGCTGTTAAAATCCAATCCAATCCGATTCGTGGAGGATGGGATCGAATTAGATGAATCCATTCAATCTAATGTTAAAAGAAAAATATCAAACAAGTTGTAAAAAAATTACATTTGACCCCTTAAATTTTTTTTCTTATTTTAAATTAAGATATCTTAATTTATATTTAGACCCCTTATATTTTTTATATTTAATGTCAACGGATCGGATCGGATACGAACGAATTAAATTTCCGAAATTGAGGGTGAAATCCACCACCGATCCGTTGCTAGCAGATTACAAAATTTTTAATCCGTCACCAATCCGTTTACCTTCGAATTAGATAAAAATCCGTGGATTGGATCGGATTTACGGAGCAACGGATTTTTTGAACACCCCCTAATATTTCTATTGCAAACTCAGTGAGTTGACTCGTTGACTTGGTCGAGTCAGTGAGATTCAGCGTTTATAGGGATGGAGGTTTTTCCTTTTAATGTTTTTTTTTTCTTTTTTTATTCGCTAATTATGTAAACTTATTAATTTTGATTAATTATCATGAATTAAAGTGAAATAACTTATATTTGTGGTTTTATTAATACTTAATATACTTTAAAATAATATAAATAAAAAAATGACACCAACATTCGTTGGTCACCTCCCATAGTTTTAACCAGTGCATTTAGATAGGAGGGTTTGCATGTGTTCCTAAGGATTGGTTCTCAGCTGTCTAAAGTCGAGTATCCATCGGGCTCAAAGCCAAAGGCTCTTGAACTGAGCTAAGCAGGAGATATCTTGAGTTATCAAAAAGGAAAAATTAACTCTCCTAAGTGATCATATTAACTCTGAGTCTTTTCCTTCTTTTAGTCTGGTGAGTTGAGTCTGAGGCCCGATTTCCCAATATTGTATATAATAAACATATACTTATAGCTAGAACAGTTATTATATATTATATAGTTTACTTTATTATAAGTAATAGTATA
The DNA here is from genome assembly GCA_038049695.1 of Cinnamomum chago. Lineage (NCBI taxonomy): Eukaryota > Viridiplantae > Streptophyta > Magnoliopsida > Laurales > Lauraceae > Cinnamomum > Cinnamomum chago. The sequence continues at coordinate 31,320,326 of CP142453.1, read as the reverse complement.
ATATAATATACTTATTCAGACTTGGTGCCAAATCCTAATCGTGTTAAACCGTTCACTCAGTCCTTATTATAATCAATTTTTGTTTTGTGAGAAGGATCCATAACTAGATTTTTTGGGCCGGGTTAGGGTAAGCAAGTAATTAGGGGTCCATTGCCATCCGTTAAAAGTATACCCATCATTACTGAAAAGGTACCCCCACTTTGAGTAGAACCCAAGGGCCCACATATATGAGCCATTATACTATATTAAGCTAGAAAGTTTTTACTTCAATTTTGACTGTTTGTTATAATTTTGACCGACGATTATGTAACTATTCATGCAACTACCAACTCATTTTTTAATTAAACCACTAATGTTTTAATTGTTCCCGTATTATTATACCATTCTTGCTCCAATTTCTTTATTTCTATTTTATCAAACTTGTACTATAGAAGGATGTAATTTCTTTTATATATGGTTATTTATTTTGCAGTGCAGGAAGATACCGTGCTGAGCACGAGTTATTGGGCTACTGCTAATTAAGCTAAAGACCGGACCTAAATATGTGACCTAGGTGTAGACCCAAACTAATTCAAATGTAAAGTAGTGGCACCAAGCATTTGAGTAGTACTCTGACCCAATTTTATTCAGGTCAAATGGTCAATGCAGTGGAGGGTCCAATCCCTAGTGGGTGGTAGGGATCATGTATAACAGACTGGAAACACGAATTATTGAAATAACACCCAGACCCAGACCCAACTTGGGTCTACCACACTCGAGCTTATTTTAATGGCCCAGCCCTGTTTAAAAAGCTTAGACCCAGTTAAGATCGACAGAGACCCAAATATGTAGATAGACACTTCTTTTTCTTGTAGTATAGTTGATCTTGAGAGGTTAAGTGAGGGGAAGTTTTTTACGTGAGGTTGACCGCATGATATATTGGTGTAAAGGCAAGTCAAGTCTATGCCCATGGAACCTACGTGAATGTGATTCCATGGGAAACGTGGATGAGTAACTAGTAAGGTAACTTGCGATTAGGGGTGGGTGACCATAAGGTGGTTTTAATCAAAAGCTTTTTGTAGATACCATCTAAAGTTTATAATCTATAAATAGGTTCTTGAGGTTTTAATATTTCTAAATATGCCCCTCCTCCTTTTTATTTTCAATACATTTCGTTTCCCCAAAATCAATATTTCTAGCAAGAATGAGCAGCCACCATGAGATTTGTGTTGGATTTTTATATAAATGACAGCTTTACCCTTACATCCATTAAACAAAAAGGAGTATATTTTTAATATTTACAAAAATACTCTTATTTTATCTGAAGTCCCAATGATTTCTCCCAACAACACTCTCATGCACATGACTAGGGGTAGACCTACGTACAAGGGCTTGGGGACCGAAGCCCCCACCCATATCTGAGAAAAAAAATAAAATTTCCTCCTCCCCCCCTGCAAATTCTAAAAACTAATATTTTTTTTATTTGCCCCTTCCTCTAATATTTCTTTTACACTCTTACACATGAAGCATAATCATATATTTTGAAATTTTTATCAATCCAACAGTGGGTCATGTATGGATTAACCAGTTATAAGTACATGTGTTGATTGTCGTCATGATCAACTTTGGTTAAATGAAATGAGCATTATATTGATAAAAAGAATGAATTTATGTAGGGCTATTCTCTCCCACGAAAGTGCAATTAGTTATATTACATGCTTTATAAAAAAGAATTTGAGTCCAAGCTTTTGAAATTTTGCATATAATAATAAAAATGACGGACAAAAGTGTCATCACTCTGAAAACCTATGGTGGTTGGAAGATTATTTATTTTGGGGACACTGAAGGTATTAAAATGAAAATACATGGGCCTATTTGCAAATACTATAACCTAATGAGCCTATTTACAAATCCTACAAACCTTAGGAGGATATATACAAAAAGCTCTTTAATCAAATGAGTCTAACTATTTGTTTTCCTATTATTTGTTTGTAGGATATTTGAGAGTTTCTGTTGGGAAATCAATTCCCCCAAATAATGTCTTTCATTTGGCTATCCATTCCTACCAAAATCTAGAGGCCTTAGTAGAGGGTGTAGGAATACTTTTCAATATATACTCCCCTTACGGTGGAGCCCACTCCTCAACATTGTTTACTTAGAAATTAAATAGGAAAATCCAAATGCTTGCAACAGCAACATGTCATTCCTTTCCTTCGGAATTTTTGCTACGAATTCTTGCAAAATAAATGTTCAGGCAAATTTTAATAAAGTTCCAACCCTTTAGATAAAGTGATTTTCCTTTTCTTTAATCCAACAATTTATACTTATTTTTTTATACTATTTAGTCCAAGCATTTTAAAGTTGAGATAACTATTAGTGTTGATTGATCATGCCTGAGAAATTATCAGCCATCCGATGAGCTGATCAACGTCAACCCTTTGATCAATGATTTTCTTATCTATTAAGGAAGCAAACCAAGAGTCAACATTCAACGTAAAGAAAGGTGCAATGCTGGACAGTTCCCATCCTCTTTAAGATAACAACCCAGCAACGTACGGTGTGACTCACCAAATTAGACCTGGATTTTACTGAAAGGCATGTAGGTATCATATGATCATATATGTCAATGGGAGATTACCAAACTGTATGTTCTACATCTACATGTTGAAAGTCAGAAGAGGAGAATACATGCATGCCAAGCAATACATTGACCTGGCCATTGAAAGGATGAACACAAAAGAAGAGAATTATACCACGTATAGAAACATTGTTAGACATGTGGGTCTGAGCTATGTAGACTCCTGGTATAAATTAAATGCTTAGGAGTTTCATTTTATGTTTGTACTAATTCTTATTTAAATAAGATTAGGTGACTTGTTCTTGTTGCAAGGATGTGGAGAATCTAAAGGCGGCTCTAATTAATAAAAGGGCATACTCTTGCGCCGAAGGTACTGTATACTTGCTTAGTTTTTTCTTTTTTGCTTTTTTGTTTGTTAAAAGAGGGTTTTCAACTTTTTCAGCTAGACTAATTCCTTTGAGTCCAGGTAGCACTAGTGGACTCAAGGACTCAACCTTCGATTCCTAAAGAGGGGGGGAACCGGGGATCGATATCAAGACCTCTAGCTCTGAAAGAAAGAAGAACTGTAGTCTTGATCACTCAAGCAACCCCTTGGGGTTGTATAGTTGCTTACTGTTGATTGCTTTAGATTGGAGATAAAAAAGAACTCAATAGAGCCCAAGTTACAAATTTAAAATAATAATAATAACAACAACAACAACAACAACAACTACATGAAATCTTCCATTGTCAATGCTAAAGATTTGTGTGTGTGTGTGTGTATAAGAAGTGAAACCTTCAACATCATACAATAATAGTACCGTTCTTCCTGTAATGGAAGGCCCTCGCTGATGCAATCTTGAGTTTGGGGGTTGAGTCATGTTTGTTACCAACAGGGGCAGACCCAGGTGATAACCATCTGGGGAGATCAAGAAATCCCCTAAACCTTCAACGGGCCCCTAGTCATGCTCCACATATTTCAAAAAGACTGCCCCACTCGCATTGCAGTATTGCTGGTTGCCATGCATTAGAGTCTTGATTTGAGCAATCTTATATTACAGTCTTACCATGTATTGGAGTCTAATAGTATGGTTGAGAAGTTTTGTAGTGCAGTCTTGCATGATCAGTAAAGAATACAAGTTGTAGGAAGAGAAAGAGAGTTTTGTGTTGGGCTAGACTTTATTTTAATGGAGAAGTTGAAAAAGAAATATATAAAAATAGATTAAATGGGAATTGCGTGTTGTAAAAGAAGAAGTTCTTTATAAAGAGATTGGATAATATAAAAAGAGATTAGAATTGGGGGATCGGAAAAGGAGAGATTAATATTGAAAGGGAGAATGGTGTGCTTCTTTTATAGAAGAGAGATTTGCATATAATTAAAATGCTATAAATATATGGAATTCTTGTTTGCTTTATATGCGGTAAGTGTGAGATCTATGTTTCCTTAATTTAGTGATATTGGGTGAGCATTTTGAATGAACTAGAGTTTCCTTGAATTCCATAATCCATGGTGGATGTGTCATGTTATTGTCATTCTCAATCCTTTAAATTCTCTTTTACATAGAGGTTGCCTCTTTTTCTTTTCTTCTAAAAGGAAGTAGTTAGCAACAAAATTATAGAAATTGAGCTTTAACTATTTAGTTATTCTTTTTATTTTTCAATTTTTTTTTCGAATTTTTTTTCTTGTAAAGGAAAGTAGTTAGCAACAAAATTATAGAAATTGAGCTTTAATTATTTATTTCTACTTCTTCTTCTTTTAAAATTTTTTCTTCTCGAACCATAATATGATGTTTATGATGATACTAACAAAAACTTAGCCCTATCCAAACAAAATTCCTAGGTCCGCCGCTGATTATTAATTACAGAAAAAATGATGATGATGATGAACTTCTTTGAAGGCAATGTTTGTTACAATAGAGCTCGCATAACTCTGTATCAATACCTAATAATGTTGCTTTTGTTCAAGATGATATGCCAAACAATTTCACCTAAGTACAGTGGACGCATAAATGGGGGTAAAATTACAAAGTCCCACATCTTTTGAAGTCAGCCGAAATGATATTTTATATAATTATATTTTTTTTTTACTTTTTTTATACATTTATATTTTTTATTTTTTATATTTTTTCTAAAATATAATTCCAAGAAAGCTACTAGAATGGATTAAGTCTATATTTATCAATTTTTTTATTTATATATATTATATTATATTTTTCTCAAAATGTAATTAATTGTGAGAAATTTTGCTGAAATTCTAAATTAAGAAAATATATTATTTATTAGCTGATAAATTAAAATAAAATGATGTCCGAAACTATATTGATAACTGTGTATGCGTGAAAGCCTCAAAACAGGAGGAAAACTTCAAAAGAAGTTGCCAAAATGACAGAAGTCACAGAACTATGGGCGTAAAAGTCACGAAACGAAATCTTTGATTTTGGCGGGAGTGTTTGGTGAGATAGTAAAAGACGTGCGCTCTTTCCGATAAGATAGAGAGATGGCGCGACTTTTTGATCAATAATCGCCGATTTGGTTTCCAGAGAGTAAATACTAAAAATAGCAAGCATGCAACACGCCACGTACCATATTCCCACTCCCCATTGCCCGCCGCGGTTTCGAGATGCTGCGTTGAAACAATTCAATGCTAGACACGGCAGATTTCTACACCAACCTTTTCAAACAGTAGACACGTGGCCTGTCTATCGACCCCATTGGCTAAACCTGCCCCAATATCAGATTCAATTAATTTTGCTAGGGATTCCGATCCATTGCCATCATATTCTGAACGGCCTGGATGTGGATACTATTTGATGATATTTGGGGCCATTTTTATTTGCATGGATCTTTCTCTCTCTTTAATTAGTAGAGAGTATTAACACAAGGCACCAGCATATTAACAGTTGAGTTGAGCCCCAATGAAAGATTATTAATAATTTTATGGGTTAAGGATATAAAATTGTGATATAAATGAGATTTTAATTTTTCTATAATTTGAATTATTGGGATGATGACTAAATATTAGTTTTTCAATGTCTCTGAATCAATTTTCGTTAAAGGAATATTAGTTATATGGTCATTTTTTAATAATCGCCTTCGTCTTTTTTTTTATTTCTTTACTACTAACGGCTTTTAGAAATACAAATAGCAGAATTCATGGGAATTCAATTACTTAGAATAAACAGGCCTTTGACTTTAGCAGAAAAATAATTAATTTAAGGCTGAATCCATTTAGAGGGTTTTGCCTTTTATCCAAGGGATGTAAAAAATAGATTTTATGCACGTAAATGCTACATATGCATATGCCACATATGTAAAACACAATACTTCAACAATTACTATGTTTTTCACTGTTACTATTTTTGTACAAGTAAATCGATGCATCCAACTAGGGGTGCTCATGGGGCGGGCCAGCCTGATCCAGGCCCAATCCTCTTTGGGTCGAGCTTGGATTAAGTGATAGAAGGCCCATGTAAGAAATACATGTGATTTAATTTAATTAGTCCAAGCAATTAATCGATTTCCCATGGAGTTTATAAAAAACACGGTTTAACCCGCCTCGATTGATTAAATGGGTGGGTTTGGGCCTGACTTTTTACAGCCTGAGTCAGGCTTGGGCGGGGCCTAGTCAGTGTTTCCAGAGTTGGGCCGGGCCCAGATATACCTTAGCATGGCTCAGCCCGGCCCAAGAGCCCCCCAATATTATAGAGATGTCAAATGGGGACAGTCAACGGCTCACGGCACAGGTCGTGATGGGCATCCGTGCTACGCACGATTGGATACGGCCCAAGGAACAAGTCATACTGGTATGTCGTGCCATGCACGGTTGTCACGATTGGGCACGATTCAAATATATGGACTCAATTTTATCGAAGGACACCCGTGTGTGAATTGTTCGGATGTATTATAAAATCAACTTCATTATAATCCCTCATTATGTAATCCTCACCCTACGATGAGAGATGGATGCATATAAATATTTTTCATATAGGACTTAAGACCAAAACTTAGGATTAAATTGGTGTTTAGAACGCGCTATTGGTTTGTTACATATCAAACTTGGTCATAGATGTGAAACCCCTTCTTTAATGGGCAAGACTGCATTAGTTCTAGACTTGTAGTCCTCTCAAGTTTAAAAAATGAAAAAAAGAAAACCCAGCAAGCCCGCCCTAAATTGAAGCTGGAATATATACACATAAATTATAGCAGCTGTTACCCCCGCTCCATGTGCACCACGCTATGAGGCCCACCAGCTGACCCACTTGGGGATGGGGTTGTTTCGACTTATAGATCTACATGTGGTCCTCTTAAATACAATAAATAGTCACATTCGATCATTTTAACCTGTTCAGCTACTACCCATAGAATTTCACAGTTTAAAAGAGGTGCACAATCAATCCAATGGTACATTTGCAAGGGAGCAAGCCCAAGGGACATGTGACCATAATGTATGCATAGTCCAGTTGGATAAACCATTAGATGGGCCCCATAATAAGTGTGCACAATTTGCACTATATGAATAAGATAATTTCTACAACTATAAGAGGTAGGTTAGTTGACTTAGGACTACGGTTTATATTCAGAAGTTAAGGGTTCAAAATTATACTGCCACACACATGGGATTTACGCTCCTCAAAGGATTGTGTCACCTTCCGTTAAAAAAAAAAAATTCTACCATGTTTACTGTACTTAAAATTCATGTAACATTATACGGTTCAAAATCTTTAGTAAACTAATAATCGTCTGTGATCTGGACCCTGAATTAAAAAGGTGGGTCCAACATATTTTACATAGGCAATACCTTTTCGGATATTCCGGGTCGTACATACGACCGGTTCATGGCTTATCGTAACAGCATCCACCGGCCACAAATAAGAGAAAACGACTGCGGTTCAGTAATCCGCGTGTCATTAATCATCGTGGGGGGAATAGACTAGTAGGGTAGGGAGGGACCCACCAGCTCCAATTGGTTCTCGTGGAACATGGCACCAGCACTGTCTCTCGCATTCTGACAGCTCCCAGTCGTTCATCTTGTGGCTCTGTCATCGATAGCCCACTCGTACGGACCGTGTGTACGTTCGAGTGACTCGTATGGTTTTTTCTTCCCTTCTCAGTGATCACGCATGCGTGGTCCACGTTATAAATGGAGCACCTGTTTTTTGTGGAAGGATGTGAAAACTGGGCCCGGTCGTTGCTGGCATTTCATGGACAAGATCAAAGTTCATAGCTTTTTGGAATATCTTATCCCAAACTCTGTTTCGGAAGCCGAGAGAGGAAAAATTTGGAGAAGAAAAATGTAGGGGGCGGGAAGTGAGGACAAATTAATTTTATTTCGGTTTGAAAAGTTAAAAAAGTGGAAGAATATAATTTTGTTTGTTTGTAAGTTAGAGAGACAAAGACCAATTTACCATTACTTTTGCTAAAGTTATCATTGGACAAAAAGGGCAATTTAGTAATTTTTCATAATTTTCCTCTTTTACCCTCATTTTCCCTTTTTTTTTTTTTTTTTTTTGGGTTGGGGGGGGGGGGGAATTTTTTAGTGGGCCCCAAACTCTTTTTCCCTCCCCCACTTTCCCTCCCCCCTTTCCAAACACCCTCATTTTCCCTCCATTTTTCCCTCCCTCACTTTTCCTCCCCCCTTCCCAAACCACCCCCCCCCGCCCCCCCTTCTTTTCTCCCCCTCGTTTTACCCCCTTCCCAATTAGATTTTGGGATGTTGAGCTCGTGGGACCCACTTAGATGTGGTTTTTCTTTTCTTTTTTCATCAATATCAGAGTAGGGCATAAAAAAAAGGTCTTATGTACGTCATCTTAGGCCTTGATTTAATAGTCTTAAAGTTTAGTGCTTTTTTACCCTAGGCTTTTGAAATTCAATCAAAGGTGGACAAGGATTTGATCAGTGAAAGCGGGTTTGGGTCAGGTGACCCATCATAGAGATTATCGTGTGAAATGCCTGCACTAATCAAAAGTGGGCACGTGTGGCCCCACGGAGCTAGACGGGATATGACGGCCCAATTTCAAGGCTCAATAAATATAATCTTTAAAGTTTATATATATATTCAAGAACGTCCCGTCCCAGGTGAAAGTTACACTGCTATTAGTCAAGTTGGAATGGGCTTGCAATTCAAATAGCAAGTATGAAAATAGCTCAAATAAACATTCAAAAATACCAACCTCATCCTAGCCCTAAATAAATCGGTTACGAAGACCTAAATCACCGAGTTGGATTAAATGAATTGCCACCCTTGACCGGAGCCAAATCCATTTTGTCCAAATTTATGTTGAGACCACATGGGTGTTGACATCCCTTTAGTAGAATTCTTAATACCCCTCTTTTTTTTTCCTCCCAACATAAATAGTGGATCTGACCATTTTTTGTGCATGCAAACTAGGGTCAATATGTCGAACATATTACATGCCTATGCTTCCATTGGCAATATGGATTTCAAGAAATTGTGACTCCTTCGAATATCAAATTTATAGGAATTTGCATTTGAATAGATGATCAAAATAAAATTCAATGGACAAAAGACAATCATCATTATTATAAGTGCTGAAAATACTAACTCACAAGATCAGGGGGAGCCTTTTAGGACTTATCCAAGTGACTAGAGAGAGCTATCCGTTTCAAGGATCTGAAAAGGAATGAGAAGAAGCAGTCAAAAGACCCTGGTTGTGGGGCAGCACAAGGCTCTTTGATGCCTAAGTTAGTACAAGGGCGCTGGTCGGAGAAAAAAGGTAGAGTAACATTTTTAGAGTTGCATGCATGTATGCGTGTATACCTGGTTGGATGGTGGATCTCCTTATATGAGAAAAATCTTGGATATTTGTTAGTGGACCTCCTGATTTGACTGCTAAGGACATATTAGCCCATAGAGCAATCGATAAGGGTCCGATATAGCCCACATTACAATAAATGAGGGTCCAATCAGCCCATGTTGCATTAAATGCTAGTCACATTGGGCATGATCTCGCCTTGACTTGTTGGCGGCTGGGGTCCCATCGGATCATTTCTAGGGCCCTGTCCTGATATGGTTGTAACCATTGGATGTGACTCTGTCAAAGATTTAGCGAGGATGGACGACTTGGATGGTGTATCTGTTCCATCAGCGCGTGTATGTACCCTGTCATATGTTCAAATGTCAGGTGTGGCTGTCTGTGCCCGTCTCAGGTAATTGTTCATCACCTCGGTTGTAGCCAAGGTGCACATCTCTTTTGACGAAGCATATGGCCGAGACGGTGGCCACCAATGCCGGTCTTGGCAAGCGCTCCAGTGTTCGTGTCGTGGCGCATGTAGCCAAAACGGGATACAAGCTGGCATTATTGTTAACCTTGCGCATTTAAGAGTTGCCCCACACAATTATTATTAGTAATGGATAGTGTTCTATCTCTTTGGACTGAACTAGTCCCTACCGGCAATGAAAATCATTATCTTAGTTTAAGAAACTAAAAATTTTAGGTGGAACTGATTTATATAGGAGGATCCCCAAGTGCCTTTTAAGTAGGTGTGACCAGTTTTCTCCTTAAGCATGCCACATGTCACCATTCTCATAAAGATCATGTTTTGAACCTAACTTGGAACCTTTTTCATCAAGAGGCAAGAGCCAGGTTGGGTGCAAGGCAGGACAAATGTGACTGGAGAGTATTGCCATCCCTACTAAGATTAGGGCAAGCAGAGGTAAATGTGTCAATTGCCCATCTAGCTAGCTATGGTTTCATGCCAAACCTAAAAGAAATCTAATTAAAATCCGGCATCTTAGGTCAGTGGGAGGGTCTACATGTATTTTAAGGTACGCGTGCATAAAATACATAAGAATTGAATCTATAAGAATTCGTTGTCAAATGAGCTTAACAAAAAGATTATTAAGAGGTGTTGGGTGAAGGATGTAAGGTCATAATTTAGATGAGACTTTGACTTTCTTAGAATTTTAATTACTAGGTCTATGACGGATATTCATTTTCCAACTTCTCTTATTCAATTTCCCTTAAATGGGAGTTTGTTTGATGATTATTTCTAGATATATTCATTTGATTCTTCATTTTTTAAGAACTTATATATAGAAATAGGAAGTGTTAGGACCCCTGTGATTTCAATTACATGAAACAATAAGCTGTGCACGGCCAACCCCATCAGCCCAAACATATATACAAAAGGCTGGCACTGGTTGAAAACTCAAAACTTAGCTAGAGCCAACTTGGATTTAATATTCTTTCTGGGCCTTGACCTACTTAAAATGTCAAAATTCAGTACTAGTTAACATAATTAAGGAAGGAATACACTTTTACTATTTCCCTTTTCTTTCTTTTTTCTGAATCCATGAAAGAGTTTCTGAGTGAAGAGTGAGTTAACCATGTAGTAATTGACTCAAGCCCTGATAGCCAAATATTTCCACTGTGTTAAGTTCCATGGCTGATAACAAGTTGACTTGGCTGAAATTGACCAATCTGGCCGAGCATTCAAACTATGGATCTAACCGAGTTTCAACACATTGGAGCTTAAGAAGTCAAGTCAAATGCCTTTAAAGAGGGGCCTGGGGACCTTCAGAAACTCCCTATTGGCTTATGAGTTCATCATCATTTATGCTATTTAATAACACCGACTAGATGGTTGAAATCTGGGTCCAAGCTAAGCCTCCATGCAACACGCTTTCATTGCTATATATATCTTCACTGTTTTACCATTAATTTGTCCTGTAGTGATTAGCAAAAAGGGTTAGGACCAGATTATTGGGTTTAGGAAGGTGACCAAGGTGGCATTGCCATTAACTAATTCTCTTGGGAATATTCTATCCAAAAAGAAACAAAATTCTCTTGAGATTAAGGGCAAACATGTGAAAAGTGACATCCCTTACCAACTTGGCTCACATGTGATGTTTGAACATAAGTTATTAGAAAATTATGTACAACCAATTAGTGGGCAGGGTTTGCTTTTGGTTGGTTTTATGGTTTTTAGTTATTATCAACTCAATAATATATAATAAACATTAGCCTTTCATTTTCTTTCCTTTATGTAATTGATTATCATAAAAAAACTTTTTTTTTTCAAGTTAGGATTGTCACTTGCCTGATTGCCTCAGGAATAAACTTTTCTTTCCTTTATTAGGGTTCAAACCTTGATCTTTCTTGAAGCAGGCCCATGCCTTACCACTGCCCCAATAAAGAGCTTGTGCATGCTTAATACATACTAGCCCAATAACCCGTGCTCAACACGGTATCTTCATGCGCTGTAAAATGAATAATCACATATAGGACAAGTTGGATAGAATAGAAATAGAGAAATTAGAGCAAAAATGAGTATAGTTATATAGGAACAACTGAAACATGAGTGGTTTAATGAAAAAAATGAGTGGGTAATTGCTTGAGTGGTTACATAACCTTCGGTCAAAATTATAGCTGACGATCAAAATTGAAGTCAAAACCTCCTAACTTAATAAATTATAATTACTCCACTTGATACGTAGAATAACTAGATGCATGAAAATCATTAGATCTTTTTATGTTTTTTTCGGTTTTTTTTTTTCTTCTAACGGCGGGTTTCTAACTCTTTGGGCTGGACTAATCCCTCCGCGTTGCATAGAGAAGCCGGGTAAAATCATTGGATTGCAAGAAAGGCCTTGACGAGGATTAAAGTAAGAGCCCAACTAGACACAATCTGATGATCATAACTACTCGATTAAAGGGTCTAATGACTAATATTTAACAAGTTTTATAGGTGCAAATACAACCGCCAAAACACTGGGGGACTCTTAGATCGTGCACATGTGGGAGGTCATTCATTAGTCTATAATTAACAAGATCTACTAATCTTCCTGAATCCCACTGATCTGCATGCGTGATCTGCCTTTCCATTGAACCTAACATGCCTTTTCTGAGTCCTCCTCACCTTTGTACTTCAATTTTAGCCACTTTTACAAATATATATTTCTTAGAAGTCTTAAAAATTCCTTTCATGCAAACAATGGGGCCTCAAAAATGTACATAATTTTAGCCACTTTTAACCCGACCCATTTCCATATTTCATGGGTTAAAGAGCTGGACCACCCAAACCATACCGTTTAAGATGGGTCAGGTCAGGCTAATTTTTGTGGGGCCCTCTTTTTTGCATGGATTTGCAACCTGTTAATAACAACACATTTGAGTCCAGATCCATTCATTTCGTTAAAACAGGGAAATATTGTTTCATCCTATCAAAATTCGCTCGTTATACAAAATCTCATATCAGCTAATTCACCATCTCAATTGCTTTCTATAAGGCATGTTGTGTAACACCTTAGAAGCAAAAATGGCGGATTGGAAATTAGACGGTTGAGATCTTGACACAGCTCAACACAGTCGCACTAGTGGATGGCAGATATCTGCACTTTTATCCCTCCAGATCTACTCACATGGTAGAAGCTGTATGATGATCAGTGATGATAGCACAGGCTGAGTGCAGTACAGTAGGAGGCTATGGCTACAGCATTTTCTAACTCCATGTTCGAACAAGGCTTCCCCGCAGTTGAGGCTGTAGGGTGGGCCACACTGATCAGAATTCAGATGGTGTCATGGGGGGAGACTCCACTTCCATTGATCACCAATATCCACGAATCAATGGCGTGACACGTTCTGTTACAGTGAAGGCAGTCACAAATTCTGTCCTTGAGTGGCAGTTATGAGACAAGTATACCCCCATCATTCCCGGTTTGGACAAAATAGGGGATCAGTTTCCATGATCTGAAAGCTGCATGATATTACTGTGGGCTTGTTTGTCTTGCTCTTGGTTAGGAGCTTTTCTCGAAGTTTTCAGAAATTTGAACGTCGTAAAACGGGGTAGGTTCTGGTCTCGGTTCATGACAAATCCGGTGACGTTAAGGAGACCCGACTGGAGACCAATTTCTCAGTTCTGGACCTGGAATGAAGAAGATGAAATCAGATCTAGAACCAGAACCAGAACCATATATGGGGCAGGTCCGAATCTAGATAGAGAATGGTATAGGAAAAAAAGATCTAATTTTAAGAAGAGACTCTTAAAATTGAGCTTACGTTTTGGGTCTAAGGGTCCAAACCAATGTGGAACCGGAACCGGAATCGGAATCAAATGCCTAAATAAAGATCCAAATCCGGTTTTTAACAAGTCAATACCTCCAAATAATCTGAGAATCGAGACCCATTTCCTTCCCTAGCTTCCATACTCTTGAACGTTTGCCCTTGTAGTTGAAAGATCATTAAAGAAATTGCAAGAAAGGACTGCACTTTGAACCCTATTTTGGCTATATGACAGATGAACGTCCGGCTTATTTACAAAGTTCTCACGATCCATAGAATATTAATCTGTCAAATTTGACCTTGTAGCCGATTTTGGCCTTCTGAAGATGATTACAGTTAGGATTCTCCAAATGGGACCCACGGAACTTCGGAATTGGTCAGTAAACTGTCTAAACTTATTTGCAAATATCTCACTGGATGAATCAACGGCTAATTTTTGGTCACATAGCCATTTTTACCATTTTAAAAATGTACCTTAAATGTGAAATGAACATGTTTGTTTGCATGAGATTATAGACTCGTTTGTTTCTAAGGAATTGGAATACAGAGAAAATTTTTGCCCAATGGGCTTTCTTTGCTTATATAGAATTGGAATGCATAGGAAGTTATTAATGGAATGCACATGTTTGTTCACATCAAATTGGAATACATAGAAAGTGATTGATTGAAATAATCTTGTTTGTTGGCATGAAGTATATTCATATGGAGTTTCAAAAATGAGCCTATTTGTCTGCATGGAATTAGAATGCATAGGAATTCATCATCAATGGGCCCTATCTATGTTGTATTAAATTGGAATGTATAGAGTGTAGTTGAGTAAATTGGGCCTATTTATTTGCCTGGAATTAATACATATGGAGATGAAAATATCTATATTTATTTAATATTGTTACAAAAAATACTATATACATTTACCGACACACACGCACACGTATGTCGTATAAATAATGTACAAAGGGGCATGCATGCATTCTCTCACACGCGCGAACAAAGGATTGGGCAGGCTTGATCGTGCTCCTTTAACTCAATCCTCAAGGTGCTGACCTTTTCAAAATGAGGCCCTACCTTACCTTTAGGCTTTTGGACAATGCTTATGAGAGTTTTCACATAGAGCAATAAATTTGGCTCCAATAGGTCCCTCATCTACTTGATCCAAGCTATTCAAACTTCCTCTTTGTTGGATATCTAATACACCCAGGGCACATTTTTGTAACATCCAAAAACTATGTGTAGTTGACTTTTGCCTTTTATTTTTTCTCGTGCTAAGTTAGCCTAGCGGACATGAACAAGGAAGGAGCCCTGCCCCTCAGGGATCGATCCCTGGAGGGTGCTACGGAAACAGGTGTTGATATTCACAGCAATTAGGATTGTAAACGGGTCGGTTCCGTTTCGGGTCCATGGTGGACCTAGAACTAGAACCGTTAAGGAGAAGGTGGAACCGGATCCAAACCTGAAACCATTTTGGAACATGTTTATTGGCTCCGGAACCGGAACCATAACGATATATGGTAC
Organism: Cinnamomum chago; assembly: GCA_038049695.1. NCBI lineage: Eukaryota > Viridiplantae > Streptophyta > Magnoliopsida > Laurales > Lauraceae > Cinnamomum > Cinnamomum chago. The sequence goes on along the minus strand of CP142453.1, from coordinate 31,305,257 downwards.
GAGTCTAGATCCGGGTCTAGATCTAGGTAGAGAATGATGTTTAAAAAAAAAAAAAAAACATAGTTTTTATGAGAGATTTTTTAAAATTGAGATAATATGTCCGGTCTCTGGTTCACAGGTCCGAACAAAGGTGGAATCAGACCCAGACCCATTTACTTATCGGGGCCTAAATAAGGACCCAGACCCGGGTTTTAATGGATCGAAACCTTCGGGTAATCAAAAAATTGAGAACCCATTTACATCCCAAATAGCAACACCCAATGACACCCGACTTTTGCCTTCACATACCCTTTTCCTAGCAACCAGAAACACTTTTTGGGGAAAGAAAAAACTATTGAGCATTTGGAATGTTGTGTTATACACTTATACTTGAGCATTTGGAAAACACAATTGGATAAAAGATTTAGAGAAATAAAAAAAAAATCCAATAGAGATTTTCTGAGTTCCATCAAATTAATAAGGCCATTTTTGCCTTTTAAATGCTCTAAATTCCTGTACTTTCAATGATAGGATGTATAGTGTACTGAAGGATTTGAAAAGCCTGCTGAAGCAACTAGCATTTGGTGAATCTAAAATTCAATCCAAAAGGATTCTTCTAAATCCCAACAAATAAATAGGTCTTAAAAATTTAAGCTCAGTGACGTTGTTAGTTACTCTTGACATTTGTGGATCATTGTCAAATCAATTATAAAAGCCACATTTCTTGCTAAGTTTTTCTTTCAAGGAAAGCTCATTTGATAGAAATATGAATAAAAAGCCACACTTTTTTGCAAAGTGTTTCTTGCAAGGACAGCTCATTTGATAGAAATATGAATATTTCTATGAGAAATCAAGTCCGGCCACCTATTCAAGACACATGGGCTCACATTTTTTGGTCCAATCCTTTTACAAATGCATGTTTAATCATGTATCTATGAGAAACTTTTGTTAGGTGTTTGCCCCGGCATACTTGCTCAGCATGTAGGAATGTCAAAATCAATTGAAATGAGAAGAATCTAATATTTGTTGCATATATGTTATAACACACCAGGTGTTTTTTCTTTTTTTCCTTTCCTACCATTATAATCATCATGTCCCCTCTTTCCTCTATACAATAGACATGATTGAAAAGCTTTTTGTGAAATCAAGGATGAGAAAAAGGGTCATAACAAGGATAAGAAAAGTGGGAAAACAAGATTGGGATTTCTGTTATTTCCTTCCAAACAATCTTAAGATGTGACAATTGCCAAGATTCTCATATTTAGATTGTTGGGTTTTTCTTGGGATACAATAGATAATGTGGTCAATAATTCAAAAGCAATAGCTAAAGACCTATTCAAGATTTATTAGAATAGAGAGATTTAAGATAAAATTTGTGAGAATATGTTCTTATAGCTTCGTATTGATAACGTATCAGAAAAGAAGAAAACTTAGAGAAACAAGATTAGAGGGAGAAAAGATAGAGAGTTTCCCATTATCTCAAGTATGTACAAATACAAGGGAGGAGGCCTATTTATAAGCAAAGTAACCTCTTAATTTAACAAAACCTAATCACAATGAGATTCTAACCCTAACTCATCTCATGTGGGCATCCACACGTGATCCATATCTTGTAACGAGGATATGATATTTTGAAGATCTTCTCTAGAGGTGTTATGGGAAGGATCAGGCGGGTTGAGGCAAATCTAGGCCCGGCCCATCCGTAGAAATGCAGGCCCGAATCCGGCTAAAGTCTAAAACTGGCAATATGTGTCAGCCTAAAGCCCAACCCATTTAGTCAACCAGGTTGGGCCAAGCCAGGCCTTTTATCACATCTTTTGCTTTCTAGCAATAATTTGGACAAATAATCACTAAATGACAGGCACTCCTTATTTTTGGCTGGGCAATGCCTCAGGCTTTCTATCACTTAACCTAAGCCAGCCCAAAACGGGCTAGCCTGGCCCATGATTACCCCTAATCTTCTCCAAATTGTATGTAATATCTGTTTATTTTACTTATAAATAAATTTTCCTGTAAGATTCTAAAAAATGGGTCATATTTATGACACTAAATGTCAATGTACTTTGAAATTATTTCTATGCTAAACGCGTTAATTAGCTTGATGTGGCCAAACGCCCATGCTTGAATTTATTATGCTTGACAGGCCCATCATAGTTGTTGGGCTCACCAAGCTGCCTAACCCATTATTGATTTCTTTCTACATATCACTTGATTTGAATTAATTTTTAAAAAATCAATTAGGTTACTCCAATCTTCTTGAAGTCAACTTCAACGAAACCACTCTGCTCTATGGAAACTTTCTCCCATTACATAAATCATCTATTGGAACCTCTCTTGGCCCAGTGTTCATTGGGAACCAGGTAGTTCACAAGGGGGAGGGGAGCAATGTCAAAAAAAAAAAAAAAGACTTTCCATTCATCATGTATGTGTTTATGATCTTGTATCAACATCATATTTTAATGCTCCTCTTTTGTAGAGACGGGGTCTCCAACTATGGTTCTGGTTGCTGATGCTCCTAAACATAAATGCTCTTAACGTAAATCTGTTGGAATTTCTAAAGGGAGCGGCTATATGCACATCCGAAATTGTTTGGTGCACATTCATTTATGGAACCCCTCTCAAAAAAGACCAAAATACCCCCTTCTTCTCTCTCCCTGCTCGGTTGCCCACCTCCGCCCCGCGGCCACCTCCCTCTCCCTCCTTCCCTCTCCCTCCTCTCTCCATCCCCTTCTCCCTGTTTGTCTCCCTCTCCCTGCTCGTCGCCCAACTCCGCCCCCTCCCCCTCTCCCTCTCCCTCTCCCCATCCCTCCCTCTCCCAGCGCCCACCTCCGCCCTCTCCCTCTTTCTCTCACCCTCTCCTTTTCCCCGATCGCCGTCCCTCTCCCTCTCCCTCTCCCGTTCCCACTCAGGGCCGAACAAATGAGTATATTGTGCGGCCAAAGGGCCGACAAGTTGTTACCCTCTTTGACCCATCTTAAGGGGTGAGTAACCCCTTGATCACATATTTGAGAGCTTGTAATAATGCATGGTACATGTTAAGAGAGCATGCATGGTAGCCCGTGGATTGCAAGGTTGTTAGCAGCTTGGGCCTAAATTCCTTGCAGTCTAGGTTTTAAACTGGTCTGTCTGGAATATTTAGATAAGTCAGTTTTCTTAAGCTTGGGCCCCCATTGACAATCTAAACTATACGAGATAACCCAATGAGCAGATGTGCAGGCCCTTGCACAGTGAGTGTTAATACTTAATATGCCGGATGAGGTCCAATTGAAACCCAACCCATTTACATTGAGTACGAAAATAAGTCTTATCTTGACTTCTGCCACTGACCCAGTTCAACTCAGTTGACCTTTGGGCCCATTTCTTTCCTATAATTTCTGGAATTCATGTCTGATGGCTGTTTGGGATTTTGAAATGCTGGAATTCTGAAATGCTAATGAATCCTGTCATTTCTGAATTCCCTGTTTCATGAATGCCTGAATTCCTGTCTGAGAATTCCTGAATTTTCTGAATTCCCTGTTTCATAACTAAAATGATTTCTGACATGAATTTTACTCATGTATGCTTTGTTTATATACCAATTGAACTCATCAATATTTTTTTATAACTCAATATGCAAAATTGTTTAATACTACACCCATGTGACATACATTGCAACAGAAATTTGGTCAGTAGTGGAACACAGGGTGTATTGTACAGGATAGACCCAGTCCATATCCAGGGCCTATCCCTAATTCAACTTTGATTATTCCTTACCATAGGCATCTAATGAATATCATGATTAAAAATCTGGAAAACCTCATAAACTACACTACCATCTCAAGATATCTCTAGTGACAGAACAACCCACTACTCAACTCTTTTTCATTAAAAAAAAAAAAAACCATATACACAAAGAAAATGAAGTAAATAAATGGCCTGGAGATGGCAAGACACATCCATGTGAACCCCTAATGATAAGGCATGGAAAGAGACATCAAATCTAAAAAGTGAAGCAAAACATTTCTGACAGTTGTAAATGCTGGAGGCTAGCCGAACCATCAAATCCGTTACGACCGTTGGAGCACCGGAGAGCTCTCTCGGAATTCCTGCGTCGTTGGGTTTTGGGAATGCCCGATGGAGAGGTGGGTTTTGCAAATGCCTCCTTTCTGGCATTTGTAAATGCTGAAATTTTGAAATGCCAGAAATTCTCGCAAAGAAACGCTGGATTTCTGACAGGAATTCCAGAAAAGAAATAGGGCCTTTGTTTCATACTATTAAAATTTGGGTCAGCCTGGATTAGGTTAAGTTCGTAGCTTCTCTTCAACCTGTCAACTTAATCCTTCAAAGTAACTAGCAAAAATCCCCCGTGTGAGGCACGGGTAGCGCGATTCATAAAATTAAATATTAAAAATATATATTATAAGATTTAAACTATACCGTGGTGCAGTAAATTGATTCTTAAAACATGTAATGTTGAAATTAAATATATTTTGGATTCTAAAGGACTACCATAACAGCCTATAACACAAAACTCTAGATTATCTCATTTAAGCAAGTAATTAATTTCACAAGAATAACACAAATGATGAAGATACATGCGCAGATAAGCAAATGCTCTTTCTCGACTAAAATCACTTTTAAAAAAAACAACCAGGTCTAGTCAATGAAAAATATCTAATATTCTTTAGAACTTTCAAAGTAACATTACCTTTTACCATGTACAAAATTAAAATAATAAGGCCATTTGTTCAGATTCATCAAGGATAATGATAAATCCTAAGAAAAGAAAAGAATTTCAATATGTAATTCAAAAAAAGAAAAAAAAAAGAAGAAAGTCCAACTCAAAAGTTACCAGAGGCATTTGTTTTAGTCACCAATGATTAATTTGGGTGGTTAATTTAAAATGATAAATTTTGGGAGAAGGTAAGTATAGAGATTTGAACACACAAAATCTAAACTAAGCATGAAATCCAAAATAATGAGCTGAAATGAAATTTTCAAAGTAATATCGTCCCCACTATTTTCTTAGACTTGTCTAATCAACACAGTTCATAAAAGAGTTATACTTTTTCTTTCTTAGTTTTGCTTTAGTTTCTTTCTTAATTTCCTTTTTAATGACAGTGGCATTTAATAAATAGTAATGGAAAATGTCATTTAATTTAAATAACATTTTTTCTTAATTCTGTTTTTAATTAACAGTTGTCCATATCCTCAAAATGAATGAAAATAACTAACAATACTAAAAAATATATTTTGAAGACACGCATTTTTTCAGAAGTAAGAATAATATAAAATAATTAAATAAACAAACACCTCAACTTTGTTGCAAATATATACCAAAACAATAACATAAATATATACAACTATTTATAGTGACTTTGTTGCTAATAATCTTTTTTTTTTCTAATGTTAAGTTGGGAGGGAAGATGTGGCCTGATCAATATCATAGGAAGCTATTAATGAGAGAAAATTGCTGGTAGAGATAAGTTTTATCTAGATATTTGTTGCCTCAATAACCTTGGACATTGTTGTACTAATTCTCAGAGCTCAAATCATGACAAGTCTTGTGTAGATTTGTTGATTTATAACCTTAGGTATTGTATTCTTGATTCTCAAGCTTAAATCAGAACCTCTCTTTAATTAGATTTTACAATGATTCAATGAAGACACCAATCACCATACTATCACCATTAATGTACAAAATACCAAAACAAACATAATTATGTTAAAAAAAAAAAACCATGGAGGAAGCTTCTTATTGTTTTCATGATTCTCCATTCCCCCACTTTCTTTTTACAAATACCACAACAATCAGATATTACGATTGAAATATAGCAAAAGAAATCAAATAATGAAAACGAAAGAGACCCAATTGCCCAAATGCCTGCTTGTAAGAACATTTTGACATGCACAAAACCATTGTAGCATTACAACAAACAGTTTGTATGCATAACGGCTTTTGTCAAGATTAAAATTAAGATGTACAAAAAGAAAATAAAAAAAGATAAAAGATAAAGAAAAAGTAAAAAAAAGGATGGCTCCAACATATAACATACAATTAGTATACATTACAACCCAATAATTAAATTCTATATAAGATACCATGTGCGATCATCAAACCAGTTCCGGAAGTCAGATATCCCATTCTTCCTTTGATACCGAAGGCAACAAGGCAGCATCATTAATCACATTCAAAAAAAAAAAAAAAAAAGAAGGAGAAGAAGAAGAAGAAAAAAACAGGAAACATAACTTCATGGAAAAAGAAACACAATATAACTCAAATTAGAACTACAGAAAAGAATAGGAAGAAAAAGAAAAGGAAAAGAAGGCTACCATTTGACAACAGATGCAGATTGTATTAGCAATGAAGACACGAATTCATTGCCAATAGCACATCAAGAACGATCATATGTTTGAGGTTACAAACAGGCTCCCCACAAAAACCGAAGATAATTTATCTCCATCTTTAAAAATCCTTGTAACTCAACGATTCTGAAATGTTAGAATAGGATAAATATGGAGAGATTGGAAAAAAAGACCGAATGTACCATTGATTGCAGCTCTCAAGACGCGGGTTGAAGATGGAGAAGTTCGCCTTCTTTCAAAAAAAGAGAGTGAAAAGAAGAAGGAAGTTGAAGAGAAGAGGAGTATTGAGTACAAAACGGTTGCAAGAGTTAAGAGGGGAAGGTGGAGAGATTATTTTTCTCTATAAGATGAAAAGAGGGAGAAGTTCTAACAATTCCAAGGAGTGATGAGAGACGATCAAAATCATTTATTAATCAACGGTCGATATTAGTAGAGGTCAAGATTGGAGAACAGTCAAAATTGATTTCAAATTGAAAATTGGAAGGAATTGAAACATGTTCGCTTCATATATAATAATTGCACCATATTATTATTATTTTTTTCTAGTTAAGTACCAGCTAGGGGTTGATCGCTTACAAGGGAAATTAATATTGACCTAAACCGACACTGACATTCAATTAAGGGTTTGAGTTAGCCCTTTTAACTTCTTAGTTGGGTTCGGAATGACATTTTCAACTTAATTTGTTAATACATGTAATCCACAATGATCACTCGGGTTGATTGATCACAATCCAGCTTGTAACAACATAAGTTTGGGCCTACACCCGCCAAGGATCGATCCCTGGGGGTTATATGAGACGTTGTGCGAAAGGAGACACTCCTTTCCACAGAGGTGTCTTGTGTTTCATTGTACCCGGCAAGGTTTTTTTTCTTTTTCTTTTTTAATTCCAACAATTTTTTTAAGCTCTTTACTTGGCTGCTAGGATAGCCTATCATGAAAGAAGGTTTTTTTTTTTTTTTCAAATTTCTTAGGTTTTGGCGAGGAGGGTTGTACCTTATTCAAAATGTCGACTTTCAAATCATCAACTAAGACAAATGCATGCTCAAATGTCTTACTTTCATGGGGTTGTAGATGTGTTTTAAGTCTAGCCCTACTAATAAATAGGCAGTCAACCACTTAGGATAGACCTAAAGAATATCACCAAGCCCAACCACATTGACTGCCTCAGCTAATGTTTATGGCCTATTTGTTCTATGTAGCTGAGGTCCTACAAATTTTAAGACTTGTATTTCTAAAACTGGTTAAAATGGAAGAAACAAAGGTGAATATTAAAAAATGACCTTCAATAATATTCCTCAGAAAATGGACCAAGAAGAGATGAGAAATGAATACCTCATTACCCCAGCCATTCAAATCATATTGAGAAGTCAAGGTCCCATCTTACATCAATTTCAGGCCTTCTTTTTTCACCTTTAGTGAACACTTGCACACCCACACACACTACTCAAATTCTTTAATAACACGCAACCAATCATGGATCGACGCTTGCATGTTTTTGTGAAAAGGGAGATGTCTAACCCATTAAGTAGTCGTGGGTTTCAATTGGAAGCCAATCGTCTTAACAATTTTCAGTAATTCTCATATAGACTGGATGATGGATAAGTTAGAAGGATTATAAAAGTTTTTTCCCTCCGGGCACGAGCAAATGTGGGAAATCCGTGGTAATGTGGTTTGCTGTGCTTTCTTCAAAAATCATTTTCCCATATGCCATTTAGATAGAAATGGTAGTTAATTTATATGAACTTGTTATTCTGAAAGTTCTTTGATCGTGAGCTCCAAGTGTAGAGCCGCGATGTAGTAATAAACTGGTGAGACCAGGTCGATCCACAGGGAGCAATGTAAATTAAGGTTCCTTCTCAACTTGTACCTGCCCTAAATAAAATCTAATTTTAGCCTAAAATCTAGAAAAATACATTCATCATTCCTACTTTAAATTAAAATTAAATGCATTTCCAAGAATAAAAAAAATATTAAATCTAAAAACTTAATCTAAAATGAATCACAAGTTGCTACAAAAGAACACACAAATTAGAACATCAAATTAGAAACTAATCCTAAAATTAGAAAGTTAATAATGCAATGTATGCCATGAGATGCTAAAAATTCTAAGTCTTAAAAACTAGTATGCAGGGCTGTTTTTATGCATGATTTTTCCTAATCTAATGCAACCTAAAACTAAGTTTAATGGCTGGGTTTTGAACTAGAATGATGCATGAATCAAATAAAAAAAACGAAAGTTAAAAACGATTTAAAACGAATGAAATATGAGTATATGAACATGACCTAAAAAAAAAAACTGTGCAGAAATTCTGCACACAGGTGGGTCCGACCAGCCATGTTTGAGCCACTGGTTCACCATCTTTCCAAAATTATTTTTTCTTGAAATTCTGGGGTTTGAAAATACACTGATCAAACTTTAATTTCTCCAAGTTTCATCGAAAAATAATGTGTTTTGATCAGGTTTCTAATCACAAACTTTTTACACAAAATCTGTCCAGAAATTCCTGCAACATGTGCTGAATGATGTACTTTATATTGGAATCCGAATTTCCAAAAATTATTTGGCCAAGATTATTGACTCAAATCTCTGATTTTCTTTCTTATTCTATTTCAAACTCCAATTCCAACAACTTAAACATGTCTAAACTACACCAATATTAATGTGCATGCAATGCTAATTAGTTCCAACCATAAACTATGCATAAAATAAACATAAAATTGAATTGATCATAAAAATAAAGATAATAAACAAAAGTTCAAGAATTTAAATGTGTGGTGAAGACAAGAAAGTAAATGTGTGGTTTTAACAGAAACTTAAATGTGTGGAATAACATAAATTTAAATGTGTGGAAGTGTATTCTCCTCTTTCAAAATTCTTTTCTAAGCGGGGTCATAATTTGAATCATGCTCTTAGGGCCTTTGGGTCGTCAGTCCAAACACCAACAAGAAAAGAAACATAAAACAAGCACCAATCACCCAAGGACAAGAAAGAAAAATTGAAAAGAGTAAGAAATAATTTTACTAATATGGAAAGTCTTACATAAGATATAAAAAATAAACAATGACAATTACATACTAGGATGAGAAGCCTCTTCTAGATGAAAAACCCAAGGGTGTAGTGTGATTTTCGGCCAAAATCTCCTTGAGGACTCAAAATGGAGAGAATGAGAGAGGAAGAAGATGGAGTGTAGTAGTAATTCTAGAGAGAGTTGGTCTATCTTCCCATGAGAGGAGAGGGAGGCTTATGCCTTCAATTTATAGATTTTTGTTCTTTTTCTTTCCTTCTTTGCTCCAAGTTTGTAGCAAGCAATCTTCTTTGCATGGCAAGTCCCTTCCTTGGCCAACAAGTCTTCAAAGAAATAGCAAGGTGAGTGAGAGATTTTTGGTCCTTTCCATGTACAAAATTGCAATCCCGAGTAGAAATTATAGCACCAACTTCCAGAGGCCATATCTTTCTCGTTTTAGCTCCGATTGACACAATCTTAGGTTCTAAAGATATCTACTCGAAAAGAGCTTTCCAATGGTGTATAGATTGCACCAATCCAACGGCTGGATTAAGAGTTATGACCATTTTAATCTTGCTGCCTCTGAAAAATCCGAAAATATTTGTGCACATATGGAATGATAATTGTGCAATAGCATGTGTGGGACCCATGTGGACTTCCAAAGGCACCTTGGGATATTTCTTTCCTTGTTTCTTGACTCTCCTTCCCTCTTTGGTTTGCTTCCAAGCTTCTTTGATTGATTAGTCAAATCTTTTAGTACACCTTCCTTTCTTGGATTTCTTTCTTGATTTTCAAGTTTTCAAACTTAGTAAGGATTAGATCTTACCAAATCTGAAATTTCCTTTCTTGATCTTGAAATCAAAAATCTAGCCTTCCATTGTTGACTTTTCAAAATCTCCAAAAATACCAAGATATGTGGGTCCACCTTGAAAGATGTCCTACCCTTGATCTCTATCAAATTTCACCAATGTAGGTCCCATTCTTGATTTCTCCTACACAATTTAAAACAAATGAATTCAAGAATAATTTTATGTACGAAATTTAAATGGACAATGCATGGGACCCTACTTGATGCACCGAAAATAATTGGCTTCCCAAAAATAAGTCTCCAAAAATGGCAGGTTTCATGAATTTATGCAAAAAGTGTGATTTTTTAGCAAATTATGCATGAATGCACTACAATGGATCAAAAATGCATAAACTCATGATTTGTCACTAAACAAAGCTCTTTAATATCAATAAGCCCTAAAAATGGTCCAAAATGTGTATGAAAATATGCGCTTTTGAGGACTCATCATTCTTAAACAACTGTGATATGTAAAATCAAGATGCAGAGAGATTTCTCTTTCTTTGTTCTTATTTGTGTTGACTTGTGATTTTCTGTACATGACCAAGGTTTCGCCAACTGATGGCTCTGATGGTAATGGAAAGGAATAGAGGGACCATTTAAGGAAACGTTTGTATAGCCATATTGACCGTCCTAAAATAGGGTTGCAAATATAAATTATTCCCCGCTACTATCTCTGCTTACAAAAGCAAAGATGTTAACCGAGTATCGTATCCACTGGGACAAAAAGGCTAAGTTGTGTTGTTTCCTAAATTCCTAAACTAATCCTATTAGAAAATAAAGTTCTGATTCTTAAACTGATCCTATTAGAAAACGAAGTGTTGGTTTGATTGCTTGTAATTCCTAAATTAACAAATTAAAAGACAAGGTTTTGATCTAATCAGAGAAAAGTCTTAGAGTATGAATACACCGTAGCCTCGTGCAATGGTGAATATAGATCTAGAGTTTCATTATTAATGCTTTCAAGACTCGTTCTGGTTACAAACCTTCACAGAGTCAACAAATAAGGGGTGCGGGTTTAGATCTGGGCATAACCTATCTCTAAGGCATATATTATCCTAGCTTCAACTCCACACACATTCAAGCACCATATTATATGACTTGGTATTCCAAACGACAAGAATAAAATACCAAAAAGAGATAGTAGCAGGGAATAATTTATATTTGCAACCCTATTTTAGGACATCAATGTGGCTATACAAACGTTTCCTTATATTTTATATTTGCAACATTATTAAAAGAATCCAACAATGGATAACATCAATGTCATATAATCAAAGCATTTAAAATAAAATTCTAGAACCTATACATCACCATAAACACAAAACTAGGGCTTCATCACAACCCTAAGATGGAGATTTAGTTACTCATGGAAAACGATTGGCGAAGAAACCCTGACGAAATCCCCATTGACGCGCTTCCAAAGTTCCAAAACCTCGCTCCAGACCTTCTCCCAAGATGTCAACTCCTCTAAAACGAGATTAGGGCTTTTATTTATAGATTTTTGGCCTAAAAACCTCATCAAAACCCACAGGGGCGGTGTCTCCAGCCGGTCCGGGTGTCCGGACGCCCGGAGCCAGTAAGCTTCGGTCTTTTGGATTTTTGACATTTTTTCGATTTCTTTCTGTTTTGCACCAATTTCATCCCAATGTTCCTAGGAATCTGTAAACATAAAAATAACATAATTAGACTAATTAATCTCATCAAAGTGTATATGAAAGTCTAAATTGAGAGGCCTAAATGGTACATTTTAGGCTCTCATCACATATTTTCATAGAAAAGGCGTGAAAAACAAAATCACTTTTCCATAGTGAAAATCAACCCAAGTTTGGTGCGGCCGTCTTTCTAGAAGAAAAGGCGAGCACAAACATGCATTGGGTGCAATTTAGGATAAAAAGGAAAAGTGTTTTGGTTTTCCGTGTATTGCCTTTTTAAATTGGAACTTAGTTTGGGCAATTTTTCTCAATCTCAATGTGGGAGAGACAGAGGAATCTATTGATGTACATTTGCTGTATACAATATTTCACTCAGATTTTTATGGGATTTGTTACATGTTTGCTTGCTATAAAACGTGTATGGGTTGGCTATACAAACCGTGTATGAGGTGGCTGATTATTGACTATATCTCTTAGACAATCTCCAAAATATTTCTAGACTTTGTCTAGCTGGTAGGTTATTGCTAAAGATGTGTGGGCTGTATGGGCCTTTGGTTGGTTTGGGCTTGACACATTATCACACCCCCTCAAGCAGACGGGTCGCTCGCGAACGGAGAGCTTGTTTTGGAAAAGTTTGAAACGTTGCTTTGGAAGCCCTTTAGTAAATATGTCAGCAACTTGATCCTTTATAGAAATGAATTGAACATCTAAATCTTTGCGAAGAACGAGCTCGCGAACATAGTGATAATTAATCTCGATGTGTTTAGTTCGGGCATGAAAAACTCGATTTGAGGCCAAGACAATTGCACTTATATTGTCATACCAGATAACTGGTGCTATGGCTAGTGGAACACAGAAGTCTCGGAGTGGCATACAAAGCCAGGAAAGTTCAGCGGCTGTGTGTGCAAGGCATTTATTTTCGGACTCTATAGAAGAGCGTGCAACAGTTGCTTTTTTTTTCGAGCACCAAGAGATAGGATTCTGTCCAAAGTAAACACAATATCCTGTGATGGATCTTCAATCCAGTGGATTGCCAGCCCAGTCAGCATCACAGAAGACCACTAGCGTAAGTGGGCCTGGACGCAAGTGAAATCCAAGTTCAAGAGTGCCTTTGAAAAACCTCAAAATCCTCTTTACCGCCATCATATGAGAAATAGTTAAAGCATGCATAAATTGACATACTCGATTGTCAGCAAATGCAAAATCAGGCCGTGTCAATGTGAGATATTGTAGAGCACCAACAGTGTTTCTGTACTCGAATGGGTTGGGTAAAGGATCACCAGGAGTAGTGAGAATGTTGTCGTGAGAGGAAGCCGGGGAGAGCACAGGTTTCGCACCAAGCATATTTGCACGCGATAGTAGATCCAAGATATATTTTGTTTGAGAAAAAAAAAAGACCTGTTGTAATTCTATGGATCTCAATCTCCAAAAAATAGTGCATAGGGCCCAAATCCTTCATTGCAAAGTAGACCCTTAGTTGATTTATGATATTAACTAAATGTGACATGCTGTTGCCAGTAAGGATGATATCATCCACATAGAGGAGAAGGTAGGTGATGCGGCCATGTCCCCGATGGATGAAGAGAGAGGTGTTGGCTTGAGAATTTTTGAACCCAAGTTCAAACAAATGAGTCTTAGTTTTAGTGTACCAAGCACGTGGTGCTTGTTTGAGACCATGTATTGACTTACACATTCGACATACATGGTTTGGGAATATAGGGTCCACGTATCCTTGCGGTTGGGCCATGTAGACTTCTTCCAATAAATCACCATGCAAAAAGGCACTTTCTACATCAAGTTGTCGAATATCCCAATTGTAGTGTAAAGCAATTGTGAGAACCAAATGAATTATAGTCGGCTTCACAACAGGGCTAAAATTTCTCAAAGAAGTCAATCCCGGGTTGTTGATGAAACCCCTTGGCAACTAAATGGGCTTTGTGGCGATTAATAGTGCCATCGGCATTACGTTTAATTTTGTACACCCATTTATTACCAACAACATTCATAGTTGGCTTAAATGGAACTAAGGTCCAGGTCCCACATTTTTTAAGAGCGGTAAACTCATGGTCCATAGCCCTTCTCCACTCCAAACTTGTAGAAGCCTCAGTGAAGCACGTAGGTTCTTGATGTTCAAGGTGATGGAGGAGACCAGAGGGCAGATAGTGTTAGGAAGACACCCATGCTACTTTCTTTGTTTTGATGATACCATTCTTAGCCCAGGTTTGCATAGGATGAGTATTAGAATGAGGTATGGCATGTAGAGGTAGAATGGACATAGTGGGTGATGAGCATGTTGGTGTGAGCCTTAGACTAGAGGGGGGCAGATTGGGTTCAGGTTGGGTTGTAGGTCCTGGTGGGTGTATATGCACTGGGGTAATACAGGGGCTGGGTGAGTATGTGGGGGCAGAAAGACGGGGGCTGATAACTGGTGATGAGGGATCATCATATGGGCTGAGCGAGGCACCATGTGGACTGGTTTGAGTGTCTTCTGATGCAGAATTATCAATATATGTTGAATCTAATGGTGGAGAACCAATTGAAATTGGATGACTGGAAGGTGGTATGAGAGGGAGCCATAACGAAAGTGGGCCATACTGGTTGAGAGAATCATCACGATGAGCTATGGAACTTATGTTAGTAGTGGCTTGTTGCATGGGAGATGATGACAATGACCGAAAGGGGAACTCAGACTCGTCAAAAACAACATGACGAGAGATGTATACCCTACCAATGAGTGGGTCCAAACACCGATAACCTTTGTGATTGAGGCTATATCCAATGAACACACATTTTATAGTGCGAAGCTCTAATTTATTTCGGGTATATGGGTGAAGCCAGGGAAAACAAACGCAACCAAATACGCGAAGAAATTTGTAGTCAGGAGGTTTGGAAAAGAGGGTTTCCCACGAAGAGACATTGGATAAAATTTTGATAGGCATTCTATTAATAAGAAAAACTGTCGCATTTAATGCCTCAAGCCAATACTTGGCTGGCATTTGAGAGTGAGCTAATAATGTAATTCCAGTTTCAATTATGTGACGATGTTTACTCTCAGATATGCCATTTTGTTTGGGGTGTGAGGGCAAGAGATTTGACGGGTGATGCCACATGTTGAGAGAATTTTTTTTAAAAATTGGCTTGTGTATTCACCCCCTCCATCGGGCCGTAAAATATTTATTTTATTGTCTAAAAGATTCTCAACCTAAGCTTTAAAAGAAAATAAAGACATTGTAGACTTCAAATTTATTGCATAAAGGATCAAGCCAACAATAATGAGGAAAATCATCCACGAAAAGAACATAGAAACGAAAACCACTTATTGAGGAAATGGGTGAAGGCCCCCACACATCACTATGAACCAGTTCTAAGGGACGTGAAGCACGAGAAGTAGATGTAGGAAAGGGTAATTTTTTGTTTTTACCCTGTTGACAAGAAGCACACACAACAGCAGAGGATGACCCAACTTGAGTAAGTCCACACTTTGAAAGAAAGTGTTGAAGCACTGCAGAAGATGGTGGCCAAGACAAGAGTGCCAGACAGATGAAGGAACACGCTCACCATGAAATGCAGATGGCCCTGTTTTATCGATGTGGTTGGTAGTAGGGTGGAATGGATAAAGCCCACATTTAGTCTATCCTTGGAAAAGAATATTCCTGGACTTTTTGTCCATCACAATAAAGCCACTATCATAAAAAAGAAAGTAATTATTATTATCTTTTGAAAACTTATGAACAGAAAGAAGGTTTGCAAAAGCAGTTGGGCAATGCAAAATGTCGGTGAGATGAAAGTTGGAGTTGAGAGGACCCTGTATGGGCTATAGACAAACCTTGACCATTTCCAACCTGAACGGTGTCGCCACCTTGATATTCCTAGTGGACAGAGAGGTTTGCCAAATCAGATGTAATGTGGTGAGATGCATCAGAATCCGTGTACCAAGGCTGATCTACAATAGGTGAATGGTTGGCGATCATGGCCATCAATCTTTGTGGAGGGACACGACCTTGATAGGCATGATCCATACGATGATAGCAATCGATGGCAAGATGCCCCATCCGGTTGCATATCTGACAAATGGGGCGATTTGTAGAAGTTCCTTTATGAAGCGATTGACTCGAAGCCTGAGTTGGATTATAATTGATGTGAGATCCACGCCTTGAACCTGAACCTGAACCACGGCCTCTACCTTGACCACGATGAGAAGTGGATCCTCGATAATTTCCTCACTGAGAGGATGTACTACGTGAGGCTGAGAAGGTTGTAGATGTAGGTTCGGTTAAAGGGGCAGCAGGTTGATTTTCTTCAAGTGCCAATTCTTCACAGATGAGGAGAGTATGGAGCTCATTTAGCGAAACTGGATCATCCATTGACCTTGTATTGATTGCAGTCTTGAATGGACGGTATGATTGCGTGAGTCCATCCAGTGTGTAGAGAATAATTTTAGCTTCATCAATTGCAGCTCCACATGCTGCCAGTTTGTCAGCCAGAATTTTAACTTGTCGAAGATAATCTTGCATGGACAATGAGCCATTCTTTAATGTTTGCAGCTGCTTCTTAAGTTGGATCATGTGAGAACGAGTAAGCAATGCATATCGCTTTTCCATATCCACCCATACAGCTCTGGAGGTGTGCAGGCCCACAATATAAAGTAGAACAGCCTCTGAAAGAGTGGAGTTGATCCACGAGAGGAGATTTTGATCTTGAACAATCCACTCCATGTACTCGAGATTGACGGTAATGGAGATCTTTTCATCAGATCCCTTAAGGAATTACGGTGAGCAAGGTTTGGGCCGTCCACAAATCCTAAAAGATTGTGGCTTCGGAGTATCGGGAGGAACAAAGATTGCCATACATGGTAGTTTCCTCTGTCCAGCTTAATGGGTACCAGATGAGTAATATTAGAGAGAACAAAGGTGGATTTTGGTAGGTACCATTGATGAGGAAGATGCTGGTGAGGAAGAATCAATAGGATCAATCTCGTGTGAGGTATTGGGCTCTGATACCATAAAACAATTGGAACTTAGTTTGGGCAATTTTTCTCAATCTCAACGTGAGAGAGAGAGACAGAGGAATCTATTGAATTTATATTGAATGTACATGTTGCTGTATACAATATTTCGCTCAGATTTTTATGGGATTTGTTACATGTTTGCTTGCAGTAAAACATGCATGGGTTGGCCGTACAAATCGTGTATGAGGTGGCTGATTATTGACTATATCTCTTAGGCAATCTCCAATATATTTCTAGACTTTGTCTAGCTGGCAGCTTATGGCTAAAGATGTGTGGGCTGTATGGGCCTTTGGTTGGTTTGGGCTTGACACAATATCACTTTTCTCAATCATTTCATGAGACACATTTTTAATTCAGAAAAGGAAAAATATTAATTAATTTTCCAAATAGAGATATTTCAATTTCCTATATTAGGATAAGAATACATGATTCCTATCTCTCGCAAAAATGAAAATCCATGAATAACAGAATCCTCTCATTGAATGAACTTACCCTTTTGGCACATTTGGTAACAAGTGGGAATTCACAATTATGCGCTAATCATTGAATAGTGGGTGTGTAACGAAGGATCTTATATCGATATCAATATGTATCGATGCCTTTATAAAAAAATATGTATCGATGCCTTTATAAAAAATATATATATCGATGCATATGGTTGAAAAAAATTGATCTCAGTGTGCAAATCCAAAAAAGCGAGGATTTTCAAATCCTATAGGGGAAGGCCAAATTTGAAAAGCCTCAGATTTTCATTGCTCTAAATCATCAATGATTTACAATTGCCAAATATGGGTTTTCCATGATTGTGTGGAAAGAAAAAATATTTTCTCTGAGGATTTGGTTGTTGAGCATGACCATAATAGTGATTGGAGGAGCAAATTTGGGACTTTAGTGATCACCTATGGGCTATTGCAGTGACCTTGGTTTCTTTTTTTAAGGGTGGAAACAACGTTAAGGCTTTTCAAAAGTGAATAACTGCACCATTGCATGTTTCTTCCCGAGCATTTCTGACAAGAATTCAGGCTGTCATTGAATTTATGAATTATAGTCAGAAGTTCTATGTCCACTTACTAGAAGTCCGAGCATTTGAGGCAAGTAGCATTTTGGAATTCCAAAAAGTTGGGATTCTCAAATGCTAGCCCTTGCTCTAGTATTTACAAATTCGAGCATTCCAGGAAGCCACCTTGGAACTCTAGCTTTTCCCGACAAGTAAAGGTCATCTTTTACTCTATGTTACCATAAGAAAATCAGATCCGTTCATATCCTTTGTCAGCACTCTTTTAATCAATCTACCATTTTTTTGCCTTTTTCTTTTATGTTTTGTTGTTGCGTGTTTTTCTTTCTTTCTTTTTCTATGTGGTGTTTTGATGGAATGGGAAGAGGCTTTTTGGGGTGATGGCCACCTTCGAGATCAGACCCAAACCAAGCCTAGACCCCTCTGCTTGGTTTCCAACAGAGGCATGACTTCCTAATCGCATAGATCCCAGACTTTTGTATCCCACCGTAAGATTTGATTTGTCTTCATTGATCTACACAAGACCCACTCTATGCAATCATAGTAAAAAAGATTGACATGTGTTATTTGTTGTGGACTTGAAGGAGGGAGATGCTGCAGAGACACGAAGAAAGCGAATAATGGAGCTTTGTAGGCGACAGAAATTGAACTCTCTCTCTTTCTTTTTTGAGATCACAGAGATGATGTTGCATCAAATTCTGAGATGAAGTAAACATGAAATTCATAAATGCCATAATTTAACAGCATTTTGGAATTCCAGCTCTCATATTCTGTAAATTCCAACATACATGAGTTTCAGGAATTTCGGCAAATAAACAGGCCTTAATTGGGGGTGGGAAGAGAGTCGAGTTAGTTTAAAAAGAGGGTTTGGTTAACCTATGGTGGCTACTGTGGAAGGTCAACACATATTTGACCCATTTTTTAAAATGGGTCAAATAAGCCAACCGACATCTAGTGTGGGTCAGTCAATGTTACCCAACCCAACTTGTAAAAGTTGGCCAAAACCAATTCAATGTAAATAGCAAGGCCAAAATTGAGTTTGGTTGTAGGCCGAAAGAAGGGAAACACACCTCGGCTTGTTTTGTATGAAGTAAACAATTCTAAATACCAAACTAAATCATTTTAATTGGTTAAGATATCAGGCCAACTCCACCCTAACTTGTTTAAATGGGTTATGCGGGCTAGGCAACTTGACTCAACTTGTTATGTTGTTCAAATGCTGCTCAAGTTTTTCTAACCCATGATTGACTCATATCAGTATTGGAGAGCGGCTTATATGGTTAAACCGGTCAAATGTGGGCTGGGTCAGCTTTTGCCACCTCTTATTTCATTGTATATCATGTGATCTCTCGGTATATTGACATAAATATATATTTTGTTTTAATTTTGTTTAAAATATTGTGTCTTTACTTCGAAAGTGATGTGGAAGAGGAAGAGATAGGAGGGGAACGATCATGGAAGAGGAAGAGGAAGGGAGAAAGAAAAATGGACGGAAAACCCAAAATTTTTAATGGTAATGTAAAGAGCAATTAGAGGACTCTAAATCCTTTTAGTTATGTTCATTTTCGTCATTTCACATATGGACATGTTGATCTTCAAATATTTGGATGTGCACCGAGCAACTTCGGATATGCATATAGTGGCTCCCTTCCTCTTCTGTTATTTAATATTTAGGGTGTTTGGCCATAGGTCCCTCGTCATTGCGTTTTATAGCTTAGGGTCCACGGTAGTTTCTCGTAGCGGCGGCAATCCTTTTTTCAAATTGATATAGTAAAAAGATAAAAATGCCCCTCTATACATCAACATTAACACTCCACTTGAAAACATTTCAGAGCGCAACTTAAAGCAAAAATCCAAATCATCATAAGACGAAGACAAAGTAAATTGCGAAACGAAGCAAAATCAACCGATCGAAGAGCTCGATCATCCGAATCATCTTCACTTTAAGGTTAGAATAAATACTTCTTTGATTCCTACAACGAGAATGTACAAGATATTTTCTTCTGAAAATGGCTAAAACAAAGCCTACGATTTCATCAAAACAAGGAAAAATGCAAGCAAAGCAAGAGAAAGGTAAATAAAAAACAGAAATGGTTTTGTGAGTTTTAAAATCAATTTATCTGACTTTGAAATGTATTTATATGAGTTTGCTGTGATTTTATCTAAGCTTGTTCTCAAGTTATATTAGTCTGATATCAATTAAAAATGACTTTAAATGAGTTTATCTGTATATTACATGATTTTATCTGAGTTTGATTTGTAATTAATTGCGTTTGTTATCAATTAAACATAGTTCCAAGTAAAATTATCTTACTGCGACACGATTTTATCCGATTTTCTTCTGAATACATCTGAGATTCTTATAAAATAATATCAGTTTGGTATGAAATTAAATGAATTTCGCATGACTTTATTTGACTTTGAAATAAATTAACTTTGTTTTAAATGAATTTTTCTGAGTTTGTTGTGAATTTATTTGAGTTTTGTATAAGTTATCAGACTTTGGCATAAAGTTATCTGATTTTAAATTAAATTTATATATATTTTGTATGAATTTATATAAGTTTGATATGAATTTATCTGTGTTTGCTGTGAATTAATCTGAGTATGATATTAATTAAACTGGACTGAGGTGAATTTATCTGAATTTGAAATTAATTTATATAAGTTTGCGGTGCATTTATATTAATTTAATGTGAACTTTTTTAATTTTGATATGAGTTTATATGAATTTATCTGTGTTCGAAATCATAACTAGTTAATAAAAAAGTTATGTCCCATCAATATGAATTTATCGGTCTTTGATATAAATTTATCTGACGAGATTAGGTTTAGTTTGACTATATTTGATTTGAATTTATTTGAATCCGATATAAAATCATCCGTGTCTGAAGTGAATTTAGATAAATTTATTTATGATTTTATTTGACTTTGTTATGGTTCTATCTAACTTTGCTTTTGGATTGGGATGAGTTTGATATCATTTTATATGAGTTGTGTATGGTTCTATCGAAAACTCATCTTACTACATTTAAATTTGACACTAATCAGGGAAAGACGATGAGATGGAATTAAAATTCAAGATTAGATTACATGACACATTTTTTAAACGGTTAAAAGGGTAAATCTGTCATAAAAAAATTTGATGTGGCATGCTCACGGACCACCGCCCGAATTAATCCCATGCGTAAAGGACTTTAGGCTTTAAACAATAATATTATGGACTAGAGATTTTACAACACAATAATGAAGAATCTCTCGCTAATTTACCCTAATATTTACCCATTAACATTTAACCCCCACGGAGAGAGACACAAAATGTCAAAAAGAACCCGCGAAAGTATCTTTCTGCCTTGCCGCCCAAGCATATATAATACAGCAGATCTTAATAAACCCCAAACGGACCTCCTCCTGCTTTTCATTTCATTTCATTGGCCCTTCTCAAAGCTTTCTCTAGTTTTCAGCTGCGATAACAATGGCGGACTCTTCTTCATCATCCATGGAGAAATCTGATGCAGAGAGAGAAGAAATCCTCGATCGAATGCTAACTCGGTTGGCTCTCGCGGACGATTCCAAGCTCCAAGTTCTCCTCTCAAAGATCCTTCCTTATTGCATCTCTTCTCTCTCTTCTCAATCTCAATCCCTCAGAAAGAAGGTAAATCACAAATCTCAATCTCCCTCTTTCCCTCTGTGTTTGTTCTTTGATTTTGAAATGTTTGATCTGTTTTTATTCGGTTTGTTTGAATTTTGGAGTTGCTGATGCCGAGTTTCTTGAAGTTAGGGTTTTAGATGTTTGAACTTGAAGAGAAAAGTTTGTTTATTTGTTTTTAGGATTGCTGATTCTGAGTATAGGGTTTTTGATTACGACCGTCTTAATCCGGCATTGGCGGGTTAAGGTTACAGCCGATGAATATGAGTTTCTTGAGGTTTGCAGTCAATGCCTCAGTCTTGTCGAATTAGCTCATTAGCTCATTAGCTCATGAAGCGATTCAGGATGGTCTATTTTAATCCATTCGTCTTCTTTAGACTGGGGATTGTGTGAGCATTGGGTTGGTCTCTTGCGTGGCTTGTTTTGTTGCCCCGTCGATCTCAGTAATCTTACCTTGTGAGAACGGTTACTTTCATTTAAGTGATTGTCGCTTCCGGCTCAGTTGTTTTCAGTTATTCTTATCACTAATCAGAGTTCAGGAAGGCGGGTTTTTGATTCAGTTTTCCACCTTGACAAGTGGGGTCCCATGATGCAGATTTTGCGTGTAGCACCTGTGGTAGAATCTTCTGTCTTTAATTGTTCCTCCTATAAGTTTAGAGGATAATGGGGACATGTTAAAGGTTGTGCCTCAGTGTGTGGACCTAAGCCTGAGAAAGGAGGGTGGGTGTTGGATGGGCAGTGGGATATTAAAATTTCCCAACCAGTTTTGAGTCTACTTATGTAGGAGAGTAGTACTCAACTTACTGGAATTTCTGGGGAAAGGTTATGGCAGAGGGAGATCAACTATTTGGATGTGATGTGATTTGATTTGTTGGAAGTTTTAGTCTTAGGAATTTATGCATTTAGAACTCTGGAAAACTCACAAATGGGAATATGAAAAAAACCCAGAGAAGTTATAAACTTAGAAACGCGAGGAAATGCTAATATAGTGTTATTCACTCTCACTAATCACAACAAACTAGAGGGCTTCTGATTTAGTTTCCCAAAAAAAAGTTTTTTCCTTTTTTTGGAATTGGGAAAAAACTCTGTTCATTTTTCCACTTTTCCAGTGGCCTCACTAAACATGGAATTTACTGTAGCATGGAAATTTATTTCCACTTTCCTTTTTTTTTTTTTTTTAGAGGGCAGCAATGTATGCAAATGTGCCATTAGTGTTCCTCATGTGAGGCAACAGAATAAAGGGCAATATGGTTAGAGCTGACTGTACTTTTGATCTTTTTGTCGGATGCAGTGTGGTCAATCCAATCTCCTACTATCATCTTTCACACGAACTGCCACTCACCAAATTTGACTATTTTTCAAGTGATATTCACCATTGGTTAAGTCACCCTAATTCCAAATCATTAGATCTTTTGAGTCCCTTAATTGGCAGGTACTCTTATCCAACATTGATATATATATATATATATATATTTTACTGAAACCTCATTCATGATGAGACCTACCCATGATTTCATCCCACCCGACATGGTGATTGCTTTTGGTTTGAAGTGAGCCCCACATAGAGGACTAAGTCTTACCATGGCGCAGTTGGCTCATATTACATCCTACATCATAATAAAGCACAGAAATTTTACTCATTAAAAGATAATTAAATTCACAATTATTTATTCTGACAAGACGAAAGCAATCTGTGTATGCATTGCGCGCATGCATGCATGCATGTGAGTTTGCATGTGTGTGCCCATTGATTGAATCTTGACAGCCAATGTCAAAATTTTTTTTGGATAGGTAATGGAGATCCTTAGTCATGTAAACAAGCGAGTAAAGCACCAACTGGAGATTGGCTTGCCTTTGATGGAGTTATGGACAATGTATCTAGAGGCAAACGCAGCACCTATGGTTAAGAATTTTTGCGTTGTGTATCTTGAGATGGCTTTTGAGCGTACACCTGCAGAGGTTAGTCACAATTTTACTTGAACTTTGTCTGATTAATAGTTTATGCATTTTCTTTTCCTTCAAATAAGAATTGTTGTGGTTGCTATTATTATTATTTTCAAAAGTATGTTTCTGCAGGCAATTGCAATAACTGGATCTTTTGCCACAGGAGAAAGCAAATTTGGCTCCGGAGTTGGTAGCTAATGTTTCAAAATTTCCCCCTCAACATCAAGACATTCTTCTGAGAATTGTTGCGAAGGTATGATCTATTATTACTGTATCCCATATTTTCTCTCTCTTATACTTGGTAATATATGCTATTAATTTGGCTTCTCCCAATCTTTTGACTGAGAATATTTCAGCTATATTACAGCATTGTTTTGTAGCAAATATTACCTTCTAAAAAAAGGAAACAGAAGAAAAAGATCACTTGATATCTGTACAATTTGCCAACATCAGGGGCATGGACCTATCAAATAACTAATTGCAGATCTTTCTTTCACCCCATGTCATATTAAACTAGTTTTTTATTTGACTGTTGGTTGATTCTATTTTCTGTGAGCTGTATACTGGTTTCAGGTGATTGGGGAATGCCACTCAAATCATGTCGATGAAAATATTGTTGCGAAGTACAAACTGATGGATGGTGCTGTGGACAGGCAGATATTTGTTGAATTCTGCCTCCAGACAATTTTGTATCAGCCACCATCTCAAGGGTGCGTTTTCTAGATACTAGATGCCAAGTGGCAATGTGACAAAAAATTATTATTATTATTGTCTATGTAATCCCCGGCTGTTGCTCACCTGGTTTGGTGTAGTGTGCATGAGCCCAAGTCTCTTGTAAACCCACATTTTTTTCTCGTGTAAAACTGAAATAGGTTTTTCATGGTTAATTTCTTCTACAGTGGGAGTTGTCCAGCAGGGCTTTCAATTGTTCAGTCAGATCGTATTACTGGTAAAGTTCCACTGAAAGGTGATCCACTTTTAAACAGAAAGGTAAATTGTTATGAGTCAGTGACTAAGAACATTACGTTTAATTTTTTAGATTATTTTTTGTAATCAGGAGGATATTCTCTGGTTACGTGGTCAGCGGCCAGATTTATTATATAATGTTTATAATTTTTGCAATTTTTTTTAGCAGTTAGGTATGCTAAATGTGATTGTGGCAATGGAGCTAGCTCCGGAGCTTGTTTACCCTATTTATTTAGCTGCTTGTTCGGACAGGTACTCCTTTGCCTAACTCCTGTATGTGACCAAAATTTTAAAATTTATATTGCTTTCAAGAACTTGACAGTTAGATAATAATGTGCTATTTGCTGGATGTCATTCAAGTCAAGAACCCGTTATCAGGAGAGGAGAAGATCTTTTGAAGAGAAATGCTGCCAGTGCCAACTTGGAAGATCCGGACCTGATTAAGAGATTGTTTTTACTATTTAATGGTATCCACCACATTTTCATTGTAAGCTTGTTATTACAATTTTGTTTCGAAAATGGTGACTTGTCAATAACTTAATATATTCCGTTCAAAAAAGAAGGTAAAAAAGAAGCAAAAGAAAAAGAAAAAAGAAGAGCAACTGAGCTATACCTCCAATAATCACAACTTTCTTAGAATACATAAAAGGCATAGGTCTTCCAAATCAAGCTTAACAATTAACTCGAAAACATTCTGCTGGGCGCCTCCACAAGTCAGAAGCAAATATTACAAAACTATCGTCTTTTGCAATGATATTGTGTTTTAAATGACACAGTTCAAACGGAGCTGCCTTTATTTATTTATTTTTTATTTTTGCTCTGGTAAATAACCACACACACCCCCTCCCACACCGTCAGTGCCAGTCAGGGATTGATCCCTGGTTGTTTCCGTGGAAGGGAGGTGCCTCACCACTGAGCTACCAGTGGTTGAAGCTGTCTTATGAAGTCAAAGGGACGTTTATCTATGCTAGGACTTGAATGTCTTCAGAAATACATTTATGGGGCATCTGCAAAAAGTTGCAATGAGTGTAACAATGTTTCTCAAGTAAATTATATTCCACTTCAATGTTTCTGAGAGAGATTGACTCTTTAACAGATTAGTGTTATGTCTTCTTCGAGATTGTTTTAATGGTTCCTTGGGCCAGTGGTGCAAAGTTATGGCCCAGATATACACTTAACAACGCTTGGCTCTTGATGAAGGAGATACTAATAGTTTTATATAATGGTACAATGGAATAACCCATATGTTGACCCTGAGGGAGACCTAATATCACCTGTTAAAGAGTCTAACAGCCCATCTTGCTTTGGGACCTACTCTCTCATGGGCTGGATTGGCTTGAAATGATTTTATTGCCAGTCTCAGTTTCAACGGAATTCTCTAAGGGGCTGTTTCATTATTTCGCCAAGTAGAAAAGTTAAAGTGGGTTGTATACCCAACGACTATATTTTTTACTGAATGTTGTTTGGGGAGCATTTATTGTGGAGAAATATAAGGGTACAGACCACGTGGAGTTTTACTTACAGTAAAAGGTGCATTTATTCTCCTTCCTCAATAATCATCATTCCAGGAGAAAGCAGTTTGCAGACCGAAAGGGCGAAAGAAGAAGAAAAAAGAAAAGGAAAAGAGGGAGAAGAAGAGAAGAAAGAAGAGAGAGGAAGAAGAGAGGAAGAAGAGAGGGGAAGAGGTGTGGAGGCAGCGCTAGGGCAGTGATGCACGTGGTATCCTCGTTGAGGGTGACCTTGCAGTCGAATGTGAAACGCTCCAGAGTGTCTTGGAGATTGAGGTTTTATTGGTTTTGCTGGTACGAGTTAGTATTTGGAATGGGTGGTTTAGGATTTTGTTGGATGTGTGGGATTTTAAAAAAGAATGATTTGGTGGTGATGAAGACCGTCCTCTGTTGCAGCTTGTATTTAAATTATAGGTCTCAGGACTCCATCGTAGGGCCCACATAATGATAATCCGAACCGTTCAAAATGAATGGCATCCCCTCCAATAATATATTCTAAAATTTCATTTCAACAGAGGTGCGTCCCATTGTTCAATTGAGCGCATAATGGAAATGTGATCCATGTCAAGATCGATCAAACTGGCCCAGGACTCCATTGTGGGGCCCACTTAGAGATAATTTGGACCATTCAAGATGAATCACATACCCTCCAGGGATATATGCTAAAATTTCATATCAATACAAGTGGGGCCCACCGTTCGATTGAGCACATGATTGATGATTGGTTGTGTATGTATGATATTGTACAGAAAATGCAGTTTTGAAAAAAATAAATAAATTCACTTTACTGCTGGTGAGTTATCCAAATGCCAAAAAGTAAAGCTTTTTTTCCTTTCTCACTACGATCCAAACATCTTTTTCATTTAACAAAAAAGTGAACACTTTCATTTCACCACTAATTTCCATCTATGTGACATTAACTTCCACCTATTATCCATGTAAATTTACCGAACACTCCTAGGTGAGCTGTGTCCAGGTGCACTAATGGTTGTAGCAGGCTGGACTCGCCCCTGAATCTCACCCCTGGTTATAGCTGGGTCTGGTGATCTTAGCTTTTGTGCTAAAACAGGTAGTTGAAATACCTGTAACTGTAAGTACTGAATCTGGCCTGTCGGCAGCCCTACTGGTTCTTATTGAAACTCCAGTAAATTGAAGTATGGATATATATATTTTTGTACATGGTGTCATGAGACTCCATTCCTATATGTCCCGGTTCTTGCTATCCACTTTGGAATGAGATCTTATTATGGTTATCAGTTCTTTTGGCTGTTTTATTCCTGTAACTAATTCAATATTTTACCAGTGAATAACAAATTTAATACTACATGTCAATATAGTAAATCTGAGATTTTCTTCATTCAGTTGCCAATATAGTACTTTTGCAGGTACTTCTGTAGCTGAAAGCATTGATGCAAATTCAAGGATCAGTCCTGGGAGCTCCACCTTGAGAACTCGACTGATGTCTGTTTTCTGTAGGTCTGTTGCTGCAGCAAATGCTTTTCCATCCACATTGCAGTGCATTTTTGGCTGCATCTATGGTAAACTTTGACATTATCTTGTGATGTCCTATCATATATCTAGATCTGTAACGTACTTTGCATCTTAAGAGACACATACCTATTAGTTAAGATAACTTTCTCTAATCACACTTTCTTTGACTGTAACCACCACTCTGTAAGTAACAGTAGAGCTTAAAGATGCTGCTCTTTGTTCTACTTTTCTATAATTATTCGACATATGGTTGTTAGATGGTCTATGCATCCTAGCCTTCTTAGGACCCAATCTTTAAAAAGAAGAGACTTAAGAGTTAATGATGATTCCCATGTTTTCATGGATTAATATGGATCCATACAATGTTTGCAATGAGGGGCATCTTGGTTGTACACTTCTTTAATGAAATAATCTTTTTAAGAACGTTTAAGATGTTGTATGGGAAAAGTTCTTCAAAGAGAAAGTTACAGGCGAATTGCATGATGGTTGTTAATGATGTTCGATTGACATCATAGCCATAGTCATGGAATTCCTGTTGTTGCTAGCCTCCTAGTGAATTGTTGCCGTGATTGATGGAAGCTTTCACAGCACACTGACTGCAAAAAACTTACATAATGCTTATTCTTTGAAAGAAGCATGCACGATTAGGTTAAGGAGTCCCTCTTAAACTAACATTCAAAACTGAATTAAGTGAATCTGCTTCCTCTGCTAAGGACTCAATTAATAAACCAATGATATTTCAATGCTGCAATCCTCTCGCATTGAGAGCAATCTCAGGGTAGATTCCATTCAACAGCTAGGGGACTGATTGGTAATAGCAAATATATCCAGTCTATTTTCTTCTGAGACTGTCAATTAAAAATAATTGGTTTAACTTGAATATGCAATTCGACATAAGAAAAAAAGAAATCTCAAAGATGTTACTAGTTCAGACAAGATGCAAGCTGATGCAATTGCATGGAGTGGGGTTCACATGGTACCCACAAAAAGGAGAAAAAATTGTGAGACATAATGCCACCAAAGGATTTCCCTGCAAATCCCCTTCTATTAGACTATGCAAGATATTCACCTGCTCAAGCGCGCATGTGCGCTATGCATCCGAAACGCATGTCACCCATAGCCTATGAAAATCAGAGGTAGATACTGCCTCCCTGACGCAGCCAGGGAAGCACTAATCCCAATTGATGTTGAACCCACAATACCCCGATCTTTAATAAGATAGAAAATCAACTTAAACAACGAGAAAAGTAGATTCATTTACCATTGATCGTGAGAATCTACCGTCAATACCTTCGATCCAATGGGAGATACTCAAACCAAGGAGAACGAAAATAGATAAAAGTGCGCACATGCAAGTTTACTCGATTTTTATAAAATATTCTAGACCAAAGACTGCCGACCTCTTACATGGCTTTATATTGCCAAAGAAACAATGAAAACCCTAATGGGCCCGTTTCTTTACTAGAATTCATGTTTGGTGGTTGTCTAGGAATTTCAAATGCTGGCATTTGAAATGCTGCCAAATTCTGAAATTCTAAATTCGTTGTTTCATTCATGGCTTGAATTCCTGCCTGAGAATTTTGAATCCCCTGTCTCCACAAATTCCTTGTTTCATGGCTAGAAAAATTTCTAATTGAAATTCTTGTCACATTATATATATTAAAACAAACTAAAGGGAGGATGTAGAGGGCGCCATGTCAGCACTCAAAATTTCTCCTTTCAAAAAAATATTTATAAAAAAATATACAGCTTCCCTTGGCTTTGAAGTGGGTACACCTCTTCAAATATCCTTCCTAAATATTTCTCTTTAAAATCCTTCTAACTTCCCCTCAAATCTCTCTCTTTCTAATTTGTGTTTATCTTCCTATCTTAATCCTAAAATCAATATCTAATCTTAATACATCCTAAAATCATTCCACACGTGGATGATATCCCCATTCTCTTGCCAGGTAATTTGGGACTCTAGAAAAGAATTGCATGAGTTAAAGACATCTTTTAGGCCTGCTTCTAAAATTGTACCTAGAAAATTTTAAAATTCACACATTTATTGGTCCTAGGCCAATTTTACTCCAATCAGAATCCAATCTTTAGGTTTGATATTTTCTTTGGGTTAAATGTTAGAAGATCTGAATGTATGAGGGTGCTCGCACTGATATGAGAAAGATAACTGGGGCGCATGGGCCCTTCCTCTCTTTCTTATGCGGCACATCCATTCAAATGAGAATGATTCTTTTCTAATGTTCAGGAAACTTAAATTTAATTAATTCTAAAGAGGATCATCAAACGGAGTCCAGAACTGAGTGTCAGCTCGGGAAAAAAAAAAACTGCTAATTCTAATTGGTGGACCAGAAATTCATAATTTTTTCTTGCTAAAAGATGTGCTAAACCCAGGGTGGGCTTGAATCTGGTAGGCCTAACTTGGTCAGCAAGTGGGCTATGTGGGCCCCTAGCCTCTCAAAGACTAGTGGTGTTCATGGGCCGAGCTAGGTGAATCTGTTAGCATTTGTTTTTTTCTTTTTCCTTGGTTGGGACTTGTAATTCTTGAATGTAGCAAGAATACATATTAGATCTGAGTTGATTTCCATTTTTATTTTGTAGAGATAGGATGGCTGCCCACCTTTGGAATAGAAATTTGTACTTGTTATTCAAAGATAATAAATTTTAATATTCAAAGATAATAAATTTTTTTATTTTAGATTTATTTTGTCTCAATAATGTTTCAAAAAAACTCTTAAATCATAGTATGTTTTATTTTTGGCCTGGGCTTAGCACGGGACTTTGTTGCTAGTATGTATTATTTATATGCAGATTCAATTTTAAATTGCCCTCCAAAGTCGAATATGATACATACATGGGCCCCACTCATACAAATCTAGAGAGAGATAAGCTTCTTTTAACTCGACCTGCTTCTGTGATCATTTAGAAAAGAAAAAAAAAATAATAGAAGCCACAAGCTGGCACTTGTATGCTCATCTTTCCCCAATAGTTCATGTGGCACAAACTTGGAGGATCTCCATAATCAAAACCAACTCCACCCCCACCCTCTTACATACAGCGATCCCCTTCAATAAGGTGGGTCTTTTAGCACATCTTAAAGAAAAATGCCACTTGGTGGACGATCACAACAAAAACGAAACAAAAATATCGATGAAGAAGATGACCGTTGAGCTCTCAGAATGCTGTTGTCCCTCTCTAAGAATTCCAGTGCCAAGAGAGATTTCCAAATCCTCCTTGTTAAAGTGGTTTTTCAAATGCTAAGTTTTTTGGGATTTCAAATGCCTGAAATTTCAAATGCTCAGGAATTCTAGCAATGAAACACATAATTCCTGACAGGAATTCTGAATTCCCAGACAGCCTGAGGAGAAACAATGTGGACCCGACGTGGTTTCCAAAATCTTGTCATTCTTGAGCATTCTGTGGAGAAACAATGTGGACTAGACGTGGGCCACTTATTGATGAATCCACCACCCAGATCTGAAAGACTACTCTTGGGAGGCATTATTGTTGCTGGACTTGAGAGGGTTTGGTAAGGCCCACCAATCAAGCCCCTAAAGTTGCTGCATGTAAGGCTCTTCTAAGAGCTTCAGAATTTCTTGAAATTCCATAAAACAACCTGTATTTTCTGTTTCTTCAAAACAGCCCCCGCAGTCATACTTTCTTCAATATCTGGGTTTGTTTGAGGCCTAATAGTTCCTTTGGCCTACTTACAAGTGTGTCCACGCTCTGCATGCTTGATCACAAGTGTCAAATAATTAATCTTCTTGATTTTGATCAATTCATGGGAATTGATCCACCTCCCTCTGGGACAGTCTGTGTGTGCGCAGGTGAAAGTTTTCCATTAGACTATGTAATCAGGCCATCCAAGCCCATATAAGACAAACCATTTACCAATTAGGCCGCGTGACGTTGAACTTGGGCCTACTTGCTGGTCCAACCCACTAAAACCCAGCCTATTAAAGAAAGGAGAAAGAATAAGATTCTACATAGAAAAAGAAACAAAGAAATCTATAGTCCTAAACTAAATAGGCTAGTGACTACCCCCCAAAGTGATATGCATAAGTGAAGCTTGCACAAATCCCTTCGTGCGTGACTTGCACAATTTCTAGAAAGGCGTCCCTGTGGGCCCTATGGTTCAGCTGCAACAGTTGGTAAAAGCCAAAATAATAGCAATGAGATGAGAAAGAAGGGGGAGGAAAGAGAGAGAAGTCGTTAAAGTAAGAACAAGTTGGCATGCTCACTTTTGTGGGAGCCTCTTCCTCTTTGTAAGACTTGGAATTAAGATTCGATACAATTTATCTATTCACAACTAAGGATGGATAAGAAGAGATCTCTAAAGCATAATAGAAGATGACCCATGTTAAACATGGTCTTTATATGTACCATCCTCCATACTTTTTGACACATGATAGTCTCACTTGCCTGAATTTCTGTCCTTTGTATACTCCCTCTAAAGTTGGTGTACAGTTTAGGGACATCAGTGGGCATCTAAACATCTAAATATCTGAATCTCTGATCCAGGGAAATGGGCCGAAAGTTCATTTTTTTTTGTATCCAGTATAAATTCAGGCCTGAATCCATTCGTATAGGATCTAGCAGTTTTCATTCTGGATCGAGATACTTGTGTGTCTGACTGGTATCTGTATCCAGAACTGACTACAACCATATATTAAATACAAGAATGTTTTAAGATTCTACAAAGCTTGGATCGTATTTCTATTTCAGGGTGTGCACGACTTGTATAATTCTGTTGTTCTGCGAAGTTGTAATGTATACTTAACAGATCTATTTTGAGGCCTGTTGATTTGAGTAAAAGCTTATATGAGCCCTACCTGTCTTGGATCAAGAACCAAGTCTTTGATTTTCACTTGATTCTAAATCCGGATCTAATGCATAGGATCAATGTTAGCGGGAAGCGATCTCAATGTGAATAAACCATTGTTTGACCCTGGATCCGATCCTTTTACATTCCAATATTAATGTTGACCATACACTATCCTAGAAACTTGTTAAAATATTTGCCACTGCTTAATAGAAGAGGCTAAAAGCATCGAGATCTCTTCATTTGAAACCTGTCTACCCTCTCTTCTCTATTGCAGAATCAAAGGAGACATCAGAAAATACATGTGAAATTCTGTGTGTACAAAAAATTCTTATTTATTATGTTGTAAAAGAAAATCTAATTTTGAATTATCGCAAACAAATGAAAGCATCGGAAGAAAATTGCAAGAAAATCCAAATAAAAATGAGGAAAACATGTAAAAGGTTATCTTCTTCATTGTTTACTGAAATAACCCAGGCTGATGAAGTGAGAACATTTAAAAGGTTATCTTCTTCATTATTGACTGCAATAGCCCAGGCCCAAGTGGTTTTGCTCAGTCAATTAGGCGTTGGCATATTTCTTACAATCTGAAAATCGAAAAGGTTCATCCAGCGTGTGTACTGGTATAATGAACTAACTATAATATAACAATGATATCACACAATAAACACCTTGAATTTTTTTTGGACGACGTCTTACCCTGTTTAACTATTCAAAAAAGTAAAAAAATCGTACCCTGTTTACATACACCCTTCTTCTGGTTGGAATATTCAATCTCCAACCTTTTCTTTCATTTCTACCAACTGAACCCAGAGGCGGTGGATTTTTTTAATACAAATTTGTTATTGTGGGTATTCATAATAGAAATTCCATCACACAAAAAATTACAATCTAGACTGTGTAGTGCCCATTCAAGTCCAATGTCATAGCCACCCTATGTTATTTTGTTTGGATGCATGGACTACTATTGGTGTTTCACCCCAGCAATGTAACAAAAGCCTCATTTGTAGACCATGGAGCTTACATGTGGCCATTTATGGCCTGAGTTCAAATGTAGGGCAATTGGCAAATGGAGGATTGGTCAAGATCTCATATTTTTCTCAAAAAACAATGCTCGTGTGTGTGTGTGTGTGTGTGTGTGTGAGAGAGAGAGAGAGAGAGAGAGAGAGAGAGAGAGAGAGAGAGAGAGAGAGAGAGAGAGAGAGAGAGAGAGAGAGAGAGAGAGAGAGAGAGAGAGAGAGAGAGAGGCTACAAAACGCCCCAGGCGTTTATTTCCAATGAATTAGGGAAGTGATAGGTTGCTGAGGTGGACTTACGGTTATCCTAGTCATATTTGTTTCCTATTTTTTCTCCATCTTCATGTGAGTTGGCACCATCTCATTGGGCAAAAACTCCCCCTTTTTAAATGTGGAGGTTTTGAGAATTCCACATATATATATATATATATATATCAGAACTGGTGAGCTCTCTTTCAAGAGTCTACTTAATTTCTAATCCGCTTGTTATGACAGGAAGTGGGACCACATCAAGGTTGAAGCAGTTGGGTATGGAATTCACAGTCTGGGTGTTCAAACATGTAAGGACCTCTACTTTACATGGGAGTGTTGTTTTTCTTTATCTTTGACATGTCCTTATGATGGCTTTTCTTCTTTGTCTTCATCATCTTTTGCCTCTGATGATTACAAGGTGTAATTTAAGAAACAGTGGCCCGATGGCAGTGGATCCAGGAGTTATGATGTCTGTTCTGGAGAAACAATGGCCCCGTCTTCTCTTTCCTATAAGAATAAACTTGAAGAAATTTTCTAACATCTGCATTAGAAGGAGAAGGAACATAAACTGGTGGAAGAGCAGAATGAATTAGAGGAAACTCCTCCACTGTTTTAACTTTTCCACTAACCTTCTGGCTCGGGGGTGAATAATAAAGCACATTTTAAAAGAAAGACACATCCATTGTGACAAATGGTCTCTTTTCCTTGCCAAGCAAACAAGACTTGTATTGTTCTTGTGAACTTGGATAACTCCGAAGTATAAACATCACAACCTCATCTGGTCTTTCCCTTTGTTGTTTTGGACTATGGACATAACAAACACAACCAAACCCTTTGAGGCACCACAAGCAATAGTGTTGGAACACAATTTGTGTTAGGAATTTGACCCCCTAAATTCGAGATGGCATGTGATCCAGTCACAGGTGTGCCAAAAGGAACCCAAGACAAGTCAATAAACTTCCTGAATACAACTGCCACCATAGTATACAAGGACTGCACGCTGTCCGACCTTGAATTTGCCAAGGAAAGACTAGTATATTCGATCCAGCCATGTGCTAGGACTCATGCATCGATAACACAACATAATGTAGATGTAATGGCAAAGCAAAGCAATGGAGAAGAGAATGGTAAAATCACACTTTCTTTTAATTTATAAGACTGTCGGCTGTATTCTTCATAGACTCTGGTATGTCATGTCGCTGCCGACCCTTACAATGCTTATATTATGTTATACTTTCTAAATAAATCTCCTACTACAATTAGAAGTCTTCTAGCACAATTTCTAAATAAAAAATAAACCAAATCCCACAAGGTTAAAGGAAATCTGCTGAATTTTCAAAATCTGGGTGTCATTGCTTTCCTGTGCAAATCTGACTGTGGTTCCCACATGGGCCACTTGAAGATGAGAAGCACTCCATGGTCTACAAGGGAACCTCTGGGCGACCCTTATGGTCTGGTTATTTTGTGGATTGGGTTCAACTAGACCCACAGAAACTAAAGCCCTAAATACAGCATGTCCTGGCCCTTTTTGTGGTTCAAATTTTCTGAAAATTTCAAAATAGACCCTATCTTCTCTGGTTTTGGCAAACCAAGCCTAAGGTTAAAATCGATACATGCTTGGGGACTGTTTTAGCTAATCTGGATGATCCAAACATACCATCAATATTCTAATTTGAATTCCCTTTAATTTCAGCACCTTTCCAATAATTCTTTGGATTAATTGTGGGCCTGTCTTGACCTTTCAATTTATTTTTTTAAGCCTTTCATATTGGTTGGGCCCTTATGTAGATGGGTCAAGAACAGTAATCAACCAAATTGTTCGTAATATTTTAGGCCCTGATTTAATGCCAAATCTTCGTTGATTGAGCCATTTACTCCTGCATCAGCATGTGATTAATCTTCCCACCCATTTCTAACATGGCAGAATAAGGCCACTCTGTAGAGTTTTCTCTATTAATTTTTTTTTTCTATTGAACAAGTTTATATGGTCATATTGTTTGGATTGAAAGTTCCTGAAATAGTGGTTCCAATAGAATCCTCTTCCCCTAATTTGAAGACCTTATGAAAAAATATGTTTAAAGCTGATGAAGAGGAAGAACCTTCAAATATTAACATCACCCTTGCACTAAAAACTCACTACCAATACAACAAAAACATGTCAATTTGATCCTACTCTTCAGATAACCCTTTCCTTTTCACATACACAAACCACACCCCCACCCCCTGCGCACCCCCCCATAAGCAATTAATAGGTCATCAACTTACTCCATACTTTGCAGAATGAATTATGAACAGCTGGAAGCTACATTCTTTCTCACACTTCCCACCCCTGGCCTGTTTGGTAATTTACTTGTATAGTGAAGTGAAGAGACGAGATAATAAAGATAATAAGAGAAGAGGGAGTCAAATAAAAAAGTCCTAAATCACAAAAAGCACCTCTTCTTTTTACCAAAAAAGTCAAAAAGCTACTCTCTCATTGCACTAAATGACAAAAAGCCCTCTTCTTTTTACCAAATAAGTCAAAAAGCTACTCTTTCATGGCATTAAATGACAGAAAGCCTTTTTTTTTTTACCAAGTAAAGGGAAAAAGCTACTCTCTCATTGCACTATATGACAAAAAGGCTGTAACTTGAAGAAGATGTGTTTGTTTGTTTGTTTGTTTTTTTTTTCTTTTTTTGTCATTTAGCAATCTTTGATTTGACCCCCTCTTCTTTTCTTTTCTCTTGATTTGACCCATGTAAATTACCCAAACATCCCTGGGGTGCTAACATGAGCAATTATCATGCTGATGTCATCTCTAGGGGGTTATTCAATAGCTAATGTGCAAAATGGGTGCAATAAAGATGAGAATGTTGAAATGGGATGTGTGATAAAACTAGGAAAGATACAATTTGAAATGAGTGCTATGAAGAGCATTTAGAGGTAGCATTCAATAGGTGATAAAATCAAGGGGCTCATTTGAAATGGACACAGGCTAGCAATGGTGTTGTTGATGATAAATTTTTCTATGTCGGTTGATGGCCTATCAAGGAAAGAGGTAGGCCCAAGTGGACATGGATGGAAGTTGTAAGGATATATTTGAAAAAGTGTGACCTGTCCAAGGATTTGCCTCAGGATAGGATAGGATGGTGAAATTGAATTTATGTAGCCGACCCCAACATAGTTGGGGCTAGACTTTGATGATGATGAAGGGGAAAAAAATAAAAAATAAAATAAACCACAAAAACAAAAAAGAAAAAAGAAAAGAAAAGGAAAAAAGAAGAAGTGGAGGACAAAGAATAAAAGAGAAAATAGGAGAGCAATTTAGGCTGGTCGTTTAGTTTGAGGGCAACCAGACCCTTTAATTATTTCATAGAAACACTGATTATCAGCAAGAAACCCCCTTTAGTTTTTAGAAATTATGAATAAGTCGCTGCAGTTTAAAGAAATTACAATCTAGTTCCTGAGCAATGTCAATAAATTTTAACATAATACAGTATTAAGTATCGACCTTAAATTTTATGATGATCAATTTAAGGGCCTCAATGTGTATGGACTTTGGGTTTTGGATTTAGGGGTGGATGATTATAGTGATTCCATTACGATGAGATTGCATGCATGCATGTGTGTGGGTTGAATCCTACAAAAAGATTATCATGAGATTGCATGCATGCATGTGTGTGGATCGAATCCTACAAAATGATCTCAAAAGGTTCTCAAGTCTCAACTAAGAATGATGCAAGCGCCACTAGTTACAAGACTCTATATGAACACCAATCATGAAAGCACAAGTCCTGAAAAAATTTGTCCTGCCACATAACATTTGATGCTCGAACAGATCAACAAACACCTACAACAGCGACTTCTTTAATACTTTTTATGCATTTTATAAACCTACATTGTGGTGTGATTTCCCTTCATTTTCATGAATCACCCTTTGCTGATAATTTTGCAATTATGGCATTCTTCTTTAGGCATCAATGGATCAGCTGAAGTTCATGGGTCCTGTTATATTGAGTGGAATTATCCAATCACTTGATGGACATTCAAATAACGGATCAGGTACTTGTTTCATGGTTGTGCTACCACTCTCCCCCCCCCCCCCCCCCCGCGTTCCTTCCTTCCTTCCTTCTCTCTCTCTGTCTGCACGTGCGTGCATGGGTGCATATGGATGTGGGTGGATGCCTGCGTACACA
The DNA here is from genome assembly GCA_038049695.1 of Cinnamomum chago. Lineage (NCBI taxonomy): Eukaryota > Viridiplantae > Streptophyta > Magnoliopsida > Laurales > Lauraceae > Cinnamomum > Cinnamomum chago. The sequence goes on along the minus strand of CP142453.1, from coordinate 31,267,582 downwards.
CTCTTCCGCAGAAATATATGTTCCAAATTTATATTCGTATTGGAATTATGGATATATATGATCATCAATTTTTCAAAAAAAATAAAAAAAATGTATGACCATCAAGGCTTCCATGAAAATACTAAACCTATTTTGGTTGTGTCAATACCTCAGATTTGATGGCCAGAGATGTCAAAAGATTCGCGTTTCAAGCAATTGGGTTACTTTCACAGCGCATGCCTCAACTTTTTGAGTATTTATCTACAGTAGCATTGGTTCCTGCTTGGTCTTTCTTTGCCATTTTAATACATTGGTGTGAATGATTTTTACTCAATTATTTACAGAGGTAAAATTGACATGGCTGTCCGCCTTTTCAATGCTTTGAAAATGGAGGATCAATTTCTACGTCTCACCATTCAAGAAGCATTAAGTTCCCTTGCTATGGCCTATAAGGTATTTAACTTGCACTTATAAAATAGGAGAATTTCTATTTTATTGTCATTTTTAAAATTTTCATTCTTTCTATTCTTTCTTCTTCATTTTTTAAGAAGTAGATCTCGAGTTTTCTTTATTCCTGTATGGTTTCTAGTGAGTTGTGGTAGTTAAAGATTCACAACTTAGTCAAGTTATTTTTGAGCTAGCTTTTCTTGACTTTTGAGAGAATTACAGGCATCTAGATATATATTTGCACACAAATATAATTCAGAGATTTCATCTGCAAATGAATTTGTGATTTCTTTTGCTGTCTTGTTATTATTATTATTTTTCTAATTTTCTTAATCATTATGATGACTTGGGCAATCCATTTTTAAAAGAAGGGATAAATTGACCAGTTAATCCACCATTTTAGTCTCACCACCAGTAGGTAGGTCCTCCATTTCAAATTGTATTTGCCTGATGTGGTCATCTCTTCAAGTTTGACCTCTTCAAGGTTGTCATGTCAAACTCCTTTCTTTTTCGTTCTTTGTGGATTTGTTTTTTCCCCCTTATTGAAGAATCCCAATCGCAAACAAAGAGGCTGCAACTAAAAAACAAACAGCATTGCGAAGTACAGCTGAATTCAGTCAAGGTAATCTACAAACAAGCACCGGAAATCAAAGACGGACAATCTCCAGAACACTACAAAACAGTGTGGACGAGTTATGAAGCAAAAACTCATGGATCTTCATGCGCAAAACCCTAAGACTAAGAGGGGCTTTTTTCAAAGTTTTAAAAGTCTTCCAGCTGCTGACTGGATTATATATATTTAAACATAAGTCTCAACCCTAAATAGAATCCAAACATAAGATTTAATCCTAGCCATTAAACGACTTCTAAAAGATAGAGAAATAAGGAGAATCAGTGCAAGTCTGGCACATTGTGCAAATAGCGCAAGGTAGGGGTGAGTATTTGGTCGGTTTGGTTGAAATTTTGACCGAACCGAAATATTTCGGTTGAAGAAATTCTTAACCGAACCGACCGAATTATGAGTTGTAACCGAATTCGACTGAATCGAAAATATTTCGGTTAAATTTCGGTCGAAAGGCCATATGTTGGGCTTTGTTATGGGGCCCAAATTTGTTGGGAACATTTCTATAATAAAAAAACCCAAAATATAGACAACTAGCAAATTCTAAATATCCAAAATAAAAAAGATATTAAAGCCAAGTATTCAACAGTTTATCAGTCTTAAGAGTTTATATATTTTATATATCTAAAATACAAACTTTTATATGTATATTAATAAATCCGGTTAATTCAGTTAATTTGGTGAAAAAAATCCAAAACCGAACCGAACTATATTATCCAAATTTGCTGTAAATCTTAACCGAACCTAACCAATTTAACCAAATAACCGAACTAAATAAAAAATTTCGGTTCGGTTCGGTTCGAAACTTCGGTTCGTTAGACAGACGCTCACCCCTAGTGCAAGGGTTTTACTCTCAGTTGGCAGGCCTATTGGGCTGTTTGGGTGAGGTTCCTGTGGCTGCTGTAAAGGCCCGCAGGTCTGGCTCATGAAGGTTAGATTTGGGTTAATCTTGCCTGCTTTTTGGGCTCAATTTCACTGTATTCTGATTTAGAAGTCCTGCTAAGTGACTGATCTGCTAAAACAGCCCACAACTGTGTGTTTTAAGGGACATTTTGTGGCCCAATAGGATCTAAACCCTCTAGGTGCCACATGCACGATCATAAGCTGCCAAATTCAGTTTGGGCCACTATATGATCTTTTTGCACCAAATCCATAGTTGTCAATTCCGTTCTGGTCCACTTTCTGGTTTGGTCTTGCAGTGGAACGTTCCAGCGTTTCGATCAATTCTGGTGTTCAATCCCAGAAACATGCATGAAAAATGTAAAAAAAAAGAACTGTACCTAAAATTGAAAAAAACTAGTAGAATGCTAAAATAATACTAAAAATGCATACTTACATCATTTAAATTGAACTACACTCTACAATTGACTATTTCTATTTTTCGCTGTGGCTGTATGAATGAAACATGTAAACTTATCAAACCTACTTAATAAATATAACAAAATGAAACTTTAGGGGGCCTTTTCATTGTTTTCGGAATGGGCTGGAGTTAGGCCAGAATTTGGGCCAGTACTGGGCCCGCAACGAGGAATGGACCGGAAGTGGGCCTGGAATCTTTCGGGGGGGGTGGGGGGCAATTTCATTTCTCCCCAGGCCAATTTTTGAATGAACGGAATGGAATGGATAACTTTGATCAAATCAGACTGCTGCGAATCACTTATCTTCTTTAGTGTGCTGCTTATGCTTCTGCAATGCTGTTGATCTTCGCCTCTGAGTGACCTACAGCTGTTCCTTGTGGTTGTGTATTTTGTGTTGGTAATGCATTGTTTTTTTGTGTTGGTAATTTATTGTTTTTTCATTCTCCTTTTTTATAATGCCCACTGCTATTGCATCTGAATCTTTCTTGGCTGAACATTAGGGTGCTCCACAGTCTGTCTTTGATGATCTGGAAAAACTTTTATTGGAAAACTCTCAAGTGGTAAAAACCTCTTGCATTTGTGTTCTGTTTCATATTTAAGAATGACCTTTTCATTTTCCCTTCTAAGAAGAGGAGCTATTTTTAATAATAAAATTTTCATTTTGATGTTTACAAGGAGCAAAGTGAAGTGAGGTTCTGTGCTGTGAGGTGGGCGACATCTATATTTGATTTGTGGCATTGTCCAAGCCGGTTCATTTGTATGCTCGGGGCAGCTGATTCTAAGTTGGATATAAGGTCTTTACAGCTTCTTTCCAGTATTTCTTTTCCTTTTTCAAGTTTTGAAGAGGAGCTATCTTTATAATTTTTTTAACCCTATAAATTTCAAATTATGTCATACTTTATATTCACATATATGTTTGTAGTAAACCTGTTTTTATTCTAGTCTTTGAATAATTTTGTTAGCTCATCTTCTACATTAGTGTGCTAATAATTAGCTGTATGTTTCTTTGAATTAGTGCCTTGTACTTTTGGTTATTTTATCATTCTGACTTGTTCTTTCAGTTTTATCCTAAATCTTGCATGGATTGTCATATTGCATATTTGTTCATATAGATGTTTTGGACGTGGCCTGTTCTTTCCTTTCCTTTTTCTTTCCTTTCTTCCCCTGAGAGTCTAATAATTAAATAAAGAGGTCAAGATCCTCACCAGTGCACATTGAAGTTCAATGAGGGGTTGATGACAAGCTGGTTGAAGGAAGGAAAGATCAGAAATAATAAGAACATAACTATCCGATGGACCAAATTTCACAATATATTTTGGAGGAGCAGTTAGAAGCTTCAATTACGGATCTTCAGTCCTGATTTCCAGAAGCTAATCCCATTTCCTAAGTGCCTCAAAATGAGTTCATCTTTGGGGATAGATTGGAAAGTACAATAAATTTACAATGCAATAGATTTTCTTTAACCCATGGTTTTAGGATCCATTGGGTTATCTTGACCCATTGGTTAGACCTGACCTATTGGGTTGACTAGTGTCTTTACACACCCCTCAAGCTCTTGATGGCAGAATGTGAGTATTGAGAGCTTGGAGACTTGTTGCAGAAACTGGGGTGATGGATGACTCTTAATGAAGAAGTCAACATAGGGGCTAAAGAAAAGTTTTACAGTGCCTTGTTTGACATGATGATGATCGAAATGATAGTTTCTCAACATGCTTGGTCTGTTTGTGAAAGACATCAGTGAAAGAAATTTTGATGGCACTGCCAGTATCAACGTAGACAGGGGTAGGTGCAGAAATCTTGACCTCTAAATCAAGAAGCAACCAATAGAGCCAAATAATTTCACTAGAAGTTATCATGATTCGGTCTCAGGAGTATTAATTCCAATGCAGGTTGTGTTTTTCTCTTACTGTTTGAGGACAGGACTATTATTAGTAGTAATTTAACAGGCATCCTCACTCTCGAGCATTTTCTGCATCAACATTTCAAAATGAAGGATCTTAGTCTCTCCTGTGTTTTTTGGGAATTGAAGTGCCTTATGCTCCAAAAGGATATCTTCATTCGCAGACCAAGTATTGAAATGATGTGATCCAGATGGCTTGCTTGACATATACAAAGCTGGTTACTACCCCAATCGAGACTAACATGAAACTGCAGACCATTGATGGTGTTTTTCTTTCCAATCATCTGGTTGGTTGCTTCTGAAGGAAAAAAAAATAAAAAAAACGAAAAAAATCAGATTGGTGGAAATCACATGAAAACCAAAAACTTAAGTGCACAGTGGTCCATGGGTTTTCTTGAATTTCTCAAGATCCACGAGGAATAGAGGGCTGATATTTGACCCCATAGCCCTTTTTGGTCTTTTGAATAGGATCAATGGTTCGGATCTTGATCTAGGGGCCTAAAAAACCCAGAAACTCAGATATAATGATTGATATTTTTTCAAAAATATCTCCGAAATGGTAATGGTAGTGAATCAACATCTCAAATTTGACCAACTGGCGGTCATGAATTGTGAAGCATGTATGCATAAAATCGGTGTACGAATCCATATCCTGGGCGTATCGGACACGGATATGCTGGATACACGAAAATTGTATCTGATTTTTTTTTTTTTTTTTGGGAATTTCGGACATGTGCGGGACACGTTTTAAAAAGAGAAACCCATCGTGGTGGGCTTGAATCAATAAGAAAAAGAAAGACGAGGTCGGAGAGGGGAAGCAGAGAAGTGAAAAAAAAGAAAGGAGAGAAAGTACCTTGCACCGGGGCTTAGGGATTTGCAAGACAAGAAGGGAGAGCTCCGACAGAGTTGGCGGCGGCAATTGGGGGAAGGAGAGTTGCAGGGTCTGATCGAGGTGGATTTCGTGGCGGAGTTTGAGATTGCGCGGCCGACGGGGAGGTACTCGCGGGTGGTGGAGGTCTTCTCTTCGTTAGATTCTTCTGTTCGCCATCTCAGAGATCTTCGTCATGTTCTCCTCTTCTTTCTTTCTCCCCCCCCCCACCCCCCACCCACCTACCTTTTTTTTTTGAGATGTGTAGGTCTAGGGTTTGTATTGGGTTTATATCGAGATGATGTTGTGAATGAGTGGTTTTGCTATTTGAATTGATCATTTCCAAGTTTGATTTGCAGCATTTTTTATTTATTTATTTTAAAGATTCGATTTTGTTGTTTGATTTGGTTTTTGGAAGAAATGGATGATTTATGGAGGGCAAGGTAGGGTTTTGATTGATTGAAATGGTTTTAATGATAACAAGTGTGTTTTGTTGATTATAGTTGCAGTAGTTCCTCAGAGTGTCCAATTTTTATGGAAATGATTAATGGTCTGGAATCGGCTGTGGGGGTATTTTTCATGACCGGATTTGTGAGGATTTGGCCATGAAACGATCTGTTTGTTGATTCCTGATGTAGGATTGTATCAAACTATCAATCATTGTTTTCCGATTTTTCTGTTTCAGATTAATGTTATTAGGAGAAATGATCAGATCTTGACATCTCAGATTAGTGTGATTTTATTTCCCTCTTCCGCTATCCTTTTCTTTTTTTACTGTTAGATTATCCTTGTTTGTTTGGAGTTATTTTAGGTAGCCTGACGGGGCCAATATTTTGTGTTTCTAGCAACTAAAGTTTAGTCATATGGATTCTAGTACGGGTGGTAGTCTGTCTTCTCTAGCTATTGAAGAAGACGCTCACAACCCTCTTTGGAGGTATGTTACAAAACAACAAAAACTTGGTGATGGAGGGGGAAATGTGTCGTGGCAACCATCAAACCAAGAAAAGCTCATACACAAGGGTGAGGGCTCATTTGATACACGAGCCCGGTCATGCTGTTGTATTCTTTCCAAAAGTTAAGAGCAATGATATTGCGGAGATGAAAAGGTTAGAGGAAGAATGCAACGAGAGATTGAGGAAAAATGCACCCAAGAAATTATCATTGCCAACTTCTACTGTGGATTATGATTTAAAAAAAAGGAAGGCTAGTGGAAGTGGAAGTGATAGTAATACGGCTAGAAGTCATTTAACTTGAAGTTGCGTGACCAAATGGATGCGGAGATTGCTAGGATGTACTATGCATCTGGCGTACCATTTCACCTAGAAAGGAGCCCTTATTATGTGAGTTGTATCCAATTTGCCGCAAACAATGCTCTTGCAAGCTATGTGCCACCTGGGTATGATAAGCTAGGGACAAGTCTACTCCAACAAGAAAAGGCTCATGTTGATAGATTGCTACAACCAATTAAAGGCACGTGGAAAGAAAAAGGTATAAGCATTGTGAGTGATGGATGGAGTGACTCACAGAGGAGGCCCTTGATTAATTTTATGGCGGTGACGGAAAGTGGGCCTATGTTCCTTAAAGCCGTGGATTGTGCTAGTGAAAGTACTTCATTTACGGTTTGTTGAAAGAAGTGATAGAAGAGGTTGGTCCCCAAAATGTGATTCAAGTGATGACTGATAATGCTAAGAATTGTTCGGGTGTGGGGCATCTCATTGAAGCACAATTTGAAAATATTGTTTGGACACCATGTGTGGTTCTGGTTCATACACTCAACCTTGCCTTGCAAAACATTTGTTTGGCAAAGAATATTGAAAACAATCAACTAACATATAGTGACATCCTCCTATTCTCGAGCAAGAAGAGGACACGCCCGGTCAAGGCTTTCGGTTTTTCTTATACACACATATGCCGGTTGGCTCTTTCGCTTCTTCTCTTTCGGTTCCTTTGTTTATAAAAACATATCCGCTGGCTAACGGGGGAGGTGGCCAATTCAGTGTCATTGGATCATGGACTTGGCTGAAGATGTCGTGTTTGTTAAGAACTTTATCATGAATCACTCCACGAGATTGGCTATTTTTAATGAATTTGTCCCTTTGAAGTTGCTTTCGGTTGCAAGTACATGTTTTGCTTCAGTCCTTGTCATGCTTAAAAGATTCAAGCTCATAAAAGGTAGTCCTCAAGCAATGGTTATTCGTGAAAGGTGGAATTCCTAAAGAGAGGATGAGAAGGAGAGAGCCATGGCTGTGAAAGAGTTTGTGTTTAGATGATATTTGGTGGGACAAAATGACTTACATACTTTCTTTTATGGCTCCTATATAGGATATGCCAAGGGTTTGTGACACGGATAGGCCTTGTCTTCACTTGGTGTATGACATGTGGGATACCATGATAGAAAAAGTGAAGCGTGCAATATATAGGCATGAAGGAAAGAGACTCGATGAGACATCTTGCTTTTATGAAGTGGTGCATAGAATTCTTGTGGATTATTGGAACAAGAACAACACTCCTCTCCATTGCTTAGCTCATTCACTATATCCAAGGTGACTTCTAGTTTTGAAGTTTTTTTTCCCCCTCTTAGTCTTAATCATAAACTTATTCTCAATTCTTTTTTTTTTCCCTATTCAAGGTACTATAGCGAGCGTTGGCTTCATGAGGATCCTAGTCGAGTTGCTCCACATAGAGATATGGAGGTTGCTAGAGAAAGAATGAAAATCCTTAAAAAATATTTTCCTAATTCGGAGGAGCGCAAAAGGGTAATCACAGAATTTGCTGATTTCTGTAGCAAGTCGGGAGAGTTTGCGGATGTTGATTCCATTCGTGATCTTGGTGGGTCACCTATGGTGCGCGTGCACCTTTGCTTTAGACTCTAGCTTTCAAGCTACTTGTGCAACCTTCTTCGTCGTCATGTGCAGAGAGGAATTGGAGTACTAATTCCTTTGTGCACTCGGTGAGAAGGAATAAGATGACACCAAAACGTGCTGAAGACTTGGTTTTCATTCATAGCAATCTTCGACTTCTTTCAAGAAGAGCTGCACAATATATGAAAGGAGAAACCAAGATGTGGGATATTGTTGGAGATGCTTTTGATTCGTTTGAGGATGTTGGAGAGCTTGAGATTCCACAACTCTCTCTTGATGAACCGGAATTGGAGGCCGTGCTCTTTCATGAAGATGGTGATGATGGTGGTGGACCTAGTGGTCAGGCCATTGAGGTTTAAGTGGATGCACTGTCTGTTTGTTTGGGTTATTATATGCTTATGTTTTTTTGTAGTAGTTGGTGAAACTTGGATTTTGAACTTGGAAGTATCAAATGTATTGTTTAATGAAGATTAAATCAATGAAATTGCATATTTTATGGCTATTTTGATTAAAAAAAATGTTAGATTTTTATTACAGTCATATAAAAAATATTAAAAAAAAAATTCAATGTATCCCCAACGTATCGTATCCTACTTTTTTGAGAAATGGCATATCTGCGTATCTGTATCGTATTGTATCCGTGTCCCGTGTCCGTATTCGTGCTTCATAGGTCATGGAGAGAGCCAGTGGTTCGTATCAATATTTTGGATCCCATAATTAAAAGAAAGGAAAAAGAAAAAACAGACCTGTGGAAATTGTGTGAAAAACCAGTCAATTCAAACATGAGTTCATCAATGGCCCCCTGATTTTTTTTTTCATGAATTTCTCGAGATCCATGGGTAATCAAGGGCTAAAATTTGATCCGATTGCCTACTTGGTCTTTTGAATAGGATCAACGGTCTGGATCTTAATCTAGGGGCCCATAGAATCAAGAAATTTAAATCTAATGGTTTACGCTTTTTCACAAATATCTCGAGATCTATAACGAATCAATGACTTAAATTGACATGGTGGCTGCGCTTGGGCTTCTGAAGGCAGCCAATGGTTTGGATCAAGGATGAAAATAGCGGTAGACGCCTGCCGCCAAAACGCTACGAAGCGGGCGATACGTAGCGTAGCAGTGCGATTTGAAAAAAATCGCCAAAAAAATATGAAAAAATTCCAGAAAATCCAAAAAATTGTAAAATGAAAGAAAATGTATATATATATTTTTTGCAAAAGTAACTAAGGTAAGGGGGCGTAGCGGTCTCCTCACTGTATGAAGTCTTGTATCGCCATATAAATAGAAAATAATAGTAATGATTATTTTTTTCACATGTGTTCATGTTGCTTAGTTGTACTAACTTAGAAACTAATGAAAGGCTTATAAAAGAAAAAACTATGTCATGAAGTCAAGACTTAAGAGTACCTAGAGAAAAAAATATATCTACCAAAGGGGGTGTCTAATAGGATGTACTTAGAGAAGAATCATTGAGAAGAACTCTCTATATCGACTGTAATTCGGCGAGATCATATGCTTTTTGGTGTTCTTTTAAACATAAAAGGGTAGAAGAATTGTGTAAAAATGTTATGTGGAGAGAAAAAGAAAAGAGATAAGTCTTATTATGCATTTAAAAAAAAAATTGGAAAGTAAGAATTTTTCTCGCCCCGTAGCGGTCCTGTAGTGGACGTAGCGGCCGCTACGGGTGTGACGCCCGATAAATCGGCCGTAGCGTAGCAGTGGCGGCCGATATAGCGTAGCGGCCGCTATTTTCATCCATGGTTTGGATCATCATTTAGGGTCCCGTATTTAAAAAAAAAATGAAAAAACCGGACAAGGTATGGTGTCCTTTATTTTCAATGATGTCTATGCGCTTCAGACCTCCGTGTCTGTATCATATCTGGCCCCTTTTTGATGCTGTCCAATATAGAGATATTACATCTTCATGAGTTTTAAAATAGAGGTTGGAAAAGTGGTTCCCAAACGGTCTAAATCCGTTTTGAACCAGTCCTTTGAGATTTAGAGGGAAAAAGTAGAGATGCAAATAGAGGTGGTTTATTGGTAGAAGATGCAGCTGAGAATAGATCTTGGAAAGGATCAAGAGAAAAAAAATTGTAGAGTTGTCTAGAGAAAAACAAGCAGATACTGTGTAATATGGAATAAGTTCAAGAGAAGTGATAGTGCTTGAAATTCACAATCTATTTGCTTAAGGATCATAGCAACTATATCCTTTCTGTTCAATACCATATCCCAAGCATACACAAATGGAGGACCTGGGAGACAACTTGGTACTTTCATGCTTTGGTAAGTGAACAATACGGATGCAACTAAAGACTTTAAGATGTAAGAAATCTTGTTTAAACATGAAACAATTTCTCATAAGGGGACAGGCCCAATAACACAGTAGATGGTGTTCTATTTATCAGATAAATAACAGTCAAAGCAGATTCTCTGCAGAAACTCAGAGGTATATGATAAGTAAATTAAAGATCTTGCTGTTTTGATTACATTTTTGTGTTTCCTTTCAGCAATGCCATCTTCTTGTGGTGTCGCTATGTAGGATGTTTGGGCTTGTGTACCTTTGTCAGCAAGGAAGGCTCTGAATCTGTGATAAATGTATTCTCCTCTAGAATCAGACTGGAACACTTTAATTTTATTTTCAAATTGGGTGGCAATCATGTGTGAAAAAGGAACAAAAAGCAACAATATATAGAAAAAAATAGTTTTATTTGTTAAAAAAAAATAAAACCAAGTGTAACGAGTGAAGCCATCAACAAAAGAGAACATAATAAAAAAGCCACCTTTTGTAGGAGGCTGTGAAGCTGGCACCCAAATATCAGGTGGATAATGGATTAAATCAAACAATGCATGAGTAACAATTGTAGTTTTATTAAAAGGGAATGCATATCATTTGCTAAGACTACAACCAATACATTTAGAAAGGTCTATAAGTAAAATATTTCTAAGAGAACCACTGGAGAGTAAAAGCTTTGTTTTATTTAAGGACAAATGCCTCAAGCGAGAATGCCAGAGTTCAATTAAGACTGCTAAAGTAACCAATGCTGCTGATGAAGTAGGAGAGGAAGATGTAGAGAATGTAAGAAATAAAGGCCTCCTGACCACCACTTGTCCCAATTTGCTTCAAACTATAGTGATATGCAAGTGGGCCCCATAAACAGATAAATAGTGATTGGGCACTGTTATGGGGTCGACTGAGAGGATTTCTTTGGAAGAGATCTTCCTTTCAAGATCTGTGGAAGATATTCTGGCAAGACGTCCAGCAGTGGAAGATATTCTGCCCCTGGTATGATGATGCAGCAGTGGGCCCTACCAGACACATGCAATGATCAGATGGTGACTGGTGAGTAGATTAGACCTCTGGTTTTGATCAAACTCGTTCATCAGTTGGCAGAATGAGCCCTTTAAAAACTATTCAGATCCCCTTGGGCTCTGATACCATGAAAGAGAACTAAATAAAGAAAGGAGAAGGATTTGAGAAGAGGAACCCTTCGTTCCTTTGCATTTTATTCCTTTATATGACAATGGCCTTGCCATGTTTATAACTGACTATAATCAAGGAGATCAAATCTAGGAACTAAATTGGGATGTATGATCAATTTACAATAGAACATTTTTCTTTTTTGACCCATAGTTTGAGGACCCTTTGGGTTATCTTGACCCATTGGGTTGATCGGTGTCTTGACAGCCCCCTCAAGCTCTTGATGGGAGAGTGTGAGCATTGAAAGCTTGGAGACGAGTTGCAAGAACTGAGGTGATGGATGACTCTCAATGAAGAAGTCCGCTGCTTGGTCAGCACAAGGGATAGAGAGAAGTTCTGTAGTGCTATTATTGACATGATGATGAGCGAAATGACAGTCAATCTCAACGTGCTTGGTTCGTTCGTGAAAAACGTCTTATTTTGCTTAGGAGTCAATTAATTTGTTAGCTTGTTTTTGGTCCGAATATAACTAGGAGTCTAGGATGCTATTCCTAGTGTGAACAGTCATGTGACAATAGGAGGATTCAATTGAGTTAGAATTAAATGTCTGAATAAAGAGAAGGGCACTTGAGTAAGGCTAACTCAATTCAGTCTTTTTATCAAATAATGCTATACATTTCACGAGCAATCACTGGGGAATTGCTGTTGCTTAGCTCCTGGATTCAATTTAAGCACTATGCTGCTGATTTTGATGTAAGGTCCCAAACGGTTTGGGGGCGCGGCATTCGTGATCCATAGATTCCTGGTTTCATTGGGTATTGCTGATCCAAAACTCTAGCTCTATACTGCCAAAAAATTATCAAGAAATTACCATTCAAAAGTAAAACAAAAAAGATAATTACGAAAATCCATGGCCAGTCGACTGCAGCCTGTGTTCTCAGAATTGAGATCAATTTAGAAAGTTGGAATCTCATACTGCAAGCTGAACCTGGATGGTGATTCTGTAATATGCAGAAATTCTCTTACTCTGCTGTTCACCAGTTCGGAATAACTGCTCTGAACCTCTTGTTTCTTATTGTATTGACTAGTGTAAACTGTTCAATGCTAACTTGACAATTGACATGCTGTCTGAATCAATCAGTACTACATTCTAGTCAGATAATTCATTTTCCCAGATTTGTTAGAAAATAGTCCCTGTGCTAGATCACAGACAATTGGCTGTTTTAATTCTTGGCTACTATCTGACTAGTGTGGTGTCTATTGGATATTGGATTTACCGTCCATTTTCGGTCCTGTGAATCATTACGTGCATCATAATTTGGTAAAAGAATTGATTGGACATTCTTGGATTCATGACCACCTGGTGTGATGTCACAAGGATACTGATGCAAGGAAGTCTGAAGTGTGATTCCAAGGCTTCTTACATTAGTGATCCAAGGGTGTGGATGTAGAACCAAAGCGTGGATAAGTTGATCCAGTGGTAAAAAGGGTTGTTGAAGGATGAAGCAATCCAACTGGTTGTCTTGGTGATTCAATAAGAATGATGGGGATAATAATAATCGATATGATCTGATGATGAATATGTGAAGGGTTCTTGAATGCTGATCCTGATGGTACGATGTGTAGATAGTTAGGATGCTCTCGCATCACTGACCATGCATTCGGGTCCCATGACTATGATAAGGAGCTCATTACGAGGCCATCTCTTTTGAGGTCATCCCCTTGTGGAGGGTTTTGTTTTAGTGGCTCGCCTACTTTACGGCCCTCAATCGGCATTTATATCCCTGTATTTCTTTGTTTTGGTTTTTCTATGGTTTTTTTATGACTTCACAGTGAGCCAATTTTAGAATGTGATTGCAGTCTGGTTTTAGCTCTGTGCTTTACTTATAATTGACAATTTGGCTTACATGTACTTTTGATAACCTCATTATGCTCTCAGGGAAATGGTACTTTCTGGTCTCTTTCCAATGCTGGATGAGGGGCAAACTTCTAGCAAATATAATTACAGTGAATATCCTAAACTGAAAGATATGCTAGACTATATCTGTAAACAGCAACCAAAGGTGTTGGATTCAACCGAAGTAAGGGAGGAGAAACTTCTTTTCCCATCAAAAATGTTTGTAGCCATGATTAATTTTTTGTTGAAGTCATTTGAGGAAGATGTTAAGCGAATTGCCTCAGAAGGAACATTCGTACTTCAATCTTCAGTTGTAACAATGTGTCTATTACTAGAACATGCCATGGCGTTTGAAGGTTCTGCTGAACTACATGCAACTGCTGCCAAGGCAATCATTGCAATTGGATCTCATTTTCCAGAGGTCAATTTATTATTTCTGTATGATTTATTATCCCGATTCCTCCTGCTACTCATATCTGTTTCTCACCTATGTTCTTTTCTCTCCTTAGTTGATAGCATCACGCTATGCAGGGCGGATATCATGGTTAAAGCAACTATTGGGTCATGTGGACTCTGATACTCGTGAATCTGCGGCACGTTTACTGGGAATAGCTTGCTCTTCTCTTTCTACATCCATAGCATCTGAACTTATTTGTGAGCTTGTCTCCACAGTTAATGGAACCCACAGACTAAGGTTTGTAAACATTGCGAATAATGGATTTGTTCTGCATTTTATGTTTCCAAAAGTCAAAAGCTGATGAATTCTATTTATTTAAAATTAACACAAGACCTTCCCCAGATTTGAGAGTCAACATGGGGCATTATGTGCCATTGGATATGTTATAGCACAGTGCACGACAGGGACACCTTCCGTAAGTCATACCTCTATACATATGATAATTCATTTTTTTTCATTTTTAGTAATTGCAACATTCTGCACATGGTGCGCCTATGTCATGAAAATGATGCTTGCTTTCATTAAACTTGACATACCATCAGAAATTTGTTTGGTCATTGACATGCTAATGCCTAGACAGAGATTGCTTTTTGAAGGAATGACGTCCTGTGCCTTCTGCCAAAAATTGAACTTTCTTGCTTTAGAACTTTTTATCTGGAGTTGTAGAGAGAGAGAGAGAGGGGGGGGGGGGGGAGATTCTTGCCAGCTGAATGGCAGTAGGTCAAATATGTTTCTTGCTTTTTCCTTTTTGATCTTTAAAACTCAACATAAATCCTAAAACCTTGTTTGCGACCTCCACTCCCTTGCTAAACAAAGAAATGGGGAAAGAACCAATATGTCAGCCATGATTGAACTGATATTTTACCGTGTCTTGGTCTCAGCACAATGAAATATAACATAATATAGGTCAAAATATTCATTTCATCTACCAAAATATTGGTATTGACCGATATATACATTGCAACGGTCATTAGGGCAGGAGAGAGAGAGAGAGAGAGAGAGAGAGAGAGAGAGAGAGAGAGAGAGAGAGAGAGAGAGAGAGAGAGAGAGAGAGAGAGAGAGAGAGATGTCTGCATGTGCACTTACAAAAAAAAAGAAAAAGAAATAAAAACAAGGGTGAAAGAGATTGAGCCTGGTTACAGGGAAAAAAGAATTTGAAGCATGATTACAAAAGGGGAAAAAAAAGGAAAGAGACCAAGATTGACTTACCTGTGGCTCCTATAGTAGTCGAGACACCTGCAATTGCTCTTTCTCTTCACCCATCGTTCTCTTCTCCTTCCCTATCACTTTTCCCCCTTTTCTCTTTTTTGAATCTTCCGGTTTTGAGTCTTGGCCGATATCAAATCCCGTTGTGATTCCCATCACACCTTCAGCATCTGCCACATCCTCATCAAATTTATCCTTTCCTTTTGACACCCCCTAAGTGCATAAAGGGTTGATTTATTTTGAGTGATTTAGTTTTTTTTTATATATGGGCCGTTGTGGGGCCTACAAAATTTATAAGTTCATACTTGGAAGTTTCTTTAATTTTTATTTTATTACTTGTGCTCTGACCGCTCATGGAAAATCTAATCAGTTAAAATAAATGGCTCCCTCTTGAATGAACCCTCCATGAATTTTATTCCAATTGATCACTTGTAAAAGCTGTAAATAAAATATTAAGATTAATCAATTGGCCCTCAACAATTTTTATTCCAATAGGCCCATTGTCAAATTGATCACTTATTAAATATGCGAATAAAATATTAAATTCAAGCATTTAACAGGGACCACTCCAACAGTGAGCCCGACTCCAATTATAGTGAAAATCTTAATATAAAATATAAGAGATAAAGTTATTTTGAGTGATTTTGGTTCTAGGTATGGCTTACAGCCTAGATTGATGGATTTATGATTTATATGAAAATACGTAGAGATTCGGCACTAAAACTTTAAGATAATTTGAGAAAACATAAAATTTTGACTTTAGATAATTTGATAAGAAGAAATCTGTTTATAGTAAATGTCTGTCCTATGTGTATGAAAGACGAGGAAACGGCGCATCACTTGTTGATTCATTGTCAATTTGCTAATAAAATTTGGAATGATGTGATTAATTTGTTTGGCATGGAGAGGGTTATGCCTAGGGATGTGGAAGATCTTTTTATTCGGCAACGTCATGGATGCAGGCTTCTCGTGGTAAGATCCTATGGAATTAGTGTTTATGCTATTTTATGCAAGATTTGGTTTGAAAAAAAAGTAGTCTATGGGAATAAAAGTAAATCTGTTGAGGAGATTGTCGAGTCTGTTGTTAGGACTGTTTCGGAGTGGGTGTGTAGAAGAGAGGAGTTCATTGGGGTTTCTTTGGAAGATCTCAATAGATCTTGGGCTGCTTTTTAAAAGGGGAGGTCGCATGCAAAAGTCGGGCATTATTACCATTGGATTTGTCCTCCCTTTGGAATACTTAAAGTTGAATTTTGATGGAAGTTTCTTACATTTTGTCAAGAGAGGAGGTTTTGGAGGTGTGATAAGGGATTGGCATAGAAATGGTTAGGAGTTTCTTTGGGCATATGGATGCATCTGATGCCAATGAAGCCGAGTTGGTTGCTCTTCTGATATGTTGTTGTGAATTGTTTAAGTTGGGAGGCTTTATTGCTATTATTGAAGGTGACTCCTTTTTGGCTATTCAGTGGAGGCCATTCATCCTTGGAGGCTGGCAGATTGGGTGGAGGGGGTGCATGAAAATTTGAGAAGGCTAGCTGCTTTGTTTCATCATACTTTAAGAGCAGTAATTGTTTTGGCGGATCATCTTGCATGGGGAGGAGTCTTTCACAATTCTCTTTCATTTTATGTTTAGTTTCTTTTATTTTGTGTTGCTTTTTTAGCGTGTAATTTCTGCTCAACTGTTTTTCCTTCCCTGTTGTCTCGTTTTTCTTTTGGTGAATTAAATTTTTTTACTGTTATAAAAAAAAAAGCTTAACAGATTTACCAGTCAAAGATGAAAACAGTGATACAAGATGCTATGACTTATATTTTGATTTATAATTGTTATGAATGGGAAAAAAAAACATTGTTTTCTAGCATTTTATAATATTCTAGTATTTTTTCAAATTTTTTTGGGGTAAAAAAATCATGCCATGACAATCGGAACAGTGTTAGTTTTTGGGGTAGGCATAGATACTGTGATTTTTATTCGTGGTTTTTTTTTTATTATTTTTTTTTATGGGTAAGGGGTGAGGTGGGGGGTTGCTGGACTCGTAGTGTCAACATTTGAACTTCCGTGTTTCTATTGAAGAGAAAAGCAATTCCGATGCTCACTATAAGAAACGCTTTTTGCAGTATTATGGGAAATCAGTTGCTTTTTGAGACTTAGGAACGGACCACACCAATTGATATGTTACTTATAAAATGAATTAACAACAGAATTATTTTTTTATGTTTTCTTTTTTGTCATTGTTAATGGGAAAAGAAGTGCGGCAAAGCAATTGCCGATATTATCTATCTACCCTCACTTGCCCCCCTTGGAAAAAATCTTTGCTCTGACATTGGATACCAAGTTGTAAAAGATGGATAGAAGATAGAAAAATGAAAAAAGACAGGAGAGAAGTGGGAAAGAATTTAAGGTAACTATTTAAGAAAAGCTTAGTTGAATGGACTAAATTAAATGCATTAATAACCTTTGAGTAACATATATAAGGAAAATGCTCTTTGCCACACATTGCATGAGTGTTGCGCTAAAATTTAGTCTATATACTTTCTGCGCACTTGCTGTCGTTGTATGTTTGCAATTTTGCATTACATCTATAATTTTCTGTTATGAATCGTTGGAGTAAATTGTCTTTTGTTAAGTTGGAAATATTGTGCTCGACTGAGACTTTTTGCTCTTGTTGTATTGTGGCTTGAATGCCATTGCATCACATCTATAATTTTCTGTTGTGAACAATTGCAGCAGATTGTCTGTTGTTGATGCAGGACAGTCCCATGGTTCCCATGGGTTGACCAACCTTTGGGCCCAACCCATCGATCTTGACCAGCCTTTGGGCCTAGTCCAGCCCAGCTGTTTATATTTGATTTTGTTTATTTTATCAATTGCATTGTATTTAGGGTCCACAAGTCTTTATTGAGTTATGCAAGTGGGGCCCGTAGGTTTTGTTTAAATGTTTAATCTTGACCATTAACTGTTTCTATGGTTGAGATTAGTTTTTATCTTTTGCTTATGTATTGATGTAAAGCCTCTTTGGCTTAGTCAATGGTTGATGATTAATGAAACAATCGAGTGCTTTTGGGATCTTCCTCAAGTTCTCTTTGCCTCCTAGATTGGAGTTTGGTGTGGGACCAATTTTCAGGTGCAACGCCTGATCTATCCTCTATCTCTTCCATATTCCTGGCTGCCTGCGTCTTCCCTCCGTTCTGCATTATTTGTTAAGTTTGAAAGATTGTGAAGATTGTGCTTGACTGAAACTTTCTGTCCTTCTTCTTGTCTTGAATGCCATTTGTTGAAAAATGATCTGTTCTGTGATCGTTTTCTCCTGAAGTTTGCAACACCAGTCCTATGTATATGTTTTCTTTATTGAGCAGCACAATAACATTCACTTTGGTGCAGGTCTCAGAATCACTGCTTGTAAGTACCATTAACTGTCTAATAGATGTAGTTAGGTCAGAGAGTGCAACATTGGCTTCCATTGCCATGGAAGCACTAGGGCATGTTGGGCTGCGTGGTCCACTGCCTGCAGTTGATCGCGAATCCATGTCAGGTATGATACCTGTATAAATATCCATTTATGAAAGCACGGTTTTTGGTGTGTCATTATATATGCTTTTTGAAATGATGAATGATATTTAAAATTCAGTCTGACATTTGTGTCTGCAGCTGGGATTTTAATCATCTTGCAAGATAGGTTGGCTAAGCTACTATCAGGAGATGATATCAAAGTGATCCAGAAAATTGTTATTTCTCTTGGGCATATTTCTGTGAGGGAAACATCATTTTCTCTTCTGAATGTCTCCCTTGATTTAATATTTAGTCTTTGCCGGTCTAAGGTTGGTGGAATTCATTGTCTCTAATTCTTAGCTGATCTATTTCTTTGAACAGATTATTAACATAGCCAATTGAGGTCTAATTTCTGTCCTGGCGATATCTAGAACCTCTTATGTATTTCCCCCCTGAATTCTCACAGGTTGAAGATGTGCTCTTCGCTGCTGGGGAGGCTCTATCATTTATTTGGGGTGGGGTGGCTGTTACTGCTGATTTGATACTCAAATCTAACTATACTTCTCTTTCGCTCTCTTCAAACTTTCTTACTGGTGATATGCCCGTATCTCTGACAAGACATGACTCTACTGAAGAGAGTGAGGCCAATGATGAACCCCGGGTCATGGCCAGAGATGCAATAGCTAAACAACTTTTTGATGTGCTTCTATATAGTAATAGGAAAGAGGAGCGTTGTGCTGGAACTGTCTGGTTGTTATCGCTGACAATGTACTGTGGGCATCACCCTAAGATTCAACAGTTGCTTCCTGAAATTCAGGTTTGTTGTTGGTTCTTGTCAGCTTTCCTTTTGCAGGGTATTCTAAGTGCTATTTTCTTTCATCATCTGCTCTGTTTTTATATTGAAATCATAATACAGGCCTCATATATCTCATGGTAATGACACATTTTCCAATTTTTTTTTGAGAATGCTAGGTTTTCTGTTGTTAATTATTGCAGACCATGGTTTGGAAAGAAAATGTGAAGAGAAGTCATGAGAAAGAGAGACGAGTAAAGGGAAGAGGGAGAGTCAATATCTCTCCTTACACTGATATTTTTTAGAGCATTTAAGGATAGCATCAATAGGGGATAAAATTAGAGAAACCCATTTGTGATGGTTTGGGCACGTCAAATGTAGGCCGGCAAGAGCACCGGTAAGAAAAGGTTTCGGTATGCAAGTTGGTGGCCCACCAAGGGGAAATGGTAGGCTGAAGAGGATGTGGATAAAGGTCGTAAAAATAGATTTGAAGAAGTGCAACTTATCTTGGCTCATGATTGATCAGGATGGTGAGAAAGAATTCACGAAGCCGACTCCAACATAGTTGGGGCAAGGCTTTGATGATGATGAGGGGGGTACCCCACCACACAACAATTAGGTCACAACCAATGGTAACCCATGTATTTGTTCCATCATGATAGCAGACTTTCGACAGTTCTTTTCTCTTTATATTTTTATGACAAGAAAAACAGAGGGTACAAAGAAGAAGATTGATAAGTGTTAGGGAAGAAGAAGATGAAAAATAGATAAGGAAGGAAAAATAAGAGGAACCGTGAATAAGAAAAAGGAAAGGACTAAAGGAGATTGTGCACATGCTTCACCTTAGATCTGCTATGGAACCTGTTAAATTATTAAATTAGGGCAAAGTTTCTATAACGCCCTAAAACTCGGATGCACTGAATTTTGCGGCGTTAACTTTCACAATCAGTCCAGGTTAAATTCAAAGCTGCAAAACTCATAGCTTAAATAATTTTTTTTCTCAATTTTTGATTATTTAACTAAAACAAATCTTATGAGTCTCAATCTTAACCTATACTGTCTAAATTTGAATCAATCTGTCAATTTACTAATCAACTTCTCAAATCCCACATTTCTAGTACATCCCTAATGCCGCTCGTAACATTCAGCGCTGTCATCACATCCCCAAATAATCCGAGTAGTCTTTCAACATTATCAACTCCTGAAAAACATGAATAAACTCGAGTTAGCTTTTCCCAAGTACGTAACCAATTTGTACAACTAAGGCATTATAGAATGACCGTAATAACGACAATAGATAACAATCATTCAAGACATGCGAGCACGATTTCATAAATCCCATTGTACGGTTAGACTCATGGTCCGTGTTAGATGATCAACAAATAAAGGATCATGTTCATGAGTTTGAGAATTGTCAATCAAGTAATTAGAATCACAATTTCTTTGAGAATTGTCAATCAATTAATTAGAATCACAATTTCGTAGTTTCAAGAATTAAACACATTTTTTTATTCATGTTCCTTTCCTTTCACGGACCTTATTTTTGTAACATAATTGCCAGTACGTTTGGTAACATCTGAATAGTTTGCTAGTATTCACTTAACAAAAACATTCTGAATGGGTTAATAGTGTCCACTTCTCAATACCATTCCAAATTTAATACCTGAACGACTCTAGTAATAGTATCCACTTCACAAGGATCATTCCAAATTCAATGCTCAAATGACTTGCTAGTGTCAACTTCAGATGACCATTCCAAATCCGATGCTGGTGAATCCGATGCCTGGATGGTTTGCTAGTATCCACTTCACAAAACCATCCTGGCATCTGATTCAGGATGGTGTTGTGAACCATTCTAAATGTTATACTAGTATCCACTTCACAAAACCATCCTGGCATCTGATTCAGGATGGTGTTGTGAACCATTCTAAATGTTATACTAGTATCCACTTCACAATACCATTTGAAATCCGGCGCAATCAGTACTATCTACTTCCCAATTGCCCAAATTCTGTTTGATAGTTTCTATACACAATAGAATCGGTTCACCATAGATGGTCTACATCCTATGGATCACTGTTGTAAAAGTTGATCGTGACACACATTTATAAACACAACGTCAAATGTTTCATATAATTCACTGGATTCAAGTCCCATGTATGCATTATTTAATCCATTGCATGGAATAATTCCCTCAAGGATCAAATCAAAGACTCAAATATGAAGTTTCATATTAGTAAATTCCACAATGCACTTCAAAGACTCAAATATGCGCAACAATATGGCATATGGTATTTTGAGAATGAAGCTTATTTTCAGCAATTTCTTTATTTGAAACAAGGAGAATTATCTGTTCTTGACTATGGTGACATGTTTGCATGGCTCCAAGACAAGTGTGGATTAGAAGATGATGAGGAACATTATTTACTTAGTTTTCTCCGGGGCTTGAGACCACATATAGTGGAGAAAATGAATGATGGTAAAAACATTCATGAGGCATATTGGGAAGCAATTCGTGTGGAGTGGATGCTTAAAAGGTCTCATCTAGTGGAAGTGACGCCTCAAGAAGAAAAGTCGCCACACATAACAGACTGTGTTGAAGAACCGGTGCCAGCGGATATGCAGACCGATTAGCTAGAGTTAAGACACAGAAGATTCCACATCTAGAGTTGGCCTGAAAATATTCCTTTGAGTATTAAACTATTAATAAGCCCGAAGTGCAAATAGTCAAACACCAAGTGATGAAGAGCAAGTTGTTGATATTCCCCACATAAACTCTCAAATTGATTTGTCTTTGGGGATCAACAAAGGAAATTGGGAGATCAAGAATGGCTAGCCAAAGATTGTGATTTGATAGTGCGAATTCCACATGTGACGTCCCCAGTAGTTCACGTGTACCTCCAAGCACACTTCAACCGTCAAATCAAAGGTTGTGTCATGTTCGACATTTTCAAGATCTGTGTACAAGCTCAAGGTCTGCCAACTAATAAAAAGTTCATTCGATTGATTTTCGATCCAGGCGAACACCTACTGAACTTGAGGTCGAGTTCTTTCCAACCCAGGGAGAATGATGCGGCATAGACCTCATGGCCACATGTGTAAGGCCCACGTAGATTTAGGAATTTATTTTTTTGTCATTAGTTTCTTCAAATATTGTAATTGGGATTAGGTTAATTAGATTAATTAGATTTCTTTGGCCCCAAGTTATCTTTCTTATTTATATGGCATTGTAGTAAAGAATTATTCAGAGTTGATTAATGAAATCGGGTCTTCCCATTGAGGTGCGTCCTCGTTAATCGTCTCTGCGGAGATTTATTGTGTCTTTGGACACGTGCTTCGGCACCCTTTGTGCTTTGAGCACTTCCATGTAAGCTCCAACCCTATAGTCTGCATCAGGCCGCCCTATTCCATCTTTTATTGGTATGATCATTGGTTCGGTTAAGCTGAACAGTCAAGGTATTTGGATTGGTCAACCCAAAACTGCCCACGTTAACATGATTTAGATATATTTGGGCATAGTAATCCATGTATATGACTCTGCCAATGTGGACAGTAGATGTATGTGGCTAGGATCCATGAAACTGTCCCTGTTTAGGTATTGACCAACTCATATTGACTTTATCCCACAATATTTGAATACGTTAGCAGAATGCCTTATCAGTATGACTTGATCTTATAGAGATTCTTTATGAATTAGTAAACTTTATCCCTAAGCATCATTAGGATAACATAAGCAGATTCAAGGCTGCAAAATTCCATAATTAGAATACTAGAATGATAAGAGAAACAAGGAATACACATCAACACAAGTTTCTTCATGTTATTCAATTTGGGAACTGACTTTGGCATGATATTGAATGAATTAATATGATTTATAAGGATTAATGAATCCTTTATTGATCAACCAGGAGCAACTATTCCATAAGAAACATCTCTAGAGAATTGGTTGTGTCTCGTACTTGACCACAACCCAATAAGACCAGGTGGTGATGAACAATTAGGGTTGGTCTACCATCTCTATAGATTTATATCAATTATCAACTAAAAATTTCACATTTACAAAATCTCCTCCCTACTACATTTTTGCAGACTAGTTTTGGACTTCAAATTACAAAGAAGTCCCTGCTCCCATGCGCGTGTCCTCTCTTCTGTATTATCTAATTTTAGAGCTGTTAACTCCTTCAAAGAGATGCAGAAAATTAGATAAAGATCTTCATAATGCTCTATAAATCAATAGCTTTCAGCCTGTATAAATAATCCCTTGAACCCTGGAAGGTTACTGATATTGGCAAACATCATGCTGACATCAGCCATAGAAGGTCAAGCACACAGTATAATGGCTGGCATGCTTTAATACCGAGCTCTAGTAGATTGTAGAATAAAGAAGCAAAATAAAAATGAGGAGAAGAGGATGAAGCACCATGGTTCCTTTGGGTGTCATTTATGTTATTTTTCATTTTGATTGCAGGTTTTTCCCTCCCTCATCTATGCCGTGGTGGGTTGTGCTTCTGGCTTTGCTCAGAATTTTCCAACTATATTGTATAGAGTTTTTGTATATTTTTTTAGTAAGAGAATTGTGTTAGTTTGCATGATCTGCCCCGGTGTTTATTTCTTTAATGTGTACTAAGGTGCAGCTAATAATATGTCCTTTCTTATTAAGAATAATGACAATAAGGCCTCTCTGCATTGGCAAGTGGGGAACTATATTTAAATTCTTTTTGCCAGCACACTAGGCATGTGGAGCATTTGAGCGAACAATTCTAGGTATTGAATAGTAACAATATACATGCCTATCTTTACTATGTTATTTATTTTATTGCATACACCTGAAGGATAATAAAAGCTTGTGGATCCGTTGTTATGGGATGAAAAATTATGGAAAATGTGTTCCATATAGGATGTTAAAAGATATGGTATCTGATTTAAGAGTAATTTGTAATTTCAACTTCTGCAGGAAGCCTTTTCTCACCTACTTGGGGAGCAGAATGACCTCACACAAGAGTTGGCATCTCAAGGCATGAGTATTGTTTATGAACTTGGTGATGCATCGATGAAAAACAACTTGGTCAGTGCCCTTGTAAGCACGTTGACTGGTTCGGGAAAGAGGAAAAGAGCTGTCAAGGTGCATGAAAAGATTTCTGCGTGTTTCAAACTATTTCCTTTTCTTGTGATCCATGTGAGTTTAAATGATCACATCTTTAATGTTGTTTCTGCAGCTGGTGGAAGACTCGGAGGTATTTCAAGAGGGAGCTATTGGTGAAGGTTTAGGTGGAGGGAAACTCAGCACTTACAAGGAACTCTGCAGTTTGGCTAATGAAATGGGGCAACCAGACTTGATTTATAAATTCATGGATCTGGCAAATTATCAAGCTTCACTTAATTCCAAGAGGGGTGCTGCTTTTGGATTTTCCAAGATAGCAAAACAAGCTGGGGATGCACTTAAGCCATATCTGTGCTCTCTGGTTCCCAGGCTTGTTCGTTACCAGTATGATCCTGATAAAAATGTTCAGGTATATCTATGTATGTTATAAATATATATTAAAAAAAAAGAAAAAAGAATTCTTTTTAAGCTTTACAGTTCATTTGCCATGTTTTGAGTTATAGGCATTAGTCATCTGATTAGCTTTCATTAATAATGACTATGGGGTAGCTTGACTTGTCTATAATTTAAGCATGATAGGCATGTGATTCCTTTCTGTTGGAGTCATAAGTTTGTTAATAGTCTGGACTTGTGCCTGGATAGGCCAGTGACTCCAACACGTAACACTCATAAGTGGGTTTTGTAGCTTGGTGGCCGACCCGTACATTATCTGAGGCAATAATTCAGGTTTGAAGGATGACATTTCCATGTTTGGTTCGTGTTAGGTTTGGACCAAATATGACACGGTTACAGGAACCCATCCACTTATGACATAACCGTCAAGGTGAAGTAGAGACCTAAAAGATTGAATGAAACAATACATGGACAAGTAAATCCCTTATTAGTTCCAAGGTATTCCTTTGAGTGTATTTATCATTCGAAGGGAAGTAGACTCCCTGGAAATGAAATATTCTCGCTGTTCTACCTCTCCTTGTCAGAAAAGATCCAATGGAAAAAAAAAATTTAAAATATAAAAACAGAATAAATAGGGAGTGCTATTGGGTTTGTGTCTGTCTTGCATTCCCGCAATGGTAAAGACTGACAAAGTTGCTAGCCAGTAATCCCTAAACCAATTGGTAATAGGAAACTACACAAACAACTACTTAACACCCCCCCTCGGGTGGGACACTGCCCGGATCCAAAGTACACGCCCGCACAAGATTACAATGGGGTATGAGGCCTTCTTGCCTTGCACACTTGTGCCCGCACAAACACGATGCGGTATGTGGCATTTTTGCACTGCGTGGTTACAAACCTGAGACATGTTGGCTTTGATACCATGACAAAGTTGCTAGCTGGTAATCCCAAAACCAATTGGTGATAGGAAACTACACAAACAACTACTTAACAAGGACACCTCTCTTTGGAGGCAGGGATGCAGGTCTGAACATGTTGTAGGTTCAGGTTGTTTTCATTCTCTTGTAGGAAGTCTCCTTTTCTATTATGGTAGTGCAGAAAAAGAAATAGAACCCTAAAATGTCTCTCAAATGCTTATCTCCATAATTTTGCATAAACTCCAATATACAATGGTCATTTCTATATTTCTACATGCCAATGGGGTGGCGGAATGTGCAAAATGATTAAGGAAGAAGATAACCATCCTCAACCTGATAACAAAACCCTGAATTCACAAAGAAGAACTAGGAAAAACCTTAAAGAGAAACTGAAATTCGTATTATTCCCCATTAGAAATATAACAATGATGGAAAAACTGTCTCTAACCCCTGGTCAGATAAAGCATCTGCCATGCAATTTACTGACTTCATTTCATGACAGAAAACCACCTGAAGATGAGCTAACAGGTGTTTGATCTCATTAAAATAGAACTGAAATTTCCATGGCTTAGAACCCACATTAGAAACCCACTCAACACCCACTCAACTCCATTTGAGAGTCATTCTCCATTATTAAACTATACTGGAAGTGGCTAGAATAAATTTGCAAGGCTTCCAAAATAGCTGGCACTTCGGCTTCATTAGATTCCTTTACACCCTCATTCATTGAAAACATGAGAATAACTTTCCCTTGTCATTATGAAGAACCATACCAATTCCTGTAGGTTCTGGCTTACCCCTATCAGCTCCATCGACATTAAACTTAAATGTCTTTCTCCTTTCCTTCATTGACCCATAACTCATACACACTCCCTAGTTATGGAGAGTATCATTTAACTTGAGACTAGCAAACTCCTTCCTAATTTAAACCACTCTGCCACCCTTAAGCTGACGGTGCAAAAGATGGCCTCCAAAGAAGACAAAGGCCCCCTCAATATCCTATTGTTCCTTTACATAATTACATCCAAATTGACAACAATCCTGCAAGGCAGAAGCGCACTACTGTGGAAAGGTCCCAACATGTAGGCTTATACTGGGTCAGCGAAATCAATACGGATATGCCACTGCAGTCCGTGTCTCCCAATAAAATGACTCCAAATTTAGAAGTGATCTGCATTGAAGAAAAAGATATCATCTGTTGTGCTACTGTTCTGTGCTTTGTCAAAAAGAGGAGTTGATTGCTAATCTGGTGGTGTCACATATGACATAACTTATTTGATGCGGTCTGATTTGATTCAATCAGACTTGTGAGGGCCTAAAAATCCCAGAACCTGAGAACAGTCAGCAACTTCAGTATATGGAGTAACGAACAGAAATTCAGAACTCAAAAATACGTGCAAGGAACAATGAAGAACCCGAAAAAATCTGAACTGTAGGAGCCTTCCTCAATCCCTAGATGCACATATGTTGAAGAGTGGGTAGAAAGAAAGCAAAATTATGCTTTATTGATAATATCAAACTGCTGAACATAAGACTAAGGGGAGGAGCAGTCGGCCATACATAAGCTTAAATGCCACTAAAAACATCATAAAACCCTAGAAATGAGGGTCCTTGGAGGTTCCACTTCCTCTTTGCGGAAATTAAGTCCTTATCTTCTCTAGGTTATGTCGAGTTTAAGCATGTTAGAAGGGCAGCGAATGCAATGGCGGACTCTCTAGCTAAACATGGAGTAGATAGGGTTATTCCTTTGATTGCTTATACCATGTAATTGTCTACCTTTGTTCTCTGGGCATAAGGCTCTTATACCTGATTTTGGTGGTGTGTTGTATTTTTGTATGTCTTCTTTTTAATATAATGTTTCAGTTACCGTTCAAAAAAAATAAAAAACTATTTAGAGTCCTATCACTTATAGAAGTTGTTCCATGCAATTTCTAAACCAAAGAAAGGAATCACATCTAAAAATAAATAAAGAAAATCAGTGCTGAATTCAGCTCTGGGCGCCCTTGTAGAGTTTTGGAAATCAGGCTACATTGCCCATTGAATGATGAAATGGACCACACCAAGTTGCCATACACCTTTGGGCGGCCATCCTGATATAGTCTTGATGGGTCAGGTCTGATATGGCCCACCAATCAGTGCTCCCAAAACACTGCACGAGAGGCTCTGTTTTTGGGTTTTAGAATTTCTGATTTTTGCAATTACCTCCCTGTTATCTATTATGCCAAGACAGCCCCTGAAATTCATATTTACACATAATTCTAGGCTGTTTGGGCCCAAGTTTTCAATCAAAGCTTGTTGGGACCCTTGCGGGGGCCCTCTTAGGATGCTTCACCCCATGCGTAATAGGCTTTAGCGATGCAAGAACTCGATCCTCATCAATTTCTGCATCACCGATTTGAAAAAAATTGTCGGGTATCTAGGTCACTTAATACATAGTATTTTAAGCACAGATGCACACTGGAATTCAAGTTTTAATGATAAAGTATACTTCTAAGCTTGAAGTATAAGCTTTAAACACTGAACTACAACACACTAGACCAATATCAAGTAGATAGACTACTTAGAAATTTTTTTTCTTCAAAAAATAAAATAAAATGGAGTGATCCCTCAGGATAAAAAAGGAATTTCATGCATTGTTACTTTGAAAAAAGAAGGATTGGCACTTTCATCTAGGTGATGTGGCGTTCGGGCGATTCATGTATGAAACATGGTTTATTGGCACTTTCATCTCGGTAATGTGGCATTTGGGCAATTCATGTATGAAACATGGATTATGGGAGGTGGTTGATGGAAAAGGTCTCATTATTATTGTGTGGTTTTTTTTTTTTTGGTGGTGCCAGAGAGAGGATTGTTTGGGGTTGGTAAATAAGATTATGCCTGTCATTTTCTGGTCTAGAGGGGTAAAGTGGAAGAAATAAAATCTTCAAAACTGTTTCCAACGCTACTTGGGATTTTTAGTTACTCTCAAAAGCGTTACTGTATCTTATGTATATTTTGATGTTTCCATCTGCTTATTACTCTCAATTATTGTTATGTTTGTAGGATGCAATGGGGCACATCTGGAAGTCACTTGTGGCTGACCCAAAGTCAACTATAGATGAATACTTGGACCTTGTTATTGATGATCTTCTTACACAATGTGGGTCAAGGCTCTGGCGTTCTCGTGAGGCTTCATGCCTTGCCCTTGCAGACATTATCCAGGGGCGCAAATTTAGCCAAGTAATCATTTTGCTTTCCCTTTTCCTGTACATTGCGGGTTTTCCAGACTACAGTGCACTGAGTGGTAGCTACTGGGTGCACCTTTATGTGGCATGTCTATGTAATTCTTACCCCAAGTTGGATTAAAAAAAAAATCTTATAACACGAGGTTGTTTTTATTAAAGATCTAATGAAGTTGGCACAATTTTATTTTTCCATTCATCATGAAAACTGAATGCTGCCATCTTACTCTGTTACCACTTTATTCTTGAAAATTCAGGTTTCTAAGCACTTAAAAAGAATATGGACAGCTGCCTTTCGTGCTATGGATGACATTAAAGAAACTGTCAGAAAAGCGGGTGAAAGTTTGTGTCGTGCTGCAACTTCATTAACAATAAGACTATGTGATGTATCACTTACTCCAACGATAGATGCAAGCCAAACAATGGACATAGTTTTGCCTTTCCTGCTAGGTGAAGGCATTATGAGTAAAGTTGCCAACGTCCAAAAGGCATCCATAAGTTTGGTCATGAAGCTCTCAAAGGTTAGGCACTTGTTTGCAATGCAAATCTTTTGGTGCGGCTTTAAGACCGCTTTCCTATTTCCTACTTTATCTCTAAGAATTCATTGGAAAGAGGTGAAAGAGGTTAGGAGTGAAGGGTCGCTGGTAGAGATCTAGAGGAGTCTATCACATGCATAGGATTTAATTTGGTAGGATTAAGGGTGTATAATAATTTCATGTAAATGGAGACTATTGATGCTTACTTGGGGATTTTCACCCCTAATCCTTAAAATTTAGCTACTTTGGTAGAAAATCACTGCCTAAGAAATCCTTGAAATGCAATAAGGATTATATAAACGGGTGGCAAATGGCTCTTGAACGAAATACTATGAGCGTGCTTAAACCAATGCTCCTCCTTTTCTCTTCACAAAAGAAACTATTGCTGTGTACCTTGTGTACCTTATCTTTATTACTTCTATTAGAAAATTTTCCTTTCTGTTACAGGGTGCTGGAATTGCTATTCGGCCACACTTGCCCAATCTTGTCTGTTGTATGCTGGAGAGTCTATCAAGTTTGGAAGACCAGAGGCTCAATTATGTTGAGGTGGTTTGTTTTTAATTGGTTAAATTATGTTGAGGGTTAATAGAAAGACTTAAAGATTTTCATTTGTACAATTAACTTTAGTTACAGAATTCCTCACCTTTATTTTTATTT
The DNA here is from genome assembly GCA_038049695.1 of Cinnamomum chago. Classification (NCBI taxonomy): domain Eukaryota; kingdom Viridiplantae; phylum Streptophyta; class Magnoliopsida; order Laurales; family Lauraceae; genus Cinnamomum; species Cinnamomum chago. Next base: position 31,237,463 of record CP142453.1, on the reverse strand, counting down.
GATTGGAAATAGTATGCAGTTATTATTTTTATTGGTATAACGATTATCGTATTTTTTTTTCTTTTATTTAAACTAGTTGCATGCTGTAAATGCTGGAATTCACAAGGACAAGCTTGAAAATCTGCGAATTGCAGTTGCGAAGGACTCTCCAATGTGGGAAACTCTTGATTTGTGCCTTAAAGTTGTTGATACACAATCTTTGGATCTCTTGGCTCCCCGACTTGCTCAAATGGTCCGTTCTGGAGTAGGCCTAAATACTAGGTATGCTGGAATTCTTAGTTAAGAGGAATCATACCACTGTAATTTATGATCTGGTCTTTGTTTTTTTTTTTTTTTTTTCATTTTTATAACAGTAACAGTGCATATTTTATTATGTTTCTGTAATTTGTCAGCTGGTACGATTTCAATGTAGGTTTGAAAACTAGTGTTATAAGCTCTAAACGTTAAATCTTTTATTCTTTTTCTGGCCTGAGTCATTAATCAGCTGAAACTTGTATTGTTTAGTTTATGCGCTGGAATATGTATGTGCCTTTGACATTTAATTTATCTCTAATTCAGCTTAAGCCCAAGTTAGGAGACTGTTATCCTTGAAACTCAGAGTTAATTCAGATAACTGGGGTGGTCTTCTCTCCTTTATTATTATTATTATTATTATTTTTTGCTATCACCTTTTCAATTTGTTTTCAGCATAATTGAACAAATGATTAAATATCTTCAGGATCTATGTTGTACTTTGCACTATCCATTGCATTTATACATGTAAACTTGGTTGGATTCTTCCACTTTTTCTAGAACGAAAGTGATGTAGCCACAGATCCGCGAAGAAATGTGGACAGTTTCCATGAGGGGGTTTTGTCACGACCCAAATTCCGGGCCTTGTCGGATTCCGGGTCGCGATTCATTGGCAATATTCACCGCGCATACGTCAAATAAATTCCTCAAGGAATTAGGCATTTAATCAATCCAATATTCCAATTTGAATTATGAAAGAAAATAAAACACCAATTGTCTCTATAATAAATAAAAATTGTCATGTCCTGATTTTAAGCAATAAAGCAATAAAAATTTATTGAAAGGAATAAATAAAATTTCCACTAAAGGGCAAATCCCTCAATCAACTGATTTTGGAATTTCCATATTGAACTCTACGGGCTGAATGTCGTTATGCTCTGGTCCTCCCGTAATGTGATTACCTAAAGGGGGCAACCCAACATCAGTAAACACTGGTGAATGAATTTTCTATACTAACAATATGATACAGAGCATGGCAAATAAATACAAATTGCACATGTCCTCAAAATAAACATTCAATATGAAATTTTCAGTAAATTAAAGTTAATCCAATTTCCATAACAGGACGCATCTCTGAACTACATCCTTGCACCCGGTCCACAATATCCTGCCATCAAGGCTGTACACGTATATCCAGATGCCACACACGCATCATCTCTCTATCAAGGTCCACCAAGGACTAGCCAAGACAATGACCTCCACGGTCCGCATCCTTGATTTACCCATGTCATACACATGTTTCCAACCTGGATCACAAAGTCCATAAAATTTCACAACCACATGGGACCCTGAGTATGACCCCATTCTCATACTTGTGCTAGTAGTTCAGAATGCACTATTCTTCTTACCATATCCAATTCCCATAACCGTTCCATTTATAATATATAAATTCAACACAGCACTGTTCATAACATGTATTAATTACACAACAGTGATTATTGTGGAACCACCCCCATACACTAGACCATGTTGATTCATGCCCCACTTCTAGACATAACTGGTGACTGTTAGTGTAAGGAGTGGCCCACTCTTTCATCATTAATTTATTCCTTATAGTTTCAGAATTTCACATCATGCAAAATCTCAAAGAAATCAGTCCACATAAACCATTCACATCACCTATAATCCATGCATTCCAATGGAAACTCCATTTATTTAAGTAATAGGGCTCTCATGTAAATTTTATATGAAGGTTGGGACTTTAAGCAGTTTCTCAGAACTTTTAATAACTCACAACAGAACCCATCCCTGCAAGTCTCGACAGAACCCAAATCTGTCAAACTCATTCACGCCTGGTGTACTTCAGGCTGCTGGATGGTGGGCCAAACAGGGCCCACTCCTTAGGGTTCCACCACTACTGATGTTGCCCATGGATCTAGTTTCAGATCCATGGTGCTGATCCATCATCAACTGGCCCATGTGGTCCCACAGTCTCCACGACCAGGTTGCTCCCAAACAGCCTGGAAATGGAATGAGAAAAATCCGGATTTGGGGCCTGAAGCCCCCCTTCCAATCGAAATTCTGAATGAGGGAGGCTTCCCACCAATCTGCCCTAGTGATTAACAGGGTTTATCCTAAGTCCAGCCCTAAAAATATGATCACATCACCAACTAACACATGTTAGTATCAACAGGGTACTGTAGTACCCATTCTCTGGAGCAGAAATCGATATATACATATAACAGGGAAACTCCATAGTTTTGAAAAAAACTCACATCCATCTGTAATCATCTATTCAACAACCACCCCAAGCAGATTGATCATGAATTGTATGAAAAACCCCAACCTTGCCTATGCATACAGCAGAACAGAGTAATTTTCTTCACCAAAACTGGTTGATCACAATTTATATGAAACACCACGACACCAGAATATACATACACTATAAAAGCAGCAGTTTTCATCATGTTAACCCCTTTCCATTAGTGAGGCTTCACTCCTTATCGTTTGGAATAATATAGAGAACTCACTCACCTTCTATTGTAAATCGTCGCGTTCGCAATATGTGGTCGGATGTAGGACATTCGCTACTCGTACTGCCGTTGATCGTCTTCTCCCTCTCCGCAGAACTTTGAATCTCCTCCTAGTTCAAACACAATATTCTCTTAGGGCTCTCTTTTCTCAAAGAAGAACAAAAGGAACTTCAGTGATACCATGAAGGGGTTGATGGTTTATTTATATACATACATACATACTGGTTGGAGATAGAGTCCTTTCCAAATAAGTCATACGCAAGCCCTCTCCTTGTTTGGGTTGACGTACAACTCTAGTCTCAATTCTAATACTAGCTCACGGGTGGGCCCCCTCCAATCTATTAATAAAATAAATCAAACAAAGATCTAAGGGTTCCACCTGGGGTCCTAATAATTTATTACCAATCCTAGAGTCCCATACGGCCCAGGATATTACAGGTTTGCCGAATCCTAGACAGATTTCAATCAAGGGCCAACTCCAAAATGGGAGTTTGCCAAATCCCTCAAGGGATTTAACACGCACAAGCACTCTTCAATCAAAGTGAAACAGTCATAATCATACAGAAACCCATAACAATTCTTTATTGAACAATGGAAGTTATCTCTATGGATGGAAGGAATTATATATCTATTGGAAGGGTTGGATGTTCCCTTTCTGAGTAGGACTCTACTTTCCTAAGCAATAAAGGAAATTATATCATTAAAGGAAACTAAATCCCCTAAAAAAACCAAACCAAACCAAACTTCTAATTTAAAGGCTCTAAGCAAATCAGAACTCCTAATTAAGACTCCTAAGTAACTTTAACTCCCACAATAAATTGTCTGGTCTTGTTGGGCCTGTGGGCAGAGTGCTTTGGCTCAATGGGCTTGGTCGACGGGTCACGGGTCTGGCTTGTGTCAGTTCTCCTCATCTTGGAGAGAATTCTAACTTGAATTCTGCAGATGTCCTCCTAGGTCAAAGATCCATCATTCAAACTTTCGATTTTCTTGTTGATCTGCATTCTCTTTGTATGATTTGAAAGCTTTACTCGATCTTTTCCTCTGACTCAAAGTAGTATTGAGGCTCGCTTCTTTTGATGTTTGCGTTTAGCTCGGATCCATGATATGACCGTTAGATGCTTCAATTGTTGACTTTGTACCAATAGTTCACAATCTTTGAATATCCATCATTGATCCCTAAAGATGAAGTTAATGTGGGGGACTTCAACAATTGGTCCTTCTTTCGAACCCACTGTAACAATGGAGTTTTTCTCCAATGATCCACTGGTCTCTTTTGGAATTATTGTTAGATCCAATTGATGGTTAATCTTGTTGCCCATTAAAACCATGTTTTAAATGTCCGCTTGTCCTTCTTCCTTTGCTCTTGTCTTTTTTGATCACTGTATAAAGAAAGAAAACCAGTTCCTTTGTCTTTTACTGTTTCTGAAGTATCATCCATCTCAAGAGCTGTCCACTTTCCTTTATCTGAATTTGTAATGACATCTTGGTTTCCTTGATCTTGCTTGTCAATGTCAGCTTTGATGTCTTTTGTCATGGTTTGTAACTCTATTGGTGCAATCATGACTTCTGTTTCTTCCTTTTGGTCTTTTTTGGGTTCTCTTTTGTTGAAGGTGATGATGTGGACGGAGATGGTGACTGTTGGCTGCAATGGAATGTGCTCAATCCATTGTCCTTTCCACTAAAAGGAATGTGGGTTATTCACTTTGTTAGTATGTATGTCTATATCAAAATGCCATATCCAAGAAGAATAGGAGTGATATTCGTATGGATCACATCACACCAAATGTTGTCCTCATAAGTCCCAATCTTAAAAGATATAAAGCGTTGGTGAGTTACAAGAATTGATCAAATCATTAACCATGAAACTTCATAGGGCTTTGGGAGCTTCTCAATTGGCAATTGAATATTGTTAATAACCTCTTGCACAACAAAATTTATCGTACTATCACGATCAATAATTAGATTGCACAACTTGCCTTTGCACCTTCCATGTGTTCGGAATGTCATAGTTCGTCTCCACTTTGAGAAGTCGGCGTATGACGAGCATGGGATTATCCTCTTTGACAAAATATGATTCAACAATATGAGCTCTTCTTCTTCATTGGGACTTAAATTGTCGTATGTGAGACTGTCTTAAGTATGTGCTTAACACAAATGGCTTCTTTGTATACTTCTTGAATGGTTTGACAAAATTTACAAGTAGTCTTTTGAAATTATAAAAATTACAAAAACCAATTCCTTGTTTTTATCTCAAAACTACCCCTCAAGCTGGCTGTCTCTTATATTTCCAAAGGACAAGGTTACCACCAACTACAGAGCAATATCTGGTACTATATTTTCTAACTTAAAGCCTGTCTAATCGTACTCTGTTTATGCTTCTAGTTTTTAAATTCCATGACATGAATACAGAATGTCCAGCCTCAAAGTTTTGTTAACCACAACTAGATGTTCAAATTCTAGGATTCAAGGATCAAAGTATTGGTTGCGGTGGGCATAGCGGCCAGTGGCCAAAACGCTGATATCATATCGGTATCGGTCGCGGTCGTCGCGGTGTGAAAATTTTTTTTTATCCAAAAAATTTCGCAAAAATATCCAAAAAATTCAGAATATTAGAAAATGCTGAAAACAATGTTTTTTTTTTTTTTTTAATTCTATTAGTAACAACAATAAATCAAAATATCGGTCACCTTAATTCATAGTCTTGTCTGTGTCGCTGACTTGCTGTCTTTTTATGGTAAAATCCCCCAAAAGTGATAATTTATAATTCAAATATGAAAAAATCCGAAAATGAAAGAATTAAAATAAAAACCCAAAATCATGTGTATGAGTAGATCTATCATCTGCACACTATTAATAAGCCATTAGTATTTAGAGTATCATAAATACTCTAAAAATAATTATTTTTAGAAAAAAGTAGAAGATTTGAAAAAATCATTTTAAAACCCTAAATATATAGATCTAGCATAAAAGTGTGTAGATCAATCATTTACACACCATACAATGATCATGAATCATTAAAGGAACATATTTATGGTGAAATCCCAAAAAAATGATATATTATAATTCAAATATTAAAAAATCCGAAAATAAAAGAATCTAAAAAAAACCCAAAATCATGTGTATGAGTAGATCTATTATCTACACACTATTAATAAGCCATTAGTATTTAGTATCATAAATGCTCCAATTTTTTTTTTTTACAAGTAGAAGGTTTAAATCATATATATGAGTAGATTTAGTATGAAAGTGTGTAGATCTAAGAGAAGAACACAACCCAAACCCAAAATTGACATGCCAATGATCTTTTCATTCATTTCTATGCTTTATCTAAAAAAAAACAAATAACACATAATAGTAAAAATAAGGGAGTTAAGTTGATTTTCTCTTTCCAAATAAAATGATTTTTTGAAGGAAGAGTGGTGGAAATATGGAAGAGAAGGAGCCAAGGAGGATGGGCTGCTCTAAGGAGATGATGAGGGGAAAGGAAGAAGATGAGGGGAATGAGGGAAAAGAAAAATAAAATTTAGGGCTTATTCCACTAGGCCAATGTTTCGGCTAAATTGGTATTTTCAAAATATCGGTCGAGATGGTCTGATATTTTGGTGCCTGATAGCAATTCCGGTATGGCACCAAAATATCGGACCGGAGATATGAACCGGTATCGGCCGATATTTTATACCATGGCCAAAACACTATGTAGCGGTTGCTGCGATACATAGCGATGTGAATTTTTGAGTGGTCAAAAAAATTTGAATCTTGTATTGCAACTGCTCTTGTTTTTTAGTGATTTGGAGCCATATAAAGGGAGAACTTTAACCCTCTGTTTGGGAAGGGGGGAAAATGGCTCCACCCCCCCCCCCCCCCCACCCAAAAAAAAAAAATAGGGGGGAAATGAGGGGAAAAAGTTTGAAATTACTAAATTGCCCTTTACATGTAAAATATAATTTTGAAGTTTTTACAGAAGTAAAGACAAAACGGCAATTTTCTCTCTATCTCACAAACAAACAAAACCCTACTTTTTCACTTTTCTTCCCCCTACTTTTTCACTTCCCAAACAAGAGGAGGTAAAATTGATTTTCCCTCCCCTCCCCTCCCCTTCATTTTCCTTTCCCCTCAAAATTTCCCTCCCCTCCCCTCCCCCCTTCCCAAACACAGGGTAAGAAAGGCTATTGAGGAGAAAAAATGGGGAAAACAACATTTTAAATTAAAGATGCTTGGCTGTATTAGGTTTTTAGACCGTAGCGCTACTATTTTTAAATTAGTATAGCCGCCTCTACCGCTACGGCCGATAATAGGGCCGCTACGCTACTTAGCAGCCACTATTTTGAACCATGCTAGGATTATGCATGAACTAACTTTTATTGTGAACTGCATATGAAATATCAAGCTGTGTAATAGATAAGCAAATTGATTTGCCAAATAACCTTTCATATGTATTTGGGTCACGTAAGAATTCATCATTGTCAGCATTTAAACCATGATTCTGTTCTATCAGTGTGTCGATAAGTTTTTCACCTAACTTCCGCATCTCCTCTAGCAGATTCAATGTATACTTCTGCTGGCAAATAACACAATTCCTTTTTTAGATCTAGCAAGTTCAATAGCCAATGAATATTTTAGCAAACCCAGACTCAGACCCTTGATTTTGAATTCATTCCCCAGGTATCTTTTCAAATCTGTAATCTCCACTCTGTCATTTTCGATTACAACAACGTCCACTAACTATCAGAATAGTCACATCATTATTTCTTGTAGCAAACAGCATATGGTCTTCTTGGCACTTTTTATAGCCATACCTTAGCACAACTTGACTAAATATGTAAAATCAAGCTTGTGATAACTGCTTAAGGCTGCGCATTGTCTTTTCAGGTGGCATACCTTCTCTCTCAACCCTTAGGAATAAATCCGAGTGGCAGACTCATATATACTTCCTTTGTAGATTACTATGAAGAAAGGCATTCTTCACATCCCTTTGATATAACGGCTAAGTAAAATTTGCTACAATAGAAGGAAATAGTTATCACAGAATTCAATTTTGCTATAGAAGAGGAATCAAGACCATATACTTTTCTGAACCCTTTTACAACCAGCCTTGCCCTATACCGTTGGATTGATCTATTTGGGTTACACTTAAAGGTGTATAGCCTTCACATCCCACTACATTCTTTTTTGCATTTCTCCTTGATTCATAGTCCACCCTAAATTGAGGGGATAGGGTCCTCTTGATGACTGTGGTGGTGGTGATGATCATATGAGCCTTTTTAAGTTGGGTTGTTGTACTTTAACTGCAAGCTTTTTCTTTTTCTTTTTCTTCTTTTTTTTTTTTTTGTGTGTCTTTTGTTTGTTTGTTTTCTCCTTGATTCATAGTTGACCCTAAATTGAGGGGATAAGGACTTCTTGATGATGATTTTAAGAGAATGTTTTATATTTCTTAATGTTGACATTGAAAGATGAAGTCTATACCGTTTATATTCTTTTCAGGTGACTTCCTTTTATTATGTCCACTCTTTTCAATGTCAATTTATAAGGGCTTCTATTGAATGCACCACAACCCTTTCTGATCCACATCATGAAGTTCCTTAAGTTTTGTTTATCATTTCAACTTTGTATCTGGAACATAATACACGGGCATCAAAATTGACTTTTTATTTAATAAAATGACGGGTGGAACTAACCTGGCTGTTCAGACGGAATTTGCTTGCTGAAAGCCTTTTCCATATTTCACAATTAGTGGCACACCATACTAGTGTCATAATGTTATGGGGGTGGTGGTTGGACTATTTGGATGTCTAGATGCTTGAATGTGAGCTGTCGTCTGACTCCCATGAATTTAGCCCCGGCAAACACAGGTTTTGCACTATTTGCAAACCCCAAGTCCGGCATTGATCTGGCACTGCTCAAACAATGTAGCAGCTATTTCTTTTCTCCATGTGTTCAAGAAAGTTTTGACACGAATTGCCATCAGCAGTAGCTTTACTACATCTTGAAATTGACAGAAAACAGTTAAAAGTGCTTTACTGAATACAAATAAACCTTTTTTCCCATTCCCTCTGTTTTACTTGTGTACTATTCTTGTGGCAGGGTGGGCGTTGCCAGCTTCATTAGCTTTCTAGTTCAAAAAGTTGGTTCTGATATCAAACCATTTACCAGCATGCTGTTGAAGCTCTTGTTTCCAGCCGTTCAGGATGAAAAGAGTGGGGCAGCAAAGCGAGCCTTTGCTGGTGCTTGTGCAATCATATTAAAGTATGCAGGTTCCTCGCAGGCTCAAAAGTTGATTGAAGACACTGTTGCCTTGCATAGAGGGGACAGAAATTCTCTTATTTCTTGTGCGATTATGCTGAAGAATTATTCAAGTCTCGCAGCTGATGTTATGAGTGGCTATCAAACCATTACTCTGCCTGTTACTTTTATATCAAGGTTTCAATTGGACATTTTACCTTTTTATTATATATTTTATCCACTTGAGTCTTTTATTCATTATCATCATCAAAGCCTTGTCCCAACTATGTTGGGGTCAGCCACGTGAATTTTGTTCCGATTTTTTTGGAATTCATGTTGTAGTGACAGAAGTTTTATGTTGGCTGTCAACCTACCTGATGCAATTCTCCTCCATCTAGGCTTGGGACCAACAGTTACAACAAACTGGCAGAGTTGTACTTAAAGTCTTTTATAATTCGTTATTTCCTATATGTAAAATTGTTGACATAGGACAGAACCGTGGTCCCTTAGGGGTCGACCAGCCAATGGGCCGTGCCCATCCATCTTGACCTATCATCTTTGGTCCGGTCCACATATTCTATTGTAATTAGAGTTTTTTAATCTATATATTAAGTTATTTTTATGTTAGATGTTTTAATCCTGGCCATCGATGTGCTTGTATGTCCCCCATTAGTTCTAGGGTTATGTTTTCTTCTATTTAAGTGATGTAAAGCCTCCGTGGCTAGGGAGTTGAAGATGATGATTAATGAAAATTGGTAGAATGCTTTTGCTCTCTCCTGCTCTCCTCAATGGGAAGCTTCTCCTCGCCTATGATAGGGAGTTTCGGGTGAGGCCGAGATATTCTGGGTTTCCTGACCTACCCCCTCAATCTGCCATCTCCACCCTACCTGCCCCACATCTCGATCCGCCATCCGCATCAATTGGTAGCAGAGCTGAAGATCAATCCAACCCTGGATTCGATTGATCAGCTTCATCAGGTATTTCTCCCCTCTCAAATCTCACTCTATCTTCAATCCCTTGTCATCTTCATCAGATCTGCATCATCCCTGCACCAACGAAACCCACCATCATCCCTGTCAAAACCCAAATATCATCTCCCGACTACTATCACCAACCATACACATCTGCTGTACTCCATTGGAACCTCATACACAACAACCAAACACTAGGGGATCTCTATTCCCTTCAGCCGACACCGATCAAGCCTAAAAAACCCTTTCAACCAAACCTCCAATCAAAACCCCCAAAACCCAAAATCCCTACACTGAAGCCCTAATCCAAATCCCTAAAAATCCCTCCAACTTCTCCAAAACCCTAAAAATTGCCTAAACCCCAGAATCCAAGCCCTAACCCATTCAGTATTGCTCCCCATCAAATCCCCAAACCCTCTCAATCGAGCACCAAGTCCAACCAAACCCATCGTCAAAACCCAAAACCCAATCCGGAACCCCAGCTCGTCGCTCCAAACCCATCCTTTCGGACTCCCATATCCTAGCCATTCAATCACATCAAACCCCCTTGTCCAGAACCTGAACCCTCGTTGGTCCGGAACCCATCAGACCTGATTCGATCCATCCTAACCCTTCTCCCTTTCAGCTGAACCTCTCAAACCCAAACCGAAAAAAAAAGGCAGAGGAAGAGAAGAAGTGCAGAAAAGCTAAGAGAAAAGTGTACCTGGCACGACGAGCGTCCAGCACCGCTACCAACCACACCAGAGCTTCATCGCAACACCTGCCAGCATCGTCACACCACAACCACCACCATCACCCACTGCCAAGACAGCAACAGCCATCATCATCATCCTCTCGTTGGCAGCAGCAGTTGACCACAGCTCCACTGATAGCATCTCCACCTCCCCATCATCAACACAACAAAGCTCTATCCCTCATCGTCGACAAAACAGGAATAAAGAAGAGGGTTTCGAGTTTTCAGCCCCTTTTCTGTTCTTGTCCTGGTGCTAAAGTCGACACAGGAACTCAAGTGGGCCTCTTTTTGTCTGTACGATTGCACATGCTGTGGGTGTTTCAATTCTCCTGCAGGAATGTGAGCCAATTTCAAATCCAGTCCAGGTACGGCCAGTGTCAGATCATTTCGACCCAACAGAATCATCTAACATCAGCAGTGAGCACCAGCATCAGTCAACAACACATTCGTATTTGGTATCATGATAATGCAGTCTACTTTGAACAATTCATCAGTCTGAGACAAGGAAAGTTGACAGTTGATGAATACTCCGATGAATTTTCAAGGTTGCAAGAATTATGTGGATTAAATGAGGATGATGAACATTATGTAATTAGTTTTCCTAGAGGTTTGAAACCAAGCATACGAAAAAACTTGAAAGGACATTTATGAAACATGTTTTGGGAGGCAATTCATGTTGGGCGCTTGCTAAAACGCTATCACATGTGGAAAGCTAAGTTGTAAGGAGAAAAGTCTCCACAAATGACAGAAGTCCATATTGTGAAACCAATTGACAAAGGGACTGACAATATTGATCAACAAGTGCAAGCATCAAAAGAAAAAGTATTGAACATTGGGGAGTTGACCATGGTTATCAAAGAGCTTGATCATTTGATGGATCTCATCATAAACCCGTTTCTAGAAAAGCCAATTAAATCATCAGATGGAAAGACTTTTGATTAGGAGTTTGCAAAATAAGAACCTATCATCGAGGTTCCTCATATTGATTTCGTTATGGGAGATCAACCATTGATATTAAGAGATTGTTTGCGGATGATACGTGATCAACAATGGAAGCATTTAATGGTTAGATCTGACATCCAAGCTGAATTCCGAAATCAGAAGGAACGACACCTCCAATTTACTTCCCAGTGGAGGAAAGGACCGACTCAAGCTTCCAAAGAAAGCAAAGAAACTGAAGATCAAGGAGAAACTCGAAGACTTTTACGTTGGATTTTTGACCTGGGAGGACATCTACAGAACTCGAAGTCGAGTTTTCTCGAGAATAGAAGTTTTGATGTAGGACAGACATTTGGTCGCCCATGTGTCGACCAGCCAATGGGCCTAACCCATCCATCTAAACCTATCATCTTGGGCCCAATCCATGCATTCTATTATAATTAGAGCTTTTTTATTCTATATTTTATGGTATTTTTAAGTTAGATTTTTTAATGTTAGTTGTTTTAATCTTGGCCATCGATGTGTTTGGATGATCCGGATTAGTTATAGGGTTTTGTTTTCTTCTATACGCCTCCTTGGCTAGGGAGTTGAAGATGATGATTAATGAATTTTTTTTTTTTTTTTTAGTGCTTTTGTTCTCTCTTGCTCTCTCCTCAATGGGAAACTTCTCCTCGCCTGTGATAGAGAGTTTGGCGCGAGGCCATAATATTCAGGTTTCCCCAACCTACCCCCACCATCTTCCATCTCCACCCTACCCCCCTCGCATCTCGATCCGCCGTCCGCATCAATTGTAAATCTTTTGCACGAGATTTGATCTAGCTGTATATCATTCAAAAAGAGAGAGAAAGAAAAAGAAAGCGGTTTTAATTGTATGTTTGTGAGCTTGACTTCCTGTTTATTTGTCATAACAACAATCTCATGTTCAAGAATCATGATCATATTTCAACAGTAGCTTTTGAAAATATACTGGGTTATAGTTTATCTTTAGTATAGCTTGAAGTTCTCTTGTTATGAAGGACCAGTTTCCCTCCTTTTTCTTTCTTCTTTTCTTTTGGATCTTTTTAAAGGTAAGCCCGCGCACTTGCTACTATGTGTCTCATAATATCATCAGGAGAGCACTGACCCGTGTTGGATTCTTGTAACTCCTCGATGGAGTAGGAGGTGCCTGACCAACATGCCTTTGTTGGGAAATGTTCCTGTCATAATGAAATGATTTTCATACAATTTTGTCCATCTGAATCTTAGTTTCAAACTTCTGAATTCTTCATTTATCCTAAATGTCATGATCAAACTCTAGAGATATTGGTTATAAACTTATAATTAGACAAGATGCATACCATTTCTACTTGCTTGTACATGAGATTCTACTATAAGGACATGCATTCTCAGGTTTTGACTTATGTGGGCTTAGCTTTGTATATGTGAGTCTGGGGATTGTGGAAGCACAAGCGTAGGGTTTTATTTCATTGGTGCTTGCATCGCATAGTGTCCTCTGCCCTTCAATTTTGAAATTCATTGGATACAAGTTATGTATCCTTAGGACTAGTCGATAGCTGTTGGAAGGAATACTGTGTCCTAGGGTTGGGGGAATATTGTTTTTGTGAAAAACTGAAATGCATCAAGTTCAAATAATTAAATGGAGATAAAAAGACATTTTCTATCTATGAGGATTTTGATGCTTATGCAGATTCGAGGAGGATAAGGATGTTGCGGGTTTGTTCGAGGAGCTATGGGAAGAAATCGCGAGCAGTGAAAGAGTTACCCTTCAGTTATATTTAACTGAAATAGTTTCTCTTCTATGTGATGAAATTATGTCATCGTCATGGGCAAGCAAGAAAAAGGTTAGTCTGGAATTTCTCTGACTTATTATTTGTCATGACAAACTTTTCTTCTTTTTATCATCATTGTCGTTGTTGTCGTCATCATTGTTATCATCAGTTTTGGTGGTGGCAGTGTTGTTATCATCGTCATTATTATTATAATGCTACTGTTGCTTGTCAAACCACTGGTAGCTCAATGGTGAGGCACCTACCCTCTGCAGAAACCCACGAGGGTTGTAGTGCTTTAATGCTGCCGCCCTGATGATTATCCTTTAGATGGAAGATTTTCTCACACACCAGTATTGATGCAAATCCCATTATAATAATCATAGAGAAAAGGATGGACAACACTTCTTTTATAATTATTCCATCTATAAGGATGCACAATGTGTTTAAACCAATGAAATCACAAGAAAAATGTTAATTCGATGTTATGGGACTGAACTGGAATTCAGAGAAATTCTTTGCTATTCTTTCCTGGCACATACCATCTGTATCCTGTTTTGTTACTAGGGTGTTCTTGAAACATACATCTGGCAAACTAATTTATATTTTTGTTGGAACATGAACACCACAATATTTTAGGCAGAACAGGAAAGAAAGGTGCATCAGGAAGAAGCAATTGAATTGGACCTCTTAATACATGTTAATGGAATACTTTTTAATGAAAAGTAGTGAACTAGTCAAGATGTACTCAAACCAATAACACTTTTAAACATTCATCTCAAGCGAAAGAGCACTTGAAACATTGAGGAGATGCCTGTACTTCCTCTCAGCAGCACATCTGAATTTGAGTCATCTTATCAAATACCTTGAAAATGGATGAAGATTTTTTTATTTTTATTTTTTTATTACAATAAATTTTATTCCTAAGAAGGAAGAGAATGAAACAAGACAAAAACAGCGAACAAAAACGCAAAAAATGGACAAAACTTTGACAAGGGATTTCACTGGATAGTCATAGAGCCAAGTGCATCTAGTGCAATTTTCAATGACTGATACATAATAACAATGACTGATTAAAGAAGCCACAGGAGTATGTCCTCACCTATCAGAATGAATCAAGGAAATAGGAGTATCATTTTTTTTCTTTTTTCTTTTTTTGTTTCATTTACTGGGTAAGTGACTATGAATTATTTTTTTTCTTATCAGTATCAAGTGCCTAGCATTATTATTATTATTATTATTATTATTTTGGCGTGGTCGTACTGAAACTCAATGCCATTGTTAACTGGAATGAAAGAAGCATCATATGTAGACTCAGACAGATGTCCAAAATGATGATGTCAGTGAACACACCAATTTTGTTGAAACTACCATACTCCTAAAAGAGCGGTGCTACTTGGACCGAATGGGGGACATACTCCTGTAGACTTAATGCTCCTAAAATGGATGCAGAATATAGAGAGTACCACCATTCTCACGAAAATATTTGTCTCATTTGTTGGATAGTAAAAGACTAAGTCAGATGGATCAAATGTGATGCTACAATTTTGTGATCTTTTAAGCATGAAATGTGATGCTACAGTTTTTCGACTTTGTAATCGTTCTGAAAGATATTAAGTTATGACATAATTAGGAACATGTTAAATTAAAGAAAGGGGGAAAAAAGAAAAGTGTGGCTGGGTGGATGGGGGGTGTGAGAAATACAGTGCATGTGGTAGTTCTTTTATTCACTTTTCACAGCATAGGTAGAGGACTTATCAGCACTATGAACAATGACATGAGAGGTGAATAAGAATGAGGCAAAATATGAATTGTTGAGAAACAAGTGTTTAGCTGTAATTATGGGTTAATTTTTTAATTATGAGCATAGGCTTGTCCTAGATTAGAATCTAACATTAGGCTAGTGTTATTATGTGTCTAGATTTCCTATCATGGTTATTATTAGGTTTCTTAGTTTGAGTTGATATCTTTGGTTGTGCTTTATATATCGAACAAATAATTTTGTCATGGTGTAGTCCCTAAATTTAAACTTGGTATCCAGCTAGATTGAGGGTTGGGTTCAAGTTTAGGTTTCCTTTTCCTTTTCTCTTTGTTCTTCCATTCCTGGTTTCGTTTGGCCCAAGCCCTACAAAACTGCCCATCTCGTCAACAAAGATCGTGTGGAGAAAGGTGGAGTTGGATCGAAGTTTCCATTTTCTGCAGTTGAATCTATTGAAATCAAAGTCGAAAGTAGTGTCTCCGATGCACTCCGTCTGTTACCATCCCATCTTCCATCACAGACGTCCACCTTTGAGGATGAGATAAAGGAGATCTGGATGAATATCTTTGGTTTTCCCCTCTTATGAGCAATACCAATACACAGTACACTGCATCAACACAGAATTTGCCAATTTGGTGCTCTCCCATGTTAGTATAGTTTGTAGTGATCATTCCTATAGGTTCTACTGGCCTTAGAGATGTAGGTGCAGCACCTTGAAATTGTTAGTCATTCTAGTTTGTTTGAATGTCTCAGTTTTGCCTAGGTTTCTCTTTCAAAGGTTGCAGTAAGTTATTTTTTTAGCAGTTTGAATGGCTGATTGTGCCTAAGGAAGGGTGAATATATTGTGAATAAATTACAGTTGTGTAGCTAAAGTATAGTGGGATCATTCATAGACGTATTCAAGACTTTGAATTTGATGTTGGTGTTTTTCTCATCACATGGGTTAATTGAATCAAGGGTCTGTGAGGTTATTCAAGCTAAGGGGAGAAAGCTTGACGAATACCACAAAGTTATTTTGTAGTGTGAATTTAAGTAACTGGTGAGTTATGGGTGAGTGTTCATTCATTAATGGGTTGTGTGTAAAACCTACTCATCCGCTAAGAAAGATTGTGTAGTGTTATGTGGCATTCATACCTCTTTGGATATGGAGCATAGCATACCAACGTGCAGTCTAAATCAATAGTGTTGCTGATTGTGCAGTTTGTGTTATGCCATGAGTACATGAAGTTTTCATCTCCTTCATCTATCAGGTTGCAAGAACAGATCAAAGATCCATCATAAGTGTTGAAAATCAGGCTGACAAGTTCTCTTGGCAAGCAGTTACAGAAGGAAACATGTTTGTGATGTTAATTCCAAGCTGGTCATAGTTAACATATTTGTACCAGCTTGAGCAAGAACGTTGAGAAATATGGTGTTAGTATTAATTATGAGAATAAGTTTGTCCTTGATTAGGTTTTGATTGAATTACTATTATGTTAGGCCTGTGATCAGTTTAGGATTTCTAATTTGAGTTGATTTCTTTGGTTGTGCTTTATAAATAGCCAGTGGCTATTCTCAGTAGAACAAAATGAAGAATTTATTCAAGATGTAGTCACTAAATTTCAACTAGAACACCTACCAGTCATGTGGTCTGTATCTCTAGAATTAATCATCCAGGTGGAACTAGCGGAAGGGGTAAAAACCAATCCAGTAAATATTGAAGTGCTAACAGATGGATGTGGAATGATAGAAGGGAAAGATGCACTCTCAAGTGTCAAGTTCCTGATAACGTGACAAATTACGATGATGTCATCTCACTCAAGAATTAATTATCCAGGTGGAACTAGTGGAAGAGGTCAAAACCAAATGAGCAGATTCTGAAGAATTAGCAGATGAATGTGGAGTGATGGATGGGAAGATGCACTCCCTAGACTCAGGTTCCTGATATAACAAATTACTACAATCTTTGCAATTTTTGACTTCCTTCTCTTGTAGGAGATATTGTCTTTGTCTTGTAGTGCTCACTTTAACAGGCATATCCATCTTAGCTGAATAAGCAGTTGTATCATGAGGTCTTCGAACTAGGTCCCAATGTACCATGAGTGGGTCCTTTAACCAAATCTCAACAGGTCTCCTTGATGCATTCCACAATGAATTGAATATAATTTTTCTTTATCTATAGAAGACAACCTCCCATGACCACGTTCCCCTATCCACCATTACCATAGCCATGATAATGTTGATTATTGCCTGCACCACAGCCTGTAGTGACCACCTCTACAAGTAGTCCCCAATGCCTATCGATGAGGGGCTATGTTAATAGTAAGCAGTATCACTTTCCTGTGACTTTTTACCATTGTGACGTGGAGAAAATAGTTATCATCAATGGAAGAGATTCTGAAGCCAAGGATTTGTGCCTAAATGGTCTCAAACTCATGTTTAATCTTGCAAGTAATAAAAATGGATCTTCTTTGCTTGAATGCCAGAATCAGCCAAACTGGTTTGAATTTTGGACCAAATTCATTGTGGGAGTTCGTTTGGTGCATTGGCTTGACCAGACCAAATGCTTTCATCCTTTACGGCCGTGGCCGTGACAACGATGATGTCATGTTTGGGACAGTTTGGGAGGAAGAGGTTATATATTGTTCTCTAAGCATTACATCTTTGTGTAAGGAACTAAAAACTTAATGCCAGCTAAACTATAGACATGTTCTATTTGTGCAATACATAGGACTCACCTCTAAAATAACAGAACACACATGCATATGATCCATGAATAGTAAGTTGCGTTTCACCAAATATGGACCCCACAAGCAATAAAGAATATTCCCTATTGGCTCACATAAGTGGGTCTCCTTTTCACTAAAAAGTAAATGAAAGAAAACTAACCTATGGTTTAAAAAAAGAGAGGATAAAAAGAGAGAGTCTTTAACCACCCCTCCTAAACAAGTGACAAATGGCAGAAAGCCAACACATTTTGGTCTCTTTTCTCCATCAGATCCAGATTGCTACTGCTTTAGTTTTGCATTTTAATTGTTTGTCTTGGTCTTAATTTGTTTTTTAAGATTTTAAGAAGTGAATATTGATTCTCTTTTGGAAATGAAAATTTGTAATTTGATTTTTATTCTTTTTATATTAAATGCAGTCAGCCAAAGCAATTAGAAAGCTGAGCGACGTTTTAGGTGAATCTCTTTCTTCTTCTCATCGCAATCTGCTTCAGTGTCTTCTAAAAGAAATACCTGGGCGCTTATGGGAGGTATGTATATGATAAAGATAAACCTAATCAATGCACAATATGTTGTACAATTAGTGATCCCATGGTTGTTGATTCCATTCCAGTGGTAATTCCGGTTTGTTCCTATAATGGAATGTTTCAGTGTTCCAGCCATTCTAGCATTTCATTTCTTCGGAAAAAGGCGTCATGATAAAATAGAAAATGTGGTCAATTTTTGGAAAATTGTAGAAGTTGTGTAAAAAGGTAAAATAACATTATAAATTCAGTTTCACATCATTTTACAGAACTAACACTGCAAGTAGCTACTTTTGCTTGTAAAACATAAATGTTATGCATCAAACTCACAAATTATATAAAGGCATCAATTCACAAGAAGTAGTAATGCACTTTTTTTTTCTTGTATCAGTAAGTAGTTAAACACATAAATGATTGACTAAACACATTTGAACATGATTACCTCTTTTAAGCCTTCCCATTTATTGTGAGGGTTAAAAAACTTCTGAGGAATCGACCGGTTCCGAGCAGACTCGTGGAGCTGCTGCTTGGATTATCGTAGAATAAGAGGAGCCGTCTTAGGAAATGACTTCACAACAAAGACAGATGCCGCCGCTGCGAGGCGAGGGAGCAACGTCGTCCGGTCTTGCGGTGCACTCACTCCCGTTACGAGAATGAAATGACGCCCCAGCTCGACTCGAGACCAAGACTCCTTACTTATCGCACCAATAGCGGCACTGAGCGGCCGCAACCATTGTAGTTGAGGGGACAATTCAAAAAAATTTAAAATAAATAAACAACTAAAAATATTATATCAATGAAATAGGTCCTGATCTGGCCAGAATGGCTGCGACAAGCTGAATTTAGGTCAGGAAGTTGAGGATTGTTGTGTTGTTCCAGTGCCCTAACAGGAGATTGACAATTGTGGGTCATATAGTTGCTGTACCACATTTAAGACGAAAGGGCCAAAGGCTTAATGCATTTTATCTTCCAACCCGAGGGTCTGGTTTATAATAACCGGACAAAAGATTCCATTGGTACAAACTGAGCACTGTATTAATTGTATATGTTTTCAGGTTGAGCCCCTTGGCTTGAGAGATATGTAATCATATTTGACCATGGTTCCTCATCACTTGTAATTTGAACCTTATCCTTCACACTGGGGTCGTCTCTTAAGACTTCTTCTATTAAACTCTAAAGATTTATGGCCAAAATTCCCATCTATCTAACCATGTATGCAATGATACATAGATTCTTTTCATTGTTTTATACACCTGTCTATAACAATGCGCATGAATTTGCTTCTTTTTTATTTATTTTTAATGTCTTAAGTCATGTTGGAGACAAGTGCCTGTAGCACAGTTGGCTCATTTTTGCAACCACCAGGTTGCAGGTTTGAGTCATGTCATCTACAAAGGAGGGTCTCCAATCATGCAATTATAGAAATAATGCCCCATTCGGTGATAGCTAAATGCACGTTTGGGTTGAATATTACCACAGATGTCATCATGCAAGTATCATGGGTGGAATTCACACGTTCATCTGCTTCTCATTATCATCATTTTGATTTATTTTATTTTAATTGATTTTATTTTTAGGGAAAAGAAGCTACATTATATGCTCTAGCTGCTATTTGCACATCATGCCACAAAGCAATCACTGCAGAAGATCCTACAACTCCAAATACCATTCTGAGTGTGTTATCTTCCGCATGTACGAAGAAAGTTAGATCCTATCGTGAAGCAGCATTCTCGTGCCTACAACAGGTTACCAATGCAATCTTCTTCTCATTTACTTTACGCACCCAAAATTTGCCAAGATTACAGGAGGCTCAAATGAATATGGACAATTCTATTGTGATCCATTTCTTCTCTCACAAAAGTGTGTTTTTTTTTTTGGTAGGGTAGTGTGTACTTTACGTATAGATTTATTGTTTCGGGTAGATGGGTTACAAGATTTACCAACTTAAGAAGAGGCTCAAATACAAGAGCCTCGAAAGATTATGGACACTTTTATTGTGATCCTTATCCTTTTCCCCCTCACAAACACTTTTTTTTTTTTTGTGTGCGCGCGCACGCAAGCACCTTCCTTTTATGCAGTTATGAATAGTTGTCTTCACATTCATTTCAGTTGTGAATTAAAAAAATAGTACACCAAAATAAAAATAAAAATCTGTATATCTTCCACATATACAGAGAAAATGTAATATGCCCCGCAAGCAGCTTTCTTGTTTGTAATGAGCATGCATGAATAGGTGCATTTGTCATCTGCTTGAGAACTTCATTACAATTACAAAGAGTATCTATTTTTGAGTTAGGACACAGAGGAGTACATAAAGCTGAGGCTCCATAATCTAACTAGGAGTTTCTGTCATAAAGCTTCATTTACAGATTTACATTTTGTAGTAACTTACATTATATGGTAGAATATCAAATTACTTATTCTCTAACATAATTTGGTTGCACATGGATTGAGAGGGAAAAGTTCCACTTATTTAATAGGGAGTGCCGTGAAAATTCAATTTATAATTCTAACTTCGGTGACAGATGAGTGGATGACTTCAACATTACCACTCAGTGATGTGGACAGCGGATCGCGATCTGAGGTGGGCAAGGTAGAGATGGATAAAAGGGGGCATATCAGGCGAACCTGAATACTGGCCTCACGCCAAACTCACTATCATAGACGAGGAAAAGGATCTCCCATCGCATGAGAGAAGAAGAGAGCAAAAGCACTCAGGAAATTCTTTTCATTAATCAAGTCCAAGGAACCCATGTGGCATTAGATGAATATATATGCAAAAGAAAACCCTAAAACTAATCTCAAACATTTAATCTCTCATGTGGTTGAGATTAAAACTTCTTAACTTAGATAAAGGACACAAACCATTAAAGCAACTCTAAATAAAATAAAATAGATAGGCTGGTGATGGGTCTTGTAACGACCCGGAATCCGGGGCCCTTCGAATTCCGTGCCGAGACTCATAAGCATCACACACATAGGTTAAATCAAAGATCACATAAAGATTCATGCATTTATTAGCTTAAACCAACTTGTATTAAAAATCCAAATCTAATAAACAAATATAACTTTGTCCAAAAAAATAAATAATTGCAATGTCTTTAAAATTAAATAATCTGAGTAATCTATTAAATCTAAATCTTCTTTATCTATGTGGCTTCGACGCTCAAGCACGCATCCTAAAGTCTATCTCCCGGTCATCACGGTTTTCCTGAGTCGTTAAGTTTTGGTTACTTGGATTGGGGCAAATCCACAAAATATCAATACAATTGAATCCACAAAATATCAGTACTGTGAGATGTTATCGAACCAAGCCAGAAGCATGCAAGAGATGGCAGTGACATACAGACGAGAGATAGAAGTTGCAAGAGAATTCGTATATTGATTGTATTGATGAAAGATACATATATAACACTGAAGCCTAGATTAGTGGATCTGATTAGGGATCTTATTACAAGATTACAGGCACAATTAAGTAAACTAATATCTATCTAATCTAATGACAACTCATACATGGGTTGACCCAATACATGGGTTGCTGACCCAACCTGTTGGCCTATTTCTTTACACCCCCTCTCAAGCTTTGGATGGGAGAATGTGACCATCGAGAGCTTGGAAACTAGTTCTGAAAAACGAGAGGTGGAGTGGCTCTTTGTGAAAAAATCTGCTATCTGCGCAGCTAATGAAATTTGAAATAACTTTATAGTACCACTCCAAACATGTTGCCAAATGAAATGACAGTCAACTTCAAGATGTTTAGATCGTTCAGGGAAGACATCGTTGGTTGCCAATTTCCGTGCACTTTCACTGTCCGTAAAGAGGGTTCTGTTTCTTGCTCTTCCAAGATATGAGAGGAGCTAAGAAAAATGGAGAAGCCTGTCGTAGAGCGTCGATCATTGACGTCTCCTGCCCAGTCGGAATCAGAATAGCCATGCAGAGTAAGATTTTGACTGGAGGAGAGAAGGAGGGCACAGTTCGAACTTCCTTGTAAGTATCTCAATATGCGCAGTACAACAGCCCAATGAGTATTAGTTGGTTGCGCAACAAATTGGCTTACCACATGTACCGCAAAGGCAATATCTGGTATGGTAATTGTAAGATAAACCAAGCTGCCAACCACCTCACGATAACGAGTTGGATCAGGAAGTAGATCTCCATCAGTAGTTCGGAGCTTCAGATTATGTTCAATTGGAGTAGAGACAGGCTTCTGATCTGTGAGTCCAGCTCGTTGGAGAACTTCATTGCAGTATTTCGTTTAGGATAAAAGATAACCTTTGGGAGAGTAACAAGGTCCCATGTGTGAGTCTTCTGTAGAGCTGCAAGTTCTTCGGCAATGGCAGATCTCCAGTGCGAATGAGTAATGGCCTCCTTATAGGATTTTGGTTCTGCCAAAGTATGAATTGTTGCAAGGAAGGACTTATACGATGGAGAAAAATGATAAGCACAAACAAAACCAAAACGGGATGGAGGAATTCTGGTGCGCAAGGGGTACCTTCGAGTTTGAGGAGGATCCTGCACATCTAGAGCAGAGGAGATAGGCCCATGGTCAGAAGTAGGAGGTGGGGCTGCAGATTCCGAAGGAGCAGACGGAGGTTTGGGCCGACGATGATATACTTGCATGGGTGGAGGAGAAGGGGTATCAGAGGGAAAGAGGTCTGGAAAGGGATCAAGAGGATAGACCGTAGGGTGCTCAGGAGAAGGGGATTGAGTACGTAATGCATAAAAAGGTATATGTTCCAAGAAGGTGACATTACGAGAGACTCGTAACCGATTGGTTTTAGGATCATAGCATCGATACCCTTTTTGTTCGATGCCATAACCTAAAAAAACACAGACAGTGGATTTTAGGGAAAGTTTGGTTTTCTCATTATCATGTAACAAAACAAAACAAGTACAGCCAAAAACTTTGAGATAGGACAAATCAAGTTTACTGGAGAATAATTTTTCATAGGGAGATGTGCCAAATAAAACAGAGGATGGTGTTTTATTAATCAGATAGATAGTAGTCAGGACTGCTTCCCTCCAGAATTGCAGGGGAACATGTGACGAATAAATCAATGATCGAGCAGTCTCTAGGATATGTCTGTGTTTCCTTTCTGCTACACCATTTTGCTGTGGTGGCGCAGGACAAGATAATTGAGCTAGAGTCCCTTGACTGGTCAGGTAAGAGCGAAATTTATGGCACATGTATTCTCCCCCGGAGTCGGACCTAAATATTTTAATCCTCGTGTCAAATTAGTGGAAACCATGGTGGAGAAAGCAGTGTAGATAGTGTATAACTCAGAACGGTGTTTCATTAAATACAACCATGTATATTCTCCCCCGGAGTCAGACCTAAATATTTTAATCCTCGTGTCAAATTAGTGGAAACCATGGTGGAGAAAGCAGTGTAGATAGTGTATAACTCAGAACGGTGTTTCATTAAATACAACCATGTATATCTAGAGAAATCATCAATAAACAACACATAATAAATGGAACCTCCTTTCGTTGGCTGAGAGGCAGGTCCCCAGACATCAGAATGCACCAAAGCGAAAGGAGCATTAGTAAAAAGTACTTTTATTATAAGGGAATGCATGCTGTTTACCAAATTGGCAACCAATACAAGTTAAAATGTCTGATAAAACGAGAGTGCCAAAGGGCAAAGCGTGATGTAGAGGAAACGAGTGCGGCAGGGGATATGTTGGATGATGGAAGATGTAGCGAGTGGAGATAGTAAAGTCCTCTTGACCTAAGGCCGGTCCCAATCTGTCTCCCGGTGCGCGGATCCTGCACAGAACAACCAGTAGAAGAAAATGAGACAAGAAATCCAGAAGAAGCCAATTGACTAACAGAGATTAAGTTGATAGAGAGGTGAGGAACACACAAAACATTAGTGAGAGAGATCAACTTATTTGAAATGGAGCCAATAAGGGAGACTGGTAGAGGAGTGGCATCAGCTGTATGGATGGTGAGAGAGCTAGCAGGGGTATAACAATTATGAAGTTTGGAAACATCATTTGTCATATGATAGGAAGCACCAGAATAAAAAATCCATGTAGTATTAAGAGTACCTGATGGACCAGAAATGGTCATGGCAGAACCAGAGGCTGAGGGTGTAGTGGCCATCTAAGAAGCAGAACCAGTGGAGGATGCCAGAAACAACTGTTGCATGCGCTCATCAACCATAGCCTGAATCTGAGATGCAAGATCCATTTGCGGAGAAACAAAACTATCATTTTCAGTAACATTGGCTGCATAGGGTCGCTGTTGATAAGATTGCATGGGACCACAATTGGGTTATTGACCAGAGTGTTTGTTCTTATTGCTTGGCCTTTGAGGTCTGGTTGGGCAGTCTCGTTTCCAGTGTCCTTACAATAATTGCAAAAGTCATTGGTACCAGAAGGAAAAGAACGATCATTTTGTGGGGTACTAACATTTGCTGACAGTACATGTGTGGGTTCCACATGTTTCTTCCTTGTAAGAGAAAGCTGAGTTTGTTCTTCTGCCAGAAGTTTTGAGAGTGCCGTATCTACGAAAGGCAGTGGTGACCGATGTAATAATTGACCACGAACATGTTCAAAATCAAGGCGGAGGGCCATAAGAAACAGAACCAGGCAAGTTCGCTGCCTATAGGGCATGAGCATCATCGGTTGTTTTAAAGGTGGGTTCCATTAGAGCCAGTTGATCCCATAGGGCAGTCATTTTGATGAAGAAATCATGAATGGAGTCATTGCCTTGATCTACAATTTTGATTTCCCATTCTAATTGATACCGGCGAGCAGCATTGGACTGAGTAAACAATCTGGCTAAATAATCCCAAGCAGCTTTAGGGTAATTGAATTTAGCTAATTGGTTCCCAATAGAAGGATTTACCGAATTGGCAATCCAAGAATTGATTTTCCTGACGGAAGCTTCCCATTCCTCGAAAGTAGCATCCTTACTATCTGGTGTCGGGATCTGCTGAGCAACATATTTCCACAATTTTTGACCTTTGAGGAAATTTTGCATGAGATGGGACCAATAGGGATAATTTGTACCATCAAGTTTGACAGTATTACCTGAAACAGTTCTATCAGAAGACATTGGAGCAAGACAAAGTGCTCACAGACTGAATATAAGTGAAATCTAGCCCCAAAGCCAAGTCAGAATTGAAATCCAGCCACAGTAACTAAACAGATCTTGAAAAAATCCAATAAATAGGTTCAGGTCACTTCAAATTGAGCATAGATGAGTGTTATGGGCCCCACTGAGTGATCAGATGAAGGATCACAATAACAGTGTGCAAGTTGATATGAAAAAATTCAGAAATTGGTCCAGGCGACCTTGAATCTGGGCACAAATATGACCTGTGGGCCCCACTAGATGATCAAATGGATGATCAGATCACACAGTGATCTCTCCCTCAAAAATCCGAAACACCTCTAACTGGAATGAAGGTGAAAGCTTGAGAAACAAGAAATTTTAACGGTCTTGATGAAAACTATTTGCACAAAGATGACAGGTGCAAATCAGATCAGATGGCCTACCTCAGATGATCATAAAATCTAGGAAAAATGTGTAGAATTCCTAGGATTGATGGGCAACTAGGATAGGAAGATTTCGCTGAGCAAAGGTTGATCAATAGGTGGGCCACCCTTGATCACAGCAGACACAATGCTTCTCACAGATGAATAGGACTGCCGCAGGGCTTCTCTTATGCTTGAATGGACAGACGATGAGGCTCTGATACCATGTGAGATGTTATCGAACCAAGCCAGAAGCATGTAAGAGATGGCAGTGACATACAGACGAGAGATAGAAGTTGCAAGACAATTCGTATGTTGATTGTATTGATGAAAGATACATTTATAACACTGAAGCCTAGATTAGTGGATCTGATTAGGGATCTTATTACAAGATTACAGGCACAATTAAGTAAACTATCTAATCTAATGACAACTCATACATGGGTTGACCCTGTAAAGAAGCAGGTCAGCTTGACCGATGGGTCAGCCCACAACCCATGTATTGGGTCAGCCCACAAGTCAACATTGTATGAGCTGTCCCTTGATATTAGATAGATATTAGTTTCCCTAACTATGCTTGTAATCTTGTAATCAGATCCACTAATTTAGGCTACAGTGTTATATATGTAACCATCGTCAATACAAATCAATATACAATGATATGCAATTCTCTTGCAACTCGTCTCTCTCTTGCATGGTTCTGTTCTCTCTCTCTTGTTGCTTCTGGTTTGGTTCAAGAGTCTCTAACATGGTATCAGAGCTCTGATCGTCTGTCCATTCAAGCATAAGAGGAGCCCTGAAGCAGCCCTGTTCGTCAGTCATCACGCCCTGCAACCTGCTGTGATCAAAGGTGGCCCACTTGTTGATCACCCTGCATCAGAAAATCTCTCCATCCTGGTCGACCATTTATCTTGAGAGTTCTGCACATTTTTTCCAGATTTTTTGATCATCTGAGGTAGGCCATTCTCCCTGATTTGTACTTATCTCATCTGTGCAAATAGTTTTCATCTAGCCCGTTCAAAATTCTGGTTACACAAGCTTTCATCAAAATTCCACCTAGAGGAGTTTCGGATTTTTGAGGCAGAGATCACTGTGTGCTCTGATCATCCGGCTGATCATCCAGTAGGGCCCATAGCTCAGATCTGTGCCCAAAATCACACTCGCCTGACCCTGTTTTGGAATGTTTTTTTGCTTGTTTTGGATTGGTCTGCTGTATTTCAAATCTGAATAGGCTTCTGGGGCTGGATTTCTCCTTATTCAAACTGTGAGCACCTTGCTTTGGTTCAATGTCTTCTGATCGAACTGTATCGGGAATTACTGTCATCCTTGATGGCACAAATTATCCCCATTGGTCTCATCTCATGCAAAATTTCCTCAAAGGTCAAAAACTGTGGAAATATGTTGCTCAGCAAATCCCTACACCAGACAGTAAGGATGCCACTTTTGAGGAATGGGAAGCTTCTGTTGGGAAAATAAATTCTTGGATTGCCAATTCAGTCAATCCATCTATTGGAAATCAATTAGCTAAATTCAATTATGCTAAGGCTGCTTGGGATTATTTAGCACGATTGTATACACTAAGGCTGCTCGCCGATATCAGTTAGAATGGGAAATCAAAACTACAGACCAAGGGAATGACTCCATTCATGATTTCTTTATCAAAATGACTGCCTTATGGGATCAACTGGCTCTAATGGAACCCACTTTTAAAACAACTGATGATGCTCACACCTTTGAAGTCTATAGGCAACAGACTCACCTGGTTCAGTTTCTTATGGCCCTCCACCCTGATTTTGAACATGTTCGTGGTCAGTTATTACATCGGTCACCACTGCCTTTCGTTGATACGACACTCTCGGAACTTTTGGCAGAAGAACAAACTCAACTTTCTCTTACAAGGAAGAAACATGTGGAGTCCACACATGTCCTGTCAGCAAATGTTAGTACCCCACAGCATGATCGCTCCTTTCCATCTGGTACCAATGACTTTTGCAACTATTGTAAGAAGAAATGACACTGGAAACGGGACTGTCCAACCAGACCTCCAAGGCCGAACAATAAGACCAAACATTCTGGTCAACAGCCCAATCGTGGTCCCATGCAATCTTATCCACAACGACCTTATGCAGCCAATGTTACTGAAGATGATAGCTTTGTGCCTCCACAAATGGATCTTACATCTCATATTTAGGCTATGGTTGATGAGCACATGCAACAATTGTTTATGGCTTCCTCCACTGGTTCTGCTTCTCAGATGGCCACTACCCCCTTAGCCTCTGGTTCTGCCATGTCCATTTCTGGTCCTTCAGATACTCATGATACTACATGGATTTTTTATTCTGGTGCATCCTATCATATGACAAATGATGTTTCCAAACTTCATAATTGTTATACTCCTGCTAGCTCTCTCACTATCCAAACAGCTGATGCCACTCCTCTACCAGTCTCTCTTATTGGCTTCATTTCAAATAAGTTAATCTCTCTTACTAATGTTTTGTGTGTTCCTCACTTGTCTATCAACTTGATCTTTGTTAGTCAATTGACTTCTGGATTTCTTGTCTCATTTTCCTCTGCTGGCCATTCTGTGCAGGATCCTCGCACCGGGAGACAGATTGGGACCGGCCTTAGGTCAGGAGGATTTTATTATCTTCGCTCGCTGCACCTTCCATCATCCACAATATCCCCTGCCGCCCTTGTTTCATCTACATCACCCTTTGCTCTTTGGCACTCTCGTTTAGGCCATTTATCTTTTAATAAAATGAAGTTTTTATTTTCTAGTGGTGTATTTGGTAACATTTCTGTATCAGACATTTCTACCTGTTTTGGTTGCCAATTTGGTAAACAACATGCATTCCCTTATAATAAAAGCACTTCTCTTTCTACTACTCCTTTTGCTTTAGTACATTCTGATGTCTGGGGACCGGCCTCTCAGCCCACGAAAGGCGGTTCCATTTATTATGTGCTGTTTATTGATGATTTCACTAGATATACATGGTTGTATTTGATGAAAAATCGTTCTGAATTATAAACTATCTACACTGCTTTCTCCACCATGGTTTCCACTCAATTCGACACGAGGATTAAAATATTCAGGTCTGATTCAGGGGGAGAATACATGTCCCACAAATTCCGTTCTTACCTGACTAGTCAAGGGACTCTAGCTCAATTATCTCGTCCTGCCACTCCACAACAGAATGGAGTAGCAGAACGGAAACACAGACATATCCTAGAGACTACTAGATTCTTGATTTATTCCTCACATGTTCCTCTACAATTCTGGGGGGAAGCAGTCCTGACTGCAATCTATCTGATTAACAGAACACCATCCTCTGTATTATCTGGCACATCTCCATATGAAAAATTGTTCTCTTGTAAACCGAACTTGTCTCATCTAAAGGTATTTGGTTGCACCTGTTTTGTTCTGTTGCATGACAGTGAGAGAACCAAACTTTCCCCTAAATCCACTGTCTGTGTATTCTTAGGGTATGACATCGAACAAAAAGGCTATTGATGTTATGACCCTAAAACCAATAAGCTACGGGTCTCGCGTAATGTCACCTTCTTGGAACATATACCTTTCTACACTATACCTACTTCATCCCCTTCTCCTGAGCAACCTACGGTTTATCCTCTTGATCCCTTTCCAGACCTGTTTCCCTCCGATACACCTTCTCCTCCACCCCTGCAGGTCTATCATCGTCGGCCCAAAACTCCATCTGCTCATTCGAACTCGGCAACACCACCTCCTACTCCAGACCTCGGGCCTATCTCCTCTGCTCCAGATGTGCCGGATCCTCCTCAAACTCGAAGGTATCCAGTGCGCACCAGAATCCCTCCCTCTCGATTTGGCTGTGTTTGTACTGATCATTTTTCTCCATCCTATAAATCCTTTCTTGTAGCAATTCATACCTTGGCAGAACCACAATCCTATAAGGAGGCCATTGCTCATCCGAACTGGAGGTCTGCCATCGCAGAAGAACTTGCAGCTCTGTAGAAAACTCTAACATGGGACCTTGTTCCTCTTCCCTCCGGAAAACGGGCTATCCGCTGCAAATGGATATTTAAGATCAAGACCAAATCTTATGGATCTGTTGATCGCTACAAGGCTCGCTTGGTTGCCAAAGGCTACACACAAGAATATAGGGTAGATTATGAGGAGACCTTTGCTCCGGTTGCTAAGATGACAACAGTTCGTACTTTTATCTCTGTTGCCGCTATTAGACATTGGCCACTCTATCAGCTTGACGTCAAGAATGCATTTTTGAATAGATTCCTTCAGGAAGAATTCTATATGCATCCTCCTCCAGGCGTCGTGAGACCTCCTCATTATGTGTGTCGTCTCAAACGTGCTTTATATGGACTCAAACAAGCACCTCGTGCTTGGTTTGAACGGTTTAGCACCTGTATTATAAGCATTGGTTTTTCTCAAAGTGCCCATGACTCTGCTCTCATCACTCGCTATTCGCGATCTGGCTGTGTTTTCCTGTTACTCTATGTCGATGATATGATTATCACTAGCAGTGATGCTTCTGGTATTCTATTCTTGAAGCGTTTTCTTCATCGACAATTTGAGATAAAGATTTGGGTCATTTGCAGTACTTTCTAGGCATTGAAGTTGCCTACTCTCCCACAGGATATCTTTTGTCACAAACAAAATACTGCAATGAAGTTCTTCAACGAGCTGGACTCACAGATCTTAAACTTGTCTCTACTCCAATTGAACATAATCTAAAACTTCGAACTACTGATGGAGATCTACTTTCTGATCCTACTCGTTATCGTGAAGTGGTCGGCAGCTTGGTTTATCTGACCATTACCAGACCAGATATTGCCTATGCGGTACATGTGGTAAGCCAATTTGTTGCGCGACCCACTCGTCTTCACTGGACTGCGGTACTGCGCATACTGAGATACTTACAAGGAAGTTTCAACCGTGCCCTCCTTTCCTCTAGTCAGAATCTTACTCTGTATGGCTATTCTGATTCAGACTGGGCATGAGATATCAATGATCGGCGCTCTACCACATGCTTCTCCATCTTTCTTGGCTCCTCTCTCGTCTCTTGGAAGAGCAAGAAACAGGAAGTTGTCTTACGGTCATCCACTGGAGCTGAATATCGTGCTATATCTCACACTACCATTGAAATTATTTGGCTTCGCTGGTAACTTCGTGATTTAGGAGTTCTAGTTCCTAAATCCACCCCTCTTTACGGACAGTGAAAGTGCACGGAAACTAGCAACAAATGATGTCTTTCATGAACGGTCCAAACATCTTGAAGTTGACTGTCATTTCATTTGTCAACATGTTCGGAGTGGTACTATAAAACTCTTCTAGATTTCCTCAGCTGCCCAGATAGCAGATTTTTTCACCAAAAGCCACTCCACCTCTTGTTTTTCGGAGCTAGTTCTCAAGCTTTCGATGGTCACCTTCTCCCATCCAAAGCTTGAGAGGGGGTGTAAAGCAGCAGGTCAGCTTGACCAATGGGTCAGCCCACAACCCATGTATTGGGTCAGCCCACAAGTCAACATTGTATGAGTTGTCACTTGATATTATATAGATATTAGTTTCCCTAACTATGCCTGTAATCTTGTAATCAGATCTTAATCAGATCCACTAATTTAGGCTACAGTGTTATATATGTAACCATCGTCAATACAAATCAATATACAATGATATGCAATTCTCTTGCAACTCGTCTCTCTCTTGCATGGTTCTATTCTCTCTCTTGTTGCTTCTGGTTTGGTTAAAGAGTCTCTAACAAACCCAATACATGGGTTGCTGACCCAACCTGTTGGCCTATTTCTTTACAAGTACAACTAAGTGAATAGATATTCTAATCTATTTATGCATTTAAGCATATACTTAGATAAGATTACACAACAAATTAAAGTAACATCCAAAGTCTCATTCAAGCCAAGGTTTAAATCGGGTCAAACAAACGACAACCTCCTAGCCACCTGATAGCACCAACCCAAATAAAACCGACCACTAATGTCCAAAATAAATCCAACCACCAAGGTCCAAAATAAATCTGACCACCCAAGGTACAAAAACCATCGACCACTAAGGTCCAAAACCAGCAAACTGGTACCACAAAATCGACCTTTCCCAAAAAGGCCCAACACCAACAATCCTCACAAAATCGGCCATACGTGCTCGTGGTCTAGGGGTACCCAAAA
This sequence comes from Cinnamomum chago, assembly GCA_038049695.1. Lineage (NCBI taxonomy): Eukaryota > Viridiplantae > Streptophyta > Magnoliopsida > Laurales > Lauraceae > Cinnamomum > Cinnamomum chago. The sequence continues at coordinate 31,205,418 of CP142453.1, read as the reverse complement.
AGTTCGTCCAAACAAACAAAGTCACCGTATCTCAGTTTTCCAATCAAATAGCAAATACATGTCTCATCGAAAATATGATATCTAGCATGTCCTCAACATTAGTAATGGGCAAATTCCATAATCAACCCATTCTCAAATTATGTGGATTCAATCTGCCCTAGTCCGAATCAAAATTGGTGTACGGGATGAGAGAGGTCAATTACATAACTCACCCTTTTCAGTTTTGAGGGAAATATTCAATTACCAACTCAACCACAAGATATACATATAAAAACCACACAATCTATCATAAGTGATCCCCAAATAACAAAGACATAAGTAAATTAACCCACATACATATTTCAAGTCACCATATATTTAAATAACAGTGCCCAAAATACAGATTTGACCAATCAAGAACTAAAGGCATACATATTTCAAGTCACCGTATATTTAAATAACAGTGCCCAAAATACAGATTTGACCAATCAAGAACTAAAGGAAACCATTCAAACGATTTGCAAATAATAACAATGAATAACAAGCCTTTGTTTGCAATTTCAGAAAAATTAGGAATCATCTATAGCATTCTCCACAATCAACAATTTATTTAAATAAGCCAAAGGGTATAATCATAATTTCCTAAGACTGGCAGGACCTTCTTGCAAATTTCAGAATTCATATGAGGCTTAAATCTCCCTAAACAGAACCCTATCGTTGGGACAGAAAAAGGCTCACGCTTGGAAATTCTTGGGTTAACTGAATAGTGGGTCCCACTGGTCCAACCCACAATCGGATCTACTCTCTAGGGTCGCCCAGGACCCCACAAGGAATCCCATGGTCCTAATTCATCATCAGTTTGCCCTACAGGGTCCCGTTCCCTTAACAATCACAAACAGATTCATACAGGGGTCTCACAGTTTCCAGATTTGATACTTCTGAATGGTGGGGCAGATGGGGCCCACTCCACATGGGTCCATCACCAGCCAGGTCACCTCTGGGCCCCTTCAAGATGTGGGGTCCAGATCTCTGATCAAGTCAAGCAGTGGGTCCTAGTAAGGGTGTCGACCAAACTGCTCTGTTCCTCCTTCAATCACGCCTCCTGGTTTTGAAATGCATGGATGGTGGGCCAAACGGGGCCCACTTCGAATGGGTCCAGCACTACCATGATTGCCCATGGGTCCACTTCTGGATCCATGGACTAGATTTGTCATCAGGTGGCCCACCTGGGCCCCACAGCCCAAAACGTGAAACCAGTTCTAGACGACCTGAACTTGGTAAGTTCCAATTTCTATTGGATTTGGTTCTCTCTGCAGGAAAACATCCTATAGGCATCATCTTAATCATAAGAAACATAATCGTCCTATCTCACCCCAACCATAGGTCATTCTTTATTGTCAAACAGAGCCTAAGCTTGTCGACACTGCCTGATTAATTCTGGGATAAAAAATCTGTTATGGGAAGTCAGATTTTTATGGAAAACATTCAATAGTGCCAGGAAAACAATTAGTGCAGTCATACAGGATCTACAACAATTGAATTGAATCACTATATTCACATACTATGAAGCACGGACACAGTTACGGGACACGGACACGATACGTTACGGATACGCCATTTCTCAAGAAATTAGGATACAATATGTCGGGGATACGTTTAAATTTTTTTTTAAAATATTTTTTATATGACTATGTAATAAAAACCTAACATTATTTCAATCAAAATAGCCATAAAATATTCACTTTCATATACACACACACATATATATATATATATAAAATACATTATATATCTATTCATTTGTGAATGGGGACAGCTTTTGAAGAATTTGGTTACTGTCAGCATAAAAATTTTCAGATATCTTCTAACCAACATGCCCTTAATAAAGAATGAACTCTTTCAAAGAGTACAAAGTTCTTTATTTTGCTGCTGTTTTTTTTTATTGTATCTGGGCCGAGCTTGACTCATCTCAAGCCCACGAGATGGGCCTTGCCTCACTTGAAATTGGAGTGGGCCTTGCCTCACTTTGAAATAAGAGTGGGAGGGAGACACTTTATGCTTGCCTCACTTGAAATTGGAGTGGTACCCACGTGACATACTTGACTATTGGAGTGGAAAACATACGCACGTGACAGACTTCACTATATCTCTGCCAGCCATCATAATGTCATAAACAGACCTGAGTTAGCAACAGAACATACCCACGTCTACCCTTGACGAGAAGAGATGAGGAGAGGCGATGATGGTGGAGGCGACGACATCTTCGCGGCCGATGGAGATACTAGTCGGCTGTGGCAACGTCGGTGCTAGTACGCTATTTTTTTTTTGTTTCTCTTCACTTGTCTCTGTTTTTTTTTTTTTTTTTTTTTTTTTCTTTTTATTCTCTGGGTCTGGGCGATGGAGGCGAAGGGGAGATGGCGAGGTTGCAGCAGCACAGCAGGCTGCGTGGAGAAGACTGCATAGCAGGCTCCTACTCTTCTTCTTTTTTTTTCCCCTTCTCTTCTCCTCTCCCACGTTTTCTTGTCTGTTTCTCCTCTCCCTACCTTTTTTTATTTTTCACTTAAAACAAGTCCCGCTCGTGTCCTGCCCATATCCCGGACATGTCCCGCATGTGTCCGACATTAAAAAAAATAATAATAATTAGATATGCTTTTTGCGTATCCCAGACGTATCCATGGCATATCCGAGCGTATCCGTGTCCGATATGCTCGGGATACGGATTCGGGGCCCCCTTTTGCGTATCCGTGCTTCACAGTTCACGTATGGAAGAGCATCACAACCTGTGTATGAAGAAATCTACTCAACAATCAGTTACCTATCCGCATCAACACAATATGCATATGAAGAATGCCACTCACCATAAAATACAAGACCAAAGCTAGAATTTCAAAACCATACAATTAGATCAGAATTTCTATTCACTTGCTATGGCTGACTAGAACTGTTTCTTCCTCCTAATTTTTTCAAGGCTAATACTAAACTAGGCTTTGGGTTGATGGAAAAGAAAGTGGAAAGGAGGGAGAATGGCTTGAGAGAGGCTTGGGTCGATCAATATATATAGAAGCTAAAGTTAAATCCTTCCCAAAGTCCTCTTCCTAATTTTATTATTTCCTTCTCACATGTCAATCCTATTCCTAACATTACTAGGAGTCTATGGTATAACCAACACAAGTCCTACTAGAATTCTCCCATCAAACTATGGGCCCAATAGTGCTAAGAAAAATCAAGAAAATTAAATACTAAATATCAGAAAATAATCTAGCCCTTATAATGGGCCCGGGTATTACAGGTCTGTCCTGCTTGCATCACTTAGAACATTCGTGTGGGTTCCGCATGCTTGGCAACTGGTCTTGACTCACTCAGGTTAGGGGCAGTCTATAGTGACGTGTCTGACTATTGTGTCAAAAATCCTTGTCTGATTTATAGCGACCAACGAGTGTCAGATCTAAGATCAAAAAGTGCATCTTATCTCAACTTGCTGATGTGGATAAAAAGTGTGTTTTATTTAACATACCCTCCCCCTCTTTCCATGAATCCTAGCGACAAGCATCAACACCTCTTGTTTGTATCAGTTTTGATTTTGATCCTTGTCCAACAGCACCCAAAACATAAATCCTGATTTTAATCTCTACAACTTCCTTCTCAGACTTCATTGCAAATTTGACTGTCAAATCTGAGCCTGCTCAACCCTTGTCGTTCTGCCCATAACTGATCTGAGGATTTCTATCTAATCTCCCTACTCATTGCATCTGAAACACACAAAACAGCAATCTTAAATCATCATAAACCAACCTTTAAGACAATAATTTGCGACAAAAGAAATTCTTCGCATTGAGAAATTCCACAAACTACAACCAAACCACAGACGAAACATACAGTTGCAGGTATCATACCTTGTCAGTCCTAAATAATCCTCCAAAGCTCACAGTTTTTCTTAGAAAAGCTTTCTTGTTTCTCAATAAATCTACTTCTCAGTGGTATGCCCTGCTTCCAAGTTGAAATTATAAAACTTGTTTTGTTTCAGATTAGTGATGAAAATTAGGGTAACTTGGAAGGAAGCAGAGGCAAAACATAGAACAAAAAGAGAGAAATTGGATAAGGAATGTGATGGTCGATCTAATTGGGGTTACACGATCATCCCATCTATTTATATTGTTAATAATTTTTAAATAATTAAAATACCTTATACACAAATATATTTTATAAAAAAAAATCCTTGGATTAATCTGTAAATTCGGAAAATTTACTTCTCAAATAATGTACTGGCCCAACTTAGGCACCCTGAGCCTGATCCCATACCCGGTTCGAATTACACCAGGGATTTAAAATCCAACCTTAACCACGGATAGTTTTTCACATGGCTTGGGATATGCAGGCTCGGGCTTGGCTTGGCCTTGTTCAAGTTTTTCATCCCTAACCCACCCATCCTGGCTTGACCTTGATTCTCGAAAGAGTCGCCATCATTTTTCCCCCTTAATGAGGGTACCAAACGGCCAATTTGATTTGATTGCAATTTACATTAAAAAAAAAAACACTAATAAATAAAAGCATGTTTAGCTATTGATCTGCCTCCAAATTTCCTTCCCATAGAATATGAGAGAGTGACAACTGATAAACCACCGGGAGTCTCAAAATTAGGGGTGGCAAATGGGTCACGTCAAGTCAAAACGACTCAGGTTGACTAGGGTGTAATGGGTTGTAGTCCAAATCATATCTGACCCTTTGTAAAATGGGTCAAGACGTCATGTAACTTACCTGATGCAAGCCATCCCAATCCGAGCCACATAACCTGCATTCAATGTGGATCAACCCATTTAACCTGAACACCCAATAGAATCTTGGCCCAAACCTAGCCATCCTGATCAACCCATTTACAGCATGGAACTCTTCAAGACTACCTCGATGAATTTGAATGGCTATCAACATGATGGTTCTGCTTTCGGAAATGTTTTTGGTTGATTTGTTTGTTAGTGGCTTGCCGGAGGACATTAGAGGTGAATGGAATTATTTAGTCCTGATAAGTTGAGTCAAGTGGTTAGACTTTCTGGACGTGCTGAATTGAAGCTCACATCCCAAAAGCCCAATCAATCAGCTACCATTCATCTCACCCTATGCTTTGCCTTTTTTCAACCAAAATTAACTTTAGGAACCCTGAAGGAAGCCACTGCATTGGATTGTCTTCCTAATCGCCACCTTACACCTGTTGAATTGGCAAAACGGAGTCGGTTATGCTTTAATTATGATGAACCATTTCAGCGAGGCCATCATTGCAAGGCCAAGCAATTGTTTTTCACTGAGGGTGACTGACAGGACAAAAGGGGATCTGACAAGGCACTGGTGGAAGCTGTCCTGTAGTTGAAGTCATGCATAACATGGAAAAGGATCTTCGATGAAGTGTGGGATGCCGTTTTCCATGCTTTTTCCCTTGAGGACAAGGTTCTTTTACATGCAGGGTGGGATGATGGGAAACCCATCCTCCACGATTCTCATCATCCAAGAAGATTTCTTTTTCCTTTTTTTTTCTTTTTTTTTTTTTTTTTTGTGAGGGGTTTGAAAATAATCTCATTTATCTCATAGATCATTTCCATATCTATCTCATAGTTAGTTTTCATGTTTATCTCTTGGATGGTTTCTTTGTTTATCTTGATTGCTATAGGTTCTTATTTTCTTTTTTAAGTGGTTGTCTATATGAAGGCCTAGTCTGCATTCATGGCGGAATATAGAAAATTCGTTCTCTCCCTTTCCATATTTTTTCCTAAATAATAAATCAAGGCTCAAACATCATGGTTATTGATCTAGCTTGGATTAACTCTAATTGTTCCATAAACTTCTTTACCCATAGGAGTAAAATGTAACAGCTACTCTGTTGCCTCCTTGCAAAGAACATACCAAGCTGGAGTCATCTGATTTGTACGCCATTTTTTTTATTTTTTTTTAAATTTTGGAGGTGATCATTTGTTAGGACAAACAGGTGATGTCCATAACTACCACCCAACAAAAGGCTAAAGTACATTGAGCCACCTGGGACCCACCATAATCCATATTCCCATCAAAGGGATAATGGTTGTTACTGTGAAAACCCCCGTGGCTCAAGATTTCAACTCAGCCTATCATCTTGTGATCTCTTTCAAATGCCAACCCTAACTTTCCACTTCACTGTTGGAATGAGTGCAGTGAAAATGAGGGTGCCACTTGACCTTTACTGCGGGCTAGGTTATCTTCCTGCGCTTTTGTCATTCATAGGTTTCAAAATGTTAATGCCTTGGGACCTTCTCCACGCCATGTATCCTTTCAAAATTGGGTATCATATTGAATGCTTGAAAGTGAGTGTTAGTGTTGAACTTTGATAGTGACCTTGATATAGTCATCCAAATCTAATAGTGGCTGCAATATGCTTTATAAACATAGCTTTTCAAAAATAAAGAAAACATGGTATGGAAATCATGGGTGTTTGCAAGGTTTGTGAGGAAGCATAAAAACAACATGGTTGTTGATTTAGCCGTGATCAACCGTAATTGTTCCATTCACTTCTTTGCTCATAGGAGCTTGCAAGGTTTGTGAGGAAGTATAAAAATGTAGCAGTTACTCTGTTGGAATGATTACTATGAAAATGCGGGTGCTGTTGGGAAAGTCCCACATCCCACATCGGCTAAGTAATGGGTTTGATAGGGTTTCATATACCTGTTTGGGCCTTCCACCTATCAGCTTAAGCTTTTGGGTTTGGTACATGGTATCCTACATGATATCAGAGCCAGTTCATGTCGTTCTTGTGTAGCCCACATGACAGGCCCATCCATGAAATCTGTTGGGCCTGCACATGAGGGGGAGTGTTGGGAAAGTCCCACATCACCCGAGTAATGGGTTGGACATGATTTCATATACCTGTTTGGGCCTTCCACCTATCAGCTTAAGCTTTTGGGTTGGTACATGGTATCTTACAGGTGCCACACCTTGGGCTAGGTTATCCTCATGCCTTGTCATCATTTATAGGTCTAAAAACACAATTGCCTTGGGACTTTCTTTGCACCATGTGACTTTCTTTGCACCATGTACACTCCCAAAAATGAGTATCCTAGTGAATGCATGAAAGTGAGTGTTAGTGTTAAAAAAAAAAAACACTAACATGGTTTGGAAACCTGGCCTATAAGATAGATAGATAGAAACTTTTGGAAACCTATGTGCATAATGGCTATTTGAGCATGTGCTCACTTAAATATTCCTCTCTACACAAATAGGGACCCCCCTGATAGTCATTGATCTCAAGGATTTGCACACATCCGAATGGACTGAACCGTTGGATCGAGGGTTGAATCTTATTTTGAATACGAGGCCATTAAACTTGTGGGCCATGGGTGAAGGTGTTAGGAGCATGGGGTTGGGGTCAAACTTGATACTTGGGGTGGTCTTACATTGATCTTTCCATCCCCCCCGGTCCCATCCCCAAATGGGACCCACAGTTGGGCCCCACCGAAAGTTCTCATATAATAGGTGAGATAAATCCGACATACATACATATATAGATAAATCCGACATACATACATACATACATACATATATATATATATTTATTTATATGGAAATGCTCATGTGAGTAACTCTCACACTTACTGTACTCGTTAACTCTGGTTGGAAGGCTACAATTGATTTGATATGATGGTTTTATTTAGAATTCCATTAGAATAGTAATTCTTGATGATTATAATATTTCATTGGTTTTGTTATCATCTAAAAGATCATAAAAACAATTAAATTGAAGATTTTGAATTGATCTATAGTTTTTGCATTCATTCATTCATTTTTCATAATGATGATTTCCCTTTTTATATTCTTCTATGAACTTTCAGGTTGTAGAATCCTTTGGTAGTCCAGAGTTCTTTGATGTGTTGTTTCCTTTGCTATTTGAGGCGTGCAATCGAACTAATGGCACCAACTCTGGGATGAGTACTGCTATTAAAACAGGTAAACTATATGACTTTTCTTTTGATACAGAAGATAGCTTTTGTGAGATTCTGTGTAGAAATACCAGTGCCTTGCAATAATCTGGTCTGCTTTTCTCCAAATTTGATGTATGCAAAGCATTTTCACGATCTTAAGGAAAATAAAATGCTCTATGCCATTTTTTTGTGCTTTAATTCTAATATGAATTGGCCCTTAATTTCTTTGAATCTAACTCCATCGATTAGCTTACAAAGAACATAAATGAACCTCGAAGTTAAAGAATTTTTATTAATCTTCGAAGTCCATTGCTTTTACAAATCTGTATGTAAAGAAACAGAAACCTTAGACTAGAAGTTTTCAAAATAGGAACTGTATCTTAACTTAAGCAAATTTCTAGTTAATAGTCCTAATCACAATGATATAAATAAATAAATAATAAAAGGTCTAATGGAAGTAAAATTCCTTTTGCTTTAGACGAGTTGTCGTATTAAGATTATGCTTCCTTGCATGTAGTTCTTTAATTCTATTATTCTTTGGACCTCTATGAATGTGATGTTTGTGTGTGTAGATACACACACACACATGTATATATATATATATATATATATATATATGTATGTATGTATGTATCCTTCCATTTACCTCATTTACAGTTGCAAATGCAAATGTGTTCTATTATTTTGAGATGTTTGCTATGACTGCAGATGAAGACAATGCTGAAGATGTTTCTGCTCCACTTGATAAGGTTCTAGATTGTGTCACAGCTTGTATCCATGTAGCTCATCTACAGGAAACTATTAGACAAGGAAAGAGCTTGATACATGTGTTTTTATGTGCCCTCTCTCCTGGCTTTTCGTGGACAGGTACTCTTACTGCATAATTATGCTGCATCATAACTGTAGTTGTTGTACATGTGGATGCAACTTATTTTTTGGGATGGACTTTTTTTTTCCCTGTGTGGGTGGGTGGAGGTGGGACAACCAGATGATTGATCTGATTTATCTCTGAGGATTGGGGTTGCTGAAAAAATCCACAAGTTAAAATCCTCAAAACGGTAGCATTTTAGATATGTCTAAGAAGTAAGAACAACCAAGGCTCAGGAAAACAGCTTGCAGAGAGAGTTAGGATCAATCTTATCTGGAAGATCTTATGCATCTTCATCCTTTGTTGGTCCACTCGACCAATTGTCTGGATTGCTCAACGAAGGGCACAGCATGTACTGAGATCAGTGGTTCAGCAAATGCATTTGTTTCTGGTTTAGCTGCATCTGACCACCTCACTTGTTTCTTGAAGTTAGATTCACTGTTCTGTAAGGGTAAAATTAATTCTTACTCCTTTAATGAAATTGTTGAGGTCAGTCAAAACGTCAGCTTTGTCATCAATTAAGGAGCTTTGTTCAAAGTTCCATCACGGGGATGATTCTCAGAATTCTTCTGAAGGCATGGATCCAACTTCCTTAGTTCATGAGGTAAACGGGAAATATCATTTACTGCCTCCATTTGTAGTTGTCTATCATATCTATGCAGTCTTTTCATTTTAATATATCATTCTTACTTTTTCAAAAAAAAAAAAATTCTATGCAGTCTTACTTATTTTGCCTGTATTCAGTTGTTTTACTGCGTGGCACCTAAAGTTGTTGAGTGCATAAACACGGTAAAAATTGCACAGGTATGTATTCTTTTTTGCAATCTAAGAAATTGGATATTTTCCAGTCTAAACAAGGTGGGCCAGTGGCAATGGCAAGCATATGTGATGTTGTATTGTCTGAAATGGCTTCTCTGTGAAGCTTAAAATTACTTACTTGGGATTCCCATGAGCTCTGAAGATGGGCACTGTAAGAGATCACGTTATTTTTTATATATGGTGTCCATCCAAATGCAAAGGAAGAAATAATGTAAGATCTAGAATTGGTCTTCACTGAATGTTAAAATATTTAGATATTCTGCTATTTTAGGCATTCTACCAATTGGAGGCTTGGTCATTAGTGGCAGTTCTGATTGGTGTCACTGTTTATCTAAGAAAGTTGGCCAACCGTCCCCAGTCAACATACATGTGTGATCCAGCTAATGGCCCTTCTTTTTTTTTTTTTTTTTGGGCTATGAAACTTACATGATGTGGGGCACTTTGGGCTTGGGCTTCCATATTAGGCCATTGAGGCATGTGTCTTCACATATACTTCATGGCCTCGGGTCCAATTTTAATCCAAAAAAGCAATGATGACACAATCTGTTGAGTGTTGACCATTTATTCTCCTATATGATGGGGGTTATCTACAAAGGTACATATTTCATAATTGGTCCGAGGCAACTTTGTTAAGTTCTGCAATTCCAAAGCTTGTTATTCGGGCTGTCATCTGAACAGACTTGTAGTGAAGTTCTTAAAAATTTCTTACCTTGATGATTATTTAGGCTGACTCAAATCTGGTTTAATGATCCCTCATTGTTCTATTCCTCAATTTCTGACTTCTCATGTGCATTATGCTGAATGAAGGTCCACATTGCTGCTTCAGACTGCCTTTTAGTGTTGACTGAATTGTACAGAACCCTACCTATAGACAACAGGAAAGAGATAAGCTTCATGGATGAACTCTCGCATTTATATGACGTGGAAAAAAGTGAACAGGCAAAGTCATTACTGAGAAAATGTTTGGACATTCTCAGAGATATCAAGCAAGAAAATACATCTACAGTCCAAGGATAAATCATGCAGCCATCATTCAAACCGGATTCTTTTCAGTGGGACACACTGGTTTACCACCTCTAGATTACTGCTTTTGTGTTTTAATCGTTTTTAGTCAAAGGATTAAAAAAAGAGAGATGTACATCATTTCTTTCATTTCTTCACCTGAGATTTCTTTTGTCCATATTCAGAAGTACTTGTACCAAAGAATGTATAATATTCTTAAAACAGCTTTTGTAAACTGAGAAACCTAGATAGAAAAATGTATACCAATCAATACAAGACCATAAGTGAATTAAAAAAAAAGGTGGGAGTCAATAATATTGAAAGGTTTCTTTTCTCATTTCTTAAAAAAAAAAACTGAAATATGAACTCGTGGCCAGTTGTCTGCTCATATTCTTGTGTTGACCTCGCCCCTAATCATTAGGGATGGTAATGGGTCAGGTTTGATAGGTGTCACGGCAGCCAAAGCCTAAACCCACCTTGAAGCTTACTCAGATCAAAGTCCATAAACCCCTATCTCCAATCCTGCCAAAACGGTCGACAGATTTGCACCTGGTAGGAGCAAACCCATTTGGTCACCTGTTTATCCTGACCTATTACCATCCCTATTTTATGGTCGCTTTAAGGTTTTGTATGTATTTATTGACTTCTATAAAACTCAATGAGAATAATTTTCTGATGTTAAATGAGAGGATACTGTTCTGATGTCCGAAGGATTGTCCTGATCTTAGTGAGCTACCTAGCAGCCTGTTTGACCTATGTGAGTCTCTGGTTTCATCTAATCCGTAAATACTTCATGCTCCTCATATGCAAGGGAACTGACCAAATTTCACTTTAACCTCAGATGTATTACAGACGATGAAATATGGGCCAGTTTGAATATGTAGGCTGCCTATGATACAGTTTGGATCCAGCTAAAGTGGGCTTCACATAGGTCAAAACATCCAACTAGCATAAGGTCAGAAGGGCCCTTCATATGATCATTCCTCCTAGTTAATAGATAATCTAAGTTTTTTAGTGAGAGAGAGAGAGAGATCAAAGCAAGAAAGAAAAAAATTATAAAATGAAATCATGGAAACAGTTATAAAACTACAAACCAAAGTTGAAAATTGCACTATAATAGCATGCGGCCAAATTACATTAGCCCTCATAAGTCATCCTACAACGTCTGCAGGCGGGGAAACCTATGCAGCATTGCACCAAATTCTAAATTAGAGAAATTCTGAAAAGCATTCCTATTTTTTAGCCACTTTTCAAAAAAGGGTCTCCTGAATTGGTTATTTCAAAAAGGTTGAAAGGTCTGTCTTCTTTAAGAGATCCTGTCGATGATCAGTTTTCATCTTCAGCTACATCTTTTCAGAAATTCTCATAATGACTTAAATATGCTTAATGAGTGAAACACACAAGATGGAAAAAAAAAAAAGCAGTTCAGTCTTGAAAAGCCAAATTTGAAGACATCCCTACTGATAAAACTGACTCAACGAGAACACGACTCTTATTAGCATCGAGATGGATACAAGTCTAGGTTTGCGATTCTGGCAGGTTGGATTAGATACTGGTTGAACCAGTACTAATGCAACTGATATATCCAACCTGACGGTCTTGACCTAGACATAACTTATAAATTTCCCAATCAAACGTAATTCGATTTGGGTCTGGTAATCTTGATTCAAGTTAGGTATTCAAAATTACATGACTTGAAGCCACAACCACAAGGTTGGATTAGTGATTACCTTTACTGTGTCACGAGCTCTTTTTAAATTGATATGAAAGTAGAAACTGAAAATATTTTTTTGATATATATTTGTAAGGTATGTGGTACTAATATACCTTAAATAGGATAATTACAACTGATGATCCTAAATTTTTATAATGACGGCCAAGGACCTCCAGCCCAAAATCCAATATTTAATTTCGTTTTTGCCCTTGGTTAATTGATGTAACATAACTCTAAAAAAAAAGGTTTTTCACCCCCAAATCAACAGCAACAGTAGAATGAAGAAAGAAAGGAAGGAGATCAACGCCCTACCCTTTTTTTCTCAATTACAGTAAGAGAGAGATTGCTCAATGTCAACAAAATCCTACACAACGGAAAACTCAATTTTTGTTGACGTTAACTGCTTGTTTTTGTTAACGTCAACACAATTTTATGTTGATGTCGATGAATCTTCTGTTGACGTCAACAAATTCATAAGGTCACTCATGCTGTTAATTGGGCATTTTTTTTGTCGTCAATACAATTTTATGTTGATGTCGACGAATCTTCTATCGACGTCAACAAATCCACATGGTTACTAATTGTAATAACTGGGTATTTTTGTTGATGTCAACACAATTTTATGTTGATACGAATGTTTTGTTAATGTTAACAAATATTACTTATGACAGAATAAGAAACTGGTTATGTTGACATCAACAAAAAAAGGGCAAAACAGAAAGAAAAAAAAAATAGATGATTTGGACTGGAGGTCCATGACCGTCATTATAAAAGTTTAGGGTCATCAACTGTGGTTACCCTATTTAAGGAGATTTTTGTGATAAATGTCCCTATATAATATATGACTCTTGGAATCTGGATCATTTGTCACACCTATGACATATGATAGATTTTTAGAACTCCACTTTAAGACTCAACGTAGTGATGAAGTCATCCCCTCGAGGCCTCGAGTGATATATCCTCAAGTATTAGTTCCACGCCACACCCATACCCAAATAACCTGAACCCATCATTTACTACTGGTCAAAGGTCAGGCCTGGGCAAGGAGGTTTGGGTTTGGTCCGACCCAATTCTCAACTATCTATAAAAATTAAAAGGTACCTTTGACCTGAATCAATCTCTCTCTCTCTCTCTCTCTCTCTCGTTTCTTTCCTTGGTCTCGTCTGGAAGAGGTCTGTGATCTCGTCCTGTGATCTCTTCGTTTTTTTTATGAAAAATAGCAACTCCAGATTTTGGTTATCTTTCTACAGATAGTGAATTTCAATCTGGAGTTTTCTTCATCATCTCTACAAGATTTTTTTGTTTTGAGAATTTTTTGGAGTAGTTTTGTTCCAGTTTTGATTTGGACCGATCCCATTTGAAGAAATTGAGTGACATTAGAACGATTGCGAGAATTTGTGTTTGTAATCTGAGTTCTACTGATAGAAGTGCACTTGAATCTCCTTAGAATATTTATGGTACTTTTGAGTTTTCTTATTTGGTATTGAATTCCTAAGAATCCATGCTAAAGTGGGTTTTTATGGAAGGAGTGTTTGAAGAGATGGGGACTTAAAAGGGCTTAAGTTGGAGATGTAGATGTCAGTCCCAATAAGATATTTAATGGACTAGGGTGATGAGTGAGGAATAAATTCACATCAGAAGGGAGATTATTTGATGCCCCCTTTTAGATATTCACCTCTAGTTCTTTGCTTTTATACCCATATTGCATAGAAATCCTAGGAATAGAATACTGATTGAAAGAGGTTCTTGGTGTGGCACTGTCTCATGTAGTATCTATCAGTTGTCCTTATTCAGGGTCCGTCATTTGATGGTCCAGTTCTCCAAGCAGAATTTGTATGAGCATTGCATTTTAAATTCACATCGTCATTTTTGCTTTGCTTCTTTGAATATCTTGCTGTGTTTATACTGCTCTGCAATATTTGTCGCCGTACTTCACAAGTTGACATCAGTCATCCAGCCAGTTAAGAAACTTACTCCATGCCAGTTGGAAAATTCAGTCAGATGTTTGGGGTAGCAGTCAGATGTTTTGGGTAGTAGATCATGGCCTCATATCACAAGTATAAGTGTCACTCAACCTACCCCAACACATTTCCAAGATAAAGTTTTGTAGATTATGACTGTCTTAGATAGCATTGCACATATTGTCTTTGCTTAATATGGATGCAAGCCTGAAGGGGGCTGGTTTTGGCTTTTTTCTGGTTTTGCTGGTTAAGGGGCTGTAATAGAGTGGATTATGGTATTGAAGGAGGGGTTAGGTTGTTCAGAAGCTCATGTTTCATGGTATTTATTAGTTGAGGCAAATTCATGCCCACCATGGAGATTAAAAAATGTGATAAAATAGATAAGAATGATGCTTTCTTCAGTTGATGTCAACTTTGCATATATTCCAAAAGATTGGTCATTAGCAAATGTGGGGGTGTCCAAAGTTGAATAGTGTGATGAGTAATGCTTCTATTTGTGTATTAGTTTTTTTTTTTTTTTTTAGCAGTCTGGTTCCTTAATAGACTGATGTACAGTTCCTTTTATCCGCTTTAATAAATTTCCTTATCATTGCTTCTCTATAGGGAAAAAAAAAACCCTTGATAATGATCCTTTTACCATTAAAAAAAAACTATAATAATGTGTTTCACCGCTCCATCAAACTGAGGACTGGTGCCCATGACGATTTAGGGTGAAAAAGGCAGAACAACAGAGAACTGTCTCATTATTTTTAAATATTTTGGCTCAAGTAGAGGAATGTAAAACCATCCATTATAGAAAACTTTCCTTGCTGCATCTGTCTCCACCTTGTATTTGTTGCTACTGCTTCTTAATCGTCCACTCTAGGCATGATGCAGGGTTGATATATGCCACCATATATCCTGCAACCTGAGTTTTTTTTTTTTGTTAGTTTTTTCTTTCTTTTGTTTTAATAAAAAGGATGGTTTAGTTTAGAACCTGTATGTACTGCATTTTGTTTGAACTTGAGTCTTTTCAGAAGGATATGTTTTCTGTTTACATTAGTACTGATCTGATACAGCTGACTTGCGTGATAATTTGATGCAACCACCATCCTTTAGTAATGAAGCCAGAATTGATTCATACATTGGAACAATTAGCACTCAGATTCAACGGCCCTGTTTCTCTGATTTAAAGCCTCCATTGTACTATAATATAAAATGTGACTGACGACCAACTTTCTATGGACAAGTTCAGGGAATGTAGTTTTTTTTTTTTTTTTTTTATGAATACCCCTGCAAATTAATCATTCTATGCATTTTTTTTATTGAGAATGATTTATTTGACAGGGGTATTCCAAAGCCGGCATGTCAGATGGATGGTCCTGGTTGATCATTGCATAGAATGGTTCTTAAGACCCTGCCCCCCCCACTTTTTTTTTACATATATCTTAAGACCCTTTTTATCAGAGACGAAAACTGATTCAGAGTTATTTAGTGTTATTAATGATTTCCGTTGCTTTCCTTGGTTGAGGATATTACATTTATCTGTTGTCTATATGCATTGATATGTGTTTGAAAGAATCGCTGTAGTATGCATTACTGGCGTGAATTAATTCCAATTTGTGTTTCTGTGATATGTTGCTGCAGCTTCAGTTGATTGTATTGTGCAATGTTTAAGAACACATTTCAATCTGGATTTTTATCCATTTTGTACAGCCTCGGGTATACTTCTTTTGCGTCTCTGACTATATAAATGTCTAGTCTCCACTCTCGTGAGTTTCATATTTGCATGCTCCCTTTTGTATTAATTTTCATATTTTCACAGGAGCAAGCCTCTACAGATATGGGATAAAGAAGGTGTGTAATAACTTTTCTCTATAAATTTAAGTGCTTGTAATAGGTTAGCATAGCAAACTTATTGAATAGAAAGACTTTCATTCTTGATGAAGAAGAGATTAAGTTCATGTGAGATGTTTCTCTGGGTGAATCATTGCAAGTATTTTATTTTCTCCATGCTGTGTTTATTTGTTTAGTTGTGTACTTGTATATCTTGTGTGATGTTGGAAGATTGTAAAAATTAAAATGATGTTGCTTATAATCTTTTTGCATTATCTAACATGTCTTTGTTTCCATCTTCTCCCTTACATGTGGCTGTGTGTACTGCCATCCTGTTGTTACTATGGTTGAAACACACACTGATTGAATGACAGTAACTTTGGGAAGAATGGAACTTTTGCCTCTTTAATGTGGATTTGTCACAAGATAAGATTGTCAAAGCAGTGTTTTAAAACTTGGACTTGGCCCCTAACTCAGCCATAGTAGGGTTAGCTAAACCAAGTCGATTATTAGAGATCAAAGAGAAACCAGAGTATTGATATTAAAGATTATAGCAAAACCAGACAATTGGAGAATCGAAAAATTGTCATCCCCTTATGGTGGGTCGACTAGTTTTTTATAGATCTGGGATTTCCCAATCAATGCTACAATGAAGCTCAAATTTGGGCTAATCTAAGCAATAAAGTTTGCAATAAAGTTTACAATGAAATATTGCCCTTCTAAGAATAGCTAAATTAATCTCTCTACAATATATTACACATGGGATTATCCTTGTAGTTACATGTGGGGGCTACTAATTTATTTTAAACTTGTCTTGTGGTGGTCCCCATTTCTAAACCCCCCCTTAAATTGGTGTGGAGTGTTGGTGAATCATCTATTTCGAGGTAGTAGAGTTGTCATGATCCGTGGGCATGGATCAAAATAGCAGCCGGGCATAGCAGTCTAAATGCATTTTAGCACCACTCTGATCCATAATGGCCGCTAGGGGCGGTTGGGGCCGCTACGGATTGTGACTAGACATCTACTTTCCATCATTTTTTAAATCACTTAATGGGGCTTTTTTCTTCTCTTCTTCTCTCCAAACGACATTTCTAGGTAACTCTTCTACCCTTCGATGCTTAAAAAGAACACCAAAAAATACAAGATTTCACCAAATTATATTTTACCAAAAATTACATGGAGTTTCTCTCAAGGGCTCTTCTCTAGGTATATCTTGGCAGATGACCCCTTGGGTATTAGTAGAATTATTCTTTTCTTAGCTCTCAACAATAGTACATTATTTATTTTGATGAAAGTTAATTTGTTTTTTAGTTTAACCCTTAAGGTTTAAACTTTATCTAAGTATTATTTTATAATTTATAGATCTTGTGTTTTATGCAGTTGTACTAAATTGCTTATTTGAATTATGAATTTTAAAATGCATAATAATTTCTAACGTAGGATAGCTAACTAACATGAATACATGGACAAAAATAGATCAATATTGTTATTTTATAACCATTCAGCAATACAGGACCTCTATTCACTAAAGGGACCGCTACACCCCCTGTCTTAGTTACTATAGGAAAAAAAAGTGTCAAATTCTAACATTTTACAATATTCTGCAACTTTTGGATATTTTTTCAAGATTTTTTTACCACTTATTCAATCCGCACCGCTACGTATCACGGATCTAGCTATGTATTGCCTGTTACATAGCGTTTTGGCCACTGGCTGTTATGCCTGCCGCAACTGCTATTTCATCCTTGTCCGTGGGCATAGTTGTGTTAACGAGATCAGCTAGCTGATTCTGCGGGGATACATGCTGACAAATGAAGTGGTGGTCCACTCCAATATGCTTGGTTCTCTCGTGAAAGATGAATTGATTGGTGACAATTTGGCCTCTTAAAAGTTTTATTCTTATTCTTTCAGTTTTTGACTTGTTTCCTTGTTTATCTTCTTTCTTTTGGCTAGTTTATGAGTGTTTAGAGATAATCCTTCGGTTCTTTTTGGAGGCTTTATGCCAATGTAATTTTCTTCCCATTTTCTTTATATGCATCTTGCCATTAAGCAAAAGAAAAAGAAGATTGGTGGAAATTGGATAGCGCAGGTATTGTTTGTATAGAGCGGGGTAGGACCAATAAGGAATATTTCAAGTTCGCGTATTAGTCCTCAGAGCCAGATGACTTTACTAGAAGCGGGCACAGAGTGTACTCAGCTTCTCTTTTGTTTCTCTTTCAACCCCAACTCAAGAATGAAACTGAAAAGGAAAAAACCCCTAACTAGGGTCTTCTTCTTCCTCCTCCTCTCTTTTGGGAAGAAAAGAAGATGGAAAACCTAACTCTGGCTAGGTTTTTAGAGTGTGCACAGAGAGGTGTTGGCATCTTCAAGATTTGTCTTTGTAGGAGGAAGGAGAGGGTGGTTGCTGGACAGTGGAGGTTGGAGAGTTTGCATCAGGGGTTTGGATATCATTGCAGAAGAGGAAATGGCAGAAAAGTAAAGATGAGCAGCAAAGTCTTGATCTTGTTTGGTGTTGGAAAGATGACCAGCAAAGGAAAGACAGGGTCTAGGGTTTTATCCTCTCTTCTTTCAAATCCCTTTCCTCTTCCCCTTCTCTCGCAAAACCTTCAAAAAATTCATTCAAATCCATAAAACCCTTGCCCCGTTCTCAATCCTATCCTGCTTAAGAGCCCAAAAGGGGAAAAAGAGGGAGGGCGGTAATGACCAAGCCCGAGTTGACTTGGACTCGGCTAATTTTAAAACACTCTGTCGAAGTGGTATGCTTTGTGAACTTTGGAAAGAATCTTGAAGGCTGTATTATGAACCAAAACCAAACCCAAGCCCCTCATAAAAACTCCAAGCATGTCACACTATCCAAGATATTCCCCAACTAAAATGTGTGCTTCAATCATTCTCCATATTGGGGGTCATTTGCCTCCTTAACGTAACTCTTTTTTTCAAAAAAGAAAAAAGGGAGGTTGTAACTTTAAGCACTTGACAGTGTTTTCTATTTAAAATTTAAGATTGTTGTAATCTAACTAAAATAAACCCTAGTAACTTATTCAAATTGCTACACTTTTCTATATTTATAATATTTTTTTCTTTTAGTGTAATATGCTCGTGAGGCTAGCGCCCCATGCATTAAGTCTCATGCGGTCATGTCCATAATTTGGGTAATTGGTTTAAAAATGCTTCAATGCCATATTGTACACGAGAGTTAATAGTTTATTTGGATTTTGTGCAGTTGTCAATGGTCATATCAAACGGCCGCAGGATGAAGACATTCAGTCCAGTGCCCTTGAAATAGTTGGGTCAAATGTGCAGTCAACATACATTACCTGTCCAGCAGATCCAGCTGCAACTCTTGGCATAAAGCTTCCATTTTTTGTCATGATTGTAAAGAACCTAAAGAAATACTTCACATTTGAGATCCAAGTGTTGGATGATAGGAATGTTCGACGGCGATTTAGAGCTTCGAATTTTCAAGTGTGTAAGTTTTTTTTTTTTTCAATTTTTTTACTTTGAGAATTAATACTTATGCTATAATTGTTTTCCTAAGAAAAATATATACTTCAGTCACACAATCTCTTTAATGATCTGGCATTATTTTTATTTTTTTTTATTTTTTGGGGAAAGTGAACAATAATTGAAAAAAAAAAAAAACAGAAAAAATTTCATCAAACATTATACAACAAGCCATCTCAATTAGCACATCTTTAGCTAATAGATTAGAGAGAGTTAACCTCACAACAAATATGCAAGAAAGTAAATAGCACTCGCAATATATCAAATTTTCTCTAACACAAGCACATCCCCAATGTCCTCCCCCTCCAGCAAAGCTCTAATGAAACCCCCTCCTACCCAAAAGCTGTCATTGCACCCAAGCTCTTAAGCTCTCTAAAACCTACTAATAAAGACATGAGTTCAGCAGTCTGCTTCATTAGAGTTTAACCCATCCATAGATCCTGAAAATTTGCCCCTCGATAGCTTGATCTTCTGAACCTCTTCACTATAAAGGACCCTATTGAATAGTCAAACTTTGAAGAAATTTCTATGGAGGTAGAAATATATCCTGAGCACCTTCATGATGAAGATGTACATGAGAAGAAATGCCTTCCTGGGCAATAAGTGAGCTATGCCTCTACAACTCCTTACATGGGTAAGGAATCAGCTTTTGAATTCGCGCTGTTTTTGACATGGAGAAGAGGAGACATTTAGGAGGCGAGCTAGATCCATCTCCTCTTCCTCCTCTGTGTATATTCATATTTTACTCTTTCTCATACTGTTCTGTATTTTGCTTTTCTTTGTTTTCAACAAAAGCGGATTCCATGTAGATATATGGGAATAATTTAGTGATACATGGCTATTCTGTTTTCTATTTCTTGGCTTGTATTTGGCAATATGGACTATTTTTTAATGCATTTAGGCAATATTGCTTGATAACTACTATGGTCTTTGCCAAATCCATAAAAGATTTAGGGGCCTCTTGGAAACTCTAATTTAATTAATAAGAGTGAATTAGATTTAGGTCTAAAATAAAATCTCTAACTTTTAAGTTCTAGTTTACAATTAGTGTGTTTAATAAAATTATTATAAAAAAAAGCTCTTATTTCATGAGGTAATTGGGGCCCACCTTTAGGAATTATGGTAATTCGGGTCCATCTTTTAAAATTTACAATATAGAACCCGCCATTTGCATCATTTTGAAAATTTATGAGGTTATTTTCATCCAAAACATATAAATTTTGCATTGTCTGCCTCTATTGACTATAGCTAAAAAAGCTCTAAAAAATACGGATCCCCCATTAATATGAAAATGAGCTCTAAATCACAAAATAAGAGCTTGTGTTTAGAGTTACCAGACGGACCCTTAGTAAATAAAATGGATATCTGCTTGAGCTTTATGATCTAGCTGAAAATTGGCATTTGTAACTAGTAGCATATTAGTCCTCTATGATTTCAGAATCTTTAACTTCAGGCAGACTTGTTCTTGCTCATTGCTTTCTTTCTTCTTGCAATCATGCTTTTCGAGAAATGGTCACATGATTTATCCCTGCAAGTAGCATTTGATATTCAACAAACTCAAAATATACATCTTCATCCCCGTTGTGTTTCTCACTATCACCTACCTAACCCATAAAATGTTATTCGGGAGACATTCACTCTGGGCTGTGGAATCTCTAACCATCATCCATCTCATTCCTCTACATCTGCAGATCCGTACCCTTATTTAATAAATTTTTAAGTGCACTTTAGCAGCAGTTAAATATAAGCGAGAGAGTATTCTTCATTGATCTCATCACGTAAACTCTGGTGACTGCTGCTATTCAGGCAGATTTTATCTTGGAAAATGCAAACTTCAGATTTTATCTTATCACTTACAATTTTCGGTGTAAATCCTCGTACTATTCTCTGTATGTACTTTTCTATTCTGTTAGACACTTAGACTGCGGCGTGATTGGCCCTTTGGCCCAAAAAGACTCGAATCCATGATGGCAGCATCATCTCACCATTTCAAACATGGATATTGATGCTAAACTGGTATATGATTAATAAAGGACATCCAGCCAGGAATTTACCTAGAGTGCATTCTGTGGAACCTATATTATTATAATCATGTAGGAACGTGTTCATTGTTGCAACTGCAAGGTTGCAGGATCAAGTAATATTACCTATCAAAAAATAAAATAGGAATTGATATTAGGATCATATTGACATGGAAGTGAGCTCTATTTTCATTGCATTTGTCTCTTTTTTAGGATGTGACACGTGTGAAGCCATTTATCTGCACAATGCCACTGAGATTGGATGAGGGGTGGACTCAGATTCAGTTGAACCTTGCTGATTATACTCGAAGAGCATATGGCACAAATTATGTTGAAACTCTGCGCGTCCAGGTTCATGCAAACTGCCGCCTTAGAAGGATATATTTTTCTGACCGCCTTTATTCAGAGGAGGAGCTCCCTCCAGAATTTAAACTCTACCTTCCCATGCAGGTAGCTATCCCCTTCCTCTTTAGAAATGCATGTACCTTAGTAGGTTTATTTTCATCCTCTATTTCATTCTCATATGCCCTCTACTATATATTGCAGAAGGCATAGATGACCCCCGATTCAAAAAGGGCTGTAAAGACTACAGCTTGGAAGTTTTGCCTTTGCTCTGGAATGAATACATAGTCGGTTAGGATCCTTGTCTGTATCATGGCCATGTTGATGGCTCAAAGCTTCTCTATTAAGTTGCTGGTTTTTTGTTGAGGGTTCTAATGTTGATCTTGTTCCTGTACCTCCTATTATAAGGAATATGCACAATGACCTGAACAAGTCATCTCTTGTGGTTTTACATTTTTTTATTGAAATGCCGAGTCCAGTTATAATGCATGTACATGAAGAATCCTTCCAATTTCTTTTTGAATTATTTGTAATGCGCACCATTAGATAGGATTAGGAAGGTGAGATCATAAGGTCATAATCATCATTATATTGTCATAGAAGCCTTGTTCCATGTATGTCGAGTTGGGTTTGCGACTTTTACTTTTCCACTCAATCCTATTTAAAGCTAGCTTCCAGGTAACAATTCTTCGTTTGGAGTGGTTTCGATCTTCTGTCTGCTCAAAATCTCTCAAATGACATTTCTATTTTATTTATTTATTTATAATTCTCTTTGAGCCACCTGTAGGTTTTCCTGTATGTGCTCATCCATTATGGTGCAACTTGATCCAGGTGAAGCCCAATCACACATGTCCTGGGCCTCCTGACCCACATGAAAATTCAATTTGGGCTGGGCTCTGTCTGTTGTTCAGGCTCAGATCTAGATTTTAAAGCCCAAGTGAAGTTCAGTCCGGGCTTAGGCTTGGGCCTTGGTTATCCGAATTGGCACAGGTAACTGAACAACAGGGTAAGGGAAGGTGCACCATGGGATTAAGGTTAGGTTGTAGAAAGCTCTGTTCACTGTAGCTCATTTCTCTCCTCGTCTCTCTCTCTGCTTTTGAACACTTTCATCTGCCCCTTTGCGCTTTTTGTGTAATGGAAAACAGCGAACGAAGGAAACAAGATTAAGAAATGTTACGACAGCTGCTCTTTCTTCTTTTTTATGCTTTTGGGAGTTTGAATCATCATCATTGTTGTCATTGTCATCATCATGATGTAAATTTCTTGAGATCATGCAAAGCTGTTCCTTTCTCTATTGTAGGATTTGTTGGGGATTTCAATCCACCTGGTTTGGATCTCTGTTTGCTATATTATTCTGAATCATTCATACCCCCTCTTCTTTCACTTTTCTTTTTCGTTTTTCAACTTCTGGGATGATGTTGGAACGATTGTCCAAATCTGTTTTATGGAATACATGCGTTCTTGACCTCTTCACCGTGCGCCATTTTAAACTTCCGCTGAGGCTTGGGTTTGGCAATTCAGGTTTTATCTGAGTCTGTGCCGCTGGGCTTGGTCTCGACCAGTACCTGGCCCAGTCCACCAGAGTTGCACCCATACTCATTTTTGGTTCTTATCATATTTTTCCTCTCCACATGCACCTCAACCTGAAACTAGAGATAAGATGACTAACTGGAATTACATCAGCTGCTACACACACTACATACAGGGTAATGGAGCATTTACTTCCAGTGTGCATCAAGTTGCATTTGTAGTATTAACACTTGAATGCAGTATTGGTTGATGTGCCGATTATAGAGGGGGGCTGTTTGGTCATTGCAAAGATGGTCCAGTGGTAGCTCCTTTGAGCCATCCGACCCATCTCTGTGTTTTTTGACCTTTGCTCTAAAGTTCTTTGAGTTGTTTGGGTCCTACCATGCCACCCTAGTTGCTGGCAGGACTAAAATAGGGTGTGGGTAGGGATCCAATCCTACCTTCAACTGCCCATGGGGCACATCTTTTCTTACCCCTCCCTGATGAATAGGTTGAATGCTGGCCTGAAACCTGTTGGGAGCGTTGTGTGGAATTAGCAGAACCACCCTTTACCACTGAGGTTTGTTATTATAGTTTTTACTGATGGTTTTAGTCATTTGTTTATTCAACAAAGAACGTGGCTTTAAATAGGGTCGAGTTGAAAGTAGAAAACTTTAGAAGGCAAGGCCCAGAAGGGATAAGATTACAATGATGAAGACAATGCTAATACTTGGTAACTAGATTGTTGTCATTCATAAAACATAGGACTTAAATAGAAGAAACCAGGAATGATTCAATACAAATCCAAAGATTGCATTTTACATTCACCCATGGTACCACGGTAGATCTTGACCTACTACAACCCCCATGTGGTTTGCATTTCTTTTCATACAAACTAAAATGGGGAAAAAAGAGTAAATGAAAGAAAACAAGCTGTTAGAAACAATCTGTGAGAGACCATGGGAGTAAAAGTAGACCCCATATGAGGAATATTCAGTTCATGTTTTTCATAGCTTTAAAACTGATTCCAAGACAATCAAACAGACTTTGTTTGTGTGGCACAATGGCCTTCCTCATATCCTCAGCTGCCTGTGTACTCTTCTTCTCATTGTCATGAGTCTCCTGCATGGGGTAAAAACTGGGGTCCTTATCCTCGGTAACTTTCAGGGCAGCAGTGTTGTTCCTCAGCTTGTCTTTAGGATCTGCCCTCCCTTGTGAGACACTCCTGAGCAAGAAGTCCCTTACTATTCTTCTCTTAGAACCCTTGGGGAAAGATCTCCAACGTCTTGTGACCTTGGTAGATGGCCCACCTGTGTCTTTTGCAGTCTCAGCAGGTGTTGTGAGAGTAGAGTTGTATGGGCTATCTTGGTCCAATCTCATGTCTCCCATGAAGCGTTCAGAAGCTGACCTCATTAGCTTAATCGATCCTTTAGGGAGTGAAACTAGTCGCCCTATGGGTGGTTCTGGGTGACCCACCTTATTGTTTTGGTGTTGGACTTGGACCCTACCTGTTGGGTCATCTCTCAATGTGCTCCTTAGCAAGGAGAAAGACTGGGACCTCTGACAAGGGATCCATTGGATCCTTCTTGTCTCATCCTTCTTAACATTTTCCAGAGCCACCATGAAGGGATCGAAGTCCTCCTTGGTCTTATACCTCTGTCCTGGAAATGGCCTGAATAGTATTGAACTTGGCGATCTAGAGGAAGAAACACTAGAGCTTCGGTTAATGGTGTACTGAAGGCGTGGTGGGGGTTTCAAGGGGACAACTTCACCATTGCTGAAAAGCTCATCTGCATAGGACATGTCTGGTAATTGCTCTACCTTTTGTTGCTGCTGCTGCTGCTGAGGATGACGACGACGATGTTGTTGGTACATGGGTTTCCTGAATTTCCGACTGGTTGTGAATTCAAAATCATCGGAATCAGTATCGGTTGTCGTGCCTTTGATCAACCCATGCTTAGACTCCCATGCATAGGGAGATGCTGTTACTCCTTTTGTAGGACTACCTGGTGCACTGTAGAAGCTAACTCTACTGGGACTTGTAGGTGCACTTACATAAGGTGTAGAGGGGTTGCTCTCCAACTGAAAATCCATGGTATGTGTTGTGGTCTTAATTCTAAAAGCTTCCATTGGATGCAAGATGAGAGGGCCTAAGGAATGAACCAGGTGATCTTCCAAACAGGATGGATTGCTTAGAGAGGAAAACAACCACCTTATATAAGTCTTGAGTGGGTTTGAATGATGGGTTATGCTCCTCTTTTTCTAAACTAGGCTTCAAAGGTTGGTTTGATATTAATAGACCAACCCCTAGTACAAGTATTTTGAGATCTACGGGTGAGAGGGAGCCAAGTCATAATTGGCTCCATCACTACCATCCATGTGGATTCCATTAGGCAACACGACAAGGAGAGCAACAATATATTATGTTAATAACTATAGTAGATTTTTTACCTTCGTGGGGATTACGATGGTGGTATGTATGACAAACATTATTTTAAAGTAATTTTAGTTACCTAACCTGATCTTAAAAGCTTGTTTAACATTACATGACCATGTATTTGTCCCCATGTGTTGGAAGATTGATTGTAGAGCTGACCAACAATGCAGCAGTTAATGCCTGTTGGCCATTGCCATGGTTTTTGTACATCATATGTTTGAAGTTAGAAGAGTGTGGTGGATACTTCCTGGACAATATCATGGAATTTTCTCGGCTTAGGGTCTAAGGTTTTTTTTTTTTTTTTTTTTATGTTAGAAATTGTTATAAATGCTAGTTATCGGTGCAACAAATTGACATACCAATAGCATTTTGCTCTTTTTCCCGAGAAAAAAAAAAAGAGATATAACTGTGCATGGGTGTATCTTGTAGTAGGGTTGTAAACGGGTCAGTTCCGGTCCGGGTCCATGGTGAACCCGGAACCGTTAAGGAGAAGGTGGAACCGGATCCAGTTTCTTGGTTCCGGAACTGGAACCGGAACCATATATGGGACGGGTCTGGATCTGGGCCCGGGTCTACGTAGAAAATGATTATTAAAAAAAAAAACCATGATTTTTAGGAGAGATTTTTTTAAATTTGAAATAATATGTTGGGTCTTGAGTCCACAGGTCTGAACCAAGGTGGAACCGGACCCTGACCCTGACCCATTTACTTATCAGGGCCTAAATAAGGACCTAAATCCGGTTTTTAATGGGTCGGAACCTCTGGGTAATCGGAGAATCGGAGATCCATTTACATCCCTATCATGTAGGCTTCAAAGGAGCCCCAGTTACTTGGTTAACTGAAGGACCCGACCCATGAACTTGGGTATGGAACATTTTATGATAAAAAGGGGTCCGAGGCCGAGTCTAGCATGGACAATCCCAAATATTTGTCTAAGCAGTTACAATGTATAAAAATATTTATTTTATCTAATTCTGTACATAAAATGTGAATTATATATTTCATATTCACTTTGTGCACATCCATACCGTCCATTCAAACATTCAAAATTTTCCTCCACAATGAGAAATATTGAAAATTTGATCACAAGCAATACTTTTGATTGATGATGGACGAATCAGCTGCACATCACATAGAAGGCTTGGATCTCTTCACATGGGCTCTATTGTACGACTTTTTAAAATTTATTGAGAATTATTATTATTTATTTGTTTAGTCACATATTTCTACATCTAGAGAGTGGTGAATGTCATTTCACTTCACTGAAAGCAAACCTTGGGTCAATTAGGGTTGAATCTGGTAAAAGTATGATGTGAATGGTTCATCCCTCACAAATGTTGCTGGTTACAAATATAAAACAAGCCAATTCCACATTGAATCAAAACTAATTGGCAAATGATTGATGTTATGCTAAAAAAACCAGGACATTGTTGTGCCATAATAGTAATCTTAAAAATAAAAAGAATCAGAAAAAAAGTTTTTTTTTTCCTTGAAACCTGTTGGTATCAGCTACAGGTGGGGTTCACTAGGGACCTAACCCGGACCCGGACCCGGACCCGGACCCAGATCCGGACAGTTTATAGTCATAGTGGCAATCCCTGAGCTGGCCAGCCAATATGGTTGGAAACAACCTGGTGAGCTTTGGTTTGAGTCAAGTCCACCCAATCAGCCAGGCTTGGAACTTTGAGGTTTGGGTTGATAGTAATCAAACTGAGGTCCAATGCTCCAATGCATCTCAGAGCAGATTTTTGGGGCTTCTGGTCTATAGAAATCCAAGTTGTGGTCGGTGGTACTACTTTCAGATGGACCGCATCAATCGACGCAGGGCCCACCAATCAACTTAGGGCCCAACAACTACCATTGCTGAAACACATTTGTGGCAGGTACTTCTTCCTGAATCTTGAACTTGCCCTCTAAACTTTCTGTTCTTTATTTATTATAATTATTATTACTTTAAAAATGAAATATAGAGAACCAGATTCGTGAACATATATACAATCATCACAATTCCACTTGTAGAAAATGACACATCACATTTCTATCAGAAACAAATATCTAGTTCCATCTACGTTCATGCGTGATTAGCTGTCCATTTTATAAACAATGACACAACACAATTTCATCAGAAACATCATCTAGTCAGCTCCATGAACAGTCACGTAAATATTAGCACCAATGGCAATACCACTGTCCATATTGCAGCAAATGACACATTACAATCTCATAAAAAACATCTATCTCAGCTAGATAGATGATAATGAACTATACCCAGTCTTGTGTTCTTGAACTACACTACTAAATTCTAAGGCATTGATAAGGTTCATCACTTATCAGCCACAAATCACCATCTTCCAACAATCTGAAAACATTATTGTGGTTCACAAGAATGGGGAGAAAAAAGAAACCTTTATTGAGAAAACAGTAACATGTTACACAAGGGATAAGACCCACATGACATAAAACTCACCTCCCCTAAATATTTTTTATAGTCTAGACGCTGCATTATATGTTCTCTACTGTACATTCTCTTACAAGTTCAATGCATCATGTGGATTATAAGAAAAACCAAGCAAAACTGCATACCATGAGAAGAAGGTGCGGGTTGGGGGATTCATTATTAGACTTTGTTTTGACACCAGACCTCAACTCCAATTTACTTCTCCGATGGATGATCATGGGCATCAATTGGCAAAGCTTCGCTTGGCCCCTGACTCCACCAGGTGTAAGATCATATCTTCAACTTCTACTCTGTGACAAAACAGAGAAATGATTCTGAAGGTACAGCTTAAGTGCGCTTTTTTTCTTTTTTTCCTTTCCTTTCATTTTTCTCCTCAGGCCTTGGGAATTGAGCGTGAAGACACCCCATGCAGAAGTTTGACAAATCCTAAGAAACTAAGCTTCCCATCTGAATGTCTTATCCAATCTCGGAGAACAACATGAACAGGCACAGACGGACTAACACCAAGTTCCTGTGATATGATAAAAGTTATGAGTTTTCTTTTTTACTTCCCTTTGTGCATGGTTCAAATTGAATAGATGGGGCACCACAGTTGAAAGAAAAAAGTGTAGGAAAGCGAAAAGACTCAATTGCATAATACAAGTAAGAGTAATGCTCCTGTTCTATGTACTCCAAATGCAAGTAGTTCATATGTTGTAAGAGAAAAATATTGATAATCTGGTAGAGCACCAAAATCCATATGCATGGACACGGCTACTGTTGAAGCAGTCTGCTACAGACAGTTCAGATCACATTTGTCCACTGTAGCCAGGGCATTGCTCCAAAAACCAAGAAGATGATCCTAAGTTCTTAGTAATGTAAACGTATCTATGAATTTGGACGTTTTGACAGTTTCACATTCCATTCATTTGCTAACCGTTGAAGATTTAGGATCATCAGTTGAGTGTAATTCTTGCAACAGATCCCACTTAAAATGGTCCAGGGAGTTAAGTAGTTTAAGTCCATGCAATACGAAAAGAGGTTATCTGCATTGTATGAATCAATACAATCTGCTATCACATATCAAATAATGTTTCTTCAAGTAGAATGGATGGGTTTATTGCTATTCCGTATTTGGAGCAACATATCAATAAAAAAAAACAAAAGAAAAACATACGGGTGCGCGATGGTTCGGTACTGTCTTTCTGCATTTTCCCAAATCACCACCAGTGATGATTGCTGCCACACCACCAAATGTATTTTCTTTTCATTTTATCTACCATGCCATAACCGTGCATTTTTCCATGGGCGGCGCTGGCACTACGTTGATCACAGTGGGGTCAATTGACCCCACTGAGATCTGGAAAAATATTAAGAAAAAGAAATTCTTTCGCGAATTGAACTTATGGGAATCTTTTGACCCCACTCAATGCCTAAATTAATGGGCCGTCTGTCTAACAAGAAAAAAATAAAAAAGAAATAATGGGCCCAACTTTTATTTTCAAAAAAATTCCCTTTTTTAGACATTCCGTTAGTAACTCTTCATTTACCCTAACTTAATCCCTAAATACGGTATTCTCCCCGTAATAGAAGGAGAAAACCCTAACATTCAGATTCAGGCATATAGACTCCCAGGCCCCAGCCGAGAGTTGAACTATTCCACACTGTATACGGTATTCTCCACTACCGTGTTGAACTATTCTACACAGTCATCGATATGCAACTTTAAGAGCTCAACAACAGTTTCATAGAGATTAATATTTAGTTGCTTCTTTGTGTGGCTTGCTTGAATCCTGCAAATTCATTTTCTGCTTTTGACACTTGACCATCAACTTCAAAACTACATTGCTGATATGCGCTCTAGCAACGAATTTTTAGAACTTAAAGGAATTGGTGACATTGCTAGAAAATTAGTGGAGACAAAGAAGGATATCGTATACCCATTAGTTTATTTGCTTTTAAAATTGGCGTTGATTTTACCAGCAACGACTACATCGGTAGAAAGAACATTTTCAGCAATGAAGTACGTAAATAACAGATTGCGTCACCAAATGGGAGATCTATGGATGAATGACTGTTTGGTCACATATATTGAAAAAGATGTGTTTGCTAGTGTTGATAAAGAAGTTATTATGCAACGATTTTAACACATGAAAACCCGTCGAGGGCAGCTGTAGGAGTTGATGTATTTGGATTTTCTTTTTGGATTAAGAACTATAAGTAATAATGTAGTAAAATTTCTGTTTATTTTTGTTTGAGAATTCAATGTTATCTTTGTCGGATTATCGGAAATAGATTATTTGAGAATTTTATATTATATTTTTCGAATTATCGAAAACAGATGATAGATGTTGATAAAGGGGAAAACAAATTTATTCGGTTTGCGAAAGATAAGTCTTTTGTTGACCCCACTGACTTGAATTCCTGGAGCCGCCACTGCATTTTGCCCAAACATTTCAAAGCAATGGGGTCTAGGATACATTTGTATATATCTAAAGGCCAATCCATATGCTAGATACCCCTAAACATTTTTAGGTGATGCTAGAACTAAAATTTTAAGATTGATAGATGAAAGGCATACCGATGCAAGTTCCTCAATTACTATCGGTCTGTTCCCCTCTTCATCAAATAGTTCATATGCACGACGAGCATGTTGCTCCCAACTACCCATTCCTTCTAGCTGATACACACTTATGGAAGCAGCAGCAAATTCTTCAAAGTCAAATTTTCTGTATGGAAGACAACTCACCTGCAATGATGAAAACAGGAACATGATGAAAATGGCATGCAAAAAAAATTGGTCCACATGTAAGGATTGTTAGAGCTGTCAAAGGTGGTCCCACAGCTACAGAAGATAAGAGAAACACAACACTGCAAATGATCATTGCAGATTGAACCATTACCATCCTTTCATAAATGGATATGAATGTTTGTAATGGAAGGAATTTTTCCCATGGATGGTGTCCCTACCTCTTGAACTGTTTCGATCACCTATTCACACATAGAAATACCACTTTGGTGGTCCATCAAACTTTTCAAGTGGTCTAATATGACATTTATAATATCTGTAAAAGCCTATATTGTAAGTACCATGTTGACGTAGTCGAGAACCCGTGAGTCCTTCATGGCATTAGTTGAGTTCTTCATTAAGGCCTGCTAATTACAGCTGGTTAAGAATGACCAGGTATCAATCGGAAAACGAAGTAACAGAAGATAAAAGGACCAAGAGGACTTGCTTTTCCAAGAAATTGCAGCTCATGTGTACCAATTTGATGCTGTCAACTCATCAGGTGCCCACCATGAATGTACCCAGTCCAAAATGGTCTGATCTGTTCAGTCTGAGGCCCATCAATTAGATGAGGCCCAACCTTATGAACAGCTGGAATCTCCTACACTGGACTACATTGGAATGTGTGAGCTGCAGTCACCCGGAATATGATCCTCATGAATCCTGTTGGCTGAGCAAAAGTAGAAAACTAACCGTCCTAAAATTCTGCATAGAGATGTAGCCGTTTTTGTTTGGCCCTAATAATGTGAACTGCTCTTTCAGATAATAGAGTTGAGGTAATGTCAATGTCTTTGCGAGGGCCTGTCATAAATAGAAGAAATCTTTCAGGGCTTACTTGAAAAATCGCCACATAAGTCTATAATTATATAAATACGCAGCATAGCGGTCAAGCATTAACAAATAAGAAAACATGAAAATCATAAAAATCAAGCCTTGAAGTTCATCACACAGATTTATGGCCTTATTGTTAAGATCTAAAGAGATATCCATGTTATATAATTATATAATGTGGAAACATAACAAAGGGTAAATGAGAGAGCCTATTATTTCCTTTCATCCTTTTTCACTCTTCTTCCCTTTTCTTTTCTTTTTTGAAAGGAAATGAACATTTTTTGGATTGATAACATGACCTGGACCCACAACCATGTTGATGTGACTATGAGCAGCTTCCAACTATGCTACAGGTTCTTGTCATAATGATGAAATATTATTGCAACAACAGAACCATTAAGTACAGGGGAACAAATATGTATAAAAGCTCTATAGCATCAACAACTTAACAACTCAGATGCCCAGATGTGAGATGGATGTGGCAGGAACAGTAGGGCACACCATGGATTCAACAAGGACATATATTTCACAAACACATTGCATCTGATACAGTATACTTGATCATTTTTAAGCATCCCGGTTTCATAGCTCAACAACCGCTATTGGTCATCCAGTTGTTCATCATATAAGGGCCATGGCCCATGGGCAATGGAAGATGATCCAAAATCTCCCTCATCAAAATTATCTTAATGTTTCAATTGAGTCCTTAAGATGTGGGGCACTGATTTTAAACTTGTAACCCATGAATAGTAAGACTCATCTGTCAGAGATATTGGCATATAAGAGACTACTATTACCAAAAAGGTTTCCAAGTTTTTCTCCATTGTTCATACATTTTACTAATTTTGTTAATTTTCTTACATCTTTTAACTCAAATCTTAAAAAGAACAGTTATCTTGAAGTTGATCCATGTCAAAATTTGAGTTTAGTCTCTGATTGACCTGAGTGGTGGATGTAGTGTCTAGTTGAGTTTTTTGGGGTTTCTATGCTCTGTTAGTAATACATTTTGTATAGACTCATTCATATCAGGTCAGTATGGTCATAACCACAAAGTTGAACTGAGCGTCCACATGTCATAGATAGATGGGAAAACTGAAGAAAGAAATGATGCAATAAACATATGTACAATTTGTTCATTAGACAGAGACATACCCCCAAAGCTGCCTTCCGAAGAGATGATGAACATATATAAGCTTTAACAAGTTTGAAAACCAAAATATCTGAAGGAATCTTCACATCATGGCGATCATGTAACCATGGATGACCTAAGCCGAGAATTAAGGAAAGCACAGAAATCAAAGCAAAATGTTAGCCTTAAAATGATGAAAGAAAACAGAAAATCTATAAACCGCATCAAGGAATTGAATAAGAGTGATTTTGGAAGTCATTCCAAATGGTTGGAAAATCTTGGAAGAATAGATCCATTGCATATAACTATAGTGCTGTATGAAAATAGGAAATCACATCAGCACTATGCTATTTCTCTCATTTATTTTCATTTTTCTTCATTTCATTCAATACGGCATCTGCCCAATGCATTTCCTCTGCCACCCTAATGCACCTATTGGAGTAGATTACTAGCCATTCTGCCAATTGAAATTTGGTTAATTTGGAGTCCATTCAGATGCATTGTTACTTACTAAGTGCCTGAGAAGCAGTCATTCTCCTACGATAGTCTTTATTTAACAGTCCCTTAACAAAGTCTTTAGCATCAGAAGATAATGAAGGCCAAGGATCTTCTTCGAAGCTTGGATCTGCCTTTAGAACAGCACGAAAAATGCCTGACTCGGTCCGAGCCCAAAAGGGGCGGCTACCACAGAGTAAAATATAAGCAATCACACCAACACTCCACATGTCTGCTTCAGTTCCATAAGATCTATGAAGAACTTCTGGGGCTACATAATATGCACTCCCTACAATGTCGTTCAACCTTTCATCTGTACATGGATCCAATAATAATTGTAATCAGATACTGCCCCATAAAGAAATATTAATAATTATGAGAGATATGCCAAACCTATCACATTGGATGTTCCTGTTTCATTCTGCCATTGTTTTAAAATGGACACTGGGCTGAAGTTATCCAGTTAAAGGACACCAATAAGAGTTAAAATAGAAAGAGACTCAGAGATGTCAGGGCATGGTGCACCCAATGAAGTACTGCCAGAGAAACAGCATAGATTACTGATTAGTGTGTGCCACATGTGAGTGATGTGACACGGTGCTGGTCTCCAAAAGAATGAAAGAAGGGGAAAAAAGACACTGTTTCTCTCAATTGAGCATTATATATAATTATCTCAGATAACAAAACTAATAACACTAACCTGGCTTTACAAAATCTGACAATCCAAAATCAATGGCCTTTAATGTTGACTTCTCATCCTTCGTACTGAAAAGGAAATTCTGCAGAAGCAGAGAAGCTTATTGAGACCATAGTATATAAATGTCCTTTTAGCTACATGTTGTGTGTGTGTGTGTCTATATATATATAGCATGGACTCTGGGGCCCATCTGGGGGTCCACCTGGGGGGTGGGGATGGGGGTGGGGGTGGGGGGGATGGATTGAAAGATCTACTCGGGGTCCTCTCCTAACCCTATGATCCACGGCCCACAAGTCCAATCCATTCGCATGGGTGTACAGTCGATCCAACGGTAAAGTCCATTCATATGGGTGCGCAGACCCAAGAGGCATGTGAGCTTGGGGGGCCCGGGGGGTTGGGATTGTGTGGTTCACTCGAATGGACCATCATGTGGGCCCCACTATAGGTGTGCATTGTGCACACCTTGTGCATAGGAAAATTTTCCTATATATATATATGTATATATTATATTTTAAATATATTAAAGTGCATCATATCCAACGCAAGCCAGCAACGGTGTCAATGAGGAAAGGTTTTTCTGAGCAGGTAGATGGCCCCAGATACATGGGTCGGGGGACTGAAGCCCCCACCCACATTTAAAAAAATAAAAAAAAATAAACAGCATATTCTAAAATTAGATGTGCTTTTTCTTTCTTTTTTTCTTTTACAGTTGCCCCTCCCTTCAGTATTTCTTTTACATAGAGTCCCCATAAGTTGAATTTTTTGGGTCCACCCTTGGATGGCCCAGCTAGGAAAAGGGGTAGGCTGAAGAAGAGGATATGTATAGGAGTAGTAGGGATAGATCTGAAGACATGCACCCTGTCTGAGGATTTGGCTAGCCCAGGATAGACTAGATAGGACAAACAAAATTCATGTAGTAAACACCAACATAGTTGGAACAAGGCTTTGATGATGGCAATGTTAAATATATCTTAGTAGAAGGAAATAAATAGAAGTTGAATCTATATAATAGTAAGTAAATAAGACACCACTCATATTGGAGTTGTATCTGTTGTAAGCTTGATATACATTGTTACGCCGTTCTCTATCAGCTTAAGCTTTAGAGTAAGTGGCTGTCAACATGGTATCAGAGTGGGAGGTCGAGTGTTCGAATCCCCTGGGCTGTTGTGCCTTGTATTCTCCCGCAGAGGGTGTGATTCCCATGCGGAGCCCCCGTTCTTTATCAGCTTAAGCTTTTAGAGTAAGTGGTTGTCAACTGTAACCACTTGAGCGAAGTCATTCTTTGGATGATGATCTCACATTTTATATTGAGCTGAACAAGATGACTCAACCCAACAACGAATCGCTCCCGCAACCCAAGATCCATGAGGATATGTTTTAATCAAATGTTGCTTTTGATGAGAAATGGGCCCTCGCCCCCTAGCCCCATAGTGTGAATTTTCTCGACTGTTGCCTGAATAATGAACATTTCTGTGTAAATGATGCCACAGATTATATTATTTTTGTATGAAAATGGTAGCTTCGATTTTATCTGATGCCACGTGATATATTATTCTTAACAAAGAGTTGTCAATGGTATGCTCAGGTCTTGAGAGAGGACAAGGCAGTCCCATGTGCGTAAGTGATGCAGAATTGCAGACCGCTGATTTGGTAGCCCCTCACTGAGGATATAACATGATCTGGATACTATCTCATCAGAAGATCTCAACCTTTGCACTTTGACAGCATTTTGACTGCCTATATGGTCTTGAGTGAAATGTAGGAGTTCAAATTCAATATAAAAAGTGCACTATTGGATGACTAGGATCTCCCAATCTGCATACTGTTCGGGCTTGGTCTATCTATAATGGATCCTGTTACAAAAAGAGTCTACATCTCTAAACATTTTGGCCACATTTAAACATACTCAAGGCCTTTGGACATTTAGCACAGCCTCAGAGGGAATCATATCATTTTCCCATTCCCATTCTAGAACACCTAGGTATCGATGTGTCAAACATGCTCTGCTGAACTGATACTTCTAAGTGCCTTCTACATTAAAGTTCCTTGATTTTGTGACGCTGGCAAGATAAAATACAAACCAAAGGCCTGACATTAGATCTGTCCCAGAAATTTGTGTTCAGTCAATATTTTTTAGGGGGCATTATTTGCATTGTCAGAGAGCCGCATTAAGACAAATCCATCTCACCACTGCTAGTCAAAGCACTAGGGCAATGAAATTCAGCTTTAGGGCAAATCTAATGTGCCAAAATTGCAGGTAAGCCTCAAGCTTTGTCATTACAAACTGTTCTTCCTTCTTAAGTTGGGGAAGCATGTTAAAAAAAAAAAAAACACCGCGCAGGTAAAATTGTTCAGCTTTTCATTTCCCAAACCAAAGTTACAAGTGTTTCAGTTTCAACCTGGGATTAAAGATTTAAGGGGCAAAGCATCATACCTGCCTGAAAAAATTGGGACATGCAAACACAGTACTAGAGTTAGAATTTAAGAAACAATTACCTCTGGCTTGAGATCTCGATGAACTACGCCTTGGAGATGGCAGAAGGAGACCACATTCAAAATCTGCACGATGACAACTTTGGCCTCTTCTTCTGAGTATTTTCCACCCCTAGAAAAGAATCACAAGATAATCTAGTTAGGAGGTAGCAATCGGTCAGAGCAGAATTACTGCTATCTGGGTGGCAGAAGTGTGAAAGGATCTGTTTGGATTTCACTCCAAATAACAATGGGTCAGAATAAGTAGGAAAAATAAATGGTTATCCATACCACTGTATTATATGGATTTCAGGAGCAGCACGTAACTAAGATGTTACATTTATACGGATACCATTTTCCCACTTTTCTGCACAAATCAACAACAGCACTTGGCACTGGAGGAAAATGGTTGTACAGAAGTATCTGACCTCAAGAGGTGTGCTACTACGGTATGGAACAAATAAGACATATACCAATTCAGTCTATCAATTTCTTCAAATCAGTTGTGATTTGCATCACATCCAACACTCCAAAGGTCAAACAGTACCAAAAAAGTGATGCATGAAGTACCTTGAAAGTATCCGATCCAAAAGTTCACCGCCCTTGCATAACCTGAAGAGTTAATCCTGATTAGCTCAAAAAATTCAATTTAGAGGAAAAGCTTCCCAGTTTCTTGCAGCAAGTTGAAATTCAAAACAGTTAGCCTTGTTCTTTCCAAAACATAAACAGAAATCATTATTGAACCCTGCAAAAAAACAAACATTCAAACTGATAAAAGGAATATTATGTGCGGCGCCGGCATGGAAGGCATACATGTAGCATGCTGACTCTATTCGAACCCATTCATAATGTTGACCTAGCCCAAAAGACCAAAGCCCAAACTGATTATCAACTAGGTAGTGGCACCACCAAATGGAAAAAAAATGGAAAAAAGTTCAATGTCCAAATTCAGCAAACCAGTATTGAGTATCAAGATAATAGGATTCCAATCGAATCTGATTTTTGCAGTTCCTAGGCACATGATTTAGATAGTTTAAATTGATGTACAAGTTTGCCACAAGTGCCCTGGCCATGCTGTTACGTGGATGAGCGTGGATAATCATGCTTTACCATATAATAAATGTTTCTCTAATGCCGATCCTAGTTCTAGGAGTTAACTACCACATGTTTAAATTCTGCATTATAGATATTAACTACTAGGATTTTGATGCTAAAGTCTATTTTTATGTCTAAAAAGAGGAACCTTGTAGCTAGCTACTTCTAATTTGGAACTCGTGCAGATTAAATGAATCCATACTCATGCTGCATATATGCCATCAAAGTATCAGAGGCTGTGTGAGAAGAATTATGCATGACAAGATAACTTGATCACGTCACTTATATTTCCTAATTTTTCTTTTATACTTTACATATCATGATTTATCCCATATTGTATTGTGATTTAGAATCTAATTTGTTGGGAAGTGGTCAAAAATGTCGCTACACCTACTTAGAAGCTCTCTTAGTACAGTTTCATGTAGATATGGCATATACTTCATTTACTCAAATTTTGGATTCCAGAGAGAGAGAGAGAGAGTAACATGGTGAAACTGGAACTACATCTCTAAAATACCTGCCATAGCTCCCATATGAAAAGCCATGATACTCAGCCTAAGTTGCATTAGTATGGAGACGAAAGTTGGAATTACACAAAGGTAACAAGTTTCAGTCAGATTCAGGAGAAAGAGAAAAAGAAGAAAGAAAAGGAAGGAAAACGTTCATTATTTCAATAATAGTTTAAGAGATGGAAGATAAAAATGTATACTAAAACATAAAGTAGAAACACCACTTGATTAGAAAGGGCACTTTCCTTGGGTTGGGTCTAATATCAAAATTCCATTCCCTCCCAAGACAGTGACTTCTATGATGATCAAGTTTTTTTGCTAAAAGTACAATGATTAAGTTAGTACCGATAGATGCTATAGTAGAGATCCTAATTTCTTCACTGGCATCTTACATGATAAGCGACAGGCTACAGGAGGATCACTAACTAGACAGGTAATCCTTTCAAAATATTCTTAGTTTTTTTAAAAATCGTGCTAGATATATCAACCCAAATTTTGAACAATTTGACATGACAATCCAAAGCAATTTGTCAATACACGATAAATTGCTCATTCCAAATTATCTATGACTCAATGTAACATCCAATTCGAGAATCATGTAACAGCATTCACAATCAAAAACCTGTTTGGCATAGACTTCGAAGAACCCTGTATTGGCGTTTGCAGGATAAAACAGATTCCCACACTAATATAACAAGCATATGCAACTTAGTTCCACTTAGGGGTGCCAACAGACTGGCCAGGTTGAGCCCCAGACAAGCCTGTGGGTCTTAAATTCAGACCCATTCCTGCCCTGTCGGCCTGAAAATCAAGCTTGGTCCTGCTCTAATGGCCTCAAAAGTGGGACCAAGCATGGCCCTTGCAAACAGTGTCTAGACATAGTATAACCTGGGCATGGCAGTTTTAACAAAATCCAATTGAATATAGATTACATGTCAACAGTACCATATGTTTAACATAAAACACTATTAGAATTGTTTGTTCCTCTCTTTTGTTTCCAGAATTACAAAGGGAAAAATAACCATCAACAATCAAAAGAACGCTAACCTCATTTTGTTCTGGCCTGCAAAATGAAAAAGTATCGGCCGATTCGGGATTTCGCGAAACTTTTCGGAATTACATTTCGGGGAAAATATAAAATAATATATATAAGTAAAAAAATAGAAAAATTAATAAATATAGATTTAATCCATTATAGTATTTTTTTTTGGAATTATATTTTGTGAAAATATAAGAAATACAAAAATATAGGTAAAAAAAGTATAAAAAAAAATTGTAAAATTTCATTTCGGCCGAAAAGTCACATTTCAGCCGAAATCCCGAATTTCGGCCAAATTGACCGAAAGTCAAACCGAAAAGTTTTTCGGCCACTTGACCGAATCGAAAATTTTCGGCCATCTCGGCCGAAACGAAACGAAATTAATAACTATGACGCTAACCATCCAGACAAACAAGAATCTTCAAAATAGCTATTAAATAACTGCCAGAAAAGTAAACGTTACCGGAAATGGAAACTTACTCCATTGCTATGTACACATTGTCCTCATCCTCATAGGCATCATAGAATTGCACAAGATTCTTATGTCCTGTGAGAGAACTCAATATTCTAACTTCTCTTCTCGCATCCTCAACTGCAATGGCCGTCGTCATCTGCCAACACACAACACTTCAAGATTTAAATGAAAGCCTTTGAATTTCGAACCACGTTCACTAGAATCCAGAAAGAAAGGGGGCTGGTAGGGTGAGTTTAGATGACTCCAAATTTGCACCTGGTTTGAACATTTTGATGACATGGTTAATGATACATCTTGGGTGCCATAGAAATTGAATTCACTTACACAGCTTTCCTACACTGAACCAGTACTGGCAATTGGTCACTACAGTGAGCCTAAGATTTTTTTAGTCTTTATAACCATATTGAACACAGCTCTTCTATGGATGATAGGTGCCCAAACCACTTGTGTGGTGGGTAAATCTAGCATTTATTTGACAACCAAGCAAATGCCATTGTTGGAGTGCAAGCGCAATGAAACTGGTAAAGCCAAGCAAAGATTTTTTTTTTTTTTTTTTTTTTTACCCAAAGATCTCTACATATAATTGCACCTCATACAGGTATCAATAAAATGTGGTCGGTTTCACAAATCTTGGGCAGTGAAACAGCTCTCCATAAGAAAACAGCAGTGCATGTTTACCAAGTCAAACAAGTAGAAAAGGCCCAAAGACACCCAGGCACCACGAGTGGCAACATTTGTTACACAATGCTTTCAATCACTTGGCTAGCCCAACAACAATACATGTGGGTCCCATCCTTGAATTATCCAGAAGTGGACCAAATCATGGATGGGAATGCAAAAATGTCTCCACCAGCAGAAAGCATCAGCAGCACAATAGGTGGATGTTTTCACATAGGATGATGCCGCTTAAATCAACATCCACCTTCAGGCCACCAATAAGACAGTTAGGATCATACATGGAGAACAAGTTTGCCTCATGGTCTGTGCATAATGGAGCCACCAGATGAACAGTTTTTACCTTCTAAAGGTAGCTTTGACCAGTACTATTGCTGGACCAAACATAAGATACCATTTTGTTCCATGAGAATCATATAAAAACCTCTACTGACAAGGACAAGAGCAAGCAACAAGGGGGCAATCAAAGGCATTCTTTCTTATGAATAATGAAACAGCTTCAATAGGAATTCGGAACAAAATTGAAGGCTGATATCTATCAAAACAATAAACAATCGAACTCATGTATCAACAAGAAAACCTCAGAGAAAAGTCATCTTTTTGCAAGTAAAATGACTGCAAGATTATGATAGCAAAAGAATCCAACCTTTGATTTTGGAATAACCTTCACCGCTACTTCCTGCCCCTTTTGTTCCCCTTTCTTTGCGATTGCTGAGCAAGTATACCCAAAATGGCCACGTCCAATCTCTTCCCCAAGTACATACTTGGCGGAGAACTGTTTCGACAACCCAAAATTCTTATCCAGTCCCAGTTCATTCTCTTCAGGAATTGAAGCTTCGTTAGGCTTCATTGAGCCATGCCTGCGGAAAAGCAGTGCCTTGATATGCTTGGCAGGTGATGGAGGGGGAAATGGTCGCTTGAAAATGCGTAAAGGAGTGGAATTCACACTCGAATTCGCAGGTGAGTTTTTGAAAATACTTGGGAGTGGGCTGGGGCTGTAGAAGGGGAAGTTGGTAGATTGGGTCGCTTCAGAATTCGATAGCGATTCTGTATTCCAGGATATTGCAGGATTTCCTGCTTGGTTTTGGCGATTTTGAATCTGTTTTCCATAACAGAGTCCCATTGAAACAAGAAGAAAAGAAAAGGGACTGGGTGGAAATAAGATCAAAGAAGATGGCAGTCAAGAACGGATAGAAGTAACAGAAAACTCAGAATCAATAACTCAAATTGGTAAAGCAAAGAAATTGAAACTCAACAAAGAAAAACTATACGGAGAAAGTTCAAGAAAGAAAACACCAAAAAGTCTCATATTTTCTAACAAACACATGTCAGCAACAGAAAATCCCAGAAAGGACAAGACAAGTAAGCTTAAGTTAAAAAAAAAAAAAAAAAAAAAGTACAGAAGCAACTTCCAACTTCCCTGATGAAGATATATTAGAAACAGAGGAAAGGGGGTGGGGGGGGGGGGGGGGGGGGGGGTTGAAGAACAAAAGAAGAAGCTCAGAAGCTGAAGAGAAACCCAACTAGGAAAAATACAAGAAAGTTGACTTCAAGAAAAGATAAAACTCCAAAACAGAATAGAAAGTCACTTCTTTTGTGTAACAAAAAGTCCTACCAACAGAAAACCCAAAAGCAATTTCCCACTACAAGGATGAAGAAATGCAACAAACAGGGGAGATTGCAGAAACCAATTCCAGTGACACTAAACTAAGGGTTAACCCAGAAGTAAGAGGTCAAGAGAGTGAATGCCCAGTTATCAAAACAACAGAAAAGTCCCACTTTCAGTGATGAGAGAAGGAGGTGATTTGAGAAAGACCCATTAAACTAACACCTTTAACCTTTGCATATCACCAAAGTAGAAAAGCAGAGTCCATAAAGAAAATGAATGAGAGGAATCAGCAAAAAATAGTGGAAGGGGTGAAAGATAGAAAAGGTCCAGTGAGGAATCTCCGAACTTACCAAAAAGAAAAGAAAGACAGAAAGAAAGTGAGAGAACCCACAAGGCACAAAGTGAAAGGAGATAGATGCCTGAGCAGAGATTGTAAGGAGGAAAGAAAAGAAAGCAACTTTTTCTGCTTTTCAGCATTTTTAATAGGGAATTGAGGTTTATCAGAGGAGTCTGGGAACAGGGGCTTTGGGATGGAGGCCTTAGTTCCTTATTACAGGCTGGCTTCTTGATCCCAAAAGGCCATGCATGCACTTACTCGGTGTGATCAGCGATTAGATAGACAAGATTGCTTGATATTCCTGATTTTGCAACTTGTGAACTAGGTTCCCTTCTTCTGGGTTGTGAGAAACTGTAAAAATTGTGGACAATGACTTGATGATCCAAACATTTGACTTGACGGGGTCTGGCATTCAAATGGATAGCTAGGAAGCAACTACCGCATGATCATACAACACAAAATGCCAATAACGAATATACCCAGTGATGGGTATTATAATTCTATTATTAAGAAAAAAAAAATTTACTTTTTTTATATATCCCTAGGGGTATTTGGATGGGCCAAAAATGGAGTATAGTGAAGTTAAATGGGTCTTAATATTCTAAAATTTCAACTCTACCCGTCTTAATGAGTCTGGTCCGATGGATGAAGTAATGTTGTAAGCCACATGTACTCTATTTCACTTCAACTCTAAATACTTTCATTTCCTTGAGTAAAAGTGGATTCTACTCCAAGCCTTATCTTCAAAATAAGCATCCAAATGGAGTGAAGTGAAGTACTTTACTTTAACTTCAACCTACTTCTCTTCACTCCACTCCACTCCACTCTACTACACATGTGGAATCCACTTCATTTTACTCCACTACTCATTTATCTAAACTGTCGGGTAGATTTTAGTATTTAGGAATACATCCCTTCTATTCCATTTTAATATCTTTTATATCTCCAAAAATAAGCAGTTTTGCAACCACCATGATTTTTTTTAGTGAAATGACAATTTTGCTCCTTTTTTTTCTCTCTATATCCACAATTTCAAAATCTTGGACTTTCTTTTTTGTGAAGTAGCGGGAAAGATTAACCCTACATAAATTCTGTAATTTTTTAAATATGGGGTTGTTTTCATTAAATCCAAAATGGATTATAATGACAATCAACACATGTACTTATAATCAATCCATGTTCTTTTGGATTGACAAAAGTTTTAAAATACATAATTAGGCTTCATGTGAATGAGTTATTGAGATAGAGACATTGGGACTTGGGATAAAATAATGACACTTTTGTTTAATGGATGCAAGGGTAAAGTTGTTATTTTCATAAAAATTCAACACAAGCATCATTGTTGCTGCCCATTCCGGTGAGGACCACTTACTTAGGAAAATGGAAAGTATTAAAAGAAAAGGCAATGATGTATCACTAAATACTCAAATTATACGAGCATATTTACAAATCTTTAAACCTTACCCGTTTGGTAATTTACTTTTAAAATAAAGTGGAGTGAAGTGAAATGAAAAGAATGAATAAAATATAAGTGAGTTATTATGGTATTTTATTTTTAGTTGTTTGGGATGAAATATTTTTGACTTTTGTACGGGGAAATTGAGTTTTTTTTTCTTTTAATGAGTAAATGTAGTTGCTTTTTTACTTTTTTTGGAAAATATGAAGGAAATTTTGGTAAAAAGTGCTTTTGATGGGATGTTTAACTTGACTTGACATTACTTGACTATATTAGTAAAATTACCAAACAGGCCCAAGGTGTTATATACAAGAAAACCCTCTTTTTTAACAAAAGCAAAAAGAAAAATAAGTTTTTTTTTTTTT
Organism: Cinnamomum chago; assembly: GCA_038049695.1. Classification (NCBI taxonomy): domain Eukaryota; kingdom Viridiplantae; phylum Streptophyta; class Magnoliopsida; order Laurales; family Lauraceae; genus Cinnamomum; species Cinnamomum chago. Next base: position 31,161,104 of record CP142453.1, on the reverse strand, counting down.
CTAACGGAGGATTCCCAACCCTTTGGGCTAAATAACTTCTTATTTGATTTTGTAATTCTTTTACCCCATCTATAATTGTGTCTGCATATGAGTCAAGTGGCAGTCCATATCCAAATACCTGAGTACCTAAGGGGCTGTTTGTGCAGCTCCGTTTTCAACGGAAAGGGGGAGGAGACAGGGCGCCGGAAAATCCGGTGCCCTGCTCGGTCGTTTGGTGCAGCAAAGAAAGGGGGAGGGTTTCCTCCCCTTTTGAACTATTTTCTTCCATAAGCGCGGATCCGGTAATCTCACCTCCCCTGATCGGAAACGGTTGCCGCGGAAGAGGAAAACGAGTTTTCCTCTTCTGCGGCGTCTTCCAAACAAACCCTAAGTGTTGTATGTAAAATATTGTATATTTTATAAAATATAATAAAATATAATACCAAAAATTATTTTATGCAAAACTAAACTGAGAAACATATGGAGTTCAAGTAGCAATATCTTTAGTTTGCAACTGAGCGTTCATGAATGCTAGTGGTTTGTGAGGCAGAAGATTAAACTGTAGATCTGATGGGTCCAATATAAATTGCGGATGCCCCCTAATATAACTTCCCCTGATTTGAAGGTTCTAACCTTCAAATATCTATGATACATTTAGATTTGGGTAGCTTTTTGAAGGGCAGAATCCATCTCCAAATCTATATCTGATACATGTCCTAGTCCAATTTATTGGATCAGTATGGACAAGAAGAGGAAAGTAAAGATCAAGACACGGACTCATGACAAGACACACATAAGATATCAAGAGGAAATCAAAGATGCATCTCAAACCCAAACACACGAATCATATGTGAGACGAAGTTTAAACCTGCAAAGAGGTCTTAAATTTTAGAGTAAATTAGTGAAAGGTCTTTGAAATAGAACGTTTAAAGCCTCTGGTCCACACAAATTTCGTCTAAGGGCTATAGTTCATACAACTAGATATTTTTTGGCGAGAGATCCCTACATACGCCACATCATTTTAAAATTTCAAATATTCCATCCTCCTCCCTCATTCCCAGGGCGAGAGACTCATTCGGTCTTTTTCTCTCTATTTCAGTATGGATCGAGAACACCAGTTGTTGTGGAGCGGGTTTCGTTGTAGGAATCCGAAGCAAATGTTCTCATTTTTTGTGGCTGAACGGTGGAGTATCTTGACTTGCTACGCAACCTCGACTCGGTTTCCATTGATTCATGCAAACACAAGAATCATATTTGAGACCAAGTCGATTAACCTGCAAAGCGGTCTTAATAGTTGAATTCAAGGTCTTGCTTGGGCGGTTGGGTTGAAAAATGGATCCTCAGGTCTGAACATACGTGGTTTCTATATCCAGATACAATAATATTCAGTACTAACAATTTAGGCCTAGATTCTAATCCAATTAATAGGTTCCATAGCAAACTTTTGTAGATCAGATCTTAGTTTCAACAGGATCCAATATTAGATTGCACTACTTTTTCAATTATTTAATCAGTTCTAGTCATCTCTGCATGCTATTAAAAAATTATACTATACTCGCACCAAGTTGAGTTGGTTCACTCGAAGGACCGGTTTGTTTCGTCTAATTGAATAAATAGAAATTGTAAAACTTTCATTTCTAAAAATGGTTAAAAATGAAATGGCAAATCTGAGTTTCAGAAATGACAATCAAATTCTCTACCTTTAATGAAAAATAAGTCGGGGGAGGCAGAAAATGAGTAATCCGCCACCATCCTAGTAATTCAAATCTAAAAATGCAATGGTTGCATAATCATTTAACTTAGATCCTTCACCTTGCACGTCTTTAATAATCCTTCGGTGAGCTATGTGACCTTAAATTTCTACATATTCAATTTGTATGTATTCTATACAAATAAATTGATCGAAAGGAAAGGGCTTTGGGTCAAATGAGTTTGATTGAGTCTGAATAACTCAGGCCAAGCAGGCTGGCCAAAGTTATTCGTTGAGTCAATTGGGCTAGCTGAGTTGTACTGTGTACTTGTCCCCATTCAGGTAGGATTACCCTTGGATTCAACCCCCTTTGCTCATTTAGATACATCTCTTTAAAGTCTTCAATTCCTTGCAAATTGCAGAATTTTTTTGGCAATAGTAAGTTAAACAGGAATATGAGGCTGGTTTCCTTGCATTCATGGCATTGCTGGAAGGCAGGGGACCATGCTTCATGGTATGATCTGGAAATTGGGTGCATTTTCATGTCATGTCTCCAATTATACATCTACTGTATGTGTACAGTATTTGTATTGGTCTCCATAGAATTCTAACTAATCATTCTTACCTTTTATAATTTGGGTAGGTCTTAACTTGAACATGGTGCTCTGATTTGTGTTTCCAATGCACCAATATCAAATTGGACAAACGACTTCTTGGTCTATGGTGTCGACCATTCATTAGGAATGTCCCAAGTGGATCAAGCAGGGAAATATCTTGTTGGTGGACTCTATGGTCAAAACCATCTGATCAGCGGCCTACATGGAAGACAGAAAAGAATGCCCAAGAATGGGATGAAAAAGGGTCCATCAATCAGATGGGAGAAGGCCCATCCAATCGAAATGTTAATTGATCAGTTTATGATGGGGCCCAGCAGATGAACAGTCAACATTTTGAAAGAGTCTTCGTCATATCAACTCACCTTATCCATCAATCTGGTGTTAATTTAAAAGGCCCTGATAATAAATTATATAATAAATAATTTGGAATGGATAAAAAATTATGATTCAATATATCTATATCTATATATATATATATCTAACTTTTATGGGGATTAGTCGGCTAGTCTTGTTGAGTTAAAGGCCTAAGAGATATTGACATTATTTGTTGAGGTCAACGTCCACCATCGCTCATGAGTGGTCATAATTGTGGTTGAGCCCTCGCCCTCACCATAAAATCATTGTTGTGCCATTTTCCATCACCAATTAATTTTGGCATAAGTCGTAACCAAGGGCGGACCTTAGGAGGGTTGGCAGGGGCCATGCCGCCCCACCCCACCCCCCCTCCGCCCCCCCCCCATAATTGTGGTTGAGCCCTCGCCCTCACCATAAAATCATTGTTGTGCCATTTTCCATTTACCAATTAATTTTGGCATAAGTCGTAACCAAGGGCGGACCTTAGGAGGGTTGGCAGGGGCCATGTCGCCCCCCCCGCCCCCCGCAATGTGGCCATTCATTAATGGATGGCCCCCACCATTGTTTATGGCGCTTTTAACATGGTTTGACTCTTAGAAAAAAGGAAAGAAAAAATTTGTTAATTTTAAGAAAAACTTGAAATAAAAAATGGAAATGAAAAGAAAGGAAATGAAATGAAGAAAAGCAGAATAAATAAACAAGGCTTAATGGAGTTGGGGAAGAGATTTTTTTAATATTCACTCTAACCGTGTCTAAATTTGCCGCAAATCTTATGATCCAAGAGAAGAAGAGGATAAAGCACATATTGAGACTTTAAAGTTTTGTTGTGCAAGCGACGTTTCAACAGAAAATTGTTAAAATATGGAGCTTTCTTCTACTTATTTGGTGTAGCGGCGAAAATTTAGGGAATTTCGGGATTTTACATTATCTTTTTTTGCTAGAGAGGTTTCGAAAATCCTATTTACCCCCATCGGAAACCAAAGGTGTAGAACAAGAAGCCTATGACTTTGAACAGATAAGTTTGCCGTGGAAAGAGGAGGAGACAAAGGCGCCGGTATGCGTTTAGTACAATGACGAAATGTCCCAATTTTTCCCTCCGTTTGTGCTTCAATTCCACGATGGCATGGATCCGCGCTTCCCACCTAGGGTAGTAGGAAATCGATTCCACGGACAATTTCCTCTTCCACGGCATTTACCCAACAAACCTTAAGGCTTGAATAAAGAAAAAGAAAGACAAATCCACTCTCTCTTTTATAATTTCTTTTACATTGCAATTTTGTTTCTAGTCCTTTTTTTTTTTCCTTTGCCCCCCCCCCCCCCCCCCCCCCCCCCCCCCACCCCCCCCAAAAAAAAAAAAAAGAAAAAAAATCCTAGTGGTAACTCAATGGGGTGTAAGATACTAAACCCAACCCAACCCCAACCCGACCCCCCCCGCCCCCCCTCTAAATGAAATTTCTAGTGGTAACTTAAAGGGGTGTAAGATACTATATTATTAAAAAAAATCTATATATCTGACTCGGATAAGACTCCTTTTAACAATTATTCTTAAAAGTTTCAAAATCCATATCATTACTAGTAAAATTACCCCAATCATACAATATCATTAGAACTCTTCTTTATGAGATTTTGATTGGAGTGCAAGCACCAACCTTTAGAATCGAATCTTGGAACAAAGAAGTGGAAAGTTAGTGCTTGTTATTGCATATTTCTTTTGGCAGTGGGACCTCTGTACAACTAAGGCCATATGCTTGGGACAAATGCACACATCCAACTCTTCAATTTGGGACCCTTTTGCAAGTCATGACAATGTGATGAAAGGAAAGTGTCTGAACTCTGATGCTTCCAACCTTAAATGGGCTCTGCTTTGGACCACAATGGATGGAACCCATCATGGGAAAGTAAAACAAGGGCTGGAATGATGCCTACTTTAGAAGATTGGACCAAGGGTAAGACAAGGCATCCTCTGGTTATTCTATTCCCCATCTTATCAGTTATCAGTACCATGCATGGAATAAAGGTAATAAAGAGAGGGAATTTATTCATCACAGAAAGAAATTGCAACGGAGATTGTTGGGTCAAATAAAAAAGGTGTAATTGGATATGGAGTAGATGGGTTACAGGTGTTTTCCTGCCGTGCATTTCAAGGAAATCACCACCGGGAAAATCAGGTCGGGTACGGCTTGAACAAAATTGATTTTTCATGCAACCCACTCTTTACTTTTTAGCATGCCATTTGTTTTTCAATGGGGAAAGGAGATTGTTTGAAGATTTTGATTTACTGTAAGGACGTGTTTGTACAGAAATCGCAACAAAAATGAAAAGACATGGAATAATTTAGTGTTTGGTGCAGTGAACATTGTGTGAGGATTTCATCTTTTCAAATATTCTTGCAATGCGACAAGAGGATATGGGAGTCCGACCTCTAGCGTGGGAACAGTTTTGCCTTCTGACCTCTAGCGTGGGAACAGTTTTGCCTTCTGACCTCTAGCGTGGGAACATTTTTGCCTTCTGACCTCTAGCGTGGGAACAGTTTTGCCTTCTGACCTCTAGCGTGGGAACATTTTTGCCTTCCACAGATGTTGCGCAAATAGGTCCTAAAATACATTCGTGCAATGAGAGAATTCTAGGCTGAGAGGAGAATTTTCTCATTTCTGTACAATCCACTATTTGTATAATTTGGTGCAACACATATTTTGTGAAAAAAAAAAAAAAAAAAAGGGTAAATGGATTTTTCTCTGACTGAATGTATCTTTACTTCTTGTGGGAGGGGTAGAAATCTAGAATTCCTTTTTAATGAAAACAAAAATATACAGAAAGTGAAATCCTTTCATTGTATAAACAAGTCAAAGAGCGGTAAGAAGCTATGGCGGAGCTAGGGGAGCGGGTGGCAAAATTTTGAAGACTCCCTTGTTCATAAAGCAATTTTTTATGAAATTTTCACAATGGCCCCTCCAAGAATTTTTCGATTTTACAGTGGCCCCTATGAAGGCCAAATTCCTGGTTCCACCCGTGGTACAAACACAGTATTACTCTTTTCTTAGACAGAATTTCATAGAGCATAAAACCATCTTGCTCTCAAACACTCCGAAAGATGAGGTCAGGGCAGGACCATAGTCATGGCAGGAAGGTCTTGATCAATATGTCAGCCAAAGTCGGATTTGGATCCTAACCTTTGTTAGGTCAAGGCAAGGGTAAAAAAACCCTAACCTGGAAAAGGTCCAATCTGCATTCAATTGACTCAAATTCAACTGGTCTACATTCCTAATTACATACTAGCAACAAAGTCCCGTGTTAAAAAAAAAGTTATTTGTAAAAGCTAGATTGAAACATTAATGCTATGTAGATTTAGAATTAGTATAGAAATATATTACAAAAGAGAGTAATGATGATGACAATTGAAAATTTTATCCAAATAAAAAAAATCCTAAGTGTGCTTGGGTGTGGGAGTTTGAGTCTACTATAAAGCTCAAATTAAAAAAGAATCCACTATCTACTTAAGAAAAGGAAGGCAATGGAGAAATAAAGAGTGTATACTCATGCATATATATATATATATATATATATATATATATATATACACACCTCAAAATAAAAAGGGAAAAAGATAGTAACAACATAAAAATAAAAATAATAAGTAAAACCATTTTGGGGGAAGAATCATCAATACGCACTGGTTAGGTTAAATCATAGTGCGACATACAATGATTTGGCAAATCCTTCATAGAAAATTGTGTCAGCGTCTAAAACCAATTACCTGCATAAAAAATTGTACTTGAACATAAAGAATCTAAATGCAATTGCAAAGACAAATTGATAAAAAAAAGGAAAAAAAAATCTTTTAAACCAATTAATGGCCTCAAGTTTACATTAGCAACAAAACAAATGATGCCAACATATATATATATATATATACATACATACCTCCCTGTTGAATAAGTATCTTGAACGCAGCCTTTGCAAAGCTTCTATAGCTAAAACCACAACAAAAATAATTTGAGAAACTCATATTCATATATATATATATATATATATATATATAAAGATGCTCTTATGAGAGATAGAGAGATAGAGGTGGGGCCCTCACATTTAAGTTGTTGGCATTGGATATGGATGTGAGGGCCCCCACGCAATCTATCATTTAAGATGAGAGATATCTCTCATAAGAGCATCTCTTATATATATATATATATTATATATATATATATAATTTTTTTGCTTTTCTCTTCTCCAATGTAGATTACAAGATGGTGCGGTGGATGGAACATCAACTTAAAACTTTTGGGCCTTCCTGAAAAATAGAATCCCTAGTGAGGAAGTCTACCGGCTTGTATCCAATACAAAACTAGGTTTGAATTAATAAGTGGGCTTGCACATGCTTTTGGGTTGAAAGAACTGGATTCAAATCCTTGTTTAAAGTCTGAACCCATGACAGGCCAACTCCAGTTCTAGGATAAAAGTCAATTGAACTCTATCATTTGTATTTTATTTGTGTGTTGTGTGTGTGTATAATGAAATAATATTAACATATGGGGAGCGCTACAAGCCCTTTTTGAAAGGGGCATTTTGTACTATGAGATATATTCTCATTTTATTTCAAGGGTTTTCTTTTTCACTTCGTTTCTTATGATCTTGAATACTACCTTTTTATACTTTTAAATCCACAATTTTGTTCATATTTAGTACAATGTTATGATCACGTTATCACAATCTTGAAATTAATGAATTATATATATTTTTACAAAAATTGATTTTGATTGGAATTTTGACCATGTCAATATGATTCATATAAAATAATATTATTTTCAACTTTATAATTTTTAATTATAAATTATATTACCCGTGCTAATCATGGGCACAAGCCTTTGTCAAGAAGGCTTGGGCCCCTATAATAGGACGAGGCCAAATTCCGATACCCACACATTTGAAAACTCATTCTACAACTTTTCCTCTACTAAAAACTGAGGCAAACCTTCATTTGCTGCTCTCTCTTAGGAAAAGTTCATTTTGCAACTTTCCCCCTTGTAAGCGTGGAGGAAAACCTGCATTTGCTATTTCCCATTGTTGGATACCTATAGTTTCCAGCGATAAAGCTCCTTTACAACCGTTTTTTTTATAGCGCCATTTGCAACTTTTCAGCAGAGGAAAACCTACATTTGATACTTTACTCTAATGATGGGCCCATATGGTTATTATCATCAAACTATGGGGCCCATATGTTAAAAAATAGGGCTTGTACATGTGGGGCCCGTGGTTTGGTTGTGTAGGGCCAGTGAATTGATGATTCGTGGGTTAGGTGGGCCATACCACAACATTCACACTTGACGGGAGATACCAATAAGAAAAAAGGATATTACACTCAATTTTTTTTTAGAACATGATCGATAATTTGAGAAGGGTTTAGAAATTTTAATTTTGTTTCCAAATGCCATTTATCAAACTGAGGTCCATTTGACTCGAGCTATAAATCATCTTTTAACTCTTTCGCACTCACTTCCCAATAATCACACTTGTCAAAGTTTTGTAAGCTTTTGGATTGATCATTCAAATTGGAAACCTACCCTATTTTGTCCATCTGATTTTAAGTTTTTCTTTTTCTGTAACCCATCTAAGGGAGTCGAGACCCAAGAGAGAGCCCGCACGGGCAGAAAAAAGGGCCACATAAGTGGGAAGAAGTGGCGTGTCCGGGGTTTGAATCTTGGACGGAGCCAGGTGAGAACTGCCGCCACTGACCAGTGACCCGTTTTCATCCATCTGATTTTAAGTTAGGCTAACCACTTTGGGTCACATCGATAGCCTCAATGTAAAACTGAAATCATTTAAATTATTTTGGAAATGCAAATAAAGCTCAGTCTTTGGGTTAAAAGTGCCAACCTAAACCCATAGTAGGTAAGTTAGGTCATGATGTTTTAAATAAACTTCATAGTTTGCACCCATTTACTTGATGCCAAATGACTACACTTCTCTTTGGTTAAAAGGGTGCCAATACAGCCAACACACGCATAGTTGAGTGGTATTGGCACTGTGGTATCACATGTATGGAATTGATCCCGAGTTTTCAAATTAATAATCTCACACTTCACCAATAGGCCAACCTAAAAAAAGGTGCGAATATGGAGAAAGGTTTTTAGTTTCATTTCTAAAGCATTCATAGCTTTTGCGATATACAAAGCTTTTAACATAAACTTCACATCTATCTTTTACCCCCAAAAAAAAATAAAAAAAGTAGTCAACATCTATCACATGTAGAAATTGGACCAAAGTGTGGAACCCATTAACCTAATTGGACTTGCATAATGGGTGGCTTCTACTTATATCACTATATAAAAGGAGATCGCTAATTAGCACCCACAAAATCTAGAACAGTCAGGCACTGCTGGTTGTTCTTTCCAAAACATTGATTGAGAGTCATTCACCAAATTTTTATTCAACAGCCAGCTTCTTGTGACCTGAATACATATAAAGACCTATAAACCAGCCATATAAGGGAAAAACTTATATTGATTAGATTTCGCTAGCCATCTAATCTAACACAATGAATTTAAGCCACACGCCATTACCTTCAATTTCATTGTTATAGATCAAATGGTTAGATGAGTCCAATGAACTTATTTTTGCTTAAATGGTTAATCCATATACACTCCCACCTTTTATCTAATAGACCACTTCATCTCATATGCGTGCCGTGATATCAGTTGATCTTTAAGGGAGGAGCAGACGCATCCATATGCAGACATCCACATCGTCACAGTGGGTGCTGTGAAATTTAGGGGTCCTGAGTTTTTGATGGGAGACCCACAACTTTATTGTTTGAGTCCGGATCACCTATCGTAGTTGTTATACATTAATCGTGAATGGACCACTAGGTGTCCACTCCGTCATCCAAAAATTTAGGTGCCTTTCATAGTTGGCAGTTGGCACACATCTAGTGGGCCTTATAAAATTTGCTCACTAACAGCCAATCTAAGCACAGCTTGCTTTTGGACAGGCTTAGACATTTAAATTGAAACGGATTAATATTTGGGCTGTGCTTGAGTTAAGCGATAGAAAGCCAAAAGCCCGGCGCAAGTGATAGAAACCCAAAAGCACAGTGTGGACGGATTCGGCATATGAATGCTTATAATTTAGTGTACAAATACAGCATATTTTTTTCTCTCCTACTTCCAGTAGAGCGAGGATATCACCAGTTGACCAATACACACCAAACAACCAGCTGATTCAAATAAGGTAGGATTCGTATATCCGAAACTAGAGGTATTGGTATCGACTCAGTTCCCTTCTTCATAAACCAAAAGTTGAATCCACGTATACTATCACCTGTCACATGAAGTTTTAGCCGGCGTATCCCTAGTTAGGAATTAGTCCAACCTTTGGGTTGAGAACCCTTTAAGGAGAGAGTGTAAAAAAAAAAAAAAAAAAAAGGAGGGAGGATTCGTATATGGATGGATCCAAAACACGTGTAGTATCTGATGGTGGGCCCCGAAAACTGTGGAGGTGCCCATCCACAGTGGATCCTCGACTTAGACTTAGGTTTTGTTTAGTGATGATGGTGTGATGATTTTAAACCAAGAAGGCATGGAAAGAAGGAAAGAGGGAGAAGCAGCAGAAGAAGATGGGATTGTCTGTTTAGATGAGTCTTTCTTCATCAATGACAAGTTAAAAGAACATCAAAATTTATCATCATCCCATTTCTCCTTTCAATTTAAAAAAACCCTACTCTCTAATATCTTTTTCTTCTACTTCTTGCAGTTATCAGCTCACCACATTTACATTTGGGTCCCAAGTTCTTCAGCTCTTCTGTCTGCAGTCTTCTTCTAGTAAGCTTTATAAGGAACTTTTCTTTATTCATTTACTTAGATATCTTCTGCTAAAATTTTTACTTATATGTATGTCTAAATTTGATCACTGTATTTGGTGTTATTGTGGCATTTCTTTGATTACTTGCCTGGAAAAACTCAGAGATGGGTTTCTTGGTAATTCTAGCCCAATGTTTGGGGAACAGTTTTTGTGAGTTGGGTCATTTTTGTTTCAACATATTCTGTTAAAAATTCATTCCTTTTTCACTTTATCACTTGTTTACATTCTATATTAGAGCTTTAACTTTAATGATTATGTTTTGAGAAGTCTGAATTGGGTGTTCTCTTTTTAATGTATTGGGATTATGGTATTGAAAATGATACTCAATTCTTGTTTTTGGATGGATGTTCTTATTCTGTCTAGGGATTAGGGATAGATTATGGTGTGAGTTTGCTAGCCTGCACTTGGGTATGTCTGGATGAGGAGAAGAGGTGGAGAAAATGGGAGTGGTAAAGCTATCCATGATATGTAAAAGGACACCCTTTTGCAGTGTTATCCTTCTATATTAAGTGGGCAAATATAAGGGAATTATTAACAATTAAGGGAGCTGAGTTAATTCAAGGTGGTGGATACCCAAAGCTAAAGGTCCAATGAGCAGCTGTAACCACTTTCTTTTTAGAATTGAAGAGTTATATCCAAATCATAGCTTCTTTTAGATAGAGCTAAGGTTAAATCAGCATCTACTTATGTGAGAGTAAATGAATACTAAGAGTTCCACCTTTGTCTTCTGAGAAACTACAGTGAACTTTATCGAAAACAAAGAGAATATAATGCAAGGGGAGATGCTATAGGAGGCCTATACCAAAACAAAACAGAGAGAAAAAAAAAAAAAAAAAACAAAAAAACAAAAAAACAAAACAGAGAAAGAACAAGAAATGTACAAACTATGTCTATCAACGTTCATCTTGCTAATGGATATGCAATTTCATTAGCCTTTCTTAGTGTATGCTTGAAATGCATGCCCAAAGAAGGAGCTATCTCTTTTGATTCTTTCAAAATGTTAGCATTCCAAGGATGGCCAGTCTGCTTTGAGAGCAATCTATAGAATCAGCGAGCCACTCTTCACAATCAAAGGCCCTGAGAAAGACTCTTTGAACATCCTCAAAGCTTTCCAGACGATTCACCCTTATTGATAAGAGTTCCATATTAATAGTCATCCCAAATGATGGATCATCAAATATAATAACCATCAACTGATCAAAGCCAAATCCTAGAAGATGTTTTCACAATTTTGTTTTTTTTTTTTTTTTCTCTATATTCATGCAAATGGCATGGGTTTTTAATGCTGCACGCAAATGGTTAAATTGTGCTCTAACCATATAATTCTTGCGGCAGCTGACTTTGACCTTACAGGGCAGTTGGTATGGCCAGGTGCTGTGCTATTAAACGATTACCTTTCAAAGAATGTTAAGATGCTTCAAGGACTTTCTGTTATTGAATTAGGCTCTGGTGTTGGTAAGTTAAGCTATGTTTATTCATGAGATTTAATGAACCAATAGGGAGGGACATTGGTCTGCCCCTTCATACTTGAGTTGATATGCCCTCATCATTTGTAAGAAGCTTCAACGTATGTCTGTGCATAGGAGGCCACACACTGGGTTGGATTGACTCAATGATTTCTGATGGATATGGTTGGCAGAGCTTTAGGTTAAGCTCCTGGTTTTGATTGATAATGAGCACGCACTGGATTGACCCTGATGTGAACAATCCAACTTGTTTGCAACTCTATGGTATGGACTAAGGAGAGATGGAGTCAGGTTGGTTCAACATAAACAATCCAGTCCATCTCAAGTCCAGCGATTTTGGCCTATCAGGTCAGATATGGGTCCAACTCTGATGTCCAGTTAATAATCACATTGTCTCATAGCAGACCATTCCAAGTACATTCTGCTGTCTATCTAAATCTGTCTGCTGAACGTGAAAGAAGATAGTTCTTTATACCATGCTGCTGTTCCGAAAATAGGCATGTATTGTTGTAGTTATGTAAAACTTTTATAGTTATGTAAAACTTTGTCTATTCCTAGCATGTTCTTCTTTAAGATGCCAACCTCTTATTTTCCCTGTTTTTAAATAAGATTTTGTTTTTCAGGTATTACAGGCATACTTTGCAGCAGATTCTGCCATGAGGTTGTGTTAACTGACCATAACAAAGAAGTACTGAAGGTAATGTTGTGGAAACAACTAATGGTTTTTCACTTTCATGCTCCAGGATTTGCATTATGAAGAAATATAGGTGTTTAAGCCTTGCAGAAATATAGTTTGCTTTGTTGGTTGGGGAGGGGCTCTTTTTTTTTTTTTTTTTTTTTCTGTGTGTGTGTGTGTGTGGGCTTTTTTTTTTTTTCTAAAATTTTGATGGTCAGATGGTTGAAGGAGAATATCACAGGGTACTGCTCTTGGGTTTTTTTTAGGACTCATTGTTGTATTTTTCTTCACTATCTATTTGTTGGAAACCAATAAAAGGCTGGCTTATTCCATTCTTGGGCTTCTTTTGGGTTATCTCCATTCCATGGCGTGTAGCCAACTAGGTTGATTGTCTGGATGCTAAATCATAGGCCCTGAATTTATTGAACAATGTAACACTAATGCATGGAGTGAGGTGTTAAAATAGCTCAAAGCATTAAGTGTAAGCCATTCAAGCATGCCTTTTCAGTAAATATAAAAAATATGTGATCTATTAATACTGATAGAGAAAAGAATGTACTTAAAGTTGTTCTCAGCCTTTTAATGAGTTAACTAGGATTGACTTCAGTTAACTTTGGTTACAACAGTCTTAAATTAAAAAAAAAAAAACCCTTAATTAGTAAAACTAGAAACTGCCCTGTTTTCTTGAAAGCAAGATTTTCTAATGGGGTTACCACCTGGTATCTCAAGCGCACACTTTGTCTAGGATGTACACTTCAAAATGCCTCATACAGTGCAGCTTACTCTCAAATGCAAGTCACACTTTGCTTCGATCTGTTGTGATTTGTGAGGATCTAAGTACAATCTGCCAACAATAAAAAAAAAAAAAGAATTTAAAACACTTATACAATATACATGCATTTTGAAGTGTGTGAACCTCATTTGGGAAGTGCTTCTATTGTGAGGATTAAGTACTGTCAGCCAACAGAAAATTGTCTTTTGAAAAAAAAAAAAGATAAAACCTGACCTCTCTAATTTTAAAGATAGTTGGAGACTTTTGTTTTCCTTGTCCAATTCATTTTAAGTCTTGCCAAAACTTGAGCTAATATTAGTAATCATAATTATGACATAAATTTCACTTTCAGAACCTTAATACTTTAAAGTATTTGAGCAATTTTGTGTGACAAAAACGTGCAGTGTTATCTGTAATTTCTACTCCTGTGCACGTAGCCCATGTTTACAAAATATGATATCCACTGATCAGATAGTCTTAATTCTTCATTGAAGTATTTTTTAGGGAAAAGTGGATGATTTAAGTTCAGTTGAGTTTTCACAAGCCGTCAGTTTTGTTTCCTTGAAAGTTTTCTAAGCAAGTGATTAGGATTTCTTAGTCATCGTGAGTTTTAAGCTATTTGCCTTCAAGGTAGACCAACTAAATGGTTGATTGCGACTCTTACATGTGTTCCCCATGTACAAGAATAGTAACTTTACAGTAATGAGGAAAACAAGTGTCACACATTGTATTCTATTACTATGTATACCTATAGTCTGCCTGTTGATTCTTAATTGTTTTTCTTCCTAAAATGTTTGATCATTGATGAATCTTTTATCTGCTTTCGTTAGAATTTTAATGTGTTTGTTGTCAAAACCAGATCTTGAACAAAAATATAGAGCTTCATTCATCTTCAGCAACTCCAAGTTGTGCTGGTAAGATATATCTTGTGCTGCATTATTATGGGTATGTGTATTGGAATCTTGAACCAGGACAAGGGGTAGGCGTAATATAATAATTTAAAGGGATTTATATGGATTAATACCTCTTAAACTTGATTTCCATGATGCCTTGACCTCAATTCTTTACGGTCTTACCCCTGACCTATGACATCATGAGTACCCACGATATGTGGGTCACATATGTACCCCTTCTTCTTCCTCCGACTTCTCACCTGCTTTCTTAGCAAACCCAAAATAAACGGGTCTTCATATTTCTGAGCAGAGAAGAATGCTCCGACTTCTCCCATGCTCTCCCCCGTTAACATTGCACTTCTTCATCCTTTCTTCTTCACTAGCATTGTTCAACAATGGACAAGGAAGAAACTAGCAGTTGGTCAGATCTTCCAGAGTCTTTTCTTGAACTGATTTTGAAGCGATTAACCCTGCCCTATTTTCTTTGTTTTGGCTCTGTTTGCCGCTCATGGCATATTGCCCAAACCCAATGTTACTATCCACTTGTGTCTCAACTCCCTTTCCTCATCGTTCACAGAGGCATCAACAACAAAATTGTATGGATTGATGAAAAACTCGGATCTTGCAGTTGTCAACACTTTTTTTCCACAACATATTAATGGGGTTTTTTATGGTTTGTGCACTGTGATGTCAAGCTTGGGAACTTACTTCTCTGCTTGGAATACATCCAAGACTGTTAATTTTGAAAGCAGGGGACAAGTGGGTGGAAGAAAAAGAAGGGTGATGTATGTGACCCATGGTATCACCCATTAGGGGCAAGACCATAAAGAATTGCGGTCAAGGTACCGTGGTGACATTTTTATGTCTTGTCATTAGCCCATGAAAATCAAGTTTAAGAGGTACTAATCCATAAAATCCCTAATTTAAATGTCTATTCTTCTATAGAAATAGCAGCACAAATTAAAAGTAATGTCGAAAGTATAAAACATAATCTAAACAATCAAGGAATAATTGGTTTATATTTACCAGAAGAGAGCATAACGACTTTAGATTAGCAGTTAAAACTTCACACAAAAAAAAAAAGAGGAGTCTAAACTAGTATTGGGAATCCAGTTACATCATGAAGAGTCATCCACTCATTCTACAGGGTCGTGAAGAAGAACCCAATGTGAGAATCTGCATGTCAACATGTGATATGTTGCTCATTTACAAGAATCTATGAAAAAAATGATAGTCAATTTCTGAAATACCAATGTAGTGTAACACATCAATATCCTACATATGTTTCGGATTTTCAAGAAACCTCTTCAGTTGTTTGCTGACTAGTTGTACTTCGGTTCCCATTGGTTGTGCAGATGCGGGAACAAACACAAGTCATGGGAGGTCCAACAACTGCCATACATGTGTCCTTTCTCCATTTTAGGAATTGGTCTTTGGAGCAAGTTTCTCACAAGGAGTGTACGTAAACTAATGTACTCCATGTAGGCCATACCTTAAGTAGAAAGCAATACAGAGTCACAGACTAGTGACTACTGTTGCAAGGAGATACTAATATGTGAACTTGATTGCTGATTAATGATCTGTTTGGATGAGCAAATTGCATTTTGAATATTATGGGTGATCATTATGCTTGCCTTTTTTGGTCAGCTTCGGAGATGCTGGTGTGGTACTTTTTTTTATGGAAAAAAAATATAACTGCCTCATTTAGATTGGTAAAGGAAGACAGCAGCATACCTAATATGGTTTCTGATTTCCACAGACTCATAACAATTGATAATCATACATCCTGCAAAAGTACTCAAGCTGATTGTAATCTTGTTTACATCATAATACCTTTGCTTCATTTCTTTGAAGCTTGAATTGGGTTTGAATAATGGATCAAAATATCAACAATATTGGCTGACTTTGCTTCCGTATTTCGGAGTAAATTGCTGTTCATAAGGGTATCGATTGTTTCCCCAATGTCACCACTATGTCAATTGGAGGTTACATTTCTTATAAAATTTTCTTGTAGGATTAGTTGCTGAGAAGCTAGAATGGGGAAATGATGATGACATGGGCCGAATTATACAAAGATACCCTAGCGGATTTGATCTTGTTCTCGGTGCTGACATCTATATCCTACAACTTCTTTTTTCCCCAGTTTTGTACTCTTCTTATTCATTGGTTAATAACGCTATACTGCAATTTTATTTTATTTTATTTGTTTTGTTTTTAACTCCCTTGACGATATGTAAGCTTTCAACAGTCCAGCATTCCTCCACTTTTTGATACTGTAGAACAGCTTCTCCGTCTTAGAGGAGGCAATTGCAAATTCATACTGGCCTATGTATCTCGAGCTAAGATGTAAGTATTGACCTATCAATGTCATATGAAGGTTGAAGTATGATTGCAATCTGACTGATGAGTTTTAACGTCTTGCACTGAATTCCCCACCAACTACACAACATGTGGGGTTGGGTAATAATGACTGTTGAGTTTCTTCGATCTACCATGTATGAGGTCTCTGAACCATTGTTGTATCCGCTTATCCCTCAGTTTGTGGGTTGCTGGTTGTAAAGTTAGGATCTGGTCTTGGTTACTTTATGAAGCATCTATAGTATGCTGTATTGCTGTGGGCTCCATCATGTTGCCACTCTTAACATGAAACCATAGCCTCAATTCGCAAATGTGTGCTGCCATCCAACACTGGGATGGTAGTTGTGCAGCACATCGCACATGCTAATGCCATGTATTGGTGACAATCATGAAATGGAGTTACAGTTGCATGATATTATGTTCTTAAACTCCTTAATAGGCTCTTTGGATGCCTTCAAATAGCAAGTGAACCACAGTATTTTGACAGGACGAATGGTTTTCCTTTCTTTTGTGTTGTTTGAAATCATGTGGGAGATGGTAACCTGATTACATTCGTTTCCTTTTTTTATTTTTTATTTTTTTGATAACAAGAAATTTTATTTCCACAAAAAGAACAACAAAGATTACAAGCAAAGAAGCCAATGAAATTTAGCCAAAACTCAAACAAAAAGAGAAAACGAAGAAAAGGAAAACACCAGACATCAAACAGAATAGAAGATCGTAAAACTCCCTCCTTAGCAAGAGCATCTGCCATGACATTTGCCTCCCTATGAACATGATGAAATGAGGCTCCAAGTTATTTAGCAATATCTTGCACTTCCTCCACCAAATCTGTCTATCTCCAAGGATAAGAGGCCTTTCAAGAACCACACTAAATAGCTGAAAAAGAATCACCTTTAATAATTGCATTGTAACCATGGTTTTAAAAATCGGCCGAGTCCGAGTCGACTTGGACTCGACACTTACCGAGTCGAGTGACTCGAGTCTACATGACTCGGACTCAGCTCAAGTAAAAAAAAAAAAAAAAAAAAGAAAAAAAAAACAAGTTGCTTTTGTAAAAACAGTTCAAATGGAGTGAGGGAAAGGCTCTTTCAGTGGCAAAAAAAGGTTTGGCCTGGTGCAGTGCTGCTGCTGTTGGCCTTCTGCTGCTTTTGCAGGTGCTGCTGCTCTGCTGCTGGGAGCCTGGGACTGTTGCAGTTCTGCTGATGCTGGTACTTTGCTACTGGTAGCCTGGTACACTGGTCTTCTCTCTCTTCTCTTTCTTTCTTTCGTTTTTTTTTTTTTTTTTTCCTTTTCTCTTGGTGATGTTGCTCTGCTGCTGGTGCGGCTCTTCTTCTTCCTCCTCTTTTCTCTTGGTCAGTTCCATCTGGTCTTAGCAGCTTGCCTCCGTTCGAGCCGGAGTTTGCTGCTTCAAAAGAAGGCACTAGCGCCTCTGTTACTTGACGGCTAGGTTGGCTAGCTCGCAACGGCAACACTTGACGCTGCCCCGCTTGCAGCTTTATCCTGAGAAAACATTTCTCAAGATTAGTGTAGTTCAAATTCATCATGGGAAGGGAGAAGCGACTCATTTAGCTGACCGTCAGGCTAACTTGGGTGTTAGGTTGCAGTCTTGTAGTCAGTGGATGGGAGGTCTTCCATTCCAGAAGAGATTGTAATTTCACTCTTTCCCCCACTTCTCATCTCTCTGTGGGACTTGTTCCCTCCTTTTCAGTTAGCTGGGGCTGCTCTGGGAGTAGGGTTCCTGTTTTATTTTTATTTTTCTTATTTTTTCAAGTTTCTTTGTTCTGAAGTGGATGGATTGCGACTCGGGCGAGTCCTACGAGTCGACTCGGACTCGGCCATGCCCGAGCTGGGTCCCGAGTCCTGTTTTTTAAACCATGATTGTAACCACCCTAGCTAAGCAACTCACAACAACCAATCAACAGAGCATAGACTTCAGCTGCATTAGCATTCAAAGAGTCCACAGGCCTAGAATAGTTTCTAATCACCTTGCCCTCACAGTCTCGAATTACTCCACCAATTCCGCCTTGTCGAATATCATGAAAATAACATCCATCAAAATTCAGCTTAAGGACACCAGTGGGGGACTCAACCAATGAACCCTTCAGACTACTTTATCATGCCAATGTCCCTTCAGGAAAGGATCCCAAGATCTATTAAGATCATCAAGAGAGATGCCAGCAAACTCCTTACGGTTACTAACCCATTCAGACACCGTCCAAATAATAGAGTGAGAAATCTCCTTTACTGATTTACTTTGATTGCAGAAGACTCTGTTATTCCTTTCCCTCCAAAGCTTCCAACAAGTAGCATAAAGAACTACCTTCCATAAAAGCTTTCCATGAACAAACTTGGTTACCTAAACGCCATTGAAGAAAAAGATCTTCAACTGTCTTTGGCATTACCCAATTCACATCAAACAAATTAATAAGAACAATCCAAACTCTGTAAGCAAAAGGACAATGGATCATCAAATGATGCACCGATTCTTCGTCTCTCAAACATAAAGGACAACCATTAATTATACCATGATTCCTTTTTCGGAGATTATCAATAGTTAGAATTTTTTGCTGCTTACCGACCCAACAGAAAGCCAAAACTCTAGGTGGGACATAGGAAACCCAAAAGCTGTGCCAACCTTCCATTCTAACATCTGATGCAGACAAAACATTGTAAAAAGATTTAACTGAAAAAGACCTCTAACATCTGGTTTCCAAAGCCTAACATCAGATTTGCCACTTGATAAATAGTACTTATCAAGACAACCAAGTAATCGAACAAAATCAGCAATTTCAATAGCTGTCAGATTTCATTGAAAAGAAAAGTCCCAAACAACTCCCTTCTCCGTTGAACAAAAATAATCTGCTACTAGAGCATGCTGCCTCAAATCCAAATAGTACAAAGAAGGAAACTGACTATACAAATTGGATTGCCCACACCATTCATCATGCCAAAACCTCACCCGACTACCATCATGAATCCTGCAACGAATCCACATATCACACTTTACAGAAAAATGGCAGAAACAATATAAGTTTGACTAGGCACACACCAACCGCTGTTATCCTACCTATACTTGCACGATAGGATCTTTTTCCACAAACTGTTACCTGGACCCCCCATCATCCACAACCATTTCCCCAATAAGGCTTTATTAACCTTCTCAATGGACCGAATACCCAAACCACCTTGAGCTAAAGGATTACAGACACTCCCCCCACTTCACTAGGTGATAATGCTTCCTTCTCTCAATAGAATCATTCCAATGCAAGTCCCGTTGAATTTTTTCAATCCTCCGCACAACATTCATAGGACATTTGAAACAGGAAAGAAAAAAAATCAGAATGCTAGATAGCACTGATTTAATCAAAGTTAAACGACCTCCCATAGATAAATACTTACCTTTCCATGAGCTTAATTTTTTCTCAACCCGTTCCACCACAGAATCCTATAAAGATTTCTTTGGAATCCAAATACTTTGAAGGAAGTTTTCCAGCTTTACAACAAAAAATGTTGGCAAGGAAATCAACCTGATTGAGTTCCATATGCACCCCAATGAACTCACACTTCTCGTAGTTAATTTTCAATCCTGACAACACTTCAAACCATTTCAAAATAATTTTCAAATTATTCACTTGGGCCAAAGAAGCATCACAAAAAAATAATAGTAGAAGCATCACAAAAAATAATAGTAGAAGCATCACAAAAAATAATAGTATCACCTGCAAACTGTAATTGAGTTACCTCATGTGCTTCATTACCAATAGAAAATCCAGAAACAAGCTTCATATGATTGGCTTTCACCATCAATCCATTTAAAGCTTCTGCCATAATAACAAAGAGCATCGGAGATAAAAGATCTCCTTGTCAAAGACCTCTAGTACTTTTCAAAATAACCTTTGGAAGAGCCATTCACCATTATTGACAAATGAGCAGATGACACACAACTATGAATCCACAGACGCCATTTCTTTCCAAACCCCATTCTTTCCATCAAGTACTGAAGAAACCCCCAATCCACCATGTCGTATGCCTTTTCAAAATCCAATTTGTAGACTAAACCAGGACGACGTTGACGATTCCTTGAATCAATGCACTCATGGGCAATCAACACACGATCTAAACTTTGACGACCATCCGCAAAAGCTCCTTGAATAACTGAAATGATTTCTGGAAGCACCATCCTTAAACGATTAGCCAGAACCTTCGCAAGGATTTTATACAGACTCCCAATCAAACTAATAGGCCTGTAATCCTAAAGGGAGATAGCCCTTTTTTTTGGGATTAAAGCAATGAAAGAAGCATCAACTCACTTGTTAAGACGCTATTATCATGGAATTCATTACAGAAGATAAATAAATCATCTTCTAGTAAATCCCAAAAGTGTGAAAGAACACTATAGGAATGCCATCTAGACCCGGAGGACGGTCACCTCCAAGATAAAAAAAAAAAAAAGCTTCTTTGATTTCATCTTTAGTAAACCGCGCTTCTAGAGCCATTGGGTTAGAGAGTTGTTTAAAAGAAATCCCATCAATCCTAGGTCTCAACTTCATATCTCTTGTATTTAATTGACGAAAAAAGTGAACAATCTCTCTTTCAATATCTTCTCTACTTCCCACATTCTTCCTCTAGCAGAAATGACATTTATACGATTAACACGCCAACAAGCATTAGCAGTCGCATGAAAAAAATTTGTATTCCAGTCTCCTGCCTCTAACCACTTAATTCTTGATCTTTGCTTCCATTTAATCTCTTCCTGAAAAATCATCTTGCGAAGATCTTTTTGGAGTAAAGATCTATTGACACGATCATCTTCCGAGAGGATCCCATCTTCTTCTTTGACATCTATAGTCTGAATATCAGCTAACAGGCAGTTCTTTCTTGGCTCAATACTACCAAAAACTTCCTTCCACCATACTTGCTTTTTCTTTTTAAGAATCTTTAATTTTTGGGCTAACTGATATCCCATCCCTCCTTTAACTGAAAAAGAAGACCGCCATTCTTTATCCAAGTCTTCAAAATCTTTCTCATATAGCCATGAAATTTCAAAACGGAAAGGAGGAGGACCCCAATCTTCTATTCCCGTCTCAAGCAACAGAGGAAAATCATTAGAGATTGGCCGAGCCAAAGCCCTTTGAATACAATCTGAAAATAGATCTAACCAATCAGTCGAAACTAAAAAACGATCCAATCAACTCACCACAGGAGTTTCTTCCAAGTTTGACCAAGTAAATTTTGCACCTCTCAAGGGCAAATCTACAAGATCATGATTAACAACCTCCTTTTTTTTCATGCGGAAACGTGATCACATTGAAATCACCTCCATTAACCCATGGATGACTCCACAATCCAGCCACCTGATTTAGCTGCCCCCAGAAAGCCTTATTGTCACTAGAATGGTTGGGACCATAGACCGAAATCACTATCCAAACAGCACCACATCTAACAGCCCTCAACAAAGCTGACACGGAATATCTCCCCAGGTGTTCATCCAACTTAACCCATAGAGCCGCATTCCACACAAGTAAAATACCCCCTAAAGCGCCAAATGAAGGACACAAAACATACTGATAGGCAGGCCAAGGACAGAAAGATCTAAAAGACTGGTCATCAACACTCTCCAGTTTAGTCTCCTGAAGAAATAAACATTCACCTTTCACCTTTCACTGACTTAAACTAGCCTTTCATAACTGCACGCTTAGAGATTGAGTTCATACCACGAATATTCCAAGAAAGAATCTTCATAATCCCAACAACTTGACACCAGATCTCTTATCCCCAGTTGGACGGTCATAAGTTATAGAAGAAGCCAACTTATCTAACTCTCTTTGTGCTCTTGATTTTTTTCTACTTTGAATACCCATTTTCCTACAACTCTGTTCCTCTGTCAAACATCTCATGAATAAAACTCCTCAAGTCCTCTATTTTTCCCTCCATAGAAATGCCTAAAATTTTATCAATTTCAAACATTTTCTCCTCAAGTAACTCACTAGTGGCCTCCACTCCAAAATTTAACCTTGATTTATCCACAGCAATGGCGGCAATGGTATCGGTCCCTACTGTCAGAGCTTGATTCAAATTCTGATTTAACTCATCTTCATTCTCTTCTACGCTCAAAGAGCCTTCCCCAGCTGAGCTATGATCTCTCCATATTCAGATTCCGATCCACCATCAGAGGAATAAGAAGTTCTATGAATAATTTCATTAAAAGATTTAATGGAAGAAGGATCAATATTAGCACCTGGTCCCACCTGGGCCCCACAGTGGCCGTCAAAACCGTCTAGTTAAACACAATTCCGGTCAGTTGTTTCATTTAATATAATAGGACTCACATGGGAATTTCGAAGTTCCACAGGGGCATTTAAGTCATTCAATAACTTATGGAAAACCCTTTTAATAGAAGGGCAGCTCGAAACCCCCTTCTCTCTCCCAGGCATGTGACGAAAGAAATTTGTCTTCATAGTACCTGTAAAATACTTCGGATTAGAAGAGATTTTCAGCTGGATTTTTGCAACTTCAGATCTTCCTTCCTCTTGCACATGTAGCGTTGGTGAATCTTGAGCGAGAAATTTAGGTAACTGAAAACCCAAATCCCCTAATTCCATGCATTGATTAATGGGAAAATCCTCCCTCATTTAGTCACTTGATTTTTCCATCGTTGCAGGATTCCGACAAGAAATCTCCGGCATTTGAATGATTTTTGAGCTTCTACCTCTCTCTGCAGTACTGATACCAATACAAAGTTGATTGCCTTCAACCTCCAGATCGAGTTTTGGTGGCAATTGTCGCCGAGGATCCCTCAAGATAAGAATACGAACCCTATCTATTCGTAGTTTCTTCTTTGCTTCTTCATCAATCTCCAGCACTACCTTCAAGCATTCTCCCAAAGGACTAAAAACCCTTTCATCCCGAGCATGAAGAGGAATATCCTCCATCTGGATCCAGCTTGGCTGTAGAACAGGTCCCAACACTTCAGTCCATCGATCCAACCTTTGTATCACAGAATCATTCTAATAGCAACCGAGTCCAAGCATTTGTGAGAACTGAGAAGTCTTCTTGTGAAGAAGGCATAATCCAAAACAAAGTGGAATTGAGTCTCTTTTCTTCCGCCTGAATCCACCTTCTAGAAAACAGCCAATCTTGGATAGCAAATTTTTTTTTTTTTTTTTGAAATGCATCTTGGATAGCATTTTTTGTTTACATCCAGACAGTAAACAGTTGCAACAAAGGAATTATCAACCTCCTTTCTCAAGGGAGATGCCAAAGACGCTGCCAGCTTAACCACCTTACAGTTTTGTTCGTCTTCAATCCAAACCTGATCAAATCTGTTATTCGCCCTACTTACTTTAAAGAGATCAGCCATGCAACCTTCTCTTCTGCTCAAATCTGTAACAATGATTTGATCCTTCTTCTCTGGAGCTGGTTTCACTTGGCCAAACTTTTTAGCATTACGATCAATTACTCTAGCCTTCTGAACTCAAATCCTCCTACCATAAACAAGGCTGCCATCAAATCTTTGGATTGCTCGATTGGCATCCCATTCAATTTTATACCGCACAAAACCAAAGCCACTTCCTTTCTCAGATGCTTTGTCTTTAGGCAAGAAAACATCAAACACTGGGTCCTGCCTCCCGAAAAACATCAAACAGGATCTTCGTTGTCGGAGCGGGTGAGAGATTAGAGACAAGCAAGGACCAGCAATCCTGAATCCACCCTAATTTCAACCCCATTCAGGCCAAAATGTTTTCAAGTAAAACTCTTTTTTTTTTCTTTCTTTCAAATTATCTTATCACGAGTCAATATGTGTGACCTGTAGTTTTGCCTGCTTTGATTTACGCAAAGTAGCATCATGCACAACAAAATATGTATATCTGCGCATCCAAATGCACTTTATTTTTTCTTTATAATAAAAAAATCCAAAATGTTAGAGCTACCCAAAAATCCCGCCCTTTTTCATCTTCTTCCTTGTTTCCTTCCAGCTTTTTGCCTCCAGATCCAGCATCCAACCTCTTCTTCTTCCCAACGATGATGCCTTTCCCCCATTAAGCATCTCACAAGTCACAACCACACCCCTATCCCACCTCCTTCCATAACCCTATCTTCCCAAACTGTCTTGCAGTCTCTTATCCACAACTGTGATCAAGCAGCCAAGAAAAACCTTACAATTGTATTTTTCTACACAATTTACACCCTATGGAAAGTGAGAAATGACCAAACCTTTCATGAAATCCAGGCTAATCTGGATAGGGTCACTAGACACCTCCATGGATCAGCTTTCTTTTACTCTCAACTCATACTACCAAGCCATTTCAAGGAAAGACTCTTTACAGTTCACTCAATTTTTTGGGAGTTGATTCTCCATTGACATTTTGATGTAATTCTCGGAGTTTTTTTTTTTCTATGGGGACTTCCTTGTCCTTGTATTCTCTCTCTCTCTCTCTCTCTCTCTCTCTCTCTTTTTCTTTTTCTTCTTCTTATTTTATTCTCTTAATACAAATATACTCATCATCATCACCAAAGCTTTGTCCCAACTATGTTGGGGTCCGCTACATGAATTCTATATCTCCATTTTGATCTATCCTAAGCCAAATCCTCAGTCTCAATACAAATATACTTTTGGGCACAAAAAAAAAAAAAAAAAAGATGCATATTTTTGTAATCACAGCTGTTTTGCCATCCCCAGAAAACTACTTTAAGAAGGAAAAGGGGGGCTGTGGTGTGGGGAGAGGAGGATGAACTATTTATAAGTTCACTCCCTTAGGATGCATTTTGATGTAACTATCTAGTATGTTCACTCCCTTGGATGCATTTTGGCGTACCCGTAATCACACATGGTTTGAATATCTGGTATAGTGGAGTTGATATTGTTGTCAATTTTGAATTGGTTGGACCAGTCAGAAAGATCACATCCATCTAACATCATTATTTTTGTTTTTTGTTTTTTGTTTTTTTTCTTTAGATAATACTACTAGATGTACATTATACAAACATATTCTGACTAATTGTGGTTTGGGGTACATCCAAATGACTGTTTCTCCAAAACCCAACAAACGGAATGGAAAAGGAGTTTACCCTGTAAACTTGTTTGTAATTATCTTCAAGGAAGATGGCCATTATTGTCTCTTGTAAAACAAAGTAATCGAATGTGATCACAAATTTGCATACATATAATATACTGTTAACACTTACTGGTTACTATCAGGAGCTTGGATCTCTAGGTTAACGGACAAATTATTTTCTCTTGGTGCAGGATGGATGCAATGGTTGTTGATGAAGCTATCCGGCATGGAATGAAAATCAGTGAAGTAAATGGGACCCGGTCACTGGTCAGAAATCTTGAAGGTGTCATTTATGAGATCAAACTTTAACTAACACATGGAATGCATAGCTTGTTTTATTTTTTGTTTGGAGCAAGTTAGTTCTCACCAGTTAAGTTATTGTAACCCCAAGTATATGTTGCATAACCATGGCAAATTTTGCTTGAAGTCACCTGGTATAAGTTCTATCTTTGTTCTATGCTTCAATGAATAGAACATTCTCTTTGGGACTGGGCTTCTTCTTCTTCTTCTTCTTCGACCTCTATAGCCATTCTCATTCTTGCTCGCTTGAAGATCTGCCAATTCCATTTCTCTCTCTCTCTCTCTCTCTCTCTCTCTCTCTCTCTCTCTCTCTCTTTCAAATTTAACCAAAGGAGGGAGAGTTATGAGATCTGGAGAACAAGAAGAGGAAAGGAGAGAGAGATAGAGACAAATAAATAAGGATAAATCAGCCAGAGGTCCCTTAACCTTGTCGTTTAAGGCCTCTAGTACACAACTTTTTCGCTTTATTTGATTTTTTTCAAGAGACTGATAAATTTTTATGAGTTTTGAAAGAAAGTCATATAAATTTATCTGAGTTCTGAGAGGTTGGAATAAACTTATCTGACTTTCTAACAAATTTATCTAAGTTTGGGATAAATTTATTTGAGTTTGGAACAAATTTATCTGAGTTTGGGCCAAGTTTATATGAGTATGGAACAAATTCATTTGAGTTTGAAATAAACTCAGATAAATTAATTTGAGTTTGGAACAACACCCTGCTATGGGTACACTAAATCCTTTACCGGTTACAATTGATAAAGCTAGGTTATTCTAGTAATTCTCACAAAAAAATAGTAAACAATCCAATTAAAAAAAAAAAAAAAAAACTTGATTGAATTGAGGTGTCTGGGTAGGCACATGGTGGGCACATCACCACCCGTTTTGGTTAAGGGATTGGAAAATCCAAACCCACTACCATGTTCTTAAGGATTAGCTTCATTAAATGGTTATGATCATCAAATTCAAAATGGTCAATTCTTTTGAGAAAAGAAGTTAAGGAAAGACAAAAACGCAAGGGTGTTTTTGTTGTTTCTCATAAAACTTAATGGAGAAGACTTGATTCAAAGAATTGTAAAGATTTTCTATACTTTTTTGAAATATTAAAATCTTTATATATTTTTTTTCCAAAAATAATCCAAAATTCTTATACTTTTTTGATAATTTTCTTTAAAATAATTATAAGCTCCCACGTCTTGTACTATCTCATCAGATTGCATTATAAAGACACCGTGAGATTGATTAGTTTATGAGTAGATCAATAAGATTTAGGTCTTCCGTAGGCCAAACTCAAACTACTACATAAAAGTGAAGGTTGGAGATGGACCATAACACAAATGTGGGCATTTATTTTAAGAGATGGACGATTTTCTTTAGTGGGTCCCTCATAGGAGGAACTGGGTTGTTTGAGTAAATGCTACTTTTGAAAGAGGAACAAAAGTCCTTTGCACAATCACTGCTCTGCTTTCGGAAATGGATCCCCTGTTCTTTGGACCAATCAGTGGGTACCATTGCACAGCATCTTTTGAAAGAAAGAGATTTTCAACGAAATTTTTCGGTTGCTTCCATCTCATGGTGACATTATTTGTAGAGGAAGTCCACATTATTTTTCGGTCCCCGCATTAGGTCCACATTGCACGACTGTTATTTGTAAGGCCATGATATTTTCAAGAAGTAATTGCTCTGATGCTTCTTCCTTCCAGCTCATTGCACAGCATCTTTTGTTACCGAAATCTGTTTCAGATTCAAAGTCGCTCTGTTCTTTCATCTTTGCTCTCTGTGATCTGTCAAACGAAGGTATGATTTCTCTACCCTATCTCTTCCGTGATAGTTTCTTCTCTACTTTGTATTTATGTAATTCTTCTCAGAACACTATTACAATATGATTGACTTTCTTTTTCTACTTCAATTGGGTCCTCTCCCTAGTTTGAGCAGGCTGAACCATGTCAGCTATCCCAGATGACCAATCACAATATGGCACATTGACACAAAATCCATGCGATTTTGAGGTAGAATCAGATGCCAACATATATATCTTGGTTTAAGTCCAAATCCTAGGTCCAATTCTACTCACATGCCAACATGTATGCATCTTGGTTTGAGTTCTCCCTAAATAGAGCCATGGAACTTTATTTTAAGTAATTTTTTTAAAAAAAAACTTAGCAATGTCTTTTATAGTTTTATATTTATTTCTACAAATATCATAGCTGAACATGAGAGTGATTAGCATAGATTATTATGCTAATTTTTTGTTCATACTCTACTAGAAAACATGCCCGTGCATAATATTAAAATTTATAAAAAAAAGCTTTATGATCAATTTCTTTAAAATTAAATGTAGAAGGCTAGTCTGAGAGAGAGCGGGAAAAAAAAAGAAGTGCATAAGAATTCAATACCTAATACTAAATACAGTAATAAAAAAAAATACAACCCCATGAAAATTGAAGACTAATGACCAAGGAAACTAAAAAATAAAATCAAAATAAATAAATAAATTATATAAACTATTAATAAAATCCAATAAAATTTGAAAGAGACATAGAAATAAACATAAAAATGAAAATCTATAATCGATTCAATAACATAAGGAATTTAAAAGAATCAACATCCATGAGAAGAAAAACACAAAAATGGAGCATTGAAGGACAGAGAAAAAAAGAACCCACAAATTCATGAAAAACCATCATAAAAAAAAAAAAAAACCTAAAAACCATCACAAGTGAGAAATAATGATAAAAGAAATACAAAATAAATTAAAATTTTTTTTATTAAAAAGGATATATATATATATATATATATAGATTAGTAGACAATACAATGATAAAAGAAATTTAGAAGAACCAAACCAACCTATAATAATCTAATACTCAAAAATGGAAATTTGAAGTCACAAAAGAAATAAGAAAAATCAATAAAAAGATTTCACAAAGAAAACTAAAAGAACCCAATGGAAGTAAAATAAATAATTAACTCATAATGATAAGCAATAAAAAAATACAACATAAAAATGACAATTCATAGAAAACCTCATGATAAAAAGTGATTTAAAAGGAAAAAAAATCAAAACCTGATACCCAAAAATTGAAACAAAAAAGGGGAAAAAAACCCTCACAATCTATAAAAAACTAATGGCACAAAACTAAAAAAATCCACTGTAAAGTAATAAAAATATATAAAGACAATCTAATAGTGAAAAACACCCACTACCCAACAACCAAAAATCAAAATAAGAAAAGTGAATTAAAAAAAATTTAAAAACCCATGAAAAACCATCACCAAAAGAATTAAACAGACCCAACGAAACTAAAAATAATAATAATTAAATAAACCCATAATAAAGTGTAAAATACCCATTTAGAAATCAAGAAATATAAAATAAAAGAAAAAAAGTATAAAACATCCCATTGTATAAGCAACTTAAAAGAAAGAAATAGGGCCGCACATGGGCGGTTTGGATCGGTTTAACATTAAAACCAACAACCAAATCGAACCTGTCAGTTTTTTAATTAACCGATCCTATCTGACCAATAGAGAGAGCTTAAACCGAATGGTTCGGTCGGTTAAACCGTTGTTTTTTATTTTATTTTTTTGAAAATCAAACATTGAAAATTTCAAAATGATGATACCCTGTCCTTTGCATTTATACCAATGTTTAGTGCAAACATAAAAATCCAACATTCCAGACTGGACTAAATGCATATAAAAAATAATTCTACTCCAAAAAGAGAGTTTGGACTAAACTCAAACGCACAAAAAAAAAAAAAAAAAGAATAACCGGCTTGCAGTGAAACATTCATTTCATATGATACCATTTGGAATTACAATAGAAAAATAGTTCATGTCAAGAAAAGTCACACACAAACGGAATCTGTATCAAAACCCACTGTATTTTTAAAAAATGAAGGTTTCTGAACACATTGGTTAGGTGAGACCAAAACCAACCATAAAAAGGCTAGGCTCTATTGGCTTTTCTAGCATTCTCAAGAGTGCAGCCTTTTGATAAAAACTTCATTGAAATGGGGTAAGAATTATGATGGAAGAAAAACACCATCTACAGTAATCCCTCTATCAAAAATCATTTGAGAGATTAGAGGAGATTCACTGAGGCAGTGTTGACGGTTGAGTTCATGTGAGAATGAAGTTGTGGAATGTAACTTTGAAAGTAGTAAAAAAGGAAATCATAAGGCTAAAATAGTAAAAAGCAACACTTAAGTTACTACATACGGTCGGTTTGGTTTAAGTGGTTAATCGTGGGCTCAAACCGATAACCAACCGATATAAGCAGTTTTTATGATTTTCAAACCGTTAACCGAACCAATCTGCTATAAACCGATCCGAACCGCCCGGTTTAGTCAGTTCGGTTCGGTTTTGCAGTGATACCGGATTTTTTGTGCAGCCTTAGAAAGAATCAAACCCATTAGGATTCAATACTAAAAAAATATAAAAGAAAAAAAAAAACCCATAAATTTATTAAACCCCATCACCAGAAAAACTAAATGAACACATCAAAATTGGAAAAATAATAAAACAAACCCACAACAAAAGGCAACAAAATCAGATAAAAAAATAAAGCTTTTTTTTAATTCTTTGCTTAGTGATTGAGAGATTTAATTAGTTCTATTACCTACTCTAAATGAAGAAAGAAGGACGGAAGGATGCAACAAAATCTATACATGCTTAGTATGTAGCTCATTCTCCCTAATTTTAAGACAACATTCATCAGTAATAAAATTGAAAAATAAAAATCTAGATTTATAACAAATAGTTCAGCACGAACAAACTACAAAAAAGCCCTAATTATCGAAAAGGTAGTAAGAAAAAGAGGGAGAACAGGAATTTGATGGATGTGAAATGAAAAGAGTACATCGTAATCCTATATGGAAAGAAGCATGAAACTAAAAGAGACTAAAAGTGTACATTTCAATGTCAGAAGTATGTTGGACTTCGGCTGCTCTGGATGCTTTTTCTTTGCTTCGAAAAGAAAAACTCATGATTTAGATATTAATGCTCATCAGTAGTGGTGACTTAGGCCATTTAACTTTGAAGTAATAAAAAAAAGTATTTGGAGTAATGAATAATTTGTAATTTTTTTCTTATAAGAAGAAAAAACTTATACCCTTGTGATGGCAACTTTATGTGATTCCAACATCTAGAATCTGAAAAAGTATATAAAGGAAAAAAAAAAAAAAAACACATAACATACCATATGATTAGTAGAGTATCATTTACAAAACAAACCAATTTAAGTACATGAGAGCCAAGACAACTCTTCTAATCCAAACATCAATACATAGTTCAAATAAAATCCACCAAGAAGTGAAAAAAAGAAGATGATATTGTATGTACCTCTTTTTAGAATTTGTAGAGACCCTATTCAACTGCTACAAACACTAGCACTATTTTAAAAAAAAAAATCCTTTTTCTGCATTTATCCCCAATAGAAAAACCATACAAATACAAACCATAAAAATATGACAAACATATAAAAAAAATTAAAATGATGATTCTTTTGTATAAATTATATTAAAATGAACTCAAAATTGCTCAAATAAAATGTGATGAACTCAAAAGTAAATAAATTAAAAAAGGTTACCTCTCAAATTGAAATATTTAATAATTACACAAATTGTCTCAATATGCTCACATTTTAAAACAGGTTGAACACTGATCTATACTAAGCATACAAATGAGACATGACTCGGTACTAAAAAGAGACACAAAGAAATAAAAGAAATATTGAAGTTGCTCTAATAAAATATAATGAACTCAAAAGAAAAAAAAATGAAAGTTCTCTTGTTGACATAGAGAAATGAAATTATATTGGGGAAAGTAGAAAATGATGATAATAAGAATGAGTTTAATTCATAGATGGACCAATATTATTGGAGATTTTTTTACCATTATTTCCGCGTTCTTAAAAGAAAAAGTGTACACTCAAAATCAGTGGATAAAAACGAAACAATATACTTCAGAACTGGGAGCGGATTAAATAAAAATGACTAAGCATGCAAATGACACATGACTCGGTACTAAAAAGAGACACAAAGAAATAAAAGAAATATTGAAGTTGCTCTAATCAAATATAATGAACTCAAAAGAAAAAAAAATGAAAGTTCTCTTGTTGACATAGAGAAATGGAATTATATTGGAGAAAATAGAAAATGGTGATAATAAGAATGAGTTTAATTCTTAGATGGACCGGTATTATTGGAGATTTTTTTACCATTATTTCCGCGTTCTTAAAAGAAAAAGTGTACACTCAAAATCAATGGATAAAAACAAAACCATATACTTCAAAATTGGGAGCGGTTTACATAAAAAAGACTAATGATTAATTAAACCAGACAATCCAGAACTCAGCATAATTTCACATTCTAAAAAAGATTCATATAATCAAAACAAGAAAGAATACTTGAAATTTCTTAAATTAGTGGCACTTGGACATTGGGACCCATTAACACTCAAATGCTATTGCATTGATAGAAATATGATGATATTGGGAGTTTCTTAATGGACACAAGGCATAATGACGAGTCAAAATCACAAAAAAAAAAAAAAAAACACTTTATTGAGAAAACTCTAATACTTTGTTTTTTATCAGATAATAAACTTGACAATGGAAATAACCCAGATTGAAATGAAAATTAGGGATATCCCATAAATAGCAAGGATGTTTGTCTTAATGATTGTGATTTTTAATAGATGGGGTGTATCGTAGTGTTCCACTCCTTTTACATCACGGTTTATAAAAGTTAACGACCCACAAAAAAAAAAAAAAAGTTCCACCCTTTCTCCCTAAGCAAGCATGCATGGTACGTAGCACATCATTTACATAGAAAGTTTCCCACCTCCTCTTTAATTCCACGTTGTTGTCACAAGTTTGCCTTTTTTCAATAATACTGTTGCCATTTTCTTATGAATTATGAAACTTATTATTTTTATTGATCAATTCCATATATTGTATATTCATTTGAGTTTAGTTTTATAGTAAAATGGTTATCATAGAAAATTAATGACTATATAGGAAATCATATAATAGTTTGATCACCTATGCTCAAATTACAATGCATAACTATGAAAATAATAACAACAGTATTTGTGGTTCAATATTTTAAAAATATAGTTACTTTTATAAATACCTCATAGATAAAGTCCAACTCCCGGTCAATATTCCAAAGTGGGGCTAGGTCCCTTCCTCATCAACTAATTTTAACCTTTTGTTGATAACTATTAGCAAAATATTGCTTTTTTGTGTAATGGTAGGGCTGCCCCTTTGAAATCCAAAAATGTCTTGAGTTCGAGTTGCAACACATTATGATTAATTTTTACTGTGTCATTAAAAGTACACGGGTCAGGTCTAATGCGGGCTAGACGGGTTAGCTCGACCCGAGACTAGGAAGGGTCAAATTAAATTAAATTGGATGAGTCAAAGTCAATTGGAGCAAATTTCAAATTGAAATCGCTTCATATATATATATATATAAATTAGACCACATGAAATGATCAATTAAAACTCCATGCACATACATTTGTAACACTAACTTGTCATCCATCACGGATCAAGTGACTTAATAATTATAAGAATTTGAGCCCCTAATATTTCATCTGACTCTCCTAATCCAAGTGGACTTAGGTTTTAAAAGGCTTGAACTCGAAAAATAATTCTCAAGCCTTCTCACTTCTTGAGCTCACTAATTAAAATATGGAAAATCTTCAAAAAGTTATATTAACTTTTAACTCATTTTCTAAAAAATACATGAAGATTTGAATATTTCAAAAAGGTTTAAAAGTTTCTACAATTCTTTCAATCAAGTCCTCTCTATAAAAAAAGTTAGAAAACGACAAAAAACACCCTGATTTCATTTTTAACAATCTTCCTTTAAGAGAAATAATTAAGTCCAACCTACATCACCCCATGGAACCCACTTCGACTGCCTTTATGCATGGTTGATTTAAAAAAGGAGATTCCGAATGAGTAGAAAATTAGCTTCCTCATTGAATGGTTATGATCATCAAAATAAAAATGGTCAGTTTTAGAAAGAAAAGACAAAAAGGAAAGGGTATTTTTGTTGTTTCTCAAAAAAATTGATGGAGAAGACTTGATTGAAGGAATTGTGAAGATTTTCTATACTTTTTTGAAATATTAAAATCTTCATATACTTTTTTAAAATAATCCAAATGTCTTATACTTGACCGAAAAGCTAATGGGCTTGCTTGTAGAATCGAACGGCTGAGATTTTCTTTCTTTGCCACTTGACCGACTCACCCTTTTTTTTCCTAACTATTTCTTATTTCTTTTCTTTTGAAATGGTGGGTCAATTTGTCATGATCAATGGACAGACCAATCCATTGGCCATTTAAACTAAGATGATTTTTAGGTTGAGTCCAAATCTTACTTTGGTTCAATCCTCCTCACATGTAAACATGTACATGTTGTTTTGAAATCTTTGTGTTTATGAGCCATGGAACTCTATTTTAAGTCAAATATTTTTTAACTTAGCATAATCATTTGTTTGTATATTTATTTCAGCAAATATCACAGGTGGAGACGCACATGATTAGCAATAGTTGTTGTGCCAATTTTCTGGCTACCCTCATTGGGCCACAAATGATCAATTCAAATTCCATGCACATACATGATCTGTGTCACTAACCTGTCCCGATCAAGTCACTTAAAAAACACAGTTAAAAGAATTGGAAGCCTTAATATTTGATGGGCTCTCCTAACCCACATGACCTCACAATTGTGTTGAAAATGGGCCCACTCTCACTCTGTCAAAATTTCTTTCTTTTTCACTAGTAAGTAGGCTAATGGGCGAAGGTCCCAAAGCAGAGCTTTTATTTCTTGTGGGCCCAATTGTATCGAATACAATCTGTTTTCGAGTCACAAGAAGAACTCGCTTTTGAGTTTATATTACGTAGTGTTTACTTCTCCTTACTTAATCTCCCTTGTTTCATTTTCATCTCTCAGCTATTGTTTGCTATTGGAACAATGGATTCTGCAACATCGATGGTGGTGGAGGCAGCTTTAAGTGCCATTTTCCAGCATGTGTTCGATAAATTGGCCCCTTCTTTCCTCAAAAGTCTAAGCCTTCCTTTCGGTGTTGAAAAGGAGGCAAAAAGGCTCAAATCAACCCACTCGAGAATTGAAGCCCTTCTCACTGATGCAGAAGAAAGACAAATCAAGGAGGAATCGGTCCGTTTGTGGCTGAGTGACCTCAAGCACGTTGCCTACGACGCTGAGGACATCCTCGATGAAATCGAATGCAGGGCCCTTCGATCCAAAATAGAAGAAGCCCCAATTCAAACTAGAAAGAGGAAGCTAACTGATCAGTTTCGGGTAACCCACTTCTTCTCTCGATTTAGTTCTAAGATCGAGTTGGGTTCTCGAATTAAGAAGATTAGAGAGAGTTTGGATGAGATCGAGAGAGAAAACACTCAGTTCCATTTCCATCTCAAAGTGATATATGGGCCTCAAAGTGAAATGCTCAGAATGCGGCCTCCCACTAGCTCCATCGTAGATGAGTCGATTGTATTCGGAAGAGAAGCTGACAAAGCAAAGGTGGTCCGTTTGTTGACATCAGACGACTCTTCGGCCTCCGACTCAGGTATTCAGGTCGTTCCCATTTGTGGTATGGGAGGAGTGGGGAAAACGACACTTGCTCAATTGATCCACAATGATGAACGGGTAAAGAAACATTTTGATGTTAGTGTCTGGGTTTATGTGTCGGAAGACTTTGATTTAATTAGGCTCACAAAAGCCATTGCAGAGTCTGTTCCTCGGAGCGATCCTCATCTTACGAACTTGGATGCAATTCAAGTTAGTATTCAGAAGGCTCTGAAAGGGAAGAAGTTTTTTCTTGTGTTGGACGATGTTTGGAATGTGAATTGTGATCGTTGGGATGCCCTGCAAGCTCCATTGATGGTTGGGGGAAGAGGAAGTAGAATTCTAGTGACTACAAGAAGCCACAGAGTTTCCTCAATGATGGGAACAGTTCCCACTTACTCCTTGTGCGGTCTGTCAGACGATGATTGCTGGTCTATCTTCAAAAGACTAGCATTTGTAGAAGGGGATTTAGATGTACATCCGGACTTGGTGATGATAGGCAAGGAAATTGTAAACAAGTGCAAAGGGTTGCCTTTGGCAGTGAAGACGCTTGGAGGTCTTTTACGCTCTAAAGTAAATGTTGTCGATTGGAAATCAATCTTACAAAGCGAAATATGGGATTTTCCAGAAGAAGGAAATGACATTTTGCCCGCTCTAAGATTAAGTTATCATCACTTGCCAGCACATTTGAAGCGGTGTTTTAAGTTTTGTTCCGTATTTCCTAAAGCTCCCTATATCATGTGTCGCGCGCAATTTGTTTGGTCGTGGATGGCACTAGGTTTTATTCGGTCTGAAGGAAGTAAGGACATGGAAGACATAGGCAAGGAATATCTCGCTGATTTGGTTTCAAGGTCTTTACTTTATAAAGAAGGATCATCTTACAGAATGCACGACCTCATTCATGATCTTGCACAGTCTTTTTCAGGAGCTGAGATTTTGGAAATCCGAGACTGGAAGTATCATAAAAATACTGAAAAGGTACGCCACATATCATGTCGATTGTCCAAGTTTAGTGTGGAAGCATTCAATTTTGAGTATCTCTATTGCTTTAAAAGTTTGCGCACACTTATATTGCGAGGACACGCATCTGATCCTGTCCTTACCATCCCACCTGATTTGTTCGTAAATTTGAGGCATTTACGCATTTTGATTTTGACGGTAAATCTAACTGAATTGCCAGAATCAATCGGAAATTTGATACAGCTGCGGTATCTTGACTTGTCTTGTACTATGATTGAAAGGTTACCGAAATCAATAACCAGACTCTACAATCTACAAACCTTGGGTCTCACATATTGCTCTAAGCTTGTAGAGATACCCAGTGACCTTAGCAACCTAGTTAGCCTAAGAACGATAAATTTAGTGGGATGCACTGCTTCTATCCCGCTGGGGGGATTAAATATGATTGGATACAGGGTCAACGAGCTGCGGAACTTGAAATGCCTACGAGGATCACTTCGCATTTCAGAGCTTGAGAATGTGATCAGTGTGGAGGAGGCCAAAGAGGCTGAGTTGAAAACTAAGCAGAAAATTAACCACTTGAGGTTGGAATGGGAATCCCATGACGTGGATTCACGACAGGAAGGAATTGAGGAGGAGGTACTCAAGGCCCTCCAGCCTCATACCAACCTGGAAGGCCTAGAGATTTATGGCTATTGTGGTGTCAGATTTCCAACATGGTTGGGGGACTCAAGCTTCTCCAACCTAGTTTCTATCTATTTGTTCAAATGCAAATGTGGTATCCTCCCGCCTTTTGGTCAACTCCCTTCTCTCGAACTTCTAGCTCTTGGAGATCTTTATGGATTGGAGAAAGTGGGGCGTGAAGTCTATGGCGATGGCATGGTGAAGGGTTTCCCATCATTGAAGAGGCTACACTTTTGGTCTATGCCTGATATGGAGGAATGGACTGCGCTAGAAGGTGATATGACCCATGTTATTGAAATTCAAATCCAGAATTGCTCCAAGCTGAGGGTGCTTCCTAATCTCTTTCCTCTCACACTGGATACACTGGTTATCCGTAATTGTCATTTGGTAACGGAAAAGTGTAAAGAAGGAGGCGAGTACTGGACTAAGATATCACACATCCCTAACATAGTAATTTATGATTTCCGTCAAAAGTACGAAGGAGAAGTGATGCGCTAAACTCCACGGTCGTGGTCTCTTGCTGTTGCTGCTACTTCCTCCTCAAGTCTCTTGGTTAAGTTGGCTCATCTGAGTTAGGGCATCCGCTGCATGTTAGGGTTTTGGCGGTGCTGCAGAAAACAACACTTGTCCCCTTTTCAATTTGTTGGATCTGGAGATTTTCCCTTATATCTCGATCACGCCCACGCCCTTTGATGTGAGTTATTAAATATGTCCTTTGTCATTTGTGTAAGAAGTAGCAGTCTTGTGGTGAAGCCGTGAAGGTCATATTCATATTATATAAAATAATTCAAAAAAAGGGAAAAGTATAGATATTCAAACAAGCCCTTATTGTCCTTTTAGGATTAGAGACAAAGGGAACTAGTACATTTGATTTTCTATGATGAAATCAAAGGATGCACAAGTTTAATTTTTGGATGGATAAGGTTCGTAATATCATATAAATGTGACTTAATTATTTTCTCATTCAGGTGCAGGTGCTAGACCCAAAACTGTTTGAAAGACAATTACCCATTTGGGTGGGCCAAGATACACAGATAGAGAAGAAAAGGCCCAATAAGCTACATAATCATCAGGGAGATTCATTCCAAGTGCTTTGATTTTGGCTTTGATTTTGGCTCCAATTTTAATTATGGTCATTGTGACATGCATGCTCTTTTTAAGCTTTGTAAAGGAATGGCAGCCCCAAACTTGTTATTGCTTTCGTATTACTTTTGAAGTTCAAGTGGTTTATACGGTGGATTTAGCTGCAAAGGTAAGGTATATACTTTTGTTTCGTCCTTGCTGTGACATGAGAACTTCTGTTGCTAGAGGTTTTGTTTGGCTGTTTACAGTCAATTGGAAACCGTTTCTTACGCTACATCAATCCTAATGAACTGTCTCATCATCTTAGGGATCATCCCACGGCCCATCAAACCCTCAGCCCAGCCATGCTGGCCAGTGAATTTTCACGGGCCGTGCCATGCCCAAGTTGGTTGTTATGTGCCCTAAATAGGCGGTCCGGGCTGGGCTGACACGTGCTTTTTTATTATTTTTTTTAATTTGACGAAAATCCTAGATCCTTATAAAAACGAATAGAACTATGATAATTTCATTAATTTATAGAAAGAAAATATAAATCTTTCATAATTTCCTTGATAAAGAGTTACAGCTTTACAGTGCCACTGGCCACGGCTGAGCCTGGACTGGACCATGCCCCATGCCCATGCCAGGCCGGGCCACAGCACGTTGACCGGCATGCCATGCTGTAGTGTGCCTGGCCGGCACAACCCGTTTTGCATATTAAGCTGCACATAAATGAAGTCTTCATAAAATTCAAGCAATGTCTTATGATAGTGGGCATAGCATATATATATATATATATATATATATATATATATGAAGCGATGTGGTTTCCAATTGCCAATTCATTGTCAATTTCAAATTTATTTTACCTGTCTTATAATTCTTGATCTACTTCTAATACAAGGCCCTACCAACTAATGGGCCATTAATCCTACTAAGTAATGGCCCATTTAATACACAAATGCATCCCAGAACATTAGCTCATTAATCTGTAATTGCCCATTTAATTCCGATTGCAACCCAGAACGTTTCAATTCCTAATTTCCTCTTCCTTTCCTCTTATGCAACGCAGAACACAGCCAAGAAGCGTTTCTCTTCTCATCATAGATCTCATTCATTACTTGCATTTATCTGACGTCCGCGAATCATTGATAATATGGAAAACTCTCAATAGCTCTCTTCATCGATCTCTCGAAAAGTCACGCCCTCCCCACAATAGTCACACAGATTTTTGGAATTTTCTCATACTTTTGGCCAGATATTAGGTATTTGGTTTTTTTTTTTTAGATAATTGGCGAAAGGTCCCCAGCCTCCAGCACAGGCAAATTCTTTTTAAGGGTTCTGGTCCAAACAGTTAGATTGTTTGCAACCAGAGGTCCCTATATCCACACACTTTCATTTTTCATGACTAATTTTCCCTTTCATTCATTTTAGGCATAAATTTTGAAATTTCAAATTTCAAATCTTCCCTCCTCCATCCTTCCTAAATCCTCTCAAATGACTCGAAAAATCGGATCAAGGATTGATCCGAATTTCTACACTTTGTCTTCGTTGCATAAAAGAGCAGGAGTCCAGTCGCCTGAGAAGAACTTGCAGAGGATTCTCGATTCCGTACAGAATCGCCAAAAAGCAGGAGTTTGTTGCAGTCGACAGATCTAGGTGGGCCGCCACGTTCGACTGTTGTAGAAAAATGGGACTCGGGGTGTAAATCGGAGAGGAAAGAGATGGGCAGCGCCTTGGTTCTTCTTTTCCTGCTGGACTATTGGTTCGGATTGTTCCGTAGTTGTAGAACACAGATCAGTGGTTGGGTTTTGTTTCGGTTGCAGGTGGTTGAAGAAGACACAACACAGAGTTGGGTTCCTTGAGTTGCAGATGTCGGGGTTCGGTCAGCGTCGCTGCTGATCGATTTGCAGATCTGGGGTAAGGTCCATAGAGAACATCGATCCCTATTTCAAGGCAGAGAAGTGGCCCACTCGAGATCAAGATTGTTTCTCCATCTTCTTCTTCTCCAGAAGAACTAGTAGCCGAGAAACGTTTCCCTCTTCAATTTCTCTAGTGGGACGGTTGCGCCGATTGAACGACGACGATGGTGACAGCACACCACCGGCAGCCAATGGGTTGCCTTCTTCCTTGATCATCTTCAATCACAGCGCTTCGATCACACTCCTCTGATGGTGGCCCACCTCGAGATCAGTGGTTGGGTTCAATTTCAGTTGCAGGTGGTTGAAGAAGACAGAGCACGGAGTTGGGTTCCTTGAGTTGCAGTTGTCGGGGTTCAATCAGCGTCGCTGCTGATCAATTTGCCAATCTGGGATCAGGTCCATAGAGAAGATCGATCCCTGTTTTAGGGCAGAGAAGTGGTTCGATTTGCAATTGATCGTCTCCAGAAAAGACCTACGTGCTGCAACGTTTCTGGCCTTAATTGCAGAGGTCCATGTTGCTGTGCTGGCTTGAACTGGAGAAGAAGATATTTGCCCGTGCAAAGTAGCAATAGAGGATTCATCTGTCGTATTTCTCTGTGTTTTGTAAAATTTATCTGAGTTTTTGTGAAATTTATCTGTCTTCTGTCATATTTCTCTGTGTTTTTGTCAAATTTATCTGAGCTTCTGTCAAATTTATCTGAGCTTTTGTCAAATCTATTTATCTTATGTCATATTTCATTGTGTTTTTGGTAAATTTATTTGAGTTTTTTTACAAATTTATTTACGTTTTTTGAAATATATTTGCATTTTTTAATTTTATTTGCATCTTTTCAAATTTATTTGCGTTTTTTGAAATATATTTAACTGAGTTGTGGAAAAAATACTTGAGTTTTTGAAAAATTTCTCAGAAATTTGGAAAATGATTTATCTGAGTTTGGCAAATGTGTTTGCATTTTTGAGTTTTATTTGCCTCTTTTGAAATTTATTTGCATTATTTGAAATTTATTTACATTTTTTTAATTTATCTAAGTTTTTTGGAAAATTTATTTACGTTTTTTGAAATCTATTTGCGTTTTTTAATTTTATTCCCTTCTTTTGAAATTTATTTGTGTCTTTTTAAATTTATTTGCGTTTTTTGAAATAAATTTAACTGAGTTTTGGCAAAAATACTTCTGTTTTTGGCAAATTTTTTAGAAATTTGGAAAATGATTTATCTGAGTTTAGCAAATGTGTTTGTGTTTTTTAATTTTATTTGCGTCTTTTGAAATTTATTTGCATTTTTTAAATTTTCTTTGGATCTGTTGAGATTTCTTTGTGTCTTTTGAAATTTATTTACATTTTCTGAAATTTATTTCTATCTTTTTGAAACTTATTTTCATCTTTTTAAATTTATCTACGTTCTTTTGAAACTTATTGCTTCTTGAAAAAAAATACTTATTTTTTTTAAATTTATTTGTGTTATTTTAAAATTTACTTGTGTGTTTTTAGAATTTATTTGAAAATCTCATTAATGAGATTCCATTAATCGTGGGCAATTAAATGATAGTTGGCCACTATTAATGGGATATCCCACCAATCATGGGATATGATTTAAAAAAAGGGCAAATTGGACATTTCAAGTTTGAGAATGTGTGTGAGGGACCTTTGGCTGCATGATTTTTTTTTGTGGACTGTTTGTAAAAAAAGCACACTTTGAGGGACCTCTCGCTGAATCCCCTTTTTTTTTTTTTAAATTCATGTCCTCCTTAATCGATTTTTTGTTTTCCTTCTCAGTTACGTGGATTTCTAGGTTTAGGCTCTATATTTTCAATCAAATATAGAGTTGAAACTCAATAAAGGTAAACAG
This sequence comes from Cinnamomum chago, assembly GCA_038049695.1. Classification (NCBI taxonomy): domain Eukaryota; kingdom Viridiplantae; phylum Streptophyta; class Magnoliopsida; order Laurales; family Lauraceae; genus Cinnamomum; species Cinnamomum chago. The sequence continues at coordinate 31,119,008 of CP142453.1, read as the reverse complement.
AGAATGTAATAGGTCTGTTTCTCTGTAATATTCACCAATACCATCTGATAGTCTTCTCCTACATTGTAAATGATTGCCAATAGTTATATGGGCGAAGAAAAAACCCAGAGAAGGCATACTATGATAAGAGGGAAAAGAAAAAAAAAATTCAGAGAAGAAGGCATACTATGTTCAACGAAGGGTGTTATTTCTTCCCCAATACCATCTAATAGTCTTCCCTTACATAGTGATAGGGACAAATTGATGGTTCTGTTTTACTTGTGATATGGGAGTTTTGTTTCACAAGTAATAGAATTCTTCGATAGTCCCTAAAGGGATCTTTTTCATCTTATTCTTCTGGGTGTTTCTATTTTATGTGTTTTGTTTATCATATTTATGGTAGTCGTTTTTTGTTTAGATTTATGTGCATATGGTGTTTGATAAAATGCCATAGTGATAAAAAATATGGTCACTATGCCTTTTTATTTGAGAATTCATGAATTTCATTTTTTTTCAATTGAGTTGATGCTCTTCAGGTGTGAGAATTGTGCCTTTATTATCACAACCACATGATACATGGAAAGGATATGTAAAGGTTGCAAATGAATTCATTTTAAGAGAAATGAATTCATTTGTGAATACATTTTAAAACAGATTTTAAAACGGAGTTTTCTAAATTTCACATAGAATATAATACAAATACACATTCTATGAATATAACTTTGAAATCCATACTTCACTTTGAACATAGGGTGTGTTTCGATGAACTCCAAATAGTGACTCCATACGTATGATGTGAAAGCCACGTGTGAAGGATTTGTGCCGAGTTTTAAGCTGTCTTGAAAGTTGTGAGTGGAAAATGAGTAGCCAGGCTTCTCATTTCCATCTTATTCATTGGAAACTGTCAGCGTATTTATGTCCAGTTACTGCATTAAGACCTGAAGCAAACCAACTACTCATTTTTTGTCGGCAAACATCCCTATTCACAAGTTCTTCAGAACACCAAACATGCATTTAGTTCAGTCATTTTCATTATCTAAGAATATGAAAGACAGTTTAACTCTTCCTGAATTCTGTAAAAAGTGTAAAAAGTGGTAACAAATACAGACTTTGGTAAAGGTCGCATTCAGTAAAAACAAAAATTCACTTTTTTGTGATTCAAAAAACTAGATGCTAAACCAGAGTTTTGAATTCATTTGTGAATACAGTTTAAAACAGATTTTGAATTATTTTATTTGACGATTGAGAATGTTGAAAGGGATATATGAAGTGATGCTCTGTTTCAATAATGCCTTTATAATTAGATGATATGCAGTTGCCAAATCTTCATGAAATTGAGAATTAATCTATGGTCCAAATCTAATATATCATCACTTTATGCTTTTATTTCTTTTCTAATAAGATCACTTCCAAAGTGTAGCAATATGACTTCCCTTTTTATATTTGCACATGCGTCCTATATTATCAGCCACCACAAACAAGTGAATTTCCTACTCATTTTTGTATTCTTTTTTGTAACCTTGCAGCTACTTAATTTTGAACCGTAATCAATCACTTATGCTAGATTTAGAACAGAAAGTCCACTTGGACTGAATGGGGGGACCGGGCCAGAATTCGGTCCCCCCATTCAGTCCACATAGCACCGCAGGATTTAGAAACATGGCATCCTCTTGATGTGTTGTTTTCCGCTATAAATATGGTTTCCACTGCATTATCATCTCTCACAGTTGATTTATTTCTTTACTTTTTTATCACTAAAAAAATATTGACTTCAATGTAGGAGAAAATGATCTTTTGAGGAATTCAGATTAGCGACATCTAATATGTTAGTTACATTGACGGATGGAGTCCAGCACAATTTTTTGGATTTGGGCAATCAGAGCTGCCGATGTATATGATTTCATTTTTTATTTCGGTTTAATTTATAGTTTGTCATGGACTGCATGTACGTGCTTTTCTTCATTTTTAGGTATGAGTGGTAATTGCCATGCTCAGTGAATGTCTTCCTGGGGTGGGCATCTCAAAAATGATATGGATATAATTTAATTCATAAAATCTTCCAGTGTTGTTCTTACTTCTGTAAATGGTAATTAATTTCAATGAAATTTTGTTACATATTTTAATTTCTCTTGCCTTTGTAACTAAAAAGGATTTGGTTATTTTCTCAATTCCTAATGTATGTTGAATGTTGAATACATGTCTTTTATGCATGAATTTTTCTCTGTGGGTATTTTCGTAGTTTTGTAAATGGTTTTATAATCAACAAAGTGGGTTTAACATTTTGGGTCCCCCAAGAACTACCACAATGCTCCCTATAAAAATGATTTATTCTATTACAGTTTGGTTAATTTAGGGTATTTATAAATTATTCCGTATATTGTTTAAATGATCTTCATTGGTTTTTCTTACTTCCTTCTATACTTTACTATTATATGGTGTCACTAGAGTTTTCTGGCTGTAGAGAATGTAACTCAGATTTTCTTTAAAAACTTCATATTATATAATTGCAACATTATCCCATACCTTGATTCTAGTTTTGCCATCTTAAAGCCAGCTTTTTATATGTTTTTTTTTTTCTACATTCCCCAGTTTGCTAAAAGGAAATAAATTATATATTCTTGTTTTAACAAACTGTTTCTTGCAAGGTTTAAATGTCATTATCGGTTGCCTTATCAGCCAATAAAATAGTAATACATATAAACCACTGACCAACATTTATTGCATATTGTCTCGAGTGATATTTACTTCTATAATTTTCAATATGAAAAATGCCCACATTTTTCTACAGGTATAAGAACTAAATAGTTTTTTTATTTATAATGCTTCTTGCTTCATTTTCTTAGGTTGCGAACTTATACGTATGGTTGATGTTGTTTGATCCTAATATGTTGAATGTTGAGTTCATATGACTTTGGTACACCGTCTCATTGCCATCATAGATTCATAGGCCACAAAACATTGTTTCCTCACAGGCTAGATTGATTCAACGAAAACAATTGATTTTACAGGCTAGATCTTTTGCTTCTTCTTTTTTATGTTCTTTCATTTTGATTTCCTCATTTCTTTCCTCACATTTGCTATCTTTTACTTTAGGTGGATGCAACTTGATTTTTATTTTCCAAAATGTAAACTTAATAAATTACTCATTTATTTTTTGAATACGGATACACTATAGATTACTTATGTTAACCTTTGAATTATAAATATCATGATATAATTAATTTTTTTATAATATATTTGTTTTCAAACTTTAATATTATGAATTACATTGCCCATGCTAAGCACGGGGGCTTTTCGCTAGTTATAATATATGAAGCGAAGTGGATTCGATTTCCAATTTCACTGTCAATTTCAAATTTGATTTTGACTCTTCTCATGTTGACCTCCTACTAATATCACTCATTAATCCTCCTAATATTAGCCCTATTAATAACGTTCTTTTTACTAATTCAATGTTACAAAAACTCTTTCCTCTTTTCTCTATATTTCTATTCACGTTTCTACATTTCCCACCTTTAAATGCCACAAGCCCTTTCCTCTTCTCCATCATCTCTGTTAGGCTTTTGAGTGTTGGCTAAATTCATGGGTTGGACAAAACTCTAGGTCTTTTGAGTTATATTTTATATTTAGGAAAGGACTTTGAAGATAGAAGATTGGAAGGACTCAGAAGAAGAAAATATGAAAGAATTAGAAGATGAAAGCTGAAGAATTCGTGCTGAAATTCCAAATCAACCAAAATGGGGTCCGCTAGAGCGACCACTTCGTCCGCTCGAGCGAACAGAGTCAGAATAGCCAGCGCTGAAACAGAACCTCATTCGCTCGAGCGGATGGTAGGTCCGCTCGAGCGGACAAGGCGACAGAGCCCTACGAAAATTAGAAACTGTTTTTCTAATTATGCTCAAACTACTTGTGTTAGTCTTAATAATCTTAGGCAACCTTAAGCACATCCCTAGGGCTATTTAAAGGACTCAAGGGCTATTCCAATGATAAGATCCTCACCTCTCAAAGTTTTGAGTTAGAGATTATTATTGAGAGAATTCTTCTCTAGAGATGTTTACAAAGTTGTGCTGCAAAGTTCTCTAGAGTCAATTCTTTTGCATCCTTTGTAGAAGATTATCTTTTTGCGAGAAGACTTGAGGAGTCAAGCGCTGGATTGAATCTGTTGCAATCAACGGTGTGAAGTCGTTGAAGCGTGAAGCAACTCAAGGTAACTTCGGTCCTTGGGTAGGGGATATCTAGGGAAGAGATCTGAGTTTCTTGTAATTGCGAGATTCATAGTGTTTGATTTGATCCAGTTCGGATCGGTGGTTTTTCACCCGGTTATGGTTTTTCACCTTAAATTTGGTGTCCTTGTGGTGTGTACTTGTTGATTTTATTTCCACTGCATATTGTTTATTTTTGCACACTTTTGGGTTGATTGTTTGAGTAGACCAATCTAGAGATCCCGGACCCTATAATCTTTTCAATTGGTATCAGAGCGGGTTGCACTATCTTGTTGTGTTTGATCCTACAAGATTTCTAGAATGGTGCTCAATAGAGAAGGGACGTCAACTTCCAAGCCTCCTTTGTTTAATGGTTCTAATTATGCATATTGGAAGCAAAGGATGATTGGGTCCTTAAGTCCATAGATGATGATATTTGAGATATTGTTGAAGAGGGCTACTCCATATCTACAATTGTGGTTAATGGACAAACTATTCCTAAACCTAAAGCCCAATGGACTAAGGATGAGAAACACAGATCCAATTGTAATAAAAAGGCTGTGAATTGCATATACAATGGAGTGACTGCTGATGAGTTTCGAAGGATTTTCACTTGCAAAACTGCAAAAGAAGCCTAAGAAGTCTTACAGACAGTTTATGATGGTACAGACACGGTGAAGCAAGCCAAATTGCAAAGGTTGAACAAAGAATTTGAAACCATCGTGATGGAAAAAGATGAGACCTTTGATCAATTTTATGATAAGCTGAATGAGATTGTCAATTCTGTTTTCATTCTGGGGGAAGAAATACCAGAACACAAGATTGTCAAGAAAACTCTAAGGTCTCTACCTTCAAGGTTCGATTCTAAAGTTGATGCTATTGAAGAAAATAAGAATCTGGATACCCTCAAGGTATATGAATTGGTTGGAAATCTTCAGACGTTTGAAGCAAACCGGTTGAATAAAGGAAAATCAAAAGAGAATGATATTGCTTTGAAAGCCATCTCAGAATCAAGAAAGAAACCTGCAAAGAAAATTGAGTCTGATTTTGAATCTGAGGCTGAAGATGATATGGCTGAGTTTATGAAATGTTTCAAAAAATACATGAAGACAAAACGAGCCAATAGAAAGAATTCCAAATTTGAGAAGAAGGATCTTGTAAAAGGGATAAAGTGTTTTGAGTGATAAGGTTATGGTCACCATGCTAATGAATGTGCCAACAAGAAAATGGTACAAAGCAAAAGGCTCTCAACACAACTTGGGACGAAGAATCTTCTAAAGAAGAAAAGGAAAAAGCAAAAGATCCTGAGGATGATCCTTCTGACAATGTGAATGGCAAGTTTGTAGCGTTCATGGCTGCGTCTGTGTCTAACAATGATACTGATGAAGATAATGAAGATGAGTTGTCAGATCAAGAGAAAGATTGGGAAGAACTGTACCATACTACATATGCTGATTGTGTCAAGATGACCAAGTATGGTAAGAAGGTCACAATCAAGTACAAGGCTGCTCAAGAAGAAAACTTTGCACTGAAGATTAAATTAGAGCAAGTACTTAAACAGGTTCATCTCTTGAAAAGCCAGAAAAATTATTTTGCTGAAAATTTGACTACTGATGGTCAAAAACTTGAGAATGTTGAAAAAGAAATAGTGAATATGAAGGAAGAGATAGTGAATTGAAAGCTGAAAATCAAGACCTGCAAGGAAAACTGAAGTTACTCTATTTAAGCTAGAAGTCAAGCAAGTTTCTCTAAACAAGATGAACACTGGTTCGAAAACTCTTACAAACATCTTGTGTAGTCAGAAGCCTCCTTTTGATAAAAGCGGTCTTGGTTATGATCATGGTACATCCACTTCAAATGCTAAAGGTAAAACAATTTTTGTTTCAAATGTTGCACATGCTACTCTACATACTGCACTCTCAAATAATGTATTGAGTAGTTTCAAGAAAAAGAATGTGTCACGCGTTGCACGCACATCCACTTGTCATCATTGTGGATTAAAAGGACACATTCGTCCCCATTGCAAGAAGCTGCAAAGTCTACCTAAGACCAAGCAATGGCGGAAGAATTTTTCTCCACCCAAGACGGCTCAAATTTGGGTTAGAAAATCTGATTTGCCTAAGGATTTTACTCACACTCTGCTGAAAAATCAAACTACACAAGTGTAGGTGGCTACATGTCACAAGCCCTAATCAAAGAGGTTAAGCTCTCACCCCCAGCGTTGCTACGAAGATACATTTAGGGGGAGTTGCTATTAAGGGGGAGCTATTGATCCTAATTAACAAAAAACTGCATGTTCTTATCTATAGCTTTGTCAAATTATGGACAAAAAGGGAGAGTAAGGTGATAGATCAAGGGAGAGAATAAGAAGTTCAGGCTGAGTCTGAGTCAGAGACAATGCAGATCTACATGTGCTGATTGCAAATGTTTGTTTTTGTGCACTTTTGTGCTGATTGTCATTTTTTTTAATTTTAATGTATTTTGGGTTTCTTTTTTGTAGATCAAATTGTATTGTCTTATAGAGTTTTGTCCATGAATTGCTAAGGGGGGAGATTGTTAGGTTTTTGAGTATTGGCTAAATTCATGGGTTAGACAAAACTTTAGGTCTTTTGAGTTGTATTTTTTATTTAGGAAATGACTCTGAAGATAGAAGATTGGAAGGACTCAGAAGATGAAAATCAGGAAGAATTAAAAGAGGAAAGCTGAAGAATTCGTGCTGAAATTCCGGATCAACCGGAATGGGGTCCGCTCGAGCAACCACTTCATCTGCTCGAGCGAACAGAGTCAGAATAGTCAACCCTGAAACAGAACATCATCCACTTAAGCGGATGGTGGGTCCGCTCGAGCGGAAAAGGCAGCAAAGCCCTACAACAATTAGAAACTGCTTTTCTAATTGTACTCAAACTGCTTGTGTTGGTCCTAATCATCTTAGGCAACCTTAAGCACGTCCCTAGGGCTATTTAAAGGACTCAAGGGCTATTCCAATGATAAGATCCTCACCTCTCAAAGTTCTGAGTTAGAGATTGTTATTGAGAGAATTCTTCTTTAGAGATTTTTACGAAGTTGTGCTGCCAAGTTCTCTAGAGTCAGTTCTTCTGCATCCTTTGTAGAAGATTATCTTCTTACGAGAAGACTTGAGTCGTCAAGCGCTGGATTGAATCTGTTGCAATCAACGGTGTGAAGTTGTTAAATCGTGAAGCGACACAAGGTAACTTCAGTCCTTGGGTAGGTGATGTCTAGGAAATAGATCTGAGTTTCTTGTAATTGCGAGATTTATAGTGTTTGATTTGATCCAGGTCGAATCATTGGTTTTTCACCCGGTTAGGGTTTTCCACCTTAAATTTTGTGTCCTTGCGGTATGTGCTTGTTGATTTTATTTCCGTTGCATATTGTTTATTTTTGCACACTTTTGGGTTGATTTTTTGAGTAGACCAATCTAGAGATCCCGGACTCTATAATCTTTTCACTCTCTAATAAATAAGTCATTGATTTTTTTTTTAATTAGGGCTACACCCTAAACTAATTCTATCGATTTTTTATTTTAGACATTTACATTATAACTACCACTAATTAGCCCGGGAGACTTTCGCTAGTATAACATATGATAGAATTGGTAATCAATCATTACCATTACCTTCCAAGCGGGGGAGATGTAGCAACCACAGGTAGAGACACAAATGTAATCGGATGCCCAACTAAGATTTTGTTCTACATCTTCAAATCTGTTGCAGCATATCATCAATTCAGACCATTATCAAATAGACTACACCCTAGATTGATAGTGTCCTACCCAAAAGTCTCCATTGTTAGACAAATTGGTCCCAGTCTCTGTTATTTTGGCCAAAGATACTTGCCAATTAGATGAAAAAGATATTGGCCCCGCGAGCTAGAGAGTATCCTTTTACATTAAATTGAAAAATCAAGTGCCAATTCGATCAGAGATAGTAAGAGTCGTTACCATCAGAAGTCTAGCCCCAAACCAAGACAATAAGGGCAGGAATTATGACTCAAAATACAAATTCACTTTCCAAATTAGCCTTTTCTATTTACAAGTACACAGTGGAATGCTAACATCTTAACCGACTACTTCCACTCTTTTACAATAAAAAATGGAAAGTGAACTTAAATGAAAAGGATTCAAAAACTCTACTCCAATAGTCATTCTCCTCTTTCCTTCCTGCTCTGGGGTATGTATTCCACCCTTAAATTGCCATCACAAAATTTCAATTTCACTGCCAAACCAAAAAAATAAAGGTAGACCCAAAAAATAAAAACCCATGGAAGGGTATTTACAGAAGCTTCTTCTGCTCTTTTCTTTGTTCCTTTTAGGAGCTCTTCTACAGTCCCAATAGAATGTAGTAAACTAGTGTTATGGGGAGAGCTATTAACATCCCAAATATAACCCTGTGATCATATTAAAAGAACACCTGTCAGCCAAAAAAAAAAATTTTTCTATGCACACATGCTTACATGAGCCACAAGCATTTGTTTGGCCATGTCCAACAAAGGCTTCAATTTCATCCTGTAATCACATGGGCCAGCTCAATAGTCTTTGAAACAGGCCATTCATATGGAGGTTACTAGCATTGAAGTTAGCCCCTAATACTTCTCCCACATCGAAAATTTCTATCCAAGTGATTGATCTTTTTCTGTACATATAGTCTGTCGTTTAGCACACAGGGACCGAATGACAAAGAATCTGATTGTGGAGAGTTTTGGGCATGGCTGTCTGACCCTATCAATGGTTTCAGTTAAAGAATTACATTGACTTTACTGGGTTGATTAATACTCAGTTTTTTTCAGTTGTGGGGAATGTGCAAGTGCTGTGTGTAAACAAGTATGTACACATAGCTGTTGGCAAATGCATCTTAAAATACTTCTATTATACCTCACATGTACACACACAACATGTAACTTGTAGCAAGAAGAAATCAGAGATAAAGAAACAAGTGGTCAAGAGTTCAAACCTAGTGCTTAGTATGTCAGGATGCACATTGTACTCCTTGGCAAAGACGAAAGGAACAATTCCTTGAGGAAAAGCTGCCTGCAAAAATAACACCAAGTGATCAAAATCACAGAACAGGTTACACAGATATGGTTATCCAAAGAGAGAACACCAAGTGATCAAAATCACAGAACAGGTTACACAGATATGGTTATCCAAAGAGAGAACACTTGCTATCTTGATTTGTGCATGAAGGATATTTTGGCAATCAGCTTGAATACTAGGGCATGTAAATTGGGAAATCTCTTCACTGTAAACACAGCAAAGTTCCATACTTCATGCAGACAAGGCATATAGTTCAAAGAAGGTGGTTAGACTCTGCCAGTGACACACTCAGTTGCCTCTGTTTACTGGAACTTGAGAGATGTTAAGGGTCTGTTGGCAAGTCGTATCTATTTGAAATGGAGCTAATTAAAATAGATCTTTTTGAAATAGAGCCATGGTATGCACCAAGCAACCTAGAAATAAGCTACTAGTATGTACACAATTAAAACTCACAAGCGCATAAGATCACTATGTAGTGTAGTAAATTGTAAGTACGAGGTCGATCCCACGAAGACTTGTGATAAAACAATGTCAAAAGCAACTAAAAATCAGAAAGAGACAATTGAATGATGAAAGATTGAATTAAACTACTAAAAACAGTAAATTAAACTATCAAAAGCTAAATGGAAATTAATATAAAACACACAACTAGTATTACAATTGAAAACAATGAGAATGAATGAACTAGGGTTTCATCTACTCCCCTAACCAATCCTATGCATGTCCCTTATTATCTTTTAATCAAAAATCAGATTTTATTAGTGACATCTATCAACCTAGACCATGGCATATGCATCTAGATTACTATTCCCCTAAACCCAATTCATGAGTGGCATACTACATGAATTATTCATTATAATGCAAAAACTAAGCATGGCATATGTCCTAGTCAAAACACACATAATGCATAAAAACAATGGGAAAGATAAATGCATGAGTCTAAGCATGGCATATACTTAGATTATTCATGGTTCTAAACCCTAGATGCTTAACATCAAGATCAATCAAAATTAAGTTAGCTACTCTTAAAATTAATTGAACATAGCATGGTTGGCATGGCATATACACAACTCATCAATTAAAATCATGGTTTAGAATCTCAACTAATAAAACTGAAATCTGAATTAAAAGAAACCAAAAGAAACTACATAGAACTAGGCTAGGGTTTCAATTACACCCTAGCCCTAAAAAATTAGCTACTCATGTCTGGAATTGAAAACAAAATAGAAAATAGAGCCATAAGAAGAACTCTAAATATTGAAGAAGAAGAAGAATTCTGCCAGCAGCTTTTTCCCCTTTTCCTCGCTCCGAAAGATCTCCAAAAGATGCTCCAAAGGTGCTCCCAATAGTGTTGTATGGCTGCTAGGGTTTGTGGATGATTTAGCTGATTTGTGGATGGTTTGTGTGATGTTTTATGGCTGGTATTATGGATGGACGTGGCTAGTTTTTTTTTTTTTTTGCACTTCTCCCTTCTATGCCTTTGATAAGCTTTTCAACAACCTCTTTTGTGAAGAATCTCCTCCTTTTTAGGCTTCTCTCCTTGTATGATTAGAAGTATGCTTCCTAATTAGATTAGAATAGGAGTCTTCTTTTCTTGACTAGCAAGCTTTCTAAATCTGGTCCCACTTGTATCTTCTAAAAACTTATTCACATGGACCCACAAATCTGAGATTAATTGCAAGGAATTAAATATAAACTTTTGACATAAAAGTGGGCCCTATTTGGTGCGTGTAACATGAGTGTGGGACCCCTCTTTTAGGACTTCTATCTTGACTTGAACTCTTGCTCCAAATTTTCGTTCTTTCTCTCCTTGTTTTCCTCCATTCTCGAACTTCTCTTTTAACTTGAATAAGACTTCTAATTCCTGAAATTCTTCTATTTGTAATAGATGTGGACCCCTCTTGGGCGTGTAACCCTAGGATGGGTTTCTTCTTTTTTTCTTCTCTTTTGCTCTTCTTCTTTGATTAGAATTTCTTTCTCTAATTGTTTCCTTCTTTGATTTGAATTGTAAGTTGTCCAAATAATTAGAAAGTCTTCTTTGAATTTGAAACATCTTGAATGGGACCCACCTTGGTCCTTCTTTGGGATTCACGCTCATTAATTACTCTCTTTTTTTGCTCCTTTTGACCTTAGCATAAAAATTAACAAAAACTATGTAAAATCAAATAAAATAAACATGAACTAGCATAGGATAAACAGAATATTAGGGCTTAGATTACAAATAATTAAACACTTATCAAGCCATTTCAATTAGACTAGACTGTTTGGTATGTTGATTCAATTAGAAAATGCAAACTTGTCATATTGAAAAAGTTACATGGCAAAATTTTCTTCCAATAAAAGTAGTATAGAAAAGTTCGTCAATAACGTAGTGCACGCAAGGAAAATTCTCTCTTGCACAGATGCTCCTTCGGGAGCACATGCACAAACGCAGTGTACAAGATAAAATAGGCCCAAATTTGTTATTATAAAAGGCATATGAGCAAACTGGCCAATCCTAAAAGGTGTCTTCTTGTTTTTGGACATTCATGTCTATATGGGCAAACTTTTTGATAAAGTGGCCAAAGGTCTTGAAGTTAATTGAATGTGGCATCCACATGAATTGCCTGATAGTTTTCACTCAAACATCTATTTCAGTCAGCTTTAAATAAAATAAAATAAAAAGTACACCTCCAGAACAGCATCTAAGTAAAGATCTACACTCGACGGCATAATTTCACAACTTTAGTAAGGTTGGGAATGCACCCCAACTTCTGCCTGCTGTGGCACATCACTTTGTGTCCAAAGGATCAATGATTCCAATCACTAAACAAATGTGCTTCCTCTATTGGTGGGAGCCATGCTTCATGGAATTTCCATAGCAACTTTTAGGTTTTGCTCAATTCTACATTTCATCATTGATACCAATGGAAAAAAAAATCTATCATTAATAGAATGTCCCTAACCGATCAATATCTTCTTTTATCTTTAATTTCAAACAACACTTGGATTCGTAGTGGAGATTTGGTTTTGGTTACCTGCACAATGGCAATGCGTAAGAGAACCCCACGCAATCCAACAGCAATTGAAGCAACAGCCATAACAGCTGGCCCCATGAGGAATCTAACAGCCATGGCAAAGCCTGCAATTGAGTTTCCACATGCAATGATCCGAGGCTGTAACGCCATAAACAAACCTGCAATTACCCAAAAGATAACAATCTGTGAAAAATTATCATCTAGCCTTAAATGTAAACCAAGTTAAGGCAAATAAATGAAGTAAAAACTTCCAAAATACAGACCAAGACTGAACATGGCCATTACAAGACCAGCATCAGAGAGTATTGAGATTGATTTAGCAATGATTGCATGCATTTCAATCCCCCACCTGCAGAAGATATAATACATAAAAGGTGATTTAGACCATCCCTTAACCATTGATTGACAGAATGCAAAAGTTCTACAAATTCGTGTTTAAAAAAGTAAAAATAACAACATCAACAACAACAATATATATATATATGGGGAGCGCTAAAAAAGTTGGATCACCATTTCAAACCAATTGTGTAGAGGTTTTAAAGGCATCATTTTTTTACGATTTCAGTAAATGGTGAGAAAAAGTTGGATGAGTGAAATGACTGGATTGGATCAAGGTAGGCCCCACGTCCAAAGGCTTTGGTCTCCTCCAGTATGGCTACATGCATCATGCATGGGCATGTCCTACTAAAAGGTGAAGCTCATCAGTCAATGCCCTGGACCACAAAACCATGGGGCCCATATGTATAAATTCAAGGTGTAGAGCATACTACACTCTTTGGATTGAGAATGATCCAAGACCTTGAGTATGCATTAGCCGACCCATGTTTTGGGCAGTAGACAGACAATTTGATGAGCTCATCTCTGGTAGACCACACCCCCAAAGTTTCAGCTGCGGGACAATCTTAACCTGTCTTAAGCAGGGAACTTAAAATTCAATAAAATGGTGAAGGAAGAACTTCAATGACAACCCAAGCTCAAAGGAAGAAACAGCTCAAATATTGAAGGGCAGGGATATTCCAATGAGGACTCCTTGGGCAGCATTGGCTGGAATATCCCAAAATGGGCCCAAACAATCAAACTTAAGGTCCAAGGAACTTATGATTCATCACAAGAGAAAAAGGGAATGGGAGTTCTTACTAGAAGGATTGTTAGGTCCTTACCTGAAAGAGACCAAAGACCATATAAGGCCAATCAGGCTTGAGTAAGTGTTGGGGTTTCTTATGAGCTTCCGCCAGACCATGATCAAAATGAGTCGGGTCATCACGCTGGCAGGTGGCATAGAAGTAGGCTTTGTTTCACCATTAGTCACATTCTGCAGATGAAGTTGTGCTGTTGAGCTTGATCTTAGCTTCGAAAGGCTTGGGCCGTTGCAATCCTTGTGAAGAGACTCCACACCATTTGACACATTTCCATTTCCCAAGGTGAAATCATCACAGCCATACTCTTCATATGGGTCATGCTGAGCTTCTAAGATCAAACAAAGAGAATATAAAATGCACACATTTTCTTTCTATATCGTTTATATGATAATGTATAGTGAGTTTCATCATAATTGACCAATGAATGCAAAGTTTAGAAGACTCCGGCAAATTTGAGAGGAAAACTGGAAAGGCCAAGAAATTAGAACATAACATCCATGAAAATAAAGGCCCGAGTCATTTTTTATCCAGGCTACTCATCAGGCAGTCCCCAATGTTTGGTTGATAGGTGACATTATTTGAATCCACCACATTGTGACAAGGAGCCCCTTCCAACTGTTCCATCTGTACTTGTTCTTTTAACCATCTATCATCTTTCTCAGTACCCCACCTGATGAGTGGACATGCCTGATTTTCAGCAAAAGGCCCACATAAAGTAAAGCATGACGGAAGAATGGACCAAGTATCCGAAGCATGTAAAGAGACCAATTTCAGTTGCAAGGTTAGGGGTATTTTAATATGAGCTTGAGTGTGCTTGCATGGGAGCTTGGATGTGCAAGGGGTATTTTAATATGAGCGTGTGAGTGTGCGTGTGTGACTGTGTTGTGTGTGTGTGGTGTGTGTGGGTGTGTGTGAGAGAGAGAGCTGCCTTTTATCCTAATTATCTACGTGTGTGTGTGTGTGTGTGTGTGTGAGAGAGAGAGAGAGAGAGAGAGAGAGAGAGAGAGAGCTGCCTTTTATCCTAATTATCTAGAAATTCAATATCTAAATTTTACTGTGTATTGAAATATAGTCATTTTGGTCTAATCCATTCAAGAAAGACACAAAAGTCTTGTACAGTGAAGAAGTTTTGTTATTTTGATTCTTTGATTTTTAAAAGCTTGGTTTTCAAGTGTGAGCATTACATAACATAGCTGTTTTGAATGGCCACCCAGGGATGGCAATTCCTGATCCGAGCTGCCAATTTTACCAGAAAATTCCTGGGTCAGGTTGAAACATTTTTTTCCTTCTTTAGTTGGATTCAAGTTCAAAATCCACCCACTAAGTAATGCGTTGGGTTGGAGTTGATTTCATTCTAATTAGTCGACTTGCCAGCCCAACCCAACTAATTTCAATATGAATTGCCAACCCAATTCAAACCCAATCTAGTAGTTAGGTATTTGGGTTCAATCCATTGGCATTGAGCCGATGGTGAGGACAATCCACCGGTAGCTTAGTTGGGGAGCCACCTTCATTCTCCATAAAAACAACATGGGATCAGCCGCTGCCTATTGTGCTGATGGTGAGGGACTTTGATGAGTGCATGTAATTGGGTATGTGAGCACTTACCCAAAAAAGTGTTTGGGATCACCATTTTAACTTCCAATTTGGATTCAAATTTACATTGTCAACCCGAAAAATAAATGGGGTGGGTTCAGGTTGTGTAGAGGTTGGCAGGTTTGTGCCATGAATAGGTTTGGGTTGAGTTTGGGTGGACACGTAATAGTGCAACTAGTCATGTTGGTACATCAGCTAGTAAGAATGGGCTCAAATAGACCCAGTCCATTTGTTAAAAAGATAAAAAAGTCAACTTGAACCTAACCTGAAAATAAAAATGGTCAACCTAAACCTTGAATTCAAGTCGAGCTGGCAGGCTAGGTCAAGAAGTGCCACCCCTGATTGGCTACCAAGATGATAAAGTAGCACCTACTCTAGAAAGTCAAAGAACCTAAAGGACTAAATTTCCCTATAGAGGGAAATTTGTGCTGATCTTTAAATGGAAATTGTCCAAATAAACACTTAAAAACCATAAAAGGTAAGGACAAAAAAATAAGTGTCAATACTACCAAGGACTTTCGACTTAGTATGCGAAAAATACATGGAATGCAATAAATTTCCATCTGTCAATCTGCCTTAAAGCTGTTAGAAATGTGTTGAGTGAATAGGCAAAATGACTAAAACGCCTTCCTCCACTCTAAATTTACATGAATAATACTCTTAAGAGATTAGGATTTTTTGGTTTTTACAAGTCAACCTCCTACATCCAATACAACCACCCATTCCCCATTAAATTGCCATCAACATGGCCTGGGCCAGCCCTTAATGACTCATTCCCCATTCTCATCAACCATTATTTACCCCAAGTTCTCATGAAAATTGATCATTCCTTCAAATTAGGGCTTTTCGATTTTCACAAGTCCCACCTTCACAACTCGTCTCCCAGGAGAATCTCTTCACAAAAAAAGGAAAAAAAAGAAAAGAAAAAAGAAACTCCCATAAGACTCGCTCCTACTCGGTACTCATTTATTCCCAAATCTGTTTCAGTACTCAATAAAAAATCACATGGTTCAGTTATTTCACCCAAATCAACCTCCAGGCACTTTTTTTATAACTAGGGTTCCCCGTGGTATATAACCCAATAGGACTATTCCCTTGGGTGCACACACGAAACTCACACACACATAAAGGATGATGCTTGAAGATGAAGTGGAAGATTTTTTTTTATTTTTTATGTTCAACCACTGGCGGAGCCATACAAGGTCGTGGAGGGGAAACTACTTCATTTCCCTGGAGATAAAACAAAAAATTTTGAAAGTTGTAATGGGCATTTAGATCTTATCCTGTTTACCCCTCCTCAACTATCATTTGTATTTATTTGCCCCTCAACGACCTTTTTTCCACTTAGTAAAGAAAAGAGTTTTCAAAACACATGAGGACATTTTGTCTTTCATTTTTCTCCAAAAGAAAACAAACCAAATCACCTAACCAAATCACCTCTAGTATCTTCTTCTTTGATTGTGCTTATCAGCTCTCTCTCTCTCTCTCTCTCTCTCTCTCTCTCTCTCTCTCTCTCTCTCTCTCTCTCTCTCTCTCTCTTTCCTTTTTGCCCCTCAATAACTATATTCCCTCTATGTGAACAATAGAACTTTCAAAACAAATAAAGACCATTTCGTCTTTTACTTTTATCCAAAAGACAACTCATCAAATCACCTTTGAGATGCATACTTTCATCTCTCCTGCTCCAATAACAAAGGCATGGTGGTGCTTCTTCTTCTTCTTTCCTTTTATTTGCCCTTTATTGAGTCTAGAATTTAGATCCTCTCAAGTAATTTAGAAAAAAAAACATGTGCTAATGAGTAAATATGCTAAAATCATGCAATTTGAAGTTTTTCTCTAGTGTTCTGAGCAAATTATCGAATGTTGGTCAATGTGAAGAGAAATGAAACTTCATCACTATTATCAGTTTTGGGATATAATTTAATAGGATGATTTTCTCTTGAGCGCCCTATGTATTGCGTAAGGTGACACTCGTCATGCAGGACCCAATGAAATTCAGGGGGCTTCCAGCCTTTAGTGACGTTGCGGATGCGTGCTCCGTCAGGAGTGCGTGTGCAAAAAAAAAAAAACCCATATCTAATAATAAGTATAGTAACTAAATTGGATTAAACACATGATTTAAAAATTGAGGAAGTCCACATGGACCGAATGGGGGACCGGATCCTAGCCTGGTCCCCCATGAGGACCGTTGGATCCAATGGTCCTCATGGGGGACCGGGCCAGAATCCGGTCTCCCCATTCGGCCCAGGTAGCAGGGCTCTTAAAATGTTTGATACCATGTCAATATGTTCATTCTTTTTTAATTGTTTTTCATACTTCGCCATTGTAACTACCAGACAGGAGTGATACTTTTAACTTGAGGAGCCAAGATCGATCCTCAAGCATGCAGGTGAAGCTAATATGCCAATACCACCCAACCATGAGTGTGTTGGCAAGATGAAGTAGAAAATTTGGAGTAGTCAATGAGTTAAGCTTAATAAAAGTCCAAATGGATGAGTTCAGATTAATAAAAGTCCAAACACAAAATAGGATTCTCGGGGTAGATGGATACCCTTCTGGGTATGAAAGTGAAGACAAGGGTGAAGCTTGAAAATGAAGCTGGAAGACAAAGAAGTGGACGAATTAAGATTGATGGAAACCCAAACATAAATTGGGTTTGTGAAGGAAGATGGATATGGATTGAATGCATTTGTTTGCTTTTCTAAGGGCAATAGAACAAGTTGTCTGAATGGACTTCTTTTTTTTTTTTTTGAAAAGACTATTGAGACATTACTCATTAGAGTTGCATTGATATCCAGGCTTCTTCAAATTAGCCCATACGTTGGGAACTATTTTGAAATTTTTTCTAGAATATAATATCTAACTGAAATTACAAGTTCCAAAAGCTCATCCAGTAGAGAATGGCACATAAAGGGACATATACTGTATCATGAAAACTAAGTAAAGTCCAGAGAGGAAAAAAAAAAAAAACCAAGGCAAAAGGCACACACCCACAAATCCAATGTTAGCACCAACAGCATAACCAAACAAAAGGCAATTAAATTAAGGAGGAATCAGCATATAGCAAAAAAATGAAAATAAAATAAAATAAAAAACCATGTCCATACTAAACAGATCAAAACCCCACAAAAACCATTCACACATAAAAACAATAGACAAATACCCAAGCAACCCAACATTAGATCCCCACCACCAGACATCCCAAAAAATAAAAAAAACAAACGGTCCATACCAACACCCATTCCATGCGTAGAAAATACCAAAAAGCCAAAAATCGATCAGCTCCAGCTCCAAGCATCAAAATCACAAAAAGATCACAAGCAAACAGATAAAAAAGAGGAACCAAAAAAACCAAAATCCAAACATCTCCAAGATCATAATCACAAAAGAAGATAACCAAACAGATTAAAATAGAAAACCCAAAACAGAGAACTAAAATTGAAGGCGGATATCTATCAAAACAATAAGCAATCGAACTCATGTATCCACAAAAACACCTAAGAGAAAGTCACCTTTTGCAAGTAAAATGACTGCAAGATTATGATAGCAAAAGAATCCAACCTTTGATTTCGGAATAACCTTCACCGCTACTTCCTGCCCCTTTTGTTCCCCTTCCTTTGTGATTGCTGAGCAAGTATACCCAAAATGGCCACGTCCAATCTCTTCCCCAAGTACATACTTGGCGAAGAACTGTTTCGACAACCCAAAATTCTTATCTAGTCCCAGTTCATTCTCTTCAGGAATTGAAGCTTCGTTAGGCTTGATTGAGCCATGCCTGCGGAAAAGAAGTGCCTTGATATGCTTGGCAGGTGATGGAGGGGGAAATGATCGCTTGAAAATGCGTAAAGGAGTGGAATTCACACTCGAATTCGCGGGTGAGTTTTTGAAAAAACTTGAGAGGGGGCTGGGGCTGTAGAGGGGGAAGTTGGAAGATTGGGTCGCTTCAGAATTCAATAGGGATTCTGTATTCCAGGATATTGCAGGATTTCCTGCTTGGTTTTGGCGATTTTGAATCTGTTTTCCATGACAGAGTCCCATTGAAACAAGAAGAAAAGAAAAGGGAGTTGGGTGGAAATAAGATCAAAGAAGATGGCAGTCAAGAACGGAAAGAAGTAACAGAAAACTCAGAATCAATAATTCAAAATGGTAAAGCAAAGAAATTGAAACTCAACAAAGAAAAACTATAAAGAGAAAGTTCAAGAAGGAAAACACCAAAAAGTCTCATATTTTCCAACAAAATACATGTCAGCAACAGAAAATCTCAGAAAGGACAAGACAAGTAAGCTTAAGTTTTTTAAAAAAAGTACAGAAGCAACTTCCAACTTCCCTGATGAAGATATATTAGAAACAGAGGAAAGGGAGGGGAGGTGAAGAACAAAAGAAGAAGCTCAGATGCTGGGAGCAGAAGAGAAACCCAACTAGGAAAAATACCAGAAAGTTGACTTCAAGAAAAGATAAAACTCCAAAACAGAATAGAAAGTCACTTCTTTTGTGTAACAAAAAGTCCTACCAACAGAAAACCCAGAAGCAATTTCCCACTACAAGGATGAAGAAATGCAACAAACAGGGGAGATTGCAGAAACCAATTCCAGTGACGCTAAACTAAGGGCTAACCCAGAAGTAAGAGGTCAAGAGAGTGAATGCCCAGTTATCAAAACAACAGAAAAGTCCCACTTTCAGTGATGAGAGAAGGAGGTGATTTGAGAAAGACCCATTAAACTAACACCTTTAACCTTTGCATATCAGCAAAGTAGAAAAGCAGAGTCCATAAAGAAAATGAATGAGAGGAATCAGCAAAAAATAGTGGAAGGGGTGAAAGATAGAAAAGGTCCAGTGAGGAATCTCTGAACTTACCAAAAAGAAAAGAAAGACAAAGAAAGAAAGTGAGAGAACCCACAAGGCACAAAGTGAAAGGAGATAGATGCCTTAGCAGAGATTGTAAGGAGGAAAGAAAAGAAAGCAACTTTTTCTGCTTTTCAGCATTTTTAATAGGGAATTGAGGTTTATCAGAGGAGTCTGGGAACAGGGGCTTTGGGATGGAGGCCTTAGTTCCTTATTACAGGCTGGCTTCTTGATCCCAAAAGGCCATGCATGCACTTACTCGGTGTGATCAGTGACTAGAAAGACAAGATTGCTTGATATTCCTGATTTTGCAACTTGTGAACTAGGTTCCCTTCTTCTGGGTTGTGAGAAACTGTAAAAATTGTGGACAATGACTTGATGATCCAAACATTTGACTTGATGGGGTCTGGCATTCAAATGGATAGCTAGGAAGCAACTACCGCATGATCATACAACACAAAATGCCAATAACGAATATACCCAGTGATGGGTATTATAATTCTATTATTAAGAAAAAAAAATACTTTTTTTTATATATCCCTAGGCGTATTTGGATAGGCAAAAAATGGAGTATAATGAAGTTAAATGGGTCTTAATATTCTAAAATTTCAACTCTACCCGTTTTCATGAGTCTGACCCGATAGATGAAGTAATGTTGTAAGCCACATGTACTCTATTTTACTTCAACTCTAAATACTTTCATTTTATTAAATAAAAGTGGATTCTACTCCAAGCCTTAACTTCAAAATAAGCATCCAAATGGAGTGAAGTGAAGTACTTTACTTTAACTTCAACATACTTCTCTTCACTCCACTCCACTCCACATGTGGAATTCACTTCATTTTACTCCACTCCTCATTTATCCAAACAGACCCTAGGTTTTTAAGATTTGTAAACTATCGGGTAGGTTTTAGTATTTAGGAATACATCCCTACTATTCCATTTTAATATCTTTCATATCTCCAAAAATAAGTAGTTTTGCAACCACCATGATTTTTTTTAGTGAAATGACAATTTTGCTGTTTTTTTTCTCTCTATATCCACAATTTCAAAATCTTGGACTTTCTTTTTTGTGAAGTAGCGGGACAGATTAAC
This sequence comes from Cinnamomum chago, assembly GCA_038049695.1. Lineage (NCBI taxonomy): Eukaryota > Viridiplantae > Streptophyta > Magnoliopsida > Laurales > Lauraceae > Cinnamomum > Cinnamomum chago. The sequence goes on along the minus strand of CP142453.1, from coordinate 31,098,088 downwards.
TCTACATAAATTCTGTTTTTTTTAAATATGGGGCTATTTTCATTAAATCCAAAATGGATTATAATGACAATCAACACATGTACTTATAATTAGTAATAATTAACCCAATCTATGCTCTTTTGGATTGACAAAAGTTTTAAAATACATAATTAGGCTTCATGTGAATGAGTTATTGAGATAGAGACATTGGGACTTGGGATAAAATAATGACACTTTTGTTTAATGGATGCAAGGGTAAAGTTGTTAATTTCATAAAAATTCAACGCAAGCATCATTGTTGCTGCCCATTCCAGTGAGGACCACTTATATAGAAAAATTGAAAGTATTAAAATGAAAAGGCAATGATGTATCACTAAATACTCAAATTATAGGAGCATATTTACAAATCTTTAAACCTTATCCGTTTGGTAATTTACTTTTAAAATAAAGTGGAGTAAAGTGAAATGAAAAGAATGAATAAAATATAAGTGAGTTAGTATGGTATTTTATTTTTAGTTGTTTGGGATAGAATATTTTTGACTTTTTGTAAGGGGAAATGGAGTTTTTTTGTCTTTTAGTGAGTAAATGTAGTTGCTTTTTGACTTTTTTTAGAAAATATGAAGGAGATTTTGGTAAAAAGTGTTTTTGATGGGATGTTTAACTTGACTTGACTTTACTTGACTATATTAGTAAAATTACCAAACGGGCCCAAGGTGTTATATACAAGAAAACCCTCTTTTTTAACAAAAGAAAAAAGAAAAATAATTTTTTTCTTTCATTTTTTTTTTTTCCAACGGAGGATTCCCAACCCTTTGGGCTAAATAACTTCTTATTTGATTTTGTAATTCTTTTAACCCATCTATAATTGTGTCTGCATATGAGTCAAGTGGCACTCTATATCCAAATACCTGAGTACCTAAGTGATGTATGTAAAATATTGTATATTTTATAAAATAAAATAAAATATAATACCAAAAATTATTTTATGCAAAACTAAACTGAGAAACATATGGAGTTCAAGTAGCAATATCTTTAGTTTGCAACTGAGCATTCATGAATGCTAGTGGTTTGTGAGGCAGAAGATTAAACTGTAGATCTGATGGGTCCAATATAAATTGAGGATGCCCCCTAATATAACTTCCCCTGATTTGAAGGTTCTAAGTGACCCTTCAAATATCTACGATGCAGTTAGATTTGGGTAACTTTTTGAAGGGCAGAATCCATCTCCAAATCTATATCTGATACATGTCCTAGTCCAATTTATTGGCTCAGTATGGACAAGAAGAGGAAAGCAAAGATCAAGACATGGACTCATGACAAGACACACATAAGATATCACGAGGAAATCAAAGATGCAACTCAAACCCAAACACACGATTCATATGTGAGACGAATTTTAAACCTGTAAAGAGGCCTTAAATTTTAGAGTAAATTAGTAAAAGGCCCCTGAAATGGAACGTTTAAAGCCTCTGGTCCACACAAGTTTCGTCTAAGGGCTATAGTCCATACAACTAAATATTTTTTGCCAAGAGGTTCCTACATACGCCACATCATACATTTTCATTACTGATTTGCCCTTTCAACTATTTAGGGATAAAATTTTGAATTTTAAAATTTCAAATCTTCCATTCTCCTCCCTCAGGCGAGAGACTCATTTGGTATTTTTTTCTCTATTTCAATTTGGATCAAGAACACCAGTTGTTGCAGAGTGGGTTTCGTTGTAGGAATCTGAAGCAAATGTTCTCATTTTTTGTGGCTGAACGGTGGAGTATCTTGACTTGCTACGCAACCTCGACTTGGTTTTCATTGATTCATGCAAACACAAGAATCATATTTGAGACCAAGTCGATTAACCTGCAAAGCGGTCTCAATAGTTGAATTCAAGGTCTTGATTGGGCGGTTGGGTTGAAAAATGGATCCTCAGGTCTGAACATACGTGGTTTCTATATCCAGATACAATAATATTCAGTACTAACAATTTAGGCCTAGATTCTGATCCAATTAATAGGTACCATAGCAAACTTTTTTAGATCAGATCTTAGTTTCAACAGGATCCAATATTAGATTGCACTACTTTTTCAATTATTTAATCAGCTATTGTCATCTCTGCATGCTATTAAAAAATTATACTATACTCGCACCAAGTTGAGTTGGTTGACTCGAAGGACCGGTTTGTTTCGTCTAATTGAATAAATAGAAATTGTAAAACTTTCATTTCTAAAAATGGTTAAAAATGAAATGGCAAATCTGAGTTTAAGAAATGACAATCAAATTCTCTACCTTTAATGAAAAATAAGTCGGGGGAGGTAAAAAATGAGTAACCCGCCACCACCTTAGTAATTCAAATCTAAGAAAGCAATGGTTGCATAATCATTTAACTTAGATCCTACACCTTGCACGTCTTTAATAATCCTTCGATGAGCTATGTGACGTTGAATTTCTATATATTCAATTTGTATGTATTCCATACAAATAAATTGATCCAAAGGAAAGGGCTTCGGGTCAAATGGTCTGAATAACTCAGGCCAAGCAGGCTGGCCTGAGTTATTCGTTGAGTCAATTGGGCTAGCTGAGTTGTACTGTGTACTTGTCCCCATTCAGGTAGGATTACCCTTGGATTCAACCCCCTTTGCTCATTTAGATACATCTCTTTAAAGTCTTCAATTCCTTACAAATTGCAGAATTTTTTTGGCAATAGTAAGTTAAACAGGAATATGAGGCTGGTTTCCTTGCATTCATGGCATTGCTGGAAGGCAGGGGACCATGCTTCATGGTATGAACTCGAAATTGGGTGCATTTTCATGTCATGTCTCCAATTATACATCTACTGTATGTGTACAGTATTTGTATTGGTCTCCATAGAATTCTAACTAATCATTCTTACCTTTTATAATTTGGGTAGGTCTTAACTTGAACATGGTGCTCTGATTTGTGTTTCCAATGCACCAATATCAAATTGGACAAACGACTTCTTGGTCTATGGTCTCAACCATTCATTAGGAATGTCCAAAGTGGATCAAGCAGGGAAATATCTTGTTGGTGGACTCTATGGTCTAAACCATCAGATCAGCGGCCTACATGGAAGACAGAAAAGAATGCCCAAGAATGGGATGAAAAAGGGTCCATCAATCAGATGGGAGAAGGCCCATCCAATCGAAATGTTAATTGATCAGTTTATGATGGGGCCCAGCAGATGAACAGTCAACATTTTGAAGTAAGAGTCTTCGTCATATCAACTCACCTTATCCATCAATCTGGTGTTAATTTAAAAGGCCCTGATAATAAATCATATAATATATAATTTGGAATGGATCAAAAATTATGATTCAATATATATATATATATATATATATATATATATATCTAACTTTTATGGAGATTAGCCGGCTAGTCTTGTTGAGTCAAAGGCCTAAGAGATATTGACATTATTTGTTGAGGTCAACATCCACCATCGCTCATGAGAGGTCAACATCCACCATCGCTCCTGAGCTGTCATAATTGTGATTGAGCCTTTGTCCTCACCATAAAATCATTGTTGTGCCATTTTCCATCACCAATTAGTTTTGGGATAAGTGGTAAACAGGGGGCAGACCTTAGGATGGTTCACTCTAACTGTGAGGTCCCACCCTTGGTGGGCCCTCTAAGGACTATTTTATAGACTAATTAACTCTAATTTATGTTAATTATTGTTTAATTATGTTAATCTTCGCTAATCCTCGCTAATCCTTGCTAATTACTACTAATTATTGCTAACCTTTGTTAATCTTGGTTAATTACTCTTTATTTGTGCTAATTAGGATTTGATAGAGAAGTTAGTTAGATTAGCTTAGTGGTTAGTGTTTTTAATTGATTGGGTGTTGTGTTAATCTTAGGCTTTTAGAGCTAGATTAGTTACTAATAGAGTTTAATTAAGTTGATTAAGAGGGTTAGTGTAAGCTAAAGGTGCTCTCTAGAAGCTTCTTCCTTAATTACTAGCCTACCCTCAAACCCTAGCCCTAATTCCACTAAACCCTAAGGGTACTATGGTCTTTAATCACTCCACTAATCCTATATAAAACCTCTCTTAACATTTGCAATAAACCCTAATCCCTAAGCAGCCCCCATCCCAAGAAACCTTCCAGCCCCCATCCCAAGGAAACCACCATTAACTGTTTTCCCCTCCTTCCATTTGCAACTCCTTCACCTACGTTTGAGCTGAGGGTTGCAACTGTCACTGTTGCTGGGAACTTCATCTTGAAGCTGCTGTAATCCTCCTTCTTCTTCATCAACCTCTGCTGGAAACCCATCTTGAAGAACAACTGCTGCAGCCACCATTTCATTCTCTTACATTTCTCTCATTCCCCCTCATCCAGCCCTGTTACTCTGCTGAAATTTCCCCTGGGCTGTTGCTGCCTTCTTCTATTACTTCTCCTTCATTTCTGTTCTGCTGGAAACATCATCTTGGAGCTGCTGGAACCACCTCACTTTGCTGGAATTTCTTCTTGAAGCTCTGCTGCATCTCATCTTCTTCTTCATTATTTTTGCTGGGCTAGTTCCACTCTGCTGGAATTTCCAATTGGAGCTGTTGTGACATCATCTTCTTCTTCTTTCTCTTCATTTCTCCCATCTGTACTTTGCTGGAATTTCTCTGAGAGTTATTGTTGTGCTGGAATTCTTCATAAAGGGGCTGCAGCTGCCATCTCTCTTCATATCCCCTTCTTCCTTCTCTCAATTCTCTCTGGACCACTGTTACTCTGCTGAAAACTCTCCAAGGACTACTGCTGCTGCTGTTACTATCACCTAGGAGCTGCTACTACAGCAGCTGGGGTATCATCTTCTTCTTCTTCTCCTCTCCTCTGTTCAGCTGGATTGGGTTCTGGATTTACATTTCTAGCTCTATTTCTTCTCTACAACCTTCTCAAACACTAAAGAGGCAAGTGCATCATACTCATAACTTAGGATGTGTATTTTAGTTCATGATTCAGTAGTTTTCCATTTCATTTGATGTTCTGTTATGGTTTAGTTTCTACCTGAGCTTGTTTGTGTATGTTTGGATGGAAAGGTCACTGATGGATGGGGGTTTTCACCCCCCATTTGGAAGATCAGTGGGCCAAAAGGTGTTTAATGGATGGTCTATGAAGTTATTTATTGATTAGAAGTGGTTTGGGGAAGTTTGGAAGTGATTGGAAGTGATTTGGGCGAAAACGGAGCTGAAACGGAAAAGTTGCAGAAATCTGCAGGAATAGTGTTTTCAGTGTTCTAGGTCGACCGAGACCCCCCTCTAGGTCGACCGAGAACACTGCAGTTTCCAAAAAAATCAAGCCTCAGTTATTTTCTGCAGAATTTCCCTGACACGCCCGAGGACTCGCCCGACAGTGTTCTAGGTCGACCGAGACCCCTCTCAGTCGACCGAGAACACTGAAAAATGGAAAAACAGAGCTCCCAGTTAGCTGTGTTCTGCAGTCTGAGTTCCTGTTGTCTGGGTCGACTGGGACCCATCCTAGTCGATCGAGACAACTAGGTTTTGATGGAAAAATTGGCCATCAGCCATATTCTTGTAGAAAACCTATTTTAATCAGTTTGGTTGACCCGGCTTAGCTCAGGTTGACCCGTTTACATGGTTTTCACTAAGAATGACTGAAAGTTGGTTTTTCACCCGAAACTCAGACTGGTTGCGCCCAAATCAACCTGAAACTTAGAATTTACTTCTAGAAGGTGTTTAAAGCTGGATCATCAATCTTTCTAAGGTTTCAGAGTATGCGGTCAATCACCTAGGCCTGGTTGTTTGACCGGACACGCTGTAAGCTTTTAGAAACGATCTAAGTTGTCCAGGAAGCCTGACTCAGGTTTGTCAGTGCACTCGGTTGATCTTCCCGGCCAGGAAATCAACCGAGCTCACAACGCATCAGGTTCACCTGGAAAACCCTGATTGTTCCAGTCTTCAACACTTAGGAGATATGATCAGTTGCAAGGCCCATTGACCATCCAAATGAGCATTTGTCAGTGATCTAAGCCCGAGTCAATGGTGTGGCTCAACCTTGACTCGCGGGGCCCACTGTTTAGTGTTTTGGTTGATAATCTAAGATGATTCGACCTCTAAGAGTTGTCAACGATGCCCTTAACTAACTAAGCACCAAATACATTATTTTACGGCATTAATGACATCATTTAGAGATCGAATTACCGGAGATAGACCCGAACCTAAAGTGGCCCATTACCTAGGATTGGACCGTTGGATTTCCCGTTGATTCTCTGATTGAAGTTTATACTTCACTGTTATCATTTATTGTCATTCTTAGATCTTTAGAATAGCTGCTTACCATTAATTGAACATAAATGGAAGACCTGAACCTAGGGTATCTAGAGGTGACCCGATGATGTGATTTCGGAGATCATTGACCCGTGTCTGTGTCTAGGCGGGCCCTTATTGGGCCTAAGTGTGGTGATGTGAACCCTTTAGCTTGAAGAGATAGTTTCTATTGGACTGTTAAGTTATATGGTTTATAATGGAACTGTTTATCAGTAGTAGATGGATTGTTGCCTCGTTTGGACGGTTATAGACCAGGCCATGTACTGATGGGCCTTGGTATGGATCCAACGAGTGGGCCTGGATCTTGAATGAGATCCAGAGACTGAATTGAGATGTGTGGACCTTATAGGGGTATTGTTAGGACCTTGTTCACGCAAGGCAAAGCCTAGACAGACACAGACCTTAGAGTTATTCTCGAGTCGGCATGAACATTCACTCGGTTGATTTAAGCTCAGCCTGTGGACTGATCATCCCCGGTAGGAGCTAGTTGAGTATGGTGAAGCTATCATGATGAGCTGTGTGGTTAAGACGGCAAGGTGTCATACCGTGCCGATCTGGAGTGATGAGATGATGAGTTGATGAGTGATATTCGGGATTAGTTATTCCCTGGTGAGATTCCCCACCGCGACTGTGTTCAGTATGGGAGGGCCGCGGCATAATATCCCGCGGTATTCCAGCTCGTGTGAATGTGCCATCTTGTTTATAGTAGTTCAGATGTTTTCTATTTATACTGATTCCTTATGATTTAAATGCACAATTGCCTAGTTCATTTCCTTTGTTACTCGTTTAACTTATGTACCCGTCTTTATTTCCTTTGATATATATATGCTATGTTAGTAGTATGCTGTATCTTGCCAGATCGTTTAGATCTGACCCATTCTATGGTGCTTAGGCCTTGACCCAGAGATCCATGACGACGCATTAGCCCTAGTGGAGGCACCTGTTGCTGGAGAGTATGCGTGGGGCCCGGCCGACACGGACGTCGAGCCGGAGGGCGAGGAGTACATTCCAGGGTTCTGAGAGTTTATGTTATTTTGGGTTTTGAGTGACATTTGTAGTGAGAAGGGTAGAATGAAAAATGTATAACTTTGAATTTACATTGAATAATTTAATAGACTATGTTTTGCTCACACTTAAATTTATATCTCGATACTATTGCTTCCGCATTGTTTAAATCGTTATGCTTCCGCAATTTAAATGTTATAACTATGTTGGTCAAAAAGTTTTAAATTGGACCTCACTGCGGCCTACGATCTTGGAAGTTCTCGGATTTTCCGGGAAGTAGCGCGCCAATTTCGGGTAATCGAACGAGTATATCGGTATCCGGAATTGGGGCGTTACATTTTATGGTATCAGAGCGAGCTGGTCTCTAGGAAATAAAATACACTAGAAAGCATAGGACGTAGTGAGGATTCGAGTGATGGGATACGTGTGAGGACGATGGATTGGGTAGAGTCAGTGTAGTCTTAGGTTTTGGACTTACCACCCCAGATGCCGAGTGAAAATCGGGGAGTGCATTTTGCTTGCAGATCTGATCGTGCTACCCATGCATGACTTCGACGTCATTTTAGAAGGACGGATCGATAAGGATGTGCATCGACTACCGGCAGCTGAACCAGGCAACAGTGAAGAACAAGTATCCTCTTCCCCGGATCGACGAGCTTTTCGACCAGTTTCAGGGTGCGCAGTTCTTTTCGAAGATAGACTTGAGATCGGGATATCATCAGCTTCGAGTCAGAGATCAAGATGTGCAGAAGACAGCGTTCCGATCCCGTTATGGCCATTATGAGTTTCTTGTGATGCCGTTCGGGTTAACGAATGCACCAGCAGTGTTCATGTCCCTGATGAACAAGATCTTCGCTCCGCACCTCGACAGCTTCACAGTGGTCTTCATCGACGATGTTTTGGTCTATTCTAAGACCAGAAAGGAGCACGAGCAGCATTTGAGGACGTCTTTGCAGTTGTTGCGCGACAACCAGTTGTTCGCGAAGCTTAGCAAGTGCGAGTTTTGGTTAGAGCAAGTAGTCTTCCTTGGACACATCATCTCCAAGGATGGACTAGCAGTGGACCCCTCGAAGATAGAGGCAGTGACGAACTGGGCGAGACAGAAAAATGCCACGGAGATTAGGAGTTTTCTCGGCTTGGCAGGTTACTATCGCAGATTCGTCAAGAGTTTCTCCACGATCTCAGCACCCTTGACCAAGCTGACACGGAAGGATGTACCGTTCGTTTGGTCCGATGCTTGTGAGAACAGCTTTCAAGAGCTGAAGGAGAGATTGACGATAGCACCGATCTTGTCCTTACCTTCTGGCAGTGGTGGATTCGTAGTCTTCACCGACGCTTCAGGGACCGGTCTTGGATGTGTTCTGATGCAGGAGGGCAAGGTTATTGCCTATGGATCGCGTCAGCTGAAGGAGCACGAGAAGAAGTACGCCACTCACGACTTAGAGCTTGCAGCAGTTGTTTTTGCCTTGAAGTTGTGGCGGCACTACCTCTACGGCGAGAAGTTCGAGGTGCACTCAGATCATCGCAGTTTGCAGTACTTGTTCACTCAGAACGACCTCAACAACCGGCAGAGGAGATGGATGGAGTACATCAAGGACTACGACTTCCCCATCAAATACCATCCTGGTAAGGCGAACGTCGTAGCGGACGCTTTGAGCAGGAAGACCGCCCTTGTCAGTTTCTTAGCTGCAGAGGGTGTGTGGACCGACGTCTTCAGCAGCTTAGACGTTCAGTTTCAGCCGCTCAGCGAGAGAGTCTTGCTTGCCACCATATCAGCGTGGGAACCAGAGTTGCTAGGCAAGGTCAAGGACAGTCAGAGCAACGATCCGAAGCTTGTCAGAGTGATCGAGCAGATTGACCAGAGGCCAAAGTTCAGACTGATTGGAGGAGTGCTCTACTACCAGGACAGATTGTGCGTGCCAGATAACCAGGAGCTGAAGGACGAGATTCTTGCAGATGCACACCACAGCAGATACTCGATTCACCCCGGCAGCACCAAGATGTACCAGAACCTGCGGAGCTACTACTGGTGGAACAACATGAAGAAGGAGATAGCTCGCTATGTCTCCAAGTGTTTGACGTGCCAGCAAATTAAGGTCGAACACCAGAAGCCGCCAGGACTTCTTCATCAGCTTGAGATCCCGCAGTGGAAGTGGGAGCACATCACCATGGACTTCATCGCAGGACTTCCAGCCACCAGGAGGCGCCATGATGGCATTTGGGTGATCGTGGATCGGCTGACTAAGTCAGCTCATTTCTTGCCAGTGTCGATGAGAGCAGGACTCGACGTCCTCGCTAAGCTGTACGTCGATCGGATTGTCTCGTTGCATGGAGTTCCAGCCTCGATAGTTTCAGACAGAGACCCGCGATTCACTTCTCATTTCTGGGAGAGCCTTCAGCAGGCTTTGGGCACCAAGTTAAGTTTCAGCACGGCCTACCATCCTCAGACAGACGGCCAGACAGAGCGCACCAACCAGACACTAGAGGACATGTTGAGAGCCTGTGTCTTGGACTTCAAGGAGAACTGGGAGGATTCCTTGCCGCTCTGTGAGTTCGCCTACAACAACAGCTTCCATGCGAGCATCAAGATGGCACCGTACGAGGCTTTGTACGGGAGGAGATGCAAGACCCCAGTTTGCTGGGAAGAAGTTGGTGTCAGGAGCTTCCATGGTCCATCCATAGTCAGCGACACCAGCGAGAAGGTTCGACAGATAGTTGAGAACCTGAAGGTCAGCCGCAGCAGACAGAAGAGCTATGCAGACAATCGACGCAGACCTCTCGAGTTCGAGAAGGGAGACAGAGTTTTCCTGAAGGTTTCTCCGGCTAGAGGTACCCTGCGGTTCGGTGAGAAGGGTAAGCTAGCGCGGAGATACGTTGGACCCTTCGAGATCAGATCGAGAGTTGGAGATGTTGCTTACAAGCTTCAACTACCCCCAGAGCTTTCAGGAGTGCATGACGTGTTCCACGTCTCCATGCTGAAGAAGTATGTGGAGGACCCGACCCACATCTTTTATCACGAGCCACTCAACATCCAGCCAGATGCATCGTACGTCGCCAGGCCAGTCGCGATCATCGACACCAAGGAGCAGGTACTCCGAACCCGAACCATTCATTGGGTGAAGGTTCAGTGGGAGCATCACACTCCGGAGGAGGCTACGTGGGAGTTACGCGACCAGGTGGAGAAGGACTATCCACATCTTCTACCTCAGGTATGTTCTAATCTTGTTTTACATTTGGGGACAAATGTTTTTAAAAGGAGGGAATGATGTGAGGTCCCACCCTTGGTGGGCCCTCTAAGGACTATTTTATAGACTAATTAACTCTAATTTATGTTAATTATTGTTTAATTATGTTAATCTTCGCTAATCCTCGCTAATCCTTGCTAATTACTACTAATTATTGCTAACCTTTGTTAATCTTGGTTAATTACTCTTTATTTGTGCTAATTAGGATTTGATAGAGAAGTTAGTTAGATTAGCTTAGTGGTTAGTGTTTTTAATTGATTGGGTGTTGTGTTAATCTTAGGCTTTTAGAGCTAGATTAGTTACTAATAGAGTTTAATTAAGTTGATTAAGAGGGTTAGTGTAAGCTAAAGGTGCTCTCTAGAAGCTTCTTCCTTAATTACTAGCCTACCCTCAAACCCTAGCCCTAATTCCACTAAACCCTAAGGGTACTATGGTCTTTAATCACTCCACTAATGCTATATAAAACCTCTCTTAACATTTGCAATAAACCCTAATCCCTAAGCAGCCCCCATCCCAAGAAACCTTCCAGCCCCCATCCCAAGGAAACCACCATTAACTGTTTTCCCCTCCTTCCATTTGCAACTCCTTCACCTATGTTTGAGCTGAGGGTTGCAACTGTCACTGTTGCTGGGAACTTCATCTTGAAGCTGCTGTAATCCTCCTTCTTCTTCATCAACCTCTGCTGGAAACCCATCTTGAAGAACAACTGCTGCAGCCACCATTTCATTCTCTTACATTTCTCTCATTCCCCCTCATCCAGCCCTGTTACTCTGCTGAAATTTCCCCTGGGCTGTTGCTGCCTTCTTCTATTACTTCTCCTTCATTTCTGTTCTGCTGGAAACATCATCTTGGAGCTGCTGGAACCACCTCACTTTGCTGGAATTTCTTCTTGAAGCTCTGCTGCATCTCATCTTCTTCTTCATTATTTCTGCTGGGCTAGTTCCACTCTGCTGGAATTTCCAATTGGAGCTGCTGTGACATCATCTTCTTCTTCTTTCTCTTCATTTCTCTCATCTGTACTTTGCTGGAATTTCTCTGAGAGTTATTGTTGTGCTGGAATTCTTCATAAAGGGGCTGCAGCTGCCATCTCTCTTCATATCCCCTTCTTCCTTCTCTCAATTCTCTCTGGACCACTGTTACTCTGCTGAAAACTCTCCAAGGACTACTGCTGCTGCTGTTACTATCACCTAGGAGCTGCTACTACAGCAGCTGGGGTATCATCTTCTTCTTCTTCTCCTCTCCTCTGTTCAGCTGGATTGGGTTCTGGATTTACATTTCTAGCTCTATTTCTTCTCTACAACCTTCTCAAACACTAAAGAGGCAAGTGCATCATACTCATAACTTAGGATGTGTATTTTAGTTCATGATTCAGTAGTTTTCCATTTCATTTGATGTTCTGTTATGGTTTAGTTTCTACCTGAGCTTGTTTGTGTATGTTTGGATGGAAAGGTCACTGATGGATGGGGGTTTTCACCCCCCATTTGGAAGATCAGTGAGCCAAAAGGTGTTTAATGGATGGTCTATGAAGTTATTTATTGATTAGAAGTGGTTTGGGGAAGTTTGGAAGTGATTGGAAGTGATTTGGGCGAAAACGGAGCTGAAACGGAAAAGTTGCAGAAATCTGCAGGAATAGTGTTTTCAGTGTTCTAGGTCGACCGAGACCCCCCTCTAGGTCGACCGAGAACACTGCAGTTTCCAAAAAAATCAAGCCTCAGTTATTTTCTGCAGAATTTCCCTGACACGCCCGAGGACTCGCCCGACAGTGTTCTAGGTCGACCGAGACCCCTCTCAGTCGACCGAGAACACTGAAAAATGAAAAAACAGAGCTCCCAGTTAGCTGTGTTCTGCAGTCTGAGTTCCTGTTGTCTGGGTCGACTGGGACCCATCCTAGTCGATCGAGACAACTAGGTTTTGATGGAAAAATTGGCCATCAGCCATATTCTTGTAGAAAACCTATTTTAATCAGTTTGGTTGACCCGGCTTAGCTCAGGTTGACCCGTTTACATGGTTTTCACTAAGAATGACTGAAAGTTGGTTTTTCACCCGAAACTCAGACTGGTTGCGCCCAAATCAACCTGAAACTTAGAATTTACTTCTAGAAGGTGTTTAAAGCTGGATCATCAATCTTTCTAAGGTTTCAGAGTATGCGGTCAATCACCTAGGCCTGGTTGTTTGACCGGACACGCTGTAAGCTTTTAGAAACGATCTAAGTTGTCCAGGAAGCCTGACTCAGGTTTGTCAGTGCACTCGGTTGATCTTCCCGGCCAGGAAATCAACCGAGCTCACAACGCATCAGGTTCACCTGGAAAACCCTGATTGTTCCAGTCTTCAACACTTAGGAGATATGATCAGTTGCAAGGCCCATTGACCATCCAAATGAGCATTTGTCAGTGATCTAAGCCCGAGTCAATGGTGTGGCTCAACCTTGACTCGCGGGGCCCACTGTTTAGTGTTTTGGTTGATAATCTAAGATGATTCGACCTCTAAGAGTTGTCAACGATGCCCTTAACTAACTAAGCACCAAATACATTATTTTACGGCATTAATGACATCATTTAGAGATCGAATTACCGGAGATAGACCCGAACCTAAAGTGGCCCATTACCTAGGATTGGACCGTTGGATTTCCCGTTGATTCTCTGATTGAAGTTTATACTTCACTGTTATCATTTATTGTCATTCTTAGATCTTTAGAATAGCTGCTTACCATTAATTGAACATAAATGGAAGACCTGAACCTAGGGTATCTAGAGGTGAACCGATGATGTGATTTCGGAGATCATTGACCCGTGTCTGTGTCTAGGCGGGCCCTTATTGGGCCTAAGTGTGGTGATGTGAACCCTTTAGCTTGAAGAGATAGTTTCTATTGGACTGTTAAGTTATATGGTTTATAATGGAACTGTTTATCAGTAGTAGATGGATTGTTGCCTCGTTTGGACGGTTATAGACCAGGCCATGTACTGATGGGCCTTGGTATGGATCCAACGAGTGGGCCTGGATCTTGAATGAGATCCAGAGACTGAATTGAGATGTGTGGACCTTATAGGGGTATTGTTAGGACCTTGTTCACGCAAGGCAAAGCCTAGACAGACACAGACCTTAGAGTTATTCTCGAGTCGGCATGAACATTCACTCGGTTGATTTAAGCTCAGCCTGTGGACTGATCATCCCCGGTAGGAGCTAGTTGAGTATGGTGAAGCTATCATGATGAGCTGTGTGGTTAAGACGGCAAGGTGTCATACCGTGCCGATCTGGAGTGATGAGATGATGAGTTGATGAGTGATATTCGGGATTAGTTATTCCCTGGTGAGATTCCCCACCGCGACTGTGTTCAGTATGGGAGGGCCGCGGCATAATATCCCGCGGTATTCCAGCTCGTGTGAATGTGCCATCTTGTTTATAGTAGTTCAGATGTTTTCTATTTATACTGATTCCTTATGATTTAAATGCACAATTGCCTAGTTCATTTCCTTTGTTACTCGTTTAACTTATGTACCCGTCTTTATTTCCTTTGATATATATATGCTATGTTAGTAGTATGCTGTATCTTGCCAGATCGTTTAGATCTGACCCATTCTATGGTGCTTAGGCCTTGACCCAGAGATCCATGACGACGCATTAGCCCTAGTGGAGGCACCTGTTGCTGGAGAGTATGCGTGGGGCCCGGCCGACACGGACGTCGAGCCGGAGGGCGAGGAGTACATTCCAGGGTTCTGAGAGTTTATGTTATTTTGGGTTTTGAGTGACATTTGTAGTGAGAAGGGTAGAATGAAAAATGTATAACTTTGAATTTACATTGAATAATTTAATAGACTATGTTTTGCTCACACTTAAATTTATATCTCGATACTATTGCTTCCGCATTGTTTAAATCGTTATGCTTCCGCAATTTAAATGTTATAACTATGTTGGTCAAAAAGTTTTAAATTGGACCTCACTGCGGCCTACGATCTTGGAAGTTCTCGGATTTTCCGGGAAGTAGCGCGCCAATTTCGGGTAATCGAACGAGTATATCGGTATCCGGAATTGGGGCGTTACACTAACCATCTAAACTTGCCACAAATCTTATGATCCAAGAGAAGAAGAGGATAAAGTACATATTGCAGAGACTTTAAAGTTTTGTTGTGTAAGCGACATTTCAACGGAAAATGGTTAAAATATGGAGCTTTCTTCTACTTATTTGGTGCAGCGGCGAAAATATAGGAAATTTCGGTATTTTACATTATCTTTTCTTGCTAGAGAGGTTCTGAAAATCCTATTTACCCCCGTCGGAAACCAAAGGTGTAGAACAGGAAGCCTATGACTTTGAACAGAGAAGTTTGCCGTGGAAAGAGGAGGAGACAAAGGCGCCGGTATGCGTTTGGTACAATAACGAAATGTCTCGATTTTCCCCTCCGTTTGTGCTTCAATTCCACGATAGCGTGGATCCGCGCTTCCCACCTAGGGTGGTAGGAAATCGATTCCGCGGACTATTTCCTCTTCCACGGCATTTACCCACCAAACCTTAAGGGCACGTTTGTGTACATGTAATTTCCGTGGAAATTGGAAATTGCCACATCAGCAAAATCCATGGGTTTCAAATTCTTTAGAAAAGTTTTTCCGCGGAAGTCAAAATTTTATATTTGGTGCAAAAAGGTTTTCCTCGATGCATTAGTGCTAATGTTGTTTGGTGCAACTATGAATTTCTTTAGTGAAAACCATTTTTTAGTGAAAACTATTGGGTGGGTGGGTGGGTTGGTATGTGTGTGGGGTGGGTGGGGTTGGGAGGGGAAGAGGAAGAAAGAGGGTGGTTAGGTGAGTGAGGGTGAGAGAGAGGAAATTGGGGGGTCGGTTTTTCGTGGAAATGGACTTCCCATACCCCCCATATGAAGTCTATTTCCATGGTTAGGAAGAAAAAAACTGACGTGACGAAAAAGCATTTCCGCGGAAAACTGCCGTACCAAACACATGAAAAAGAAGTTTTCCGCAGAAAACTACAACCTTTTCCGCGGAAATGGGCTACACAAACATGCCCTAAGGCTTGAATAAAGAAAAAGAAAGACAAATCCACTATCTCTTTTATAATTTCTTTTACATTGCAATTTTGTTTCTAGTCCTTTTTTTTTTTTTTGCCCCCCCCCCTTAAATAAAATTTGTAGTTTTAACTCAATGGAGTGTAAGATACTACATTATTAAAAAAATATCTATATATTTGACTCGGATAAGACTCTTTTTAACAATTATTCTTAAAAGTTTCAAAATCCATATCATTACTAATAAAATTACCCCAATCATACAATATCATTAGAACTCTTCTTTATGAGATTTTGATTGGAGTGCAAGCACCAACCTTTAGAATCGAATCTTGGAACAAAGAAGTGGAAAGTTAGTGCTTGTTATTGCATGTTTCTTTTGGCAGTGGGACCTCTGTACAACTAAGGCCATATGCTTGGGACAAATGCACACATCCAACTCTTCAATTTGGGACCCTTTTGCAAGTCATGACAATGTGATGAAAGGAAAGTGTCTGAACTCTGATGCTTCCAACCTTAAATGGGCTCTGCTTTGGACCACAATGGATGGAACCCATCATGGGAAAGAAATACAAGGGCTGGAATGATGCCTACTTTAGAAGATTGGACCAAGGGTAAGACAAGGCATCCTCTGGTTATTCTATTCCCCATCTTATCAGTACCATGCATGGAATAAAGGTAATAAAGAGAGGGAATTTATTCATCACAGGAAGAAATTGCAACGGAGATTGTTGGGTCAAATAAAAAAGGTGTAATTGGATATGGAGTAGATGGGTTACAGGTGTTTTCCTGCCGTGCATTTCAAGGAAATCACCACTGGGAAAATCAGGTCGGGTACGGCTTGAACAAAATTGATTTTTCATGCAGCCCACTCTTTACTTTTTAGCATGCCATTTGTTTTTCAATGGGGAAAAGAGATTGTTTGAAGATTTTGATTTGCTGTAAGGACGTGGGGAAAAGAGACTGTTTGAAGATTTTGATTTGCTGTAAGGACGTGTCGCAACAAAAATGAAAAGACATGGAATAATTTAGTGTTTGGTGCAGTGAACATTGTGTGAGGATTTCATCTTTTCAAATATACTTGCAATGCGACAAAAGGATATGGAGTCCGACCTCTAGCGTGGGAACAGTTTTGCCTTCCCAAACTCTAGCGTGGGAACATTTTTGCCTTCCACAGATGTTGCACAAATAGGTCCTAAAATACATTCGTGCAATGAGAGAATTCTAGGCTGAGAGGAGAATTTTCTCATTTCTGTACAATCCACTATTTGTATAATTTGGTGCAACACATATTTTGCGAAAAAACAAAAAAAAAAAAGGTAAATGGATTTTTCTCTGACTGAAGGTATCTTTACTTCTTGTGGGAGGGGTAGAAATCTAGAATTCCTTTTTAATGAAAACAAAAATATACAGAGAGTGAAATCCTTTCATTGTATAAACAAGTCAAAGAGCGGTAAGAAGCTATGGCGGAACTAGGGGAGCGGGTGGCAAAATTTTGAAGACTCCCTTGTTCATAAAGCAAATTTTTATGAAATTTTCACAATGGCCCCTCCAAGAATTTTTCGATTTTACAGTGGCCCCTATGAAGGCCAAATTCCTGGTTCCACCCGTGGTACGAACATAGTATTACTCTTTTCTTAGACAGAATTTCATAGAGCATAAAACCATCTTGCTCTCAAACACTCCGAAAGATGAGGTCAGGGCAGGACCATAGTCATGGCAGGAAGGTCTTGATCACTATGTCAGCCAAAGTCGGATTTGGATCCTAACCTTTGTTAGGTCAAGGCAAGGGTTAAAAAACCCTAACCTGGAAAAGGTCCAATATGCATTCAATTGACTCAAATTCAACTGGTCTACATTCCTAATTACATACCAGCAACAAAGGCCCGTGTTAAAAAAAAAGTTATTTGTAAAAGCTAGATTGAAACATTAATGCTATGTAGATTTAGAATTAGTATAGAAAAATAATACAAAAGAGAGTAATGATGATGACAATTGAAAATTTTATTCAAATAAAAAAAATCCTAAGTGTGCTTGGGTGTGGGAGTTTGAGTCTACTATAAAGCTCAAATTAAAAAAGAATCCACTATCTACTTAAGAAAAGGAAGGCAATGGAGAAATAAAGAGTGTATACTCATGCATATATATATATATATATATATATATATATATATATATATACAACACCTCAAAATAAAAAGGGAAAAAGATAGTAACAACATAAAAATAAAAATAATAAGTAAAACCATTTTGGGGGAAGAATCATCAATACGCACTGGTTAGGTTAAATCATAGTGCGATATACAATGATTTGGCAAATCCTTCATAGAAAATTGTGTCAGCGTCTAAAACCAATCACCTGCATAAAAAATTGTACTTGAACATAAAGAATCTAAATGCAATTGCAAAGAAAAATTGAGAAAAAAAAGGAAAAAAAAATCTTTTAAACCAATTAATGGCCTCAAGTTTACATTAGCAACAAAACAAATGATGCTAACATATATATATATATATATATATATATATATATATATACCTCCCTGTTGAATAAGTATCTTGAACGCAGCCTTTGCAAAGCTTCTATAGCTAAAACCACAACAAAAATAATTTGAGAAACTCATATTCATATATATATATATATATATATATATATATATATAAAGATGCTCTTATGAGAGATAGAGAGATAGAGGTGGGGCCCTCACATTTAAGTTGTTGGCATTGAATATGGATGTGAGGGCCCCAACGCAATCTATCATTTAAGATGAGAGATATCTCTCATAAGAGCATCTTATATATATATATATATATTATATATATATATATAATTTTTTTGCTTTTCTCTTCTCCAATGTAGATTACAAGATGGTGCGGTGGATGGAACATCAACTTAAAACTTTTGGGCCTTCCTGAAAAATAGAATCCCTAGTGAGGCAGTCTACCGGCTTGTATCCAATACAAAACTAGGTTTGAATTAATAAGTGGGCTTGCACATGCTTTTGGGTTGAAAGGACTGGATTCAAATCCTTGTTTAAAGTCTGAACCCATGACAGGCCAACTCCAGTTCTAGGATAAAAGTCAATTGAACTCTATCATTTGTATTTTATTTGTGTGTTGTGTGTGTGTGTATAATGAAATAATATTAACATATGGGGAGCGCTACCAGCCCTTTTTGAAAGGGGCATTTTGTACTATGAGACATATTCTCATTTTATTTCAAGGGTTTTCTTTTTCACTTCGTTTCTTATGATCTTGAATACTACCTTTTTATACTTTTAAATCCACAATTTTGTTCATATTTAGTACAATGTTATGATCATGTTATCACAATCTTGAAATTAATGAATTATATATATTTTTACAAAAATTGATTTTGATTGGAATTTTGACCATGTCAATATGATTCATATAAAATAATATTATTTTCAACTTTATAATTTTTAATTATAAATTATATTACCCGTGCTAATCATGGGCACAAGCCTTTGTCAAGAAGGCTTGGGCCCCTATAATAGGACGAGGCCAAATTCCGATACCCACACATTTGAAAACTCATTCTACAACTTTTCCTCTACTAAAAACTGAGGCAAACCTGCATTTGCTGCTCTCTCTTAGGAAAAGTTCATTTTGCAACTTTCCCTCTTGTAAGCGTGGAGGAAAACCAGCATTTGCTATTTCCCATTGTTGGATACCTATACCTTCCAGCGATAAAGCTCCTTTACAACCGTTCTTTTTATAGCGCCATTTGCAATTTTTCAGCAGAGGAAAACCTACATTTGATACTCTACTCTAATGATGGGCCTATATGGTGATTATCATCAAATTGTGGGGCCCATATGTTAAAAAAATAGGGCTTGTACATGTGGGGCCCGTGGTTTGGTTGTGTAGGGCCAGTGAATTGATGATCCGTGGGTTAGGTGGGCCATACCACAACATTCACACTTGACGGGAGATACCAATAAAAAAAAAGGATATTACACTCAATTGTTTTTTTAGAACATGATCGATAATTTGAGAAGGGTTTAGAAATTTTAATTTTGTTTCCAAATGCCATTTATCAAACTGAGGTCTATTTGACTCGAGCTATAAATCATCTTTTAACTCTTTCACACTCACTTCCCAATAATCACACTTGTCAAAGTTTTGTAAGCTTTTGGATTGATCATTCAAATTGGAAACCTACCTTATTTTGTCCATCTGATTTTAAGTTTTTCTTTTTCTGTAACCCATCTAAGGGAGCCGGGACCCAAGAGAGAGCCCGCACAGGCAGAAAAAAGGGCCACAGAAGTGGGAAGAAGTGGCGTGTCCGGGGTTTGAATCTTGGACGGAGCCAGGTGAGAACTGCCGCCACTGACCAGTGACCCGTTCTCATCCATCTGATTTTAAGTTAGGCTAACCACTTTGGATCACATCGATAGCCTCAATGTAAAACTGAAATCATTTAAATTATTTTGGAAATGCAAATAAAGCCCAGTCTTTGGGTTAAAAGTGCCAACCTAAACCCATAGTAGCTAAGTTAGGTCATGATGTTATAAATAAACTTCATAGTTTGCACCCATTTACTTGATGCCAAATGACACTACACTTCTCTTTGGTTAAAAGGGTGCCAATACAGCCAACACACGCATAGTTGAGTGGTATTGGCACTGTGGTATCACATGTATGAAATTGATCCCGAGTTTTCAAATTAATAATCTCAAACTTCACCAATAGGCCAACCTAAAAAAAAGGTGCGAATATGGAGAAAGGTTTTTAGTTTCATTTCTAAAGCATTCATAGCTTTTGCGATATACAAAGCTTTTAACATAAACTTCACATCTATCTTTTACCCCCAAAAAAAATAAAAAAAGTAGTCAACATCTATCACATGTAAAAATTGGACCAAAGTGTGGAACCCATTAACCTAATTGGACTTGCATAATGGGTGGCTTCTACTTATATCACTATATAAAAGGAGATCGCTAATTAGCACCCACAAAATCTAGAACAGTCAGGCACTGCTGGTTGTTCTTTCCAAAACATTGATTGAGAGCCATTCACCAAATTTTTATTCAATAGCCAGCTTCTTGTGACCTGAATACATATAAAAACCTGTAAACCAGCCATATAAGGGAAAAAATTATATTGATTAGATTTCGCTAGCCATCTAATCTAACACAATGAATTTAAGCCACACGCCATTACCTTCAATTTCATCGTTATAGATCAAATGGTTAGATGAGTCCAATGAACTTATTTTTGCTTAAATGGTTAATCCATATACACTCCCACCTTTTATCTAATAGACCACTTCATCTCATATGCGTGCCGTGATATCAATTGATCTTTAAGGGAGGAGCAGACGCATCCATATGCAGACATCCACATCGTCACAGTGGGTGCTGTGAAATTTAGGGGTCCTGAGTTTTTGATGGGAGACCCACAACTTTACTGTTTGAGTCCGGATCACCTATCGTAGTTGTTATACATTAATCGTGAATGGACCACTAGGTGTCCACTCTGTCATCCAAAAATTTAGGTGCCTTTCATAGTTGGCAGTTGGCACACATCTAGTGGGCCTTATAAAATTTGCTCACTAACAGCCCAATCTAAGCACAGCTTGCTTTTGGACAGGCTTAGACATTTAAATTGAAACGGATTAATATTTGGGCTGTGCTTGAGTTAAGCGATAGAAAGCCAAAAGCCCGGCGCAAGTGATAGAAACCCAAAAGCACAGTGTGGACGGATTCGGCATATGAATGCTTATAATTTAGTGTACAAATACAGCATTTTTTTTTCTCTCCTACTTCCAGTAGAGCGAGGATATCACCAGTTGACCAATACACACCAAACAACCAGCTGATTCAAATAAGGTAGGATTCGTATATCCGAAACTAGAGGTATTGGTATCGACTCAGTTCCCCTTCTTCATAAACCAAAAGTTGAATCCACTTATACTATCACCTGTCACATGAAGTTTTACCCGGCGTATCCCTAGTTAGGAATTAGTCCAACCTTTGGGTTGAGAACCCTTTAAGGAGAGAGTGTAAAAAAAAAAAAAAAAAAGGAGGGAGGATTCGTATATGGATGGATCCAAAACACGTGTAGTATCTGATGGTGGGCCCGAAAACTGTGGAGGTGCCCATCCACAGTGGATCCTCGACTTAGACTTAGGTTTTGTTTAGTGATGATGGTGTGATGATTTTAAACCAAGAAGGCATGGAAAGAAGGAAAGAGGGAGAAGCAGCAGAAGAAGATGGGATTGTCTGTTTAGATGAGTCTTTCTTCATCAATGACAAGTTAAAAGAACATCAAAATTTATCATCATCCCATTTCTCCTTTCAATTTAAAAAAACCCTACTCTCTAATATCTTTTTCTTCTACTTCTTGCAGTTATCAGCTCACCACATTTACATTTGGGTCCCAAGTTCTTCAGCTCTTCTGTCTGCAGTCTTCTTCTAGTAAGCTTTATAAGGAACTTTTCTTTATTCATTTACTTAGATATCTTCTGCTAAAATTTTTACTTATATGTATGTCTAAATTTGATCACTGTATTTGGTGTTATTGTGGCATTTCTTTGATTACTTGCCTGGAAAAACTCAGAGATGGGTTTCTTGGTAATTCTAGCCCAATGTTTGGGGAACAGTTTTTGTGAGTTGGGTCATTTTTGTTTCAACATATTCTGTTAAAAATTCATTCCTTTTTCACTTTATCACTTGTTTACATTCTATATTAGAGCTTTAACTTTAATGATTATGTTTTGAGAAGTCTGAATTGGGTGTTCTCTTTTTAATGTATTGGGATTATGGTATTGAAATTGATACTCAATTCTTGTTTTTGGATGGATGTTCTTATTCTGTCTAGGGATTAGGGATAGATTATGGTGTGAGTTTGCTAGCCTGCACTTGGGTATGTCCGGATGAGGAGAAGAGGTGGAGAAAATGGGAGTGGTAAAGCTATCCATGATATGTAAAAGGACACCCTTTTGCAGTGTTATCCTTCTATATTAAGTGGGCAAATATAAGGGAATTATTAACAATTAAGGGAGCTGAGTTAATTCAAGGTGGTGGATACCCAAAGCTAAAGGTCCAATGAGCAGCTGTAACCACTTTCTTTTTAGAATTGAAGAGTTATATCCAAATCATAGCTTCTTTTAGTTAGAGCTAAGGTTAAATCAGCATCTACTTATGTGAGAGTAAATGAATACTAAGAGTTCCACCTTTGTCTTCTGAGAAACAACAGTGAACTTTATTGAAAACAAAGAGAATATAATGCAAGGGGAGATGCTATAGGAGGCCTATACCAAAACAAAACAGAGAGAAAAAAAAAAAAAAAAACAAAAAAACAAAACAGAGAAAGAACAAGAAATGTACAAACTATGTCTATCAACGTTCATCTTGCTAATGGATATGCAATTTCATTAGCCTTTCTTAGTGTATGCTTGAAATGCATGCCCAAAGAAGGAGCTATCTCTTTTGATTCTTTCAAAATGTTAGCATTCCAAGGATGGCCGGTCTGCTTTGAGAGCAATCTATAGAATCAGTGAGCCACTCTTCACAATCAAAGGCCCTGAGAAAGACTCTTTGAACATCCTCAAAGCTTTCCAGACGATTCACCCTTATTGATAAGAGTTCCATATTAATAGTCATCCCAAATGATGGATCATCAAATATAATAACCATCAACTGATCAAAGCCAAATCCTAGAAGATGTTTTCACAATTTTGTTTTTTGTTTTTTTTTCTCTATATTCATGCAAATGGCATGGTTTTTTAATGCTGCACGCAAATGGTTAAATTGTGCTCTAACCATATAATTCTTGTGGCAGCTGACTTTGACCTTACAGGGCAGTTGGTATGGCCAGGTGCTGTGCTATTAAACGATTACCTTTCAAAGAATGTTAAGATGCTTCAAGGACTTTCTGTTATTGAATTAGGCTCTGGTGTTGGTAAGTTAAGCTATGTTTATTCATGAGATTTAATGAACCAATAGGGAGGGACATTGGTCTGCCCCTTCATACTTGAGTTGATATGCCCTCATCATTTGTAAGAAGCTTCAACGTATGTCCTTATACAGCATTGTTGTGCATAGGAGGCCACACACTGGGTTGGATTGACTCAATGATTTCTGATGGATATGGTTGGCAGAGTTTTAGGTTAAGCTCCTGGTTTTGATTGATAATGAGCACGCACTGGATTGACCCTGATGTGAACAATCCAACTTGTTTGCAACTCTATGGTATGGACTAAGGAGAGATGGAGTCAGGTTGGTTCAACATAAACAATCCAGTCCATCTCAAGTCCAGCGATTTTGGCCTATCAGGTCAGATATGGGTCCAACTCTGATATCCAGTTAATAATCACATTGTCTCATAGCAGACCATTCCAAGTACATTCTGCTGTCTATCTAAATCTGTCTGCTGAACGTGAAAGAAGATAGTTCTTTATACCATGCTGCTGTTCCGAAAATAGGCATGTATTGTTGTAGTTATGTAAAACTTTTATAGTTATGTAAAACTTTGTCTATTCCTAGCATGTTCTTCTTTAAGATGCCAACCTCTTATTTTCCCTGTTTTTAAATAAGATTTTGTTTTTCAGGTATTACAGGCATACTTTGCAGCAGATTCTGCCATGAGGTTGTGTTAACTGACCATAACAAAGAAGTACTGAAGGTAATGTTGTGGAAACAACTAATGGTTTTTCACTTTCATGCTCCAGGATTTGCATTATGAAGAAATATAGGTGTTTAAGCCTTGCAGAAATATAGTTTGCTTTGTTGGTTGAGGAGGGGCTCTTTTTTTTTTTTTTCTGTGTGTGTGTGTGTGTGCTTTTTTTTTTTTCTAAAATTTTGATGGTCAGATGGTTGAAGGAGAATATCACAGGGTACTGCTCTTGGGTTTTTTTAGGACTCATTGTTGTATTTTTCTTCACTATCTATTTGTTGGAAACCAATAAAAGGCTGGCTTATTCCATTCTTGGGCTTCTTTTGGGTTATCTCCATTCCATGGCGTGTAGCCAACTAGGTTGATTGTCTGGATGCTAAATCATAGGCCCTGAATTTATTGAACAATGTAACACTAATGCATGGAGTGAGGTGTTAAAATAGCTCAAAGCATTAAGTGTAAGCCATTCAAGCATGCCTTTTCAGTAAATATAAAAAATATGTGATCTATTAATACTGATAGAGAAAAGAATGTACTTAAAGTTGTTCTCAGCCTTTTAATGAGTTAACTAGGATTGACTTCAGTTAACTTTGGTTACAACAGTCTTAAATTAAAAAAAAAAAAAACCCTTAATTACTAAAACTAGAAACTGCCCCGTTTTCTTGAAAGCAAGATTTTCTAATGGGGTTACCACCCGGTATCTCAAGCGCACACTTCGTCTAGGATGTACACTTGAAAATGCCTTATACAGTGCAGCTTACTCTCAAATGCAAGTCACACTTTGCTTCGATCTGTTGTGATTTGTGAGGATCTAAGTACAATCTGCCAACAATAAAAAAAAAAAAAAGAATTTAAAACACTTATACAATATACATGCATTTTGAAGTGTGTGAACCTCATTTGGGAAGTGCTTCTATTGTGAGGATTAAGTACTGTCAGCCAACAGAAAATTGTCTTTTGAAAAAAAAAAAAAGATAAAACCTGACCTCTCTAATTTTAAAGATAGTTGGAGACTTTTGTTTTCCTTGTCCAATTCATTTTAAGTCTTTCCAAAACTTGAGCTAATATTTGTAATCATAATTATGACATAAATTTCACTTTCAGAACCTTGATACTTTAAAGTATTTGAGCAATTTTGTGTGACAAAAACGTGCAGTGTTATCTGTAATTTCTACTCCTGTGCACGTAGCCCATGTTTACAAAATATGATATCCACTGATCAGATAGTCTTAATTCTTCAATTGAAGTATTTTTTAGGGAAAAGTGGATGATTTAAGTTCAGTTGAGTTTTCACAAGCCGTCAGTTTTGTTTCCTTGAAAGTTTTCTAAGCAAGTGATTAGGATTTCTTAGTCATCGTGAGTTTTAAGCTATTTGCCTTCAAGGTAGACCAACTAAATGGTTGATTGCGACTCTTACATGTGTTCCCCATGTACAAGAATAGTAACTTTACAGTAATGAGGAAAACAAGTGTCACACATTGTATTCTATTACTATGTATACCTATAGTCTGCCTGTTGATTCTTAATTGTTTTTCTTCCTAAAATGTTTGATCATTGATGAATCTTTTATCTGCTTTCGTTAGAATTTTAATGTGTTTGTTGTCAAAACCAGATCTTGAACAAAAATATAGAGCTTCATTCATCTTCAGCAACTCCAAGTTGTGCTGGTAAGATATATCTTGTGCTGCATTATTATGGGTATGTGTATTGGAATCTTGAACCAGGACAAGGGGTAGGCGTAATATAATAATTTAAAGGGATTTATATGGATTAATACCTCTTAAACCTGATTTCCATGATGCCTTGACCTCAATTCTTTACGGTCTTACCCCTGACCTATGATATCATGAGTACCCACGATATGTGGGTCACATATGTACCCCTTCTTCTTCCTCCGACTTCTCACCTGCTTTCTTAGCAAACCCAAAATAAACGGGTCTTCATATTTTCTGAGCAGAGAAGAATGCTCCGACTTCTCCCATGCTCTCCCCCGTTAACATTGCACTTCTTCATCCTCTCTTCTTCACTAGCATTGTTCAACAATGGACAAGGAAGAAACTAGCAGTTGGTCAGATCTTCCAGAGTCTTTTCTTGAACTGATTTTGAAGCGATTAACCCTGCCCTATTTTCTTTGTTTTGGCTCTGTTTGCCGCTCATGGCATATTGCCCAAACCCAATGTTACTATCCACTTGTGTCTCAACTCCCTTTCCTCATCGTTCACAGAGGCATCAACAACAAAATTGTATGGATTGATGAAAAACTCGGATCTTGCAGTTGTCAACACTTTTTTTCCACAACATATTAATGGGGTTTTTTATGGTTTGTGCACTGTGATGTCAAGCTTGGGAACTTCCTTCTCTGCTTGGAATATATCCAAGACTGTTAATTTTGAAAGCAGGGGACAAGTGGGTGGAAGAAAAAGAAGGGTGATGTATGTGACCCATGGTATCACCCATTAGGGGCAAGACCATAAAGAATTGCGGTCAAGGTACCGTGGTGACATTTTTATGTCTTGTCATTAGCCCATGAAAATCAAGTTTAAGAGGTACTAATCCATAAAATCCCTAATTTAAATGTCTATTCTTCTATAGAAATAGCAGCACAAATTAAAAGTAATGTCGAAAGTATAAAACATAATCTAAACAATCAAGGAATAATTGGTTTATATTTACCAGAAGAGAGCATAACGACTTTAGATTAGCAGTTAAACTTCACACAATAAAAAAAAGAGGAGTCTAAACTAGTATTGGGAATCCAGTTACATCATGAAGAGTCATCCACTCATTCTACAGGGTCGTGAAGAAGAACCCAATGTGAGAATCTGCATGTCAACATGTGATATGTTGCTCATTTACAAGAATCTATGAAAAAAATGATAGTCAATTTCTGAAATACCAATGTAGTGTAACACATCAATATCCTACATATGTTTCGGATTTTCAAGAAACCTCTTCAGTTATTTGCTGACTAGTTGTACTTCGGTTCCCATTGGTTGTGCAGATGCGGGAACAAACACAAGTCATGGGAGGTCCAACAACTGCCATACATGTGTCCTTTCTCCATTTTAGGAAGTGGTCTTTGGAGCAAGTTTCTCACAAGGAGTGTACGTAAACTAATGTACTCCATGTAGGCCATACCTTAAGTAGAAAGCAATACAGAGTCACAGACTAGTGACTACTGTTGCAAGGAGATACTAATATGTGAACTTGATTGCTGATTAATGATCTGTTTGGATGAGCAAATTGCATTTTGAATATTATGGGTGATCATTATGCTTGCCTTTTTTGGTCAGCTTCGGAGATGCTGGTGTGGTACTTTTTTTTATGGAAAAAAAATATAACTGCCTCATTTAGATTGGTAAAGGAAGACAGCAGCATACCTAATATGGTTTCTGATTTCCACAGACTCATAACAATTGATAATCATACATCCTGCAAAAGTACTCAAGCTGATTGTAATCTTGTTTACATCATAATACCTTTGCTTCATTTCTTTGAAGCTTGAATTGGGTTTGAATAATGGATCAAAATATCAACAATATTGGCTGACTTTGCTTCCGTATTTCGGAGTAAATTGCTGTTCATAAGGGTATCGATTGTTTCCCCAATGTCACCACTATGTCAATTGGAGGTTACATTTCTTATAAAATTTTCTTGTAGGATTAGTTGCTGAGAAGCTAGAATGGGGAAATGATGATGACATGGGCCGAATTATACAAAGATACCCTAGCGGATTTGATCTTGTTCTCGGTGCTGACATCTATATCCTACAACTTCTTTTTTCCCCAGTTTTGTACTCTTCTTATTCATTGGTTAATAACGCTATACTGCAATTTTATTTTATTTTATTTGTTTTGTTTTTAACTCCCTTGACGATATGTAAGCTTTCAACAGTCCAGCATTCCTCCACTTTTTGATACTGTAGAACAGCTTCTCCGTCTTAGAGGAGGCAATTGCAAATTCATACTGGCCTATGTATCTCGAGCTAAGATGTAAGTATTGACCTATCAATGTCATATGAAGGTTGAAGTATGATTGCAATCTGACTGACGAGTTTTAACGTCTTGCACTGAATTCCCCACCAACTACACAACATGTGGGGTTGGGTAATAATGACTGTTGAGTTTCTTCGACCTACCATGTATGAGGCCATTTCTGAACCATTGTTGTATCCGCTTATCCCTCAGTTTGTGGGTTGCTGGTTGTAAAGTTAGGATCTGGTCTTGGTTACTTTATGAAGCATCTATAGTATGCTGTATTGCTGTGGGCTCCATCATGTTGCCACTCTTAACATGAAACCATAGCCTCAATTCGCAAATGTGTGCTACCATCCAACACTGGGATGATAGTTGTGCAGCACATCGCACATGCTAATGCCATGTATTGGTGACAATCATGAAATGGAGTTACAGTTGCATGATATTATGTTCTTAAACTCCTTAATAGGCTCTTTGGATGCCTTCAAATAGCAAGTGAACCACAGTATTTTGACAGGACGAATGGTTTTCCTTTCTTTTGTGGTGTTTGAAATCATGTGGGAGATGGTAACCTGATTACATTCGTTTCCTTTTTTTATTTTTTATTTTTTTGATAACAAGAAATTTTATTTCCACAAAAAGAACAACAAAGATTACAAGCAAAGAAGCCAATGAAATTTAGCCAAAACTCAAACAAAAAGAGAAAACGAAGAAAAGGAAAACACCAGACATCAAACAGAATAGAAGATCGTAAAACTCCCTCCTTAGCAAGAGCATCTGCCATGACATTTGCCTCCCTATGAACATGATGAAATGAGGCTCCAAGTTATTTAGCAATATCTCGCACTTCCTCCACCAAATCTGTCTATCTCCAAGGATAAGAGGCCTTTCAAGAACCACACTAAATAGCTGAAAAAGAATCACCTTTAATAATTGCATTGTAACCGTGGTTTTAAAAATCGGCCGAGTCCGAGTCGACTTGGACTCGACACTTACCGAGTCGAGTGACTCCAGTCTACATGACTCGGACTCGGCTCAAGTAAAAAAAAAAAAAAAAGAAAAAAAAAACAAGTTGCTTTTGTAAAAACAGTTCAAATGGAGTGAGGGAAAGGCTCTTTCAGTGGCAAAAAAAGGTTTGGCCTGGTGCAGTGCTGCTGCTGTTGGCCTTCTGCTGCTTTTGCAGGTGCTGCTGCTCTGCTGCTGGGAGCCTGGGACTGTTGCAGTTCTGCTGATGCTGGTACTTTGCTACTGGTAGCCTGGTACGCTGGTCTTCTCTCTCTTCTCTTTCTTTCTTTCGTTTTTTTTTTTTTTTTTTTTTTCCTTTTCTCTTGGTGATGTTGCTCTGCTGCTGGTGCGGCTCTTCTTCTTCCTCCTCTTCTTCTTCTTTTCTTTTCTCTTGGTCAGTTCCATCTGGTCTTAGCAGCTTGCCTCCGTTCGAGCCGGAGTTTGCTGCTTCAAAAGAAGGCACTAGCGCCTCTGTTACTTGACGGCTAGGTTGGCTAGCTCGCAACGGCAACACTTGACTCTGCCCCGCTTGCAGCTTTATCCTGAGAAAACATTTCTCAAGATTAGTGTAGT
Source organism: Cinnamomum chago (assembly GCA_038049695.1). Lineage (NCBI taxonomy): Eukaryota > Viridiplantae > Streptophyta > Magnoliopsida > Laurales > Lauraceae > Cinnamomum > Cinnamomum chago. The sequence goes on along the minus strand of CP142453.1, from coordinate 31,068,363 downwards.
TCAAATTCATCATGGGAAGGGAGAAGCGACTCATTTAGCTGACCGTCAGGCTAACTTGGGTGTTAGGTTGCAGTCTTGTAGTCAGTGGATGGGAGGTCTTCCATTCCAGAAGAGATTGTAATTTCACTCTTTCCCCCACTTCTCATCTCTCTGTGGGACTTGTTCCCTCCTTTTCAGTTAGCTGGGGCTGCTCTTGGAGTAGGGTTCCTGTTTTATTTTTATTTTTCTTATTTTTTCAAGTTTCTTTGTTCTGAAGTGGATGGATTGCGACTCGGGCGAGTCCTACGAGTCGACTCGGACTCGGCCATGCCCGAGCTGGGTCCCGAGTCTTGTTTTTTAAACCATGATTGTAACCACCCTAGCTAAGCAACTCACAACAACCAATCAACAGAGCATAGACTTCAGCTGCATTAGCATTCAAAGAGTCCACAGGCCTAGAATAGTTTCTAATCACCTTGCCCTCACAGTCTCGAATTACTCCACCAATTCCGCCTTGTCGAATATCATGAAAATAACATCCATCAAAATTCAGCTTAAGGACACCAGTGGGGGACTCAACCAATGAACCCTTCAGACTACTTTATCATGCCAATGTCCCTTCAGGAAAGGATCCCAAGATCTATTAAGATCATCAAGAGAGATGCCAGCTAACTCCTTACGGTTACTGACCCATTCAGACACCGTCCAAATAATAGAGTGAGAAATCTCCTTTACTGATTTACTTTGATTGCAGAAGACTCTGTTATTCCTTTCCCTCCAAAGCTTCCAACAAGTAGCATAAAGAACTACCTTCCATAAAAGCTTTCCATGAACAAACTTGGTTACCTAAACGCCATTGAAGAAAAAGATCTTCAACTGTCTTTGGCATTACCCAATTCACATCAAACAAATTAATAAGAACAATCCAAACTCTGTAAGCAAAAGGACAATGGATCATCAAATGATGCACCGATTCTTCGTCTCTCAAACATAAAGGACAACCATTAATTATACCATGATTCCTTTTTCGTAGATTATCAATAGTTAGAATTTTTGCCTGCTTACCGACCCAACAGAAAGCCAAAACTCTAGATGGGACATAGGAAACCCAAAAGCTGTGCCAACCTTCCATTCTAACATCTGATGCAGACAAAACATTGTAAAAAGATTTAACTGAAAAAGACCTCTAACATCTGGTTTCCAAAGCCTAACATCAGATTTGCCACTTGATAAATAGTACTTATCAAGACAACCAAGTAATCGAACAAAATCAGCAATTTCAATAGCTGTCAGATTTCATTGAAAAGAAAAGTCCCAAACAACTCTCTTCTCCGTTGAACAAAAATAATCTGCTACTAGAGCATGCTGCCTCAAATCCAAATAGTACAAAGAAGGAAACTGACTATACAAATTGGATTGCCCACACCATTCATCATGCCAAAACCTCACCCGACTACCATCATGAATCCTGCAACGAATCCACATATCACACTTTACAGAAAAATGCCAGAAACATTATAAGTTTGACTAGGCACACACCAACCGCTGTTATCCTACCTATACTTGCAGGATAGGATCTTTTTCCACAAACTGTTACCTGGACCCCCCATCATCCACAACCATTTCCCCAATAAGGCTTTATTAACCTTCTCAATGGACCGAATACCCAAACCACCTTGAGCTAAAGGATTACAGAAACTCCCCCCACTTCACTAGGTGATAATGCTTCCTTCTCTCAATAGAATCATTCCAATGCAAGTCCCGTTGAATTTTTTCAATCCTCCGCACAACATTCATAGGACATTTGAAACAAGAAAGAAAAAAAAATCAGAATGCTAGATAGCACTGATTTAATCAAAGTTAAACGACCTCCCATAGATAAATACTTACCTTTCCATGAGCTTAATTTTTTCTCAACCCGTTCCACCACAGAATCCTATAAAGATTTCTTTGGAATCCAAATACTTTGAAGGAAGTTTTCCAGCTTTACAACAAAAAATGTTGGCAAGGAAATCAACCTGATTGAGTTCCATATGCACCCCAATGAACTCACACTTCTCGTAGTTAATTTTCAATCCTGACAACACTTCAAACCATTTCAAAATAATTTTCAAATTATTCACTTGGGCCAAAGAAGCATCACAAAAAATAATAGTAGAAGCATCACAAAAAATAATAGTAGAAGCATCACAAAAAATAATAGTTCTATGAATAATTTCATTAAAAGATTTAATGGAAGAAGGATCAATATTAGCACCTGGTCCCACCTGGGCCCCACAGTGGCCGTCAAAACCGTCTAGTTAAACACAATTCCGGTCAGTTGTTTCATTTAATATAATAGGACTCACATGGGAATTTCGAAGTTCCACAGGGGCATTTAAGTCATTCAATAACTTATGGAAAACCCTTTTAATAGAAGGGCAGCTCGAAACCCCCTTCTCTCTCCCAGGCATGTGACGAAAGAAATTTGTCTTCATAGTACCTGTAAAATACTTCGGATTAGAAGAGATTTTCAGCTGGATTTTTGCAACTTCAGATCTTCCTTCCTCTTGCACATGTAGCGTTGCTGAATCTTGAGCGAGAACTTTAGGTAACTGAAAACCCAAATCCCCTAATTCCATGCATTGATTAATTGGAAAATCCTCCCTCATTTAGTCACTTGATTTTTCCATCATTGCAGGATTCCGACAAGAAATCTCCGGCATTTGAATGATTTTTGAGCTTCTACCTCTCTCTGCAGTACTGATACCAATACAAAGTTGATCGCCTTCAACCTCCAGATCGAGTTTTGGTGGCAATTGTCGCCGAGGATCCCTCAAGATAAGAATACGGACCCTATCTATTCGTAGTTTCTTCTTTGCTTCTTCATCAATCTCCAGCACTACCTTCAAGCATTCTCCCAAAGGACTAAAAACCCTTTCATCCCGAGCATGAAGAGGAATATCCTCCATCTGGATCCAGCTTGGCTGTAGAACAGGTCCCAACACTTCAGTCCATCGATCCAACCTTTGTATCACAGAATCATTCTAATAGCAACCGAGTCCAAGCATTTGTGAGAACTGAGAAGTCTTCTTGTGAAGAAGGCATAATCCAAAACAAAGTGGAATTGAGTCTCTTTTCTTCCGCCTGAATCCACCTTCTAGAAAACAGCCAATCTTGGATAGCAAAATTTTTTTTTTTTTGAAATGCATCTTGGATAGCATTTTTTGTTTACATCCAGACAGTAAACAGTTGCAACAAAGGAATTATCAACCTCCTTTCTCAAGGGAGATGCCAAAGACGCTGCCAGCTTAACCACCTTACAGTTTTGTTCGTCTTCAATCCAAACCTGATCAAATCTGTTATTCGCCCTACTTACTTTAAAGAGATCAGCCATGGAACCTTCTCTTCTGCTCAAATCTGTAACAATGATTTGATCCTTCTTCTCTGGAGCTGGTTTCACTTGGCCAAACTTTTTAGCATTACGATCAATAACTCTAGCCTTCTGAACTCAAATCCTCCTACCATAAACAAGGCTGCCATCAAATCTTTGGATTGCTCGATTGGCATCCCATTCAATTTTATACCGCACAAAACCAAAGCCACTTCCTTTCTCAGATGCTTTGTCTTTAGGCAAGAAAACATCAAACACTGGGTCCTACCTCCCGAAAAACATCAAACAGGATCTTCGTTGTCGGAGCGGGTGAGAGATTAGAGACAAGCAAGGACCAGCAATCCTGAATCCACCCTAATTTCGACCCCATTCAGGCCAAAATGTTTTCAAGTAAAACTCTTTTTTTTTCTTTCTTTCAAATTATCTTATCACGAGTCAATATGTGTGACCTGTAGTTTTGCCTGCTTTGATTTACGCAAAGTAGCATCATGCACAACAAAATATGTATATCTGCGCATCCAAATGCACTTTATTTTTTCTTTATAATAAAAAAATCCAAAATGTTAGAGCTACCCAAAAATCCCGCCCTTTTTCATCTTCTTCCTTGTTTCCTTCCAGCTTTTTGCCTCCAGATCCAGCATCCAACCTCTTCTTCTTCCCAACGATGATGCCTTTCCCCCATTAAGCATCTCACAAGTCACAACCACACCCCTATCCCACCTCCTTCCATAACCCTATCTTCCCAAACTGTCTTGCAGTCTCTTATCCACAACTGTGATCAAGCAGCCAAGAAAAACCTTACAATTGTATTTTTCTACACAATTTACACCCTATGGAAAGTGAGAAATGACCAAACCTTTCATGAAATCCAGGCTAATCTGGATAGGGTCACTAGATACCTCCATGGATCAGCTTTCTTTTACTCTCAACTCATACTACCAAGCCATTTCAAGGAAAGACTCTTTACAGTTCACTCAGTTTTTTGGGAGTTGATTCTCCATTGACATTTTGATGTAATTCTTGGAGGTTTTTGTTTTTTTCTGTGGGGACTTCCTTGTCCTTGTTCTCTCTCTCTCTCTCTCTCTCTCTCTCTCTCTCTCTTCTTCTTCTTCTTATTTTATTCTCTTAATACAAATATACTCATCATCATCACCAAAGCTTTGTCCCAATTATGTTGGGGTCCGCTACATGAATTCTATATCTCCATTTTGATCTATCCTAAGCCAAATCTTCAGTCTCAATACGAATATACTTTTGGGCACAAAAAAAAAAAAAAAAAAAGATGCATATTTTTGTAATCATAACTGCTTTGCCATCCCCAGAAAACTACTTTAAGAAGGAAAAGGGGGGCTGTGGTGTGGGGAGAGGTGGATGAACTATTTATAAGTTCACTCCCTTAGGATGCATTTTGATGTAACTATCTAGTATGTTCACTCCCTTGGATGCATTTTGGTGAACCCGTAATCACACATGGTTTGAATATCTGGTATAGTGGAGTTGATATTGTTGTCAATTTTGAATTGGTTGGACGAGTCAGAAAGATCACATCCAGCTAACATCATTATTTTTGTTTTTTGTTTTTTTTCTTTTGATGATACTACTAGATGTACATTATACAAACATATTCTGACTAATTGTGGTTTGGGGTACATCCAAATGACTGTTTCTCCAAAACCCACAAACTGAATGGAAAAGGAGTTTACCCTGTAAACTTGTTTGTAATTATCTTCAAGGAAGATGGCCATTATTGTCTCTTGTAAAACAAAGTAATCGAATGTGATCACAAATTTGCATACATATAATATACTGTTAACACTTACTGGTTACTATCAGGAGCTTGGATCTCTAGGTTAACGCACAAATTATTTTCTCTTGGTGCAGGATGGATGCAATGGTTGTTGATGAAGCTATCCGGCATGGAATGAAAATCAGTGAAGTAAATGGGACCCGGTCACTGGTCAGAAATCTTGAAGGTGTCATTTATGAGATCAAACTTTAACTAACACATGGAATGCATAGCTTGTTTTATTTTTTGTTTGGAGCAAGTTAGTTCTCACCAGTTAAGTTATTGTAACCCCAAGTATATGTTGCATAACCATGGCAAATTTTGCTTGAAGTCACCTGGTATAAGTTCTATCTTTGTTCTATGCTTCAATGAATAGAACATTCTCTTTGGGACTGGGCTTCTTCTTCTTCTTCTTCTTCTTCTTTGACCTCTATAGCCATTCTCATCGCTTGAAGATCTGCCAATTCCATTTCTCTCTCTCTCTCTCTCTCTCTCTCTCTCTCTCAAATTTAATCAAAGGAGGGAGAGTTATGAGATATGGAGAACAAGAAGAGGAAAGGAGAAATAGAGACAAATAAATAAGGATAAATCAGCCAGAGGTCCCTTAACCTTGTCATTTAAGGCCTCTAGTACACAACTTTTTTGCTTTAGTTGATTTTTTTCAAGAGACTGATAAATTTTTATGAGTTTTGAAAGAAAGTCATATAAATTTATCTAAGTTCTGAGAGGTTGGAATAAACTTATCTGACTTTCTAACAAATTTATCTAAGTTTGGGACAAATTTATTTGAGTTTGGAACAAGTTTATCTGAGTTTGGGCCAAGTTTATATGAGTGTGGAACAAATTCATTTGAGTTTGAAATAAACTCAAATAAATTAATTTGAGTTTGGAACAACACCCTGCTATTAGTACACTAAATCCTTTACTGGTTGCAATTGATAAAGCTAGGTTATTCTAGTAATTTTCACAAAAATAAAGTAAACAATCCAATTAAAAAATAAAAGAAAAAAACTTGATTGAATTGAGGTGTCTGGGTAGGCACATGGTGGGCACATCACCACCCAGTTTGGTTAAGGGATTGGAAAATCCAAACCCACTACCACGTTCTTAGGGATTAGCTTCATTGAATGGTTATGATCATCAAAATCAAAATGGTCAATTCTTTTGAGAAAAGAAGTTAAGGAAAGACAAAAATGCAAGGGTGTTTTTGTTGTTTCTCATAAAACTTAATGGAGAAGATTTGATTCAAAGAATTGTAAAGATTTTCTATACTTTTTTGCAATATTAAAATCTTCATATATTTTTTTCCAAAAATAACCCAAAATTCTTATACTTATTTGATAATTTTCGTAAAAATAATTATAAGCTCCCACGTCTTGTACTATCTCATCAGATTGCATTATAAAGACACCGTGAGATTGATTAGTTTATAAGTAGATCAATTAGATTTAGGTCTTCCGTAGGCCAAACTCAAACTACTACATAAAAGTGAAGGTTGGAGACGGACCATAACACAAATGTGGGCATTTATTTTAAGAGATGGACGATTTTCTTTAGTGGGTCCCTCATAGGAGGAACTGGGTTGTTTGAGTAAATGCTACTTTCGAAAGAGGAACAAAAGTCCTTTGCACAATCACCGCTCTGCTTTCGGAAATGGGTCTCCTGTTCTTTGGACCAATCAGTGGGTGCCATTGCACAGCATCTTTTGAAAGAAAGAGATTTTCAACGAAATTTTTCGGTTGCTTCCATCTCATGGTGACATTATTTGTAGAGGAAGTCCACATTATTTTTCGGTGATATTCAATGGAAACCATATGGGTTGGCCAAAATTCTGGCCAAAAAGTTTGTCCAAGTAGACTTTTTGTATTTTTCGGTCCCCCCATTCGGTCCACATTCCACCGCTGTTATTTGTAAGGCCTTTTTCATCAGTCAAGTCAAGCCATGATATTTTCAAGAAGTAATTGCTCTGATGCTTCTTCCTTCCAGCTCATTGCACAGCATCTTTTGTTACCGAAATCTATTTCAGATTCAAAGTCGCTCTGTTCTTTCATCTTTGCTCTCTGTGATCTGTCAAACGAAGGTATGATTTCTCTACCCTATCTCTTCCGTGATAGTTTTTTCTCTACTTTGTATTTATGTAATTCTTTCTCAGAACACTATTACAATATGATCGACTTTCTTTTTCTACTTCAATTGGGTCCTCTCCCTAGTTTGAGCATGCTGAACCAGGTCAGCTATCCCAGATGACCAATCACGATATGGCACATCGACACAAAATCCATGCGATTTTGAGGTCGAATCAGATGTCAAAATGTATATCTTGGTTTAAGTCCAAATCCTAAATCCAATTCTACTCACATGCCAACATGTCTGCATCTTGGTTTGAGTTCTCCCTAAATAGAGCCATGGAACTTTATTTTAAGTAATTTTTAAAAAAAAAATTTAGCATAGTCTTTTATAGTTTTATATTTATTTCTACAAATATCATAGGTGAACATGCGAATGATTAGCACATATTATTATGCTAATTTTTTGTTCATACTCTACTAGAAAAAATGCCCGTGCATAATATTAAAATTTACAAAAAAAACTTTATGATCAATTTCTTTAAAATTAAATGCAGAAGGCTAGTCTGAGAGATAACGGGAAAAAAAAGAAGTGCATAAGAATTCAATACCTAATACCAAATATAGTAATAAAAAAATACAACCCCATGAAAATTGAAGACTAATGACCAAGAAAACTAAAAAATAAAATCAAAATAAATAAATAAATTATATAAACTATTAATAAAATCCAATAAAATTTGAAAGAGACAGAGAAATAAAACATAAAAATGAAAATCTATAATCGATTCAATAACATAAGGAATTTAAAAGAATCAACATCCATGAGAAGAAAAACTCAAAATTGGAGCATAGAAGGACAAAGAAAAAAAGAACCCACAAATTCATGAAAAACCATCATAAAAAAAAAAAAACCTAAAAACCATCACAAGTGAGAAATAATGATAAAAGAAATACAAAATAAAATAAAACAAATTTTATTAAAAAGGATATATATATATATATATAGATTAATAGACAATACAATGGTAAAAGAAATTTAGAAGAACCAAACCAACCTATAATAATCTAATACTCAAAAATGGAAATTTGAAGCCACAAAAGAAATAAGAAAAATCAATAAAAAGATTTCACAAAGAAAACTAAAAGAACCCAATGGAAGTAAAATAAATAATTAACTCATAATGATAAGCAATAAAAAAAAATACAACATAAAAATGACAATTCATAGAAAACCTCATGATAAAAAGTGATTTAAAAGGAAAAAAAATCAAAACCTAATACCCAAAAATTGAAACAAAAAAGGGGAAAAAAACCCTCACAATCTATAAAAAGCTAATGCCAGAAAACTAAAAAAATCCACTGTAAAGTAATAAAAATATATAAAGATAATCTAATAGTGAAAAACACCCACTACCTAACAACCAAAAATTAAAGTAAGAAAAGTGAATTAAAAAAAATTAAAAACCCATGAAAAACCATCACCAAAAGAATTAAACAGACCCAACGAAACTAAAAATTATAATAATTAAATAAACCCATAATAAAGTGTAAAATACCCATTTAGAAATCAAGAAATATAAAATAAAAGAAAAAAAATTATAAAACATCCCATTGTATAAGCAACTTAAAAGAAAGAAATAGGGCTGCACATGGGCGGTTTGGATCGGTTTAACACTAAAACCAACAACCAAATCGAACCTGTCAGTTTTTTAATTAACCGATCCGATCCTACTAATAGAGAGAGCTTAAACCGAACTGAATGGTTCGGTCGGTTAAACCGTTGTTTTTTATTTTATTTTTTTGAAAATCAGGCATTGAAAATTTCAAAATAATGATACCCCGTCCTTTGCATTTATTCCAATGTTTAGTGCAAACATAAAAATCCAACATTCCAGACTGGACTAAACGCATATAAAAAATAATTCTACTCCAAAAAGAGAGTTTGGACTAAACGCAAGCGCACAAAAAAAGAAAAATAGAAAAAAAGAATAATCAGCTTGCAGTGAAACATTCATTCCACATGATACCATTTGGAATTACAATAAAAAAATAGTTCATGTCAAGAAAAGTCACACACAGACGGAATCTGTATCAGAACCCACTGTATTTTTCAGAAATGAAGGTTTCTTAACACATTGGTTAGGTGAGACCAAAACCAACCATCAAAAGGCTAGGCTCTATTGGCTTTTCTAGCATTCTCAAGAGTGCAGCTTTCTGATAAAAACTTCATTGAAATGAGGTAGGCATTATGATGGAAGGAAAACTCCATCTACAGTAATCCCTCTATCAAAAAACATTTGAGAGATTAGAGGAAATTTATTGAGGCAGTGTTGACGGTTGAGTTCATGTGAGAATAAAGTTGTGGAATGTAACTTTGAAAGTAGTAAAAAAGGAAATCCTAAGGCTAAAATAGTAAAAAAGCAACACTTAAGTTACTACATACGGTCGGTTTGGTTTAAGTGATTAATCGTGGGCTCAAACCGTTAACCAACCGATGTAAGCAATTTTTATGATTTTCAAACCGTTAACCAAACCAATATGCTATAAACCGATCCGAACCGCCCGGTTCAGTCGGTTCGGTTCGGTTTTACGGTAATACCGGATTTTTTGTGCAGCCTTAGAAAGAAACAAACCCATTAGGATTCAATACTACAAAAATATATATAAAAAAAACAACCCATAAATTTATTAAACCCCATCACCAGAAAAACTAAATGAACACATCAAAATTGGAAAAATAATAAAACAAACCCACAACAAAAGGCAACAAAATCAGATAAAAAAATAAACTTTTTTTTATTCTTTGCTTAGTGTTTGAGAGATTTAATTAGTTCTATTGCCTACTCTAAATGAAGAAAGAAGGACGGAAGGATGCAACAAAATCTATACATGCTTAGTATGTAGCTCATTCTCCCTCATTTTAAGACAACATTCATCAGTAATAAAATTGAAAAATAAAAATCTAGATTTATAACAAATAGTTCAGCACGAACAAACTACAAAAAAGCCCTAATTATCGAAAAGGTAGTAAGAAAAAGAGGGAGAACAGGAATTTGATGGATGTGAAATGAAAAGAGTACCTCGTAATCTTATATGGAAAGAGGCATGAAACTAAAAGAGACTAAAAGTGTACATTTCATTGTCAGAAGTATGTTGGACTTCGGCTGCTCTGGATGCTTTTTCTTTGCTTTGAAAAGAAAAACTCATGATTTAGGTATTAATGCTCATCAGTAGTGGTGACATAGACCATTTAACTTTGAAGTAATAAAAAAAAGTATTTGGAGTAATGAATAATTGTAATTTTTTTCTTACAAGAAGAAAAAACTTATACCCTTGTGATGGCAACTTTATGTGATTCCAACATCTAGAATCTGAAAAAGTATATAAAGGAAAAAAAAAAAAAAAACATAACATACCACATGATTAGTAGACTATCATTTACAAAACAAACCAATTTAAGTACATGAGGGCCAGGACAACTCTTCTAATCCAAACATCAATACATAGGAAGACTTTCCAAATAAAATCCTCCAAGAAGTGAAAAAAAAAGAAGATGATATTGTACGTACCTCTTTTTAGAATCTTTAGAGACCCTATTCAACTGCTACAAACACTAGAACTATTTAAAAAAAATCCTTTTTCTGCATTTATCCCCAATAGAAAAACAATACAAATACAAACCATAAAAATATGACAAACATATAAAAAAAATTAAAATGATGATTCTTTTGTATAAATTATATTAAAATGAACTCAGAATTGCTCAAATAAAATATGATGAACTCAAAAGTAAATAAATTAAAAAAAGTTACCTCTCAAATTGAAATGTTTAATAATTACACAAATTGTCTCAATATGCTCACATTTTAAAACAGGTTGAACACTGATCTATACTAAGCATGCAAATGAGACATGACTCGGTACTAAAAAGAGACACAAAGAAATGAAAGAAATATTGAAGTTGCTCTAATAAAATATAATGAACTCAAAAGAAAAAAAAAATGAAAGTTCTCTTGTTGACATAGAGAAATGGAATTATATTGGAGAAAGTAGAAAATGATGATAATAAGAATGAGTTTAATTCTTAGATGGACCAATATTTTTGGATATTTTTTTACCATTATTTTCGTGTTCTTAAAAGAAAAAGTGTACACTAAAAATCAATGGATAAAAACGAAACCATATACTTCAGAACTGGGAGCGGATTAAATATAAATGACTAAGCATGCAAATGAGACATGACTCGGTACTAAAAAGAGACACAAAGAAATAAAAGAAATATTGAAGTTGCTCTAATCAAATATAATGAACTCAAAAGAAAAAAAAAATGAAAGTTCTCTTGTTGACATAGAGAAATGGAATTATATTGGAGAAAATAGAAAATAGTGATAATAAGAATGAGTTTAATTCTTAGATGGACCAGTATTATTGGAGATTTTTTTACCATTATTTCCGCATTCTTAAAAGAAAAAGTGTACACTCAAAATCAATGGATAAAAACGAAACCATATACTTCAGAACTGGGAGTGGTTTAAATAAAAAAGACTAAGGATTAATTAAACCAGACAACCCAGAACTCAACATTTCACATTCTAAAAAAGATTCATACAATCAGAACAAGCAAAAATACTTGAAATTTCTTAAATTAGTGGCACTTGGACATTGGGACCCATTAACACTTAAATGCTATTGCATTGATAGAAATATGATGATATTGGGAGTTTCTTAATGGACACAAGGCATGATGACGAGTCCAAATCACACAACAAAAAAAAAAAAAACTTTATTGAGAAAACTCTAATACTTTGTTTTTTATCAGATAATAAACTTGACAATGGAAATAACCCAGATTGAAATGAAAATTAGGGATATCCTATAAACAGCAAGGATGTTTGTCTTAATGATTGTGATTTTTAATAGATGAGGTGTATAGTGGCGTTCCACTCCTTTTACATCACGGTTTATAAAAGCTAACGACCCAAAAAAAAAAAAAAAAAAAAAAAAACACCACCCTTTCTCCCTAAGCATGGTAGCACATCATTTACATAGAAAGTTTCCCACCTCCTCTTTAATTCCACGTTGTTGTCACAAGTTTGCCTTTTTTCAATAATAATTTGCCATTTTCTTATGAATTATGAAACTTATTATTTTTATTGATCAATTCCATATATTATATATTCATTTGGGTTTAGTTTTATAGTAAAATGGTTATCATAGAAAATTAATGACTATATAGGAATTCGTATAATAGTTTGATCACCTATGCTTTAATTACAATGCATAACTATGAAAATAATAACAACAGTATTTGTGGTTCAATATTTTAAAAATATAGTTACTTTTATAAATACATCGTAGATAAAGTCCAACTCCCGGTCAATATTCCAAAGTGGGGCTAGGTCCCTTCCTCATCAACTAATTTTAACATTTTGTTGATAACTATTAGCAAAATATTGCTTTGTAGTGTAATGGCAGTGTTGCCCCTTTGAAATCCAAAAATGTCCTGAGTTCGAGTTGCAGCATATTATGATTAATTTTTATTGTGTCATTAAAAGTACGTGGGTCGGGTCTAATGCGGGCTAGACGGGTTAGCCCGACCCGAGACTGGGAAGGGTCAAATTAAATTAAATTGGATGAGTCAAAGTCAATTGGAGCAAATTTCAAATTGAAATCGCTTCATATATATATATATATATAAATTAGACCATATGAAATGATCAATTAAAACTCCATGCACATACATTTGTAACACTAACTTGCCATCCATCACGGATCAAGTGACTTAATAATTATAAGAACTTAAGCCCCTAATATTTCATCTGACTTGCCTAATCCAAGTGGACTTAGGTTTTAAAAGGCTTGAACTCGAAAAATAATTCCTAAGCCTTCTCACTTCTCGAGCTCACTAATTAAAATGAGGAAAATCTTCAAAAAGTTATAAAACTTTTGACCCATTTTCTAAAAAATACATGAAGATTTGGGTATTTCAAAAAGGTATAAAAGTTTCTACAATTCTTTCAATCAAGTCCTCTCTTTAAAAAAAAAATTAGAAAACGAGAAAAATACCCTCATTTCATTTTTAACAATCTTCCTTTAAGAGAAATAATTAAGTCCAACCTACATGACCCCATGGGGCCCACTTCAACTACCTTTATGCATGCATGATTTAAAAAGGAGATTCTGAATGACTAGAAAATTAGCTTCTTCATTGAATGGTTATGATCATCAAAGTTCAAATGGTCAGTTTTAGAAAGAAAAAACAAAAAGGAAAGGGTATTTTTGTTGTTTCTCGAAAAAATTAATTATGGAGAATGCTTGATTCAAAGAATTGTGAAGATTTTCTATACTTTTTTGAAATATTAAAATCTTCATATACTTTTTTAAAATAATCCAAAAGCCTTATACTTGACCGAAAAGCTAATGGGCCTGCTTTTAGAATCCAAAGGCTGAGATTTTCTTTCTTTGCCACTTGACCGACTCACCCTTTTTTTTTTCTAACTATTTATTATTTCTTTTCTTTTGAAATGGTGGGTCAATTTGTCATGATCAATGGACAGACCAATCCATTGGCCATTTAAACTAAGATGATTTTTAGGTTGAGTCCAAATCTTACTTAGTTTCAATCCTCCTCACATGTAAACATGTGCATGTTGTTTTGAGATCTTTGTCTTTATGGAGCCATGGAACTCTATTTTAAGTCAAATATTTTTTAACTTAGCATAATCTTTTGTCTTTATATTTATTTTAGCAAATATCACAGGTGGAGATGCCCATGATTAGCAATGGTTGTTGTGCCAATTTTCTGGCTACACTCATTGGGCCACAAATGATCAATTCAAATTCCATGGACATACATGATCTGTGTCACTAACTTGTCCCGATCAAATTACTTAAAAAATACACTTATAAGAATTGGAAGCCTTAATATTTGATGGGCTCTCCAAACCCACATGACATCACACTTGTTTAAAAAATGGGCCCACTCTCACTGTCAAAATTTCTTTCTTTTTCACTAGTAAGAGCATCTCCAAGAGGCACTTCAAATTTGGGTATGCCTTTTTCAAAATAAAAGCTTACGTGACAAAAAAAAGGCATATGTAAATTTGGCATCTTACTTGGACAACTCCAAGAGAGATGTCAAATTATTATTTTATTATTATTTTATTTAACCCTTACCATCACCATTATTTTATTTAAAAAGTAAGAAAATGAAGCTCACTTAATGGTATGCCAAATTTGACATACTATCTTATACTTCAAATCCATACAGGATATGAAAAGTAACTGTTGGAGTCTCTCTCATGTGCAAATTAGAACAAAAGGAGTTGCTCTAAGTAGGCTAATGGGCGAAGGTCCCAAAGCAGAGCTTTTATTTCTTGTGGGCCTAGCCCAATTGTATCGAATATGATCTGTTTTTGAGTCACAAGAAGACCTCGCTTTTGAGTTTATATTACGTAGTGTTTACTTCTCCGTACTTAATCTCCCTTGTTTCATTTTCATCTCTCAGCTATTGATTGCTATTCGAACAATGGATTCTGCAACATCGATGGTGGTGGAAGCAGCTTTAAGTGCCATTTTCCAGCATGTGTTGGATACATTGGCCCCTCCTTTCCTCAAAAGTCTAGGCCTTCCTTTCGGTGTTGAAAAGGAGGCGAAAAGGCTCAAATTAACCCACTCGAGAATTGAAGCCCTTCTCATTGATGCAGAAAAAAGACAAATCAGGGAGGAATCGGTCCGTCTGTGGATGAGTGATCTCAAGCACGTTGCCTACGACGCCGAGGACATCCTCGATGAACTCGAATGCAGGGCCCTTGGATCCAAAATAGAAGAAGCCCCAATTCAAACGAGAAAAAGGAAGCTAACTGATCAGTTTCGGGTAACCCACTTCTTCTCTCGATTTAGTTCCAAGTTTGAGTTTGGTTCTCGAATTAAGAAGATCAGAGAGAGTTTGGATGAGATTGAGAGAGAAAACGATCAATTCCACTTCTGTCACAAAGTGATATATGGGTCTCAAAGTGAAATGCTCAGAATGCGGCCTCCCACCAGCTCCATCGTAGATGAGTTGATTGTATTCGGAAGAGAAGCTGACAAAGCAAAGGTGGTCCGTTTGTTGACATCGGACGATTCTTCGGCCTCCGACTTAGGTATTCAAGTCGTTCCCATTTGCGGTATGGGAGGACTAGGGAAAACGACACTTGCTCAATTGATCCACAATGATGAACGGGTAAAGAAACATTTTGATGTAAGTGTCTGGGTTTATGTGTCGGAAGACTTTGATTTAATTAGGCTCACAAAAGCCATTGCAGAGTCTGTTCCTCGGAGCGATCCTCGTCTTACGAACTTGGACGCAATTCAAGTTAGTATTCAGAAGGCTCTGAAAGGGAAGAAGTTTTTTCTTGTGTTGGACGATGTTTGGAATGTGAATTGTAATCGTTGGGATGCCCTACGAGCTCCATTGATGGCTGCGGGAAGAGGAAGTAGAATTCTAGTGACCACGAGAAGCCACAGAGTTTCCTCAATGATGGGAACAGTTCCCAGTTACTCCTTGCAGTGTCTGTCGGACGATGATTGCTGGTCTATCTTCAAAAGACTAGCATTTGTAGAAGGGGATTCAGATGTACATCCGGACTTGGTGATGATAGGCAAGGAAATTGTAAACAAGTGCAAAGGGTTGCCTTTGGCAGTGAATACGCTTGGAGTTCTTTTACGCTCTAAAGTAAATGTTGTCGATTGGAAATCAATCTTACAAAGCGAAATATGGGATCTACCAGAAGAAGGAAATGACATTTTGCCCGCTCTAAGATTAAGTTATCATCACTTGCCAGCACATTTGAAGCGGTGTTTTCAATTTTGTTCCGTATTTCCTAAAGGTCCCGATATCATGTTTGCCGAGGAATTTGTTTGGTCGTGGATGGCACTAGGTTTTATTAAGTCTGAAGGAAGTAAGGACATGGAAGACATAGGCAGGGAATATCTCACCGATTTGGTTTCAAGGTCTTTACTTTATAGAGAAGGATCATTTTTCAAAATGCACAACCTCATTCATGATCTTGCACGGTCTTTTTCGGGAGCTGAGATTTTGGAAATCGAAGACCGGAAGTCTGATAAAAATGCTGAAAAGGTACGCCACTTATCATGCAAATTGTCCAAGTTTAGTGTGGAATCATTCAATTTCGAGTATCTCTATTGCTTTAAAAGCCTGCGCACACTTATATTGCGAGGAAATGCATCTAATCCTGTCCTTACCATCCCACCTGATTTGTTTGTAAATCTGAGGCATTTACGCCTTTTGATTTTTAGGGTAAATCTAACTGAATTGCCAGAATCAATCGGAAATTTGATACAGCTGCGGTATCTTGACTTGTCTTGTACTATGATTGAAAGGTTACCGAAATCAATAACCAGACTCTACAATCTACAAACCTTGGTTCTCGCACATTGTTCTAAGCTTGTAGAGGTACCCAGTAACCTTAGCAACCTAGTCAGCCTAAGAAATATAATTTTAGTAGGATGCTCTGCTTCTATCTCGTTTGCGGGATTAAATATGATTGGATACAGGGTCAACGAGCTGCGGAAATTGAAATGCCTAGGAGGATCACTTCGCATTTCAGAGCTTGAGAATCTGATCAGTGTGGAGGAGGCCAAAGAGGCTGATTTGAAAAATAAGCAGAAAATTAACCGCTTGAGGTTGGAATGGGAATCCCATGACGTGAATTCACGACAGGAAGGAATTGAGGAGGAGGTACTCAATGCCCTCCAGCCTCATACCACCCTCGAACGCCTAGAGATTTATGGCTACTGTGGTGTCAGATTTCCAACATGGTTGGGGGATTCAAGCTTCTCCAAACTAGAATTTATCTGTTTGTCCGGATGCAAATGTCGTATCCTCCCGCCTTTTGGTCAGCTTCCTTCTCTCGAATATTTATTTCTTGGAGATCTTTATGGATTGGAGAAAGTGGGGCATGAAGTCTATGGCGATGGCATGGTGAAGGGTTTCCCATCATTGAAGAAGCTAGACATTTGGTGTATGCCGGATCTGGAGGAATGGACTGCCCTAGAAGGTGATGTGATCCAGGTTATTTTCCGGAATTGCTCCAAGTTGAGGGTGCTTCCTGATCTCTTTCCTCTCTCACTGTTTACACTGGTTATTGATGATTGTCCTTTGGTAACGGAAAAGTGTAAAGAAGGAGGCGAGTATTGGAGGAAGATATCACACATCCCTAACGTACATATCCATTGATGGTTATTTGGTTCCAAAGTACACAGAAGAAGTGATGCGTTAAACTCCAGAGTCTCGTGGTCTCTTGCTGCTGCTCCCTCCTCAAGTCTCTTGGTTGAGTTGGGTCATTTGAGTTTGGGCATCATCTGCATGCACAGACAGTTAGGCTTTAGGTGGTGCTGCAGAAAAAAAAACTCTTGTCCCCTTCTCAATTTGTCGGATTTGGAGATTTTCCCTTTGTCTCGATCACGCCCACACCCTTCGATGTGCCTGGAAACTGACAGCAACGGCGACTGCTCGAGCCTAATTAAGCAGCAAAACATTGTTGCTCTCTGTCTTTCTTTTTTTTTCTCATCAGCTCTGCAACAAATACCACTAGCTCTCCTTCTTCTCCGTCGGCGACACTCTCCCCAATTCCTTCAGTCTTCAGATGTGAGTACCAACATTGGATCACTTGCAGGGAATTGAACGTAGTAGCAGTGGTTGCCATCAGCATCATTCAAGCTCTGTTATAGTTTTGATTATAATTAGATGAAGTGAATTATTAAATATGTCCTTTGTCATTTGTGAAAGAAGCAGCAGTCTTGTGGTGAAAGTCATATTCATATTGTATAAAACAATTCAAAAAAAGGGAAAAGTGTATATGAAATATAACATCTGTGTAGATATTCAAAAAATGCATTTGATTTTCTATGATGAAATCAAAAGATGCATTTGTAGAATGGCTACTCAAATTAGGATTAGAGACAAGGGAACTAGTACATTTTATTTTATATGATGAAATCAAAGGATGCACAAGTTTAATTTTTGGATGGATAAGGTTCATAATATCAAATAAATGTGACTTATTTTCTCATTCAGGTGCTAGACCCGAAACTGTTTGAAAGACAATTACCCATTTAGGTGGGCCAAGATACACGGGGAGATAATAAAAAGCCCAATAAGCTACATATATAATCATCTGAGAGATTCATTCCAAGTGCTTTGATTTTGGCTCCAATTTTAATTATGGTCATTGTGACTTGCATGCTCTTTTTAAGCTTTGCAAGGGAATGGCAGCCCCAAACTTGTTATTTCTTTCATATTACTTTTGAAGTACAAGTGGTTTATATGGTGGATTTAGCTACAAAGGTAAGGTATTTACTTTTGTTTCCTCCTTACTGTGAAACTTCAGTTCCTAGAGGTTTTGGGCTGTGGAGTTTACAATGAATTGGAAACCGTTTCTTAGGCTATATCAATCCTAATGACTGTCTTACCAGATTAGAGATCATGGATCGGCCAATCAAACCCTCATCCTAGCCATGCAAGCCTGTGAATTTTCACGGGGACCGTGTCGTGCCCAAGTTGGTTGTGTTGTGTCCTAAATGGGCAGTTCAGGAGGGGCTGACACTAGGCATGTCAAATGGGGCGGGCCACGGGCTGGGCTGGGCCGTGCCAGCCGTGCTCGGCGTGCTTCGTTAATTTTCTTTTTCCAATTAATTTTCTTATTTTCGATATTAAATTTAAAATTTAAAATGAAAACACAAACACTAATGTTAAATAAGATGGTTATCAATATTAGATGGCCCCATTTTTGTTGTTGATTTCGAAGCTTTTCTTGCATTTGGTCGGTCCATTAGATCCTGTAGTATTGTTAGATTTCTGAAATTTTGTTCATGAAGTACCTGAATCAAGATATGATCGGAGTTCTATATACTTGGAGTTAGAGGTGGACTCAGCATTGGTAAGAAGTATAAGAGTTGGACCTAACTCTGGTGGACTCAACATCTACTTAGCACATCCCATGTAGAAATGTCTCTTCCCAAGGCTCTTGGAGAAATCGTTCTTCACAAAAATAAAGTTTTGGGAAGTAGGAACAAAGAAGGATGTTGTTTTTCACAAAAAGATGGTGGTTTTTTTTTTCTTTTTCTTTTCTGGATTGGTTTTTGAATCTTACAAATGACCACTCATACTTCTAACAATTGTCAATTACTCCCTTGTGCAAATACGATATTTTCACGGCAAAGGGCCTCTTTTTGTTTTTTGGCTAGAAATTAGGAATGCATGGTCAAATTAACTCAAGACTATTAAAGATGTGAGGGTGAAGGATATGTGATAGAGGGTGAAGGATAGAATATAGACATTTAGACCTTGACAGCTGGATATCCATTTGACATCTTCCATCGATTCAGTTCCATTAAAAAAGAGGTTTTTTATAATTATTTTGAATATTTATTATTGATTGTTCATTTTTAAATACTTATAAAAATAAAAAGTCTTAGAATTCCTTGGAATTCAATTATATGAAACAAACATGCCCCCTACATGAATAGTTACATTTGTAGATAGTCTATCGAACTATTTCCTCCCCTACATGTGAATTGACGCTACGATCAACTCGAGACTCATCTTACCATTACTCAAAGTTGGATTGCATCTTAAGAAATATTTAATTAAAAGATGATTAGATTTTAAGGATGTTTAATCAAGTATTAGGATAATCTAAACAAGCTAATCATTTGCCTAATCGTTATTTACAACAAGACCTTTCCATCTCCTCTATCCTTCCGTGGCATGCATGAACTTGACTGGGTATAAAGAATATATAGTCCATTTGCAGGAACAAATTTTCCATCACTCTCCTACATGAAAATCTCAATCATCCACATGATCATTTGTTAATAGATGTGTTAATGAGAAAGGATGGGCCAGGTTGAAGGTTGTGTAAGCCCAACCATCTAGTATTGGGCCTAATATTCAGGCTTTAAACATTTAAAGGCCCATAGCCCACTTACTTGTCAGGCTAGAAAATAGGGCCCAAGGTGGGTCAGGCGAGCCATGCCTGGTCAGGCCCATATCCCGTTTTGCATCTTAAGCTGCACATAAATGAAGTCGACATAAAATTCAAGCACTGTCTTATGATGGTGGGGATAGCCTATATAACATATGATAGACTTGGATAATCAGTCATTACCATTGACCATGCAATTTGAAACGATAAAAAAAGGTCGCCTTCCAAGTGGGAGAGAGGGAAGAGAGAGGTTAGCAACCACAGGTAGAGACACAAATGTAATCTCGTGCCCAACTTAGATTTTTTTCTACATCCTCAAATCTGCTGTAGCATTTCATCAATCCAGACCATTATCAAATAGACTCCACTCTAGATAGATAGGGTCCTACCCAAAAGTCTCAGTTGTTAGACAAATTGGTCCCACAGTCTCAATTATTTTGGCCAAAGATACTTGCCAATTAGATGAAAAAGATATTGGCCCCGCGAACTAGAGAGTATCCTTGTACATTAAATTGAAAAATCAAGTGCCAATTCGATCAGAAGAGTCGTTACCATCAGAAGTCTAGCCCCAAACCAGGACAGTAAGGGCAGAAAGGACTCAAAATACAAATTCACTTTCCAGATTAGCCTTTTTTGTTTTCAAGTACACAGTGGAATGCTAACATCTGGGGAAAAGTTCATGAAACATGACTGTAAGTGCCTAAAAATTACGGACTTAGATAATGGAGGATCAAGCTCCTGATTTGTGGTTTTAAAGGGAATAAAGGGAAAGGATCGAGTCTTCAGTCACCTGAAAGGAAGAAGACAACGGTCAGAGACCCTGGCTATGGGTAGCCGAAGGCCCTCCGACGATCAAGTCAGTGTATGCACTGGAAGAGAATGGAGAAAGCGAGCTTATGGAGGGGAGGATCATGCGTACCTTGTAAGGCTTTCCTTCATGTAATATATAGACGTGAGGGTCATCATGGTACTGTCCACATGAAGGGATGGGAGTCCCATCAGCGTGTATTCGTACCTCTTGAGTGGGGGTAGGTGAAAAAAGGGGGTGTCCCATCGGATCATCATCCCATACCTATGGCCCTGAGATAAGGCGTGCTTCTTATCTGGGTTTGGCACCCACTCTGTCTGTCAGCTTGCCGTCCGTCGTGGCAGTGCATTTATGGCCGCATTTATGACTGAGTGACAGGAGCCGAGGTCGGGCAGAGGCTGAGACCGAGATCGGAGCCTGTGACGTGGCCGCTGAGACTCGATTCATGGTTCCCCCGAGATGGCGCTACGGCCGACCTCACGTGGTTTCCGAGACCAAGGTTAAACCGAGACTGGGGATGGGCCCCCGTTCGAATTAGCGAGCATAAAACGACCCCACACAATTGCCCCCTATCTCTTGACCTCTTGGGGCTCGCCCGAGGTCGGGAGATAAGATTCGGAAGTGATGGGGCTGTCTTTTTGTATCCTGCTTTTATGGGATCCTCATCATGGTGCCCTTTCGCCTGCCCTAGGCAACGAATAGGGTGTCATAATTGCCTTGCTATGGTAGGCACGTGGGACGTCGTTTCGTATGACCGAGGTGATAAATATCGTACCAGAGGCGTGTGAGAGATGAACCGTCGCTGCCACGTGGAGCTGTTCGAATGGCTGCTCACCGGGATCGAAGTAATGCGCTGGCAAGGTAATCAAGAAGGTGCGTCGCTTTATAAAACGAAAACGCCCCTTGCTCCTTCCTTTTTTACCCTAATCGTTTGTCTGAGAAGGAGACCTTGCTGAAGAGCTGGAGAACGTATTGCTGAATACCTCGCTGCAACTTTGCCCAAGCCAGAGGACCACCGAACCTGGAGATCTCCTCCCCTGCTTCCTACATCCCATCTTCTTGTCTTCCGCAGTCCCTCTTGCCCTTTCTGTGAGTTCCTCTCTGTCTCTGCTACTCCTTCGCACCCCTCCTTTCCTTTGTTTTCAGAGGGTTTTGGCCTTTTAGGGTTTTTCCAGTTTTTCGCCTCTTTTTTCTTGCTTTTTAACCTTCTAGGAAAGATGGGGGTTTATAGCCATTGGCTAGAGGGTCCTGCGGCTCTGGAGGCTTTCCGGTCGTCGTTTAAGATTCCGGCCGACGTCTTGGTTAAACCTGACGATGTCGGGGACCTCCCATATGGCCTTTCCCGGTACAAGAACTGGATGCCTTTCCCCTTGGTGTCAGTGTGCGAAGGCGGGGTCAGATTTCCCATTCATCCGCTCCTCCGCTCTTGCCTCCATGCATGGCACATCTGTCCCTCCCAGTTAATGCCAAACGGCTTCAAGATTATAATGGGTGTGGCGGAGCTGAACTGGATTCTCGACATCGGTCTCGGGGTGCATGACATAGAGGATGTCTACGACATCTGCAGGGTTGCAGGGGGCGAAGACTTTTACTACCTCCGGGTGAAAGCCAGACGCCATCCCTTGGTGAACGCCCTGGAGGATTCCAGCAAATACGCTGGGGATGAACGCATTTTGGTCTCGGGGAACTGGGAGTTCAAGGGGACCGAGACCGAGGAGGATCGGAGAATCCAGGTTCCGCGGAAGCCTGGGACCCCCCCCAGTAAATGCCCATCCCTCTAGGTTTTGTTTGTACCGCCCTTGCTTGTCCTTATGCCGAGCTGACGTCCTTACCTTTTTCTTGTGCAGGCATTCAGAAGAGAAGGAGAGAGGCCAGTTTTGATAAGTGGAAACGGAACGACGCGTGGTTAGAGAGGATCGATTGTTACTACGGCCACCACGACCGAGCTGCCTTCTCCTTGTTAGGGTACAAGCCTCGGTACCAGTCTTACACCAGGAAGACTGCAGAGATCCCCCTCGCGCCAATAGGGGAAGTCGGGCCTGAGCCCGCCGAGACCAGCAGTCGAGCTACGGATCCTCAGGACCCGATAGTCATTGGCGACAGTCCTCCCCGAGACCAGGGAGAAAGAATGGACAGGCCGCGCCCCGTTTTGAAGGACCTGGGGTCAATGATTTTTGCCGGCCAAGCCCCGGCAGCCTTCAAGCACGCCCCTAGTGGGTCGGGTGCCGCTCAGGGGTCCGCCCCTGCCGCCTCTTCCAATTCGTTGGGAGCAGCTGGCGCTCCCTCGGCCAAATCTTCGAAGGAGAAGTCGGGGGAGCCCTCCGGGGTCATTCGGCCGCCGAAGGAGCCTCGCCCGCTCCGGGATAGCAGGCCGCGGGTTGTGGAACCCGGGAAGGAGACTCCGCCTCCCCCGCCGCAGAAGGAAGCCCGGCCTCGGTCCGCGGCGGCCGGAAAGGAGGGCGAGAGGCCCCCTCCCGAGAAGAGACCTCGCCTGGAGGGCGCGGAGGGGAGGCCCCAAGGCGCGAAGGCGCAGGTAGAACCTTCCGTGCCGGCACCCTGGAGGCCCAACTTTGACCTCAACCCGAACGAGCCCATGACCATGGGAGAGCGGCTGGGGGCCAGCTGGGAGTCGGTCGTGGCCCTCGCCCGGGGATGCGCCCTCCCCCAGGACATGGAAAGGCACAGGAAAGCCGGGACTCCGGCTTTAATCCATCAGACGTTGAAGGCGTCCCTTGAGGTAGCTTTTTTCTCCTATTTCTAAAATTCTTGCTTCTTGGTTATCCGATTCAACCTTCTCACCGTTTCTATCCTTTTAGCAGAACGCGCAGAGGCTCCAAGTACTAATGGAGAGGCATGCAGAAAGGGCCGCCCACATCGCCGGGCTAGAGAAGGAGAAGAAGAAGCTAGGGAGTGCGCTGGAGGCCAGCGCGGCCGAACTCAAGAAGGCGGAGGAGAAAATCGCCCAACACGCAACGGATCAGCAAGCGGCGAAGGCTGAAATCATCAAGTTGCGGGGCGAAAATAAGAATCTGAGGGGTGCCGCAGAAGACAAGGCGAGGAAGGCGTCCCGACTGGAGGTTCAGCTTGCCGAGATGGAGGCTGAGCTCGTCAAGAAAGAGGCCGAGGTGGCCGAGAAGCAAGGTGAACTGGTTAAGAAAGAGGTTGAGCTCGAGGCCTCTAGGAAAGAGAGGGCCGATGCCGAGTCCATCCTGCGAGATCAGGCTGCAAATGCTTACCAGGACGGGGTGGATTGGGCGTCGGAGGAGTACGTGGCTCAGATCACAGATCTGAGCCCATCGCTGTTTGAGATGGGGTGCAAGGCGGCCCTTCGTAAGTATGGGGTCTCTGAGGACCATCCCATTTTCTCGGATCTTCCTCAGTTCCGACCTGCAGCAGTGGGCTCAGAGCCAGAGCCTGGCTCCAACCCTTCTGGGGCTCCGGTCGATGTCTCTGCCGCCCCTCCTCCGCCTCCGTCCCCTGTCGAAGTCCAAGGCGCTCCTCCTCCTCCTTCGACTCCTGCCGAAGTTGAGGCGGCCCAGGCTCCTCCTGGAGCTCCTCCATCTGCTCGTGATGCCCCCATTTCTTCTGCACTTCCAGAGCCGGAGACTATTAAGGCGGTGCCCAAGGAGTAGGCTCTTTAGGAATTTTCTCTTCTTTTTTCTTTTTTGATGTAATTTTTCTTTCCTTTTTTCAAGCGCATAGGAACCCTGTAATCATACTTTTTTGATCAATGAAGATCTTTTTCCACCTTGTTGCCTTCCTTCTTTGCTCTTTCTAGGCAATGGTATGTGGATGCTTCGATGCGAAAATTCACAAGTCCTGGAGGTCGGTAAAGCGTCCGAATTCCCACCCCATCATTGGGCTGCCCCCAGACCAATGGCTAGGTCTTAAAGATGTTCTTCTCGGGAGGAGTGGCTTTTTAGGAAAGATTTTGTGATTAGCTTGGGTTCATACCCCGAGATGTGGTCTTCTCGCTGAAGGGCTGGGGCTGTATCTTTATTTTTGGCGAGCATCCTTTGGTGACTCGAGAGGTGTGGGCCAAGCTGGGGTGTAGGTCGAACTCCGCGCCTTGCGGAGTCGGTCCTACGACCGAACTCAAAGAGGATGGCACGAGGGCCGAATCCTTGCGGAGTTGGTCCTACGACCGAACTCAAAGAGGATGGCACGAGGGCCGGATCTTTGCGGAGTTGGTCCTACGACCGAACTCAAAGAGGATGGCGCGAGGGCCGGATCCTTGCGGAGTTGGTCCTACGACCGAACTCAAAGAGGATGGCACGAGGGCCGGATCCTTGCGGAGTTGGTCCTACGACCGAACTCAAAGAGGGTGGCGCGAGGGCCGGATCCTTGCGGAGTTGGTCCTACGACCGAACTCAAAGAGGGTGGCGCGAGGGCCGGATCCTTGCGGAGTTGGTCCTACGACCGAACTCAAAGAGGATGGCACGAGGGCCGGATCCTTGCGGAGTTGGTCCTACGACCGAACTCAAAGAGGATGGCGCGAGGGCCGGATCCTTGCGGAGTTGGTTCTACGACCGAACTCAAAGAGGATGGCACGAGGGCCGGATCCTTGCGGAGTTGGTCCTACGACCGAACTCAAAGAGGATGGCGCGAGGGCCGGATCCTTGCGGAGTTGGTCCTACGACCGAACTCAAAGAGGATGGCACGAGGGCCGAATCCGGAGAGACGTAAGGCAGTTCTTTGTCAAAAGGTTCTTCTTTATTGATCAATCATTTTGAATACAACTAGAAGTAATATTTTTTTAGATGGGCAGCATTCCATGGTCGTGGCAACTCCTTGCCATCCATCCCTTCAAGCCTGTAGGCCGACCTTCCTGAGACGGAGACCACCTTATAAGGGCCGAGCCAGTTCGGCGCAAGTTTGCCTTCATTAGGATTCTTATCTGCTGGGAGTGCTTTTTTTAAGACCAGCTCTCCAACCGAGAACCTTCTTTCTTTTACCCTCTGATTGTATCCTCGGGACAGCTGCCGCTGGTAGGCGGCCAGGCGCACGGATGCTGCTTCCCTTCGTTCCTCGGCCAGGTCGAGCTCTCTGGCGAGGTTTGTTTCGTTCTGCCCTTGATCGAAGAGATTTGTTCTTAAGGTCGGGAGGCCGACCTCAAGAGGGATTACAGCTTCCATCCCGTAGGCTAATGAAAAAGGGGTTGCCGAGGTGGATCGTCTCGGGGTGGTTCTGTATGCCCAGAGGACACTCGGCAATTCTTCCGTCCATCTGCCTTTAGCTCTATCAAGCCTTTTCTTCAGCCCCTCCAGAACCACTTTGTTCGAGATCTCTGCTTGCCCATTGCTCTGCGGATAGGCCGGAGTTGCATAGAGGTTTCTGATGCCGAGTTCCTGACAGAAGCTTTTGAAGAATTTTGAATCGAATTGGGTTCCGTCGTCCGAGACCAGAACTCTGGGGATCCCGAACCGTGTGACGATGTTTTTCCACACAAAATTCTTTGTGTCAAGCTCGGTAATGGAGGATAAGGATTCTGCCTCAATCCACTTTGTGAAGTAATCGGTGCCCACCATTAGCCATCTTTTGTTTCCCGGAGTTCGGTGGAGAGGTCCGACGATGTCCAGCCCCCACTGAGCAAAGGGCCATGGACTGGAGAGAGGGCTCAGGTCCCGAGCTGGCTGGTGAAGGGAATGGGAGAACTTCTGGCATTTTTCGCATTTCCTTGCGTAGATCTGTGCATCTTTCTGCATGTAGGGCCACCAATAGCCCTGGCTAATAGCTCTGTATGCTAGGGACCTTCCTCCGATGTGACTCCCGCAGATTCCTTCGTGGATTTCAAATAGAAAATCTTCTACCTTGCTCGGATGAACGCATTGGAGATATGGTCCGGAGTAGGATTTTCTGTATAGTTTTTCATCTGGAGATAGCCAGAAGTGAGCTGCCTTCATTCTGACCTTATAGGCTTCGCTCTTATCTTCGGGGAGCTTGTCCTCTCTGAGAAACGTCATGATTGGGTCCATCTAGCTTGGACCGAGGTCAGTGCACAGAACTGGCCGAACTGGGAGGAGCTCTATGCTGGGTTTCTCCAATGTCCCTACATCAACTGTCCTCCTTTTCCCAGCTTCTACGGCCGAGGCCAAGCTTGCCAGGGCGTCTGCATGGCGATTGGACTCCCTACCGACTTGCCTTACTTCAACTTTTTCAAACTGGGAGAGGAGCTGCCTGGTGTGGGATAGATAGGCCACCATTCTTTCGTCTCTGGCTTGGTAGTCTCCGCTCAGCTGGCTCGTCACCAACTGGGAGTCACTGAAGACCGCCACCCGCCGTGCCCCCAGTACTCTCGCGCTGCCGAGACCGGCGATCAGTGCTTCATACTCTGCTTCATTGTTTGATGCTTTGAAGTCGAGGGTTAGTGCCTGTTCTATGACTAGTCCTTCTGGAGATTGAAGGACGATGCCGGCGCCTGCTCTCTTGGATGTCGACGATCCGTCAACGAAGACCTTCCAGGCAGACTCAAGGAATTTTTTCCAGGACTGGTCTTCTTCAGTTTCGGTGTTACCTTCATTTCGGCCCTTGGAATGGTCTTCTTCAGTCTCGGTGGAGTCCCCCAGTTCGGTATCGAGCGAGGTCGGTACCGAACTAGGTGAGGTGAATTCGACGACGAAGTCCGCCAGGACCTGCGCCTTAATTGCTGTTCTGGGTTGATAATGGATGTCGAACTGTCCCAGCTCCACAGCCCACTTGGAAATTCGACCAGAGAAGTCTGCCCTTCTGAAAAGCGACTTAAGTGGGTACTCGGTGACAACCATTACTGTGTGTGTCTGGAAGTAGTGGGAGAGCTTGCGGGAGGCACTGACTAGTGCCAGTGCTAGCTTTTCAAGCGGCAGATACCTGGCTTCGGCATCGAGTAGGGTTTTGCTGGTGTAATAGATGGGGTACTGTTGCTTGTCTCTTTCTCGAACCAGCACCGAGCTCACCGCATGGTCCGAGACTGCAAGGTAAAGATAGAGAAAATCGTCTTGCGACGGAGTGGACAATAGGGGTGGTGAGGAGAGGTACCTTTTAAGCGTCTCTAGTGCCAAGTCGCATTCTGGAGTCCATTGGAACTTAGAACTTTTCTTCAGGAGCTGAAAGAACGGACGACACTTGTCCGAGGCCCGGCTGATGAAGCGATTGAGTGCAGCAGCCATCCCTGTAAGTCTCTGGACCTGCTTGGCCGAGGTCGGGCTCTGGATAGATTGTATGGCTGCGATTTGCTCCGGATCGGCCTCGATCCCTCTCCGAGTCACCAAGGTCCCCAGGAATTTGCCGGAGCCGACACCAAATGCACACTTCGAGGCGTTCAGTTTGAGCTGGAACTCTCGGAGGATGGCAAATGTTTGGCGTAGGTCCGTTAGGTGGTTCTGCGACTCCTTGGACTTGACTACCATGTCGTCAATATAGACCTCAATCGTCTTTCCGAGTTGGTCCCGAAACATCCTCGTGACCAGCCTCTGATATGTCGCTCCGGCGTTTTTCAGCCCGAAGGGCATCACTTTGTAACAATAGATGCCTCGAGGTGTGATAAACGCAGTTTTTTCCTCATCAGGTCTGTGCAGAGGGATCTGATGGTAGCCTCGGTAGGCGTCTAAGAAGCTCATCCTGCCATGCCCCGAGGTGGCGTCGATCATCTGGTCGATCTTTGGGAGGGGGAAGCTGTCCTTGGGGCAGGCTTTGTTGAGGTCGGTGAAGTCCACACAGACCCTCCATTTGCCGCTCTTCTTCTTTACTACCACCGTGTTTGCTAGCCACCTGGGGTAATGTACTTCGCGGATTGCCCCGGCCTCGAGGAGCTTATCCACCTCTTCCACTATTGCCTCTGTCTGAGGGATCCCCGTTCTACGAGCCTTCTGCACGACGGGCTTGTGTCCGGGATCCACATTCAGCTTGTGACATATGACCTTGGGGTCAATTCCCGGCATCTCATACGGAGTCCATGCAAAGACATCTTTATGCAGAAGTAGGAAGTCTAGCAATTCGGCCCTCTCAGTGTCGGGGAGCTGGCTACCCAGCAGGAAGTATCGCTCCGGATCTTCAAGATTAAGCCTGACCTCGGTGAGGTCCTCTATGCTTTTCTGTCCGGCTGTTCGCCCAACATTCTCAATTTCGGCCTCGAGCTCGGCCATGTGCACTTGCTGCGGCTCAACTTCCCCGGGGGTTATGGCCACGAGGCATTCTCTGGCCATCTGCTGGTTCCCCCACACTGTCACAATCTCGACCACCCCACCAGGCTTCTCTAATGGAAACTTGAGTTTTTGATGGAGGGTGGAGGGTACTGCTTCCATGGCGTGCAGCCAACTTCGTCCCATTATCACATTGTAGGGGGATGGCGCGTCTACAACCATGAAGTCGGCCATCTTTGTTGCGCCTCCTACCCGGACTTCAAGTGAGATCCTCCCCTTGGGGTACACTGGTTCAGCGCTGAACCCTATCAAAGGGATGTGGGCCGCCTGTAGATCAGATTCGGGTAAGCCGAGCTGCTTGAAGCAGCTGTAGTAGATGACTTCGGAGGAGCTCCCTGGATCTATGAGGACGCGCTTGGTGGTGTAATTGTTGAGCCGCAAAGTGAGGATGAGGGCATCATTATGGGGGAGCTGGACTCCCTTTAGGTCTTCATCTGAGAACCAAATCCTGGGCCCTTCCTTCTTAGCCCTCTTCGGGGCGCTTTCTAGCTCTGCCGACATCACTTGCTTGCCATGGGCAGCCCTTCTGGCCTCTGACCGAGCTCGGGTACTCTGCTTACCCGGGGCGGGGGCCAGGTGGATGATGTGGATGATACCTGCCGGTTCGTCACTGTCCTGGTCATCGCTGGGTTGGTTGCGCTGCTGAGCTCGGTTGACTCTTTCTTCCCCCTTGATGTACTCCTGGAGGTGCCCATCCTTGACGAGCTTTTCGAGATGGGATTTTAGCGCAAAGCAGTCTTCAGTCATGTGCCCGTGCTGCTTGTGATAGGAGCAGTGTTTTTGCCTGTCTCGGGTGGATGGGTCGCCTGGCATCGGCCTCGGCCATTGGAAGTATGGTTCTGCCTTGATTTTGTTCAGGATTCTGTAAATGGGCTCCTTGAATACGACACTGATGGCTCTGTAAGGATCGCTGGCAAGCTTGGTGGGCTGAGACCTCGACCTCTTGCCGTTGTCTGAGGAGATTGAGAAAGAGCGGGCAGGCTTTCTCCTATCCGACCTCGGCCTGGAGGACGTCCCCTCCCTAGTGGAGGCTTGGTCCCTGGTGGAGGCTTGGTGCTTCTTTGGGAGTCCAAACCGTTCTGTGCCGTGGGCCTCGTCCTCCTCTTGCTCAACATATTGTTTCACCCTTGCCATTAATGCTTTCATCGTAGCCACGGGGTTCCGGACCAGGTCCCTACGGAGTTCGTTTCCTGGGAGTAAGCCTTCCCTAAAGCACATGATGGCGACTTCGTCGTTAGAGTCGGTAATCTGGCTGTATATCGTCCAGAACCTTCTGGCGAAGGCAGTGATGCTCTCACCGTCCTTCATTCGGATCGCCATGAGATTGCTACCCGTCTTTGGGATGACGCGGTGTGCTTGAAATTTTTCAAGGAAAGAACTTCGGAGCTGCCGCCAGCTCGAGACCGACCCGGGGGGGAGCGCGCAGAACCACCGGAGGGGGAGGTCTCCCAGACTGGATGAGAAGACTCTGCAGTTTAGGAGACCGACGTCCCCCCAGACCGACATCCGCTGAGTGAAATGTCGCAGATGCGCCTCTGGGTTCGAGGCTCCGTCATAAAGGATGAACCTTGGGACGCTAAATCTCTCAGGGAGAGAGAGATTTTTAATCTCCAGTGAAAAGGGGGACATGCCCTGATCGTCCTCTTCATATTCACCAGTCTGGTCTCGGGAGAGACCGATCTCGGCCAAACGGGCCTGGACCTCCTGCTTGATATAGTGGTCCAACTGCGCCTTGAGGTCCGTCTGGTCATCGAGTCTCGGGGATTCCGGCTCACGCCATGCTCCCCCGAGACCACTAGGCAGATGACTGCTGCTCGAGCCTTCCTCCTCGCAGTGAGACCTCCTTCTGTGGTTAAGGACATGCCTCAGATCTTGGTTACCCGGGTGGGTCCGCTTCCGCCGGGGAGGCGGACCACGAGACTTCCTCTCATTCATCTCGAGCCGCTCCTCTAGACGACGAATCACCTCGTCTTTATCTTGGAGAGCCTGGTCCTGGGCATCGAGCTCTTTAAGTAGGGGGTCGTCATTTCTCGTTTCACGGATATGATGAAGAGATTGGCCGTCGTCGCGAGAGTGACGGTGGGACTGATGGGACGTCGCCCTGATAGGGGTTTTGCCCCTTCGCCGAAGATCCGACGTGGGGGCGTTCTGCTCCGGACCCCTTTGTGACCGACCATCAGGATGGAGAGGGACCCCCCGACGGTCATCGTGGTGGGGGCGCGCAGTCGTGGGCCGAGACGAAGAGGCCGATTGGACTATGCCTTCCATGCACGCGGCTCCCGACTTTCCCCCAGACCTCCTCTGGCGCGGGGCCTCCGGTTCCTCCTGCCTGACGGGAGGAGCCGCCATCGGCCCCGGAGGGGGAAGAAGAGCGGAACGAAGGTCGGGGGTAAGTTCTGGAAGTGCGGACTGCGGCTGCAAGAATGGTGGAAATGAAGGTTGTTCTGGCAGTGGGAAGGACGACGTCTTCTGAGACTTCGACGGTCCTCCGCCACCGTTTCTGGTCTTTGGAGGCATGGCTTCTTCAGAAGCTTTGGCACAGATCCTATTCCCACAGACGGCGCCAACTGTAAGTGCCTAAAAATTACGGACTTAGATAATGGAGGATCAAGCTCCTGATTTGTGGTTTTAAAGGGAATAAAGGGAAAGGATCGAGTCTTCAGTCACCTGAAAGGAAGAAGACAACGGTCAGAGACCCTGGCTATGGGTAGCCGAAGGCCCTCCGACGATCAAGTCAGTGTATGCACTGGAAGAGAATGGAGAAAGCGAGCTTATGGAGGGGAGGATCATGCGTACCTTATAAGGCTTTCCTTCATGTAATATATAGACGTGAGGGTCATCATGGTACTGTCCACATGAAGGGATGAGAGTCCCATCAGCGTGTATTCGTACCTCTTGAGTGGGGGTAGGTGAAAAAAGGGGGTGTCCCATCGGATCATCATCCCATACCTATGGCCCTGAGATAAGGCGTGCTTCTTATCTGGGTTTGGCACCCACTCTGTCTGTCAGCTTGCCGTCCGTCGTGGCAGTGTATTTATGGCCGCATTTATGACTGAGTGACAGGAGCCGAGGTCGGGCAGAGGCTGAGACCGAGATCGGAGCCTGTGACGTGGCCGCTGAGACTCGATTCATGGTTCCCCCGAGATGGCGCTACGGCCGACCTCACGTGGTTTCCGAGACCAAGGTTAAACCGAGACTGGGGATGGGCCCCCGTTCGAATTAGCGAGCATAAAACGACCCCACACAATGACCAACTATAAAACACAAAAACAGATCAAATGCAATTACAGAATCCAGGTAATGTTAGCCTTTGCGGTACCATCATTTAAAGAAATTACACATACAACACTAAACATAAAAATTATCATGAACACAGTCACTAATCACTCCAAAAGAGACTACATTTTCTTATTCTGTGGCTTGCCCCCTTCTCCTTTTCCTTCCCCACTCCTTCACTCCATAGCCTCCCTCCTTTTATAAGAGTTCTGGAAGACAACTTCTCATGCAGCCCATGCACCACCTGACAAGTGCCATGTGAAGTTCTTCATCAAAGTCAAGCAAAGGGGCTGCAATCAATGCCATGTAGGAAGCCAGGAAGTCAACAATGGTGGCTGAGCTTTGGTGGATTGGAGCCATATTTCCAACAGACATAAATGCTGCATACTTTCAAAATTAAAAGATTCAGATCTGACATCTGAGCCAAATACTCAAATGTTTGAAAACATGCTAACCATAACAGAGAAAAAATCTTAAAATATTTGAGATCTTGCACAAACTTAGCCTCAACAGCAATATCCTCAGAAAATCTGGTTGAAGAACTAAAACCCAATAGTTTGACAAAAATGGGTAAGAAGATTCCCACCCATCCAAAGAGAACAACACCATTAAGCTCTAAGTCTCTAACCAGAATGTAGTCTCAAGCACTAAACATTGAACTATAACTAGAACATATAGAAACCCAAAAAAGAAAATGTAGATATGGTATTACGGGGCATTTAGGAAGTAAAAAAGACCTCCCAATCTATGAAAAGGTCTCCTATTTTTGCACCCACATTCTCTTTAGCAAAAATTTCAGTCTTCGCTGAAACTTTCCAGGTGAACCTACTCAATAAAAAAAAGGAAAGTGAACTTAAATGAAAAGGATTCAAAAACTCTACTCCAACAGTCATTCTCTTCTCTCTCCTTCCTACTATAGGGTATGTATTCCACCGTCAAATTGCCGGGAGAAAATTTCAATTTCACTGCCAAACCAAAAGAATAAAGGTAGACCCAATAAATAAAAACCCATCAAAGGGCATTTACAGAAGCTTCTGTTTTTTCATTTTGGAGGGCAAGTTTTACTGCATGCTCTATTCTTTGTTCCTTTCAGGAGCTCTTCTACAGTCCCAATAGAATGTAGTAAACTAGCGTTATGGGGAGAGCTATTAACATCCCAAAGATAACCCTGTGATCATATTACAAGAACATCAACCGTTGGAAAAAAAAACTCTAATTCTATGCATGCATGCTTACATATGACCCACAAGCATTTGTTTGGCTATATCCAACAAAGGCTTCAATTTTCATCCTGTAATCACATGGGCCAGCTCAATAATCTTTGAAACAGGCCATTCATATGGAGGTTACTAGCATTGAAGTTTGACAAAATACTTCTCCCACATTGAAAATTTCCATCTATGTCATTGTCCGGCGTCAACATATATAAGCCCAGTCTCTTGGCGATGTGGGACGTTACATTCGCCCACCGTCAGAGGAGAGCCACCCTCGGCTCTGATACCATATTATATGTCATGACCCGGTCCGCCCAGCACTCTGGCCTCAAGGTTTTGTTCTTGGAGCCCATTAAGCTCCAAAACACGTCTTACCATACTCACATGCGTGAATATATATAAGCTCAGTCTCTGGGCAGTCTCTTGGTGATGTGGGACATTACAATGTAAGTGATTGATCTTTTTTGTACATATAGTCTGTTGCTTAGCGCACAACCACCAAATGACAAGGATCTGATTGTGGACAGTTTTGGGGGCATGGCTGTCTGACCATATCAATGGTTTCAGTTAAAGAATTACATTGGCATTACTGGGTTGATTAATACTCAGTTTTGTTCAGTTGTGGGAGAATATGCAAGTGCTTTGTGTAAACAAGTATATACACAAAGCTGTTGGCAGATGCTAGTATGTCAGGATGCACATTGTACTCCTTGGCAAAGACGAAAGGAACAATTCCTTGAGGAAGAGCTGCCTGCAAAAATAACACCAAGTGATCAAAATCGCAGAACAGGTTACCGGGTTTTCATATACTAAAACCTCAGGGGCCTATATACAAATCCTACAAACTTTAGGGGGTATATACAAAAATCTCTAATATATATCTCATCTTTACAATTATCTTCTCCTAAAATCTTGTAATAATTTTCAATGAGGAAAATAATTGAGCCCATTCTATCCATTTAAACAATTACCAAATTCGGTAGTCTACCATAATCACACGGTTTTATGAACCCATTTAAACAAGAGTGTTTTTACAAAAAGGCCCCTATATTTTTACAAAACTTCAAAAGGCCTCTATATTATATGTTTCTACTTAGACATCTCTTGACTAACAGTCGAACTGTGCAAAGGCTAACTGTTTCCATCATCACTCATGAAATCTGAACTACTTGAAATCACCGATCTGCTTTGTATTAGCTCTGTCTAAGGGTTGTTGCGTTTGTCTAAGGGTAAATAGGTAAAAAGCAAAAAGAGAATACTTATAACAGTAGTTAGTTAGCCTTGGCACAGTTTGACTGTAAGGCAAGGGATGTCTTTGTAAAAACATATAATATAGGGTCTTGTTGAGGTTTTGTGAAAATATCAGGGCCTTTTTGTAAAAAAACTCTTTAAACAACCACCAAATTCGGTAGTCTACCATAAAAAAAGCAATATGGTTTAATCATCTTCTATGATTACAGCCAAATCCTGAGGCTCACAAGCCAATACATCCCTAGCTAGATCCCAACCTTCTCCTCCAATATGGAGATCCTGAACCAAAAGAAGAAGAGAAGAGAAATTTTTTCTGCTTTCAAATCTTAGTTCTATATCCAATGGGGGGCTTTCCTCCAATGGGACGGGTAAACGATTGAATCTCTCATATTTTGGCCTACATGTGTTCCCATCAAATTTATGCATATTCTTGTAACGATGATGACCAAAACAAAAAGAACAACAACTCAGTTGTTCAATGTATTCAATTGAAATAGCTGACACTTGATAAAACATATTGTCTCATGACACATGGGAAATTGTTCAACATGGCTATGACAGAGTCTACAACGACAAAATGTACTTCTTTAATATTAGATCGATTGCAAATCAAATAAGGCAGGATTTTAAGCTTAGGGTGTTAGAGATGATAAATTTCTTTTGGATAAAACAAGAAAGACAATATACAAATTTTGGCCTATCAGGTCAGACATGGGTCCAACTCTGATGTCCAGTTAATAATCACATTGTCTCATAGCAGACCATTCCAAGTACATTCTGCTGTCTATCTAAATCTGTCTGCTGAGCGTGAAAGAAAGTTCTTTATACCATGCTGCTGTTCCGAAAATAGGCATATATTGTTGTAGTTATGTAAAACTTTTGTAGTTATGTAAAACTTTGTCTATTCCTAGCATGTGCTTCATTAAGATGCCAACCTCTTATTTTCCCTGTTTTTAAATAAGATTTTGTTTTTCAGGTATTACAGGCATACTTTGCAGCAGATTCTGCCATGAGGTTGTGTTAACTGACCATAACAAAGAAGTACTGAAGGTAATGTTGTGGAAACAACTAATGGTTTTTCACTTTCATGCTCCAGGATTTGCATTATGAAGAAATATAGGTGTTTAAGCCTTGCAGAAATATAGTTTGCTTTGTTGGTTGGGGAGGGGCTCTTTTTTTTTTTTTTTTTTTTTTCTGTGTGTGTGTGGGCTTTTTTTTTTCTAAAATTTTGATGGTCAGATGGTTGAAGGAGAATATCACAGAGTACTGCTCTTGGGTTCTTTTAGGACCCATTGTTGTCTTTTTCTTCACTATCTATTTGTTGGAAACCAATAAAAGGCTGGCTTATTCCATTCTTGGGCTTCTTTTGGGTTATCTCCATTCCATGGCGTGTAGCCCACTAGGTTGATTGTCTGGATGCTAAATCATAGGCCCTGAATTTATTGAACAATGTAACACTAATGCATGGAGTGAGGTGTTAAAATAGCTCAAAGCATTAAGTGTAAGCCATTCAAGCATGCCTTTTCAGTAAATATATAAAATATGTGATCTATTAATACTGATAGAGAAAAGAATGTACTTAAAGTTGTTCGCAGCCTTTTAATGAGTTAACTAGGATTGACTTCAGTTAACTTTGGTTACAACAGTCTAAAATTTAAAAAAAAAAACCCTTAATTAGTAAAACTAGAAACTGCCCTGTTTTCTTGAAAGCAATATTTTCTAATGGGGTTACCACCCGGTATCTCAAGCGCACACTTCGTCTAGGATGTACACTTCAAAATGCCTCATACAGTGCAGCTTACTCTCAAATGCAAGTCACACTTTGCTTCGATCTGTTGTGATTTGTGAGGATCTAAGTACAATCTGCCAACAATAAAAAAAAAGAAAGAATTTAAAACACTTATACAATATACATGCATTTTGAATTGTGTGAACCTCATTTGGGGAGTGCTTCTATTGTGAGGATTAAGTACTGTCAGCTAACAGAAAATTGTCTTTTGAAAAAAAAAAAAAAAAGATAAAACCTGACCTCTCTAATTTTAAAGATAGTTGGAGACTTTTGTTTTCCTTGTCCAATTCATTTTAAGTCTTTCCAAAACTTGAGCTAATATTAGTAATCATAATTATGACATAAATTTCACTTTCAGAACCTTGATACTTTAAAGTATTTGAGCAATTTTGTGTGACAAAAACGTGCAGTGTTATCTGTAATTTCTACTCCTGTGCACGTAGCCCATGTTTACAAAATATGATATCCACTGATCAGATAGTCTTAATTCTTCAATTGAAGTATTTTTTAGGGAAAAGTGGATGATTTAAGTTCAGTTGAGTTTTCACAAGCCGTCAGTTTTGTTTCCTTGATGCCTTGACCTTAATTCTTTACGGTCTTACCCCTGACCTATAATATCATGAGTACCCACGATATGTGGGTCACATATGTACCCCTTCTTCTTCCTCCGACTTCTCACCTGCTTTCTTAGCAAACCCAAAATAAAGGGGTCTTCATATTTTCTGAGCAGAGAAGAACGCTCTGACTTCTCCCATGCTCTCCTCCATTAACATTGCACTTACTTCTTCATCCTTTCTTCTTCACTAGCATTGTTCAACAATGGACAAGGAAGAAACTAGCAGTTGGTCAGATCTTCCAGAGTCTTTTCTTGCACTGATTTTGAAGCGATTAACCCTGCCCTATTTTCTTTGTTTTGGCTCTGTTTGCCGCTCATGGCATATTGCCCAAACCCAATGTTACTATCCACCTGTGTCTCAACTCTCTTTCCTCATCGTTCACAGAGGCATCAACAACAAAATTGTATGGATTGATGAAAAACTCGGATCTTGCAGTTGTCAACACTTTTTTTCCACAACATATTAATGGGGTTTTTTATGGTTTGTGCACTGTGATGTCAAGCTTGGGAACTTCCTTCTCTGCTTGGAATATATCCAAGACTGTTAATTTTGAAAGCAGGGGACAAGTGGGTGGAAGAAAAAGAAGGGTGATGTATGTGACCCATGGTATCACCAATTAGGGGAAAGACCATAAAGAATTGCGGTCAAGGCACTGTGGTGACATTTTTATGTCTTGTCATTAGCCCATGAAAATCAAGTTTAAGAGGTACTAATCCATAAAATCCCTAATTTAAATGTCTATTCTTCTATAGAAATAGCAGCACAAATTAAAAGTAATGTCGAAAGTATAAAACATAATCTAAACAATCAAGGAATAATTTGTTTATATTTACCAGAAGAAACCATAATGACTTTAGATTAGCAGTTAAACTACACAAAAAAAAAAGAAAAAGAAAAAAAGGAAAGAGTCTAAACTAGTATTGGGAATCCAGTTACATCATGAAGAGTCATCCACTAATTCTACAGGGTCGTGAAGAAGAACCCAATGTGAGAATCTGCATGTCAACATGTGATATGTTGCTCATTTACAAGAATCTATGAAAAAAATGATAGTCAATTTCTGAAATACCAATGTAGTGTAACACATCAATATCCTACATATGTTTCGGATTTTCAAGAAACCTCTTCAGTTGTTTGCAGACTAGTTGTACTTCGGTTCCCACAAACACAAGTCATGGGAGGTCCGACAACTGCCATACATGTGTCCTTTCTTCATTTTAGGAATTGGTCTTTGGAGCAAGTTTCTCAAAAGGAGTGTACGTAAACTAATGTACTCCATGTAGGCCATACCTTAATTAGAAAGCAATACAGACTAGTGACTACTGTTGCAAGGAGATACTAATATGTGAACTTGATTGCTGATTAATGATCTGTTTGGATGAGCAAATTGCATTTTGAATATTATGGGTGATCATTATGCTTGCCTTTTTTGGTCAGCATCGGAGATGCTGGTGTGGTACTTTTTTTTTATGGAAAAAAAATATAACTGCCTCATTTGGATTGGTAAAGGAAGACAGCAGCATACCTAATATGGTTTCTGATTTCCACAGTACCAAACTCATAACAATTGATAATCATACATCCTGCAAAAATACTCAAGCTGATTGTAATCTTGTTTACATCATAATACCTTTGCTTTATTTCTTTGAAGCTTGAATTGGGTTTGAATCATGGATCAAAATATCAACAATATTGGCCGACTTTGCTTTCGTATTTCGGAGTAAATTGTTGTACATAATGGTATCGATTGTTTCCCCAATGTCACCACTATGTCAATTGGAGGTTACATTTCTTATAAAATTTTCTTGTAGGATTAGTTGCTGAGAAGCTAGAATGGGGAAATGATGACGACATGGGCCGAATTATACAAAGATACCCTAGCGGATTTGATCTTGTTCTCGGTGCTGACATCTATATCCTACAACTTCTTTTTTCCCCAGTTTTGTACTCTTCTTGTTCATTGGTTAATAACGCTATACTGCAATTTTATTTTATTTTATTTTTGTTTTGTTTTGTTTTTAACTGCCTTGACGATATGTAAGCTTTCAACAGTCTAGCATAGCATTCCTCCACTTTTTGATACTGTAGAACAGCTTCTCTGTCTTAGAGGAGGCAATTGCAAATTCATACTGGCCTATGTATGTCGAGCTAAGATGTAAGTATTGAATGTCATATGAAGGTTGAAGTATGATTGCAATCTGACTGACAAGTTTTAATGTCTTGCACTGAATTCCCCACCAACTACACAGCATGTGGGGTTTGGTAATAATGACTGTTGAGTTTCTTCGACCTACCATGTATGGGGCCATTTCTGAGCCATTGTTGTATCCTCTTATCCCTCAGTTTGTGGGTTGCTGGTTGTAAAGTTAGGATCTGGTCTTGGTTACTTTATGAAGCATCTATAGTATGCTGTATTGCTGTGGGCTCCATCACGTTGCCACTCTTAACATGGAACCATAGCCTCAATTCGCAAATGTGTGCAACCATCCAACACTGGGATGGTAGTTGTGCAGCACATCCCACATGCTAATGCCAAGTATTGGTGGCAATCATGAAATGGAGTTACAGGTGCATGATATTATGTTCTTAAACTCCTTAATAGGCTCTTTGGATGCCTTCAAATAGCAAGTGAACCACAGTATTTTGGCAGGACGTATGGTTTTCCTTTCTTTTGTGTTGTTTGAAATCTTGTGGGAGATGGTAACCTGATTACATTCGTTTCCTTTTTTTTTTTTGATAACAAGAAATTTTATTTCCACAAAAAGAACAACAAAGATTACAAGCAAAGAAGCCAATGAAATTTAGCCAAAACTCAAACAAAAAGAGAAAACGAAGAAAAGGAAAACACCAGACATCAAACAGAATAGAAGATCGTAAAACGCCCTCCTTAGCAAGAGCATCTGCCATGACATTTGCCTCCCTATGAACATGATGAAATGAGGCTCCAAGTTATTTAGCAATATCTCGCACTTCCTCCACCAAATCTGTCTATCTCCAAGGATAAGAGGCCTTTCAAGAACCACACTAAATAGCTGAAAAAGAATCACCTTTAATAATTGCATTGTAACCATGGTTTTAAAAATCGGCCGAGTCCGAGTCGACTTGGACTCGACACTTACCGAGTCGAGTGACTCGAGTCTACATGACTCAGACTCGGCTCAAGTAAAAAAAGAAAAAATGTTTTGTAAAAACAGTTTAAATGGAGTGAGGGAAAGGCTCTTTCGATGGCAAAAAAAGGTTGGGAAAGGGTTTCTGGTTTTGGGGGTGGAGAGAGAGAGAGAGAGAGAGTGCAGTGCTCTGTTACTGCTGTTGGTGCAGTGCTGCTGCTGTTGGCCTTCTGCTGCTTTTGCAGGTGCTGCTGCTCTGCTGCTGGGAGCCTGGGACTGTTGCAGTTCTGTTGATGCTGGTACTTTGCTACTGGTAGCCTGGTACGCTAGTCTTCTCTCTCCTCTTTTCTTTCTTTCGTTCGGTTTTTTTTTTTCCTTTTCTCTTGGTGATGTTGCTCTGCTGCTGGTGCGGCTCTTCTTCTTCTTCCTCCTCTTCTTCTTCTTTTCTTTTCTCTTGGTCAGTTCCATCTGGTCTTAGTAGCTTTCCTCCGTTCGAGCCGGAGTTTGCTGCTTCAAAAGAAGGCGCTAGCGCCTCTATTACTTGACGGCTAGGTTGGCTAGCTCGCAATGGCAACACTTGACTCTGCCCCGCTTGCAGCTTTATCCTGAGAAAACATTTCTCAAGATTAGTGTAGTTCAAATTCATCTTGCGAAGGGAGAAGCGACTCATTTAGCTTATCGTCAGGCTAACTTGGGTGTTAGGCTGCAGTCTTGTAGTCAGTGGATGGGAGGTCTTCCATTCCAGAAGAGATTGTAATTTCACTCTTTCCCCCACTTCTCATCTCTCTGTGGGACTTGTTCCCTCCTTTTCAGTTAGCTGGGGCTGGGCTGGGAGTAGGGTTCCAGTTTTATTTTTATTTTTCTTATTTTTTCAAGTTTCTTTGTTCTGAAGTGGATGGATTGCGACTCGGGCGAGTCCCACGAGTCGACTCGGACTTGGCCATGCCCGAGCCGGGTCCCGAGTCCTGTTTTTTAAACCATGATTGTAACCACCCTAGCTAAGCAACTCACAACAACCAATCAACAGAGCATAGACTTCAGCTGCATTAGCATTCAAAGAGTCCACAGGCCTAGAATAGTTTCTAATCATCTTGCCCTCACAGTCTCGAATTACTCCACCAATTCCGCCTTGTCGAATATCATGAAATTAACATCCATCAAAATTCAGCTTAAGGACACCAGTAGGGGACTCAACCAAAGAACCTTTCAGACTACTTTATCATGCCAACGTCCCTTCAGGAAAGGATCCCAAGATCTATTAAGATCATCAAGAGAGATGCCAGCAAACTCCTTACAGTTACTAACCCATTCAGACACCGTCCAAATAATAGAGTGAGAAATCTCCTTTACTGATTTACTTTGATTGCAGAAGACTCTGTTATTCCTTTCCCTCCAAAGCTTCCAACAAGTAGCATAAAGAACTGCCTTCCATAAAAGCTTTCCATGAACAAACTTGGTTACCTAAACGCCATTGAAGACAAAGATCTTCAACCGTCTTTGGCATTACCCAATTCACATCAAACAAATTAATAAGAACAATCCAAACTCTGTAAGCAAAAGGACAATGGATCATCAAATGATGCACCGATTCTTTGTCTCTCAAACATAAAGGACAACCATTAATTATACCATGATTCCTTTTTCATAGATTATCAATAGTTAGAATTTTTTGCTGCTTACCGACCCAACAGAAAGCCAAAACTCTAGGTGGGACATAGGAAACCCAAAAGCTGTGCCAACCTTCCATTCTAACATCTGATGCAGACAAAACATTGTAAAAAGATTTAACTGAAAAAGACCTCTAACATATGGTTTCCAAAGCCTAACATCAGATTTGCCACTTGATAAATAATACTTATCAAGACAACCAAGTAATCGAACAAAATCAGCAATTTCAATAGCTGTCAAATTTCATTGAAAAGAAAAGTCCCAAACAACTCCCTGCTCCGTTGAACAAAAATAATCTGCTACTAGAGCATGCTGCCTCAAATCCAAATAGTACAAAGAAGGAAACTGACTATACAAATTGGATTGCCCACACCATTCATCATGCCAAAACCTCACCCACCCGACTACCATCATGAATCCTGCAACGAATCCACATATCACACTTTACAGAAAGAATAGACTTCTAAATGCCAGAAACATTATAAGTTTGACTAGGCACGCACCAACTGTCGTTATCCTACCTATACTTGCAAGAAAGGATCTTTTTCCACAAACTGTTACCTGGACCCCCCATCATCCACAACCATTTCCCCAATAAGGCTTTATTAACCTTCTCAATGGACCAAATACCCAAACCACCTTGAGCTAAAGGATTTCAGACACTCCCCCCACTTCACTAGGTGATAATGCTTCCTTCTCTCAATAGAATCATTCCAATGCAAGTCCCGTTGAGTTTTTTCAATCCTCCGCACAACATTCATTGGACATTTGAAACAAGAAAGAAAATAAATCGGAATGCTAGATAGCACTGATTTAATCAAAGTCATACGACCTCCCATAGATAAATACTTACCTTTCCATGAGCTTAATTTTTTCTCAACCCGTTCCACCACAGAATCCTATAAAGATTTCTTTGGAATCCAAATACTTTGAAGGAAGTTTTCCAGCTTTACAACCAAAAATGTTGGCAAAGAAATCAACCTGATTGAGTTCCATATGCACCCCAATGAACTCACACTTCTCGTAGTTAATTTTCAATCCTGACAGCACTTCAAACGATTTCAAAATAATTTTCAAATTATTCACTTGGGCCAAAGAAGCATCGCAAAAAATAATAGTAGAAGCATCACAAAAAATAATAGTATCACCTGCAAACTGTAATTGAGTTACCTCATGTGCTTCATTACCAATAGAAAATCCAGAAACAAGCTTCATATGATTGGCTCTCACCATCAATCCATTTAAAGCTTCTGCCATAATAACAAAGAGCATCGGAGATAAAAGATCTCCTTGTCAAAGACCTCTAGTACTTTTCAAAATAACCTTTGGAAGAGCCATTCACCATTATTGAAAAATGAGCAGATGACACACAACTATGAATCCACAGACGCCATTTCTTTCCAAACCCCATTCTTTCCATCAAGTACTGAAGAAACCCCCAATCCACCATGTCGTATGCCTTTTCAAAATACAATTTGTAGACTAAACCAGGACGACATTGACGATTCCTTGAATCAATGCACTCGTGGGCAATCAACACACGATCTAAAATTTGATGACCATCCACAAAAGCTCCTTGAATAACTGAAATGATTTCTGAAAGCACCATCCTTAAACGATTAGCCAGAACCTTCGCAAGGATTTTATACAGACTCCCAATCAAACTAATAGGCCTGTAATCCTAAAGGGAGATAGCCCTCTTTTTTGGGATTAAAGCAATGAAAGAAGCACCAACTCACCTGTTAAGACGCTATTTTCATGGAATTCATTACAGAAGATAAATAAATCATCTTCTAGTAAATCCCAAAAGTGTGAAAGAACACTATAGGAATGCTATCTAGACCCGGAGGACGGTCACCTCCAAGATAAAAAAAAAAAAAAAGGCTTCTTTGATTTCATCTTTAGTAAACCGCGCTTCTAGAGCCATTGGGTTAGAGAGTTGTTTAAATGAAATCCCATCAATCCTTGGTCTCAACTTCATATCTCTTGTATTTAATTGACGAAAAAGTGAACAATCTCTCTTTCAATATCTTCTCTACTTCCCAAATTCTTCCTCTAGCAGAAATGACATTTATACGATTAACACGCCAACAAGCATTAGCAGTCGCATGAAAAAAATTTGTATTCCAGTCTCCTGCCTCTAACCAC
This sequence comes from Cinnamomum chago, assembly GCA_038049695.1. Lineage (NCBI taxonomy): Eukaryota > Viridiplantae > Streptophyta > Magnoliopsida > Laurales > Lauraceae > Cinnamomum > Cinnamomum chago. The sequence continues at coordinate 31,024,112 of CP142453.1, read as the reverse complement.
TTAATTCTTGATATTTGCTTCCGTTTAATCTCTTCCTGAAAAATCATCTTGCGAAGATCTTTTTGGAGTAAAGATCTATTGACACGATCATCTTCCGAGAGGATCCCATCTTCTTCTTTGACATCTATAGTCTGAATATCAGCTAACAGGCAGTTCTTTCTTGCCTCAATACTACCAAAAACTTCCTTCCACCACACTTGCATTTTCTTTTTTAAGAATCTTTAATTTTTGGGCTAACCGATATCCCATCCATCCTTTAACTGAAAAAGAAGACCGCCATTCTTTATCCAAGTCTTCAAAATCTTTCTCATATAGCCATGAAATTTCAAAACGGAAAGGAGGAGGACCCCAATCTTCTATTCCCATCTCAAGCAACAGAGGACAATGATCAGAGATTGGCCGAGCCAAAGCCCTTTGAATACAATCTGAAAATAGATCTAACCAATCAGTCGAAACTAAAAAACGATCCAATCAACTCACCACAGGAGTTTCTTCCAAGTTTGACCAAGTAAATTTTGCATCTCTCAAGGGCAAATCTACAAGATCATGATTAACAACCTCCTTTTTTTTCATGCGGAAACGTGATCACATTGAAATCACCTCCATTAACCCATGGATGACTCCACAATCCAGCCACCTGATTTAGCTCTCCCCAGAAAGCCTTATTGTCACTAGAATGGTTGGGGCCATAGACCGAAATCACTACCCAAACAGCACCACATCTAACATCCCTCAACAAAGCCGACATGGAATATCTCCCCACGTGTTCATCCAACTTAACCCATAGAGCCGCATTCCACAAAAGTAAAATAACCCCTAAAGCACCAAATGAAGGACACAAAACATACTGATAGGCAGGCCAAGGACAGAAAGATCTAAAAGACTGGTCATCAACACTCTCCAGTTTAGTCTCCTGAAGAAATAAACATTCACCTTTCACCTTTCACCGACTTAAACAAGCCTTTCATAACTGCACGCTTAGAGACTGAGTTCATACCACGAATATTCCAAGAAAGAATCTTCATAATCCCAACAACTTGACACCAGATCTCTTATCCCCAGTTGGACGGTCATAAGTTATAGAAGAAGCCAACTTATCTAACTCTCTTTGTGCTCTTGATTTTTTTCTACTTTGAATACCCATTTTCCTACAACCATGGATGAAAATATCGGTATCGGAGGGCGTAGCGGCCCGCCACCAAACCGATACGAAGCGGGCGATACGTAGCGTATCGGGGATACGTAGCGGTGCGATTTTAAAAAATCGCCAAAAAAATATGAAAAAATTCCAGAAAATCCAGAAAATTGTAAAATGAAAGAAAATGTGGTTCTTTTGCAAAAGTAAGTAAGAAAAGGGGGCGTATCGGTGCCCTCAATATATGAGGTCCTGTCTCGCTGTATAAATAGAAAATAATAGTAATGATTAGTTTTTTCACATGTATTCATGTTTCTTAGTCATGTTAACTTAAAAAGTAATGAAAAGCTCATTAAAAAAAAATTAGAACATGAAATAAAGGCATAAGAATTAAGAAGACTTAAGAGTTAGGTCATTAGTGAACATTGAACAATCAAATATCAATACTTCAGCATTCAAGGTTCAAATTCAATCAAATGAATGAACTATGAAGTGATCAACAATCAACATTCAACACCAATTTAGAAATGACAAAGAGAGTTGAGAGTTAGTGAAAGAAATAGGAAATTAGGAATACCTTGATCACCACCAAAAGGAATGTCTACCAAGATTCAAGGGGCTATGGTTATCCTCATCCCCATCAATGTTATCATTTCTATTGGGACCATATTGAATTTGATATTGATGAGTATTGGGATCCACAAATCCAAAGAAGCCAGCCGCACCCACATCATAGGAACTTGGAGGAGGTGGAGGTGGTCCAGGTGGATATCTACCATATTGCGTTTCACCATAGTCACCATATGAGTAGGACCCCGAAGTTGAAGACTGTTCTTCTCCTTGTTGTACTTGACCATATGGAAAAAAGTCAAAATACTGTGAGTGTGAGGGTCCTTGTCCACTGTAACTAGGGTTCCACGAATCAGTCCATGATGCCGCTTGTTGTCCTCCAAAATCTCCACCCATATTTCCTTGCTCAGTACTACCTCCAGCCCCAGGTGGTGAATCTCTTCGGCGCCGTTGATAACCACGGCTTGGATCAAATCTTCCAGATGGAGGTAACTCCTGTACTTCCTCTACAGGAATGACATCGTCTTCATCATGTTGATAGTATTCACTAGTACCACATGTCCCACTGTCTCCTCCTCCATCTCCTCCACCATGGCTACTTGAAGAGACTGTGGTAGAACTAGCTTTCTCAGAAGCAGGTTCTTTTCCACTCCTCCTAGTCCTACTACTGGTACCTTCTCCCTGAGGTGGCTGACCTTTTGTAGGTGCCTCACCCATGTCCTCACCTATCAACTCTTGAACCGTTTCCTGAAACCCCGGATCTGAATCTAGCAGTGGATCCTCTATCTCGGCTAGCCATGGGAGTAAGGGATCGTCCTCTCTAAATATGTGATCCAAATTAATGGGACAATAATCAGGACTATCCCTTACCCTTCTCTCCCTAATTCTGTTTCTCAACTTCAGATTGTAATGACAATACACAAGCTTGTTGAGTTTCTGCATGGTAAGCCGATTCCTGACCTTCGTGTGGATCAAAGAGAAAGTGCTCCAATTTCTTTCACAGTTGGAAGATGTTGTAGTTTGACTAAGGATGCGAACAGCCGCACTCCTTAGATGTGGAGCAGTCTCTCCAAAATTCAGCCACCAATCAGCTGAAATGCACAAAATAAATAAAGAAAATTAGATTGTATCACAAGATATCTGCAATGTGGATATGTCTTTTGTTCATAGTCATACCAGGTGGCATCTTTCCAATCGATCGTATCACAAGAGGGTCAGCAAAGGTTCCTCTCCTTTGTGTATATATAGATATCTACAATGTGAAAATTAGATATAAGTCAGTAAACCCCTACAACATAATTAAATTCTCTTAGGTAACCACCCACTCACCTCTTGTATGGCCTCAATTTGATCATCTGGACCTAACAATTTCTTCAACACCTCCCGTAATCCTACCCGCAAGTCCATATCTATTTCTTCGGTGTGTAGTTCGACATTGCGGTAATAGAATTCGGGATTCAAAAAATAACCTACATTATAAATATGTAGAATGTACTGTGAGCAAGCAAGATAATAAATACATTAGTTAGGAAAACAAAAAAGTATCAAATTCAAAGATATATATTAATTACCTACGGCATGCAATGGATGGTGCAACTGATCGTTCCAACGGGCATCAATAATCTTTATATATTTTTCGTGATATCTAACATTTTCCATGATGGATTGCTTTGCCCGATCCATTGCTTCATATATAAAGCCCATTGTCGGCTTGTCATCACCATCTACAAGCCGCAACACTTTAACTAAAGGCTCAAAAACCTTTAATATCTTCTTCACTTTCTTCCAAAATTTATTGTCCCTCATCAGGTTTGGGACTTCAAACTCCGGACCACTAGTTGCATTGCCCCATCTCGAACGAAGCCATTCTTCTGATGCAAACATCTGAATGAGCTCCGTTCTAAACTTTACAAGGCTTTCCATAGCCAGAAAATGGGTTGCAAACCTTGTTAATCCTGGACGCAGCAAGGCATGGTTATTTGTGTATCTTTTCATCAAGCTTAACACCCATGAATGATCATATATATATCTTGTAATTCCTCTACATGCCTTGATCAATGAAGCCACTTTTGTCTTCCTTCCAATCTCTTCCAAGATGAGATCTATGCAGTGTGCTGCACATGGGGTCCAGAATAAATGGGTCCTCTTCTCCATTAATTTCAAACCTGCTGCCTTGAAACTGACGCCATTATCTGTAACAATCTGTACAATATACTCTTCTCCCACACTCTCTACAACTTTATCCATAAGAGTATATATATGTGGCTGTCCGTCTATGTTCAGATGCATCGATGGACTTCACAAAGACGGTCCCAGCGACTGAATACACCAAAAAGTTTATTAATTGTGTTTGGGTGCCGCTGGTCCACCCGTCACACATGATGGTAACACCATTTAGTTGTCACATGGGTCTAAATTTTTCCACCCAAGCCTTTATTTTCTTATATTATTCTTCAAGATATTTAGTGCCCACATCATATACGGAGGGCGCCTGTATACCCCGCCCAGCTTCGGCGGCAACATCAATAATAGTCTGGAAATATGGGGAATCTACTGTTGTAGGTGGTATGTTCTTGTGAATTAGTCATTTTGCTGTAGCTTTGGCCAATCTATCTCTTGCAGCCTTCATTACCCCTTTCATAACACTTGATATTTTTGGTTGTTTAGCTCCCTCTTTTCTATGTGCTAAAGGATCAACAGGGGGAGGAACTGCTCTTCTTGTAGAGATAATTTCTACATCATCATCCCGTTCTCGGGTGCTAAATGCCGTACGTATGGACCCCGCAAAGCCCTTGCCCCTGCTTGGCACAGTAGACGATGAGCCCCCTGCATCATAATATTTGCTTCCAGCAAATGCACGACGTTCATATTCTTCTTGTTGACTCATCAAAGACTCTCGGCGTGCAGCCTCCATCTGTGCATCTTCCTCCTCATCAAAATATTCATCCCCAAATACATCATAACGGGCAGCATCAACATCTTGCCGCCTCTTTTCTTTTATCTCTACTTTTCTAGCTTTGTTTTGGCCAACCAAAGCTTTCATTTGTTCTCTTACTTCCCTCGATACTTTGGTACAGCCAGCAACATTGCCAGATATGTGGCCCAAGTAGTGCTTGAATCTTGTAATGCCCCCATGGGTCACTCTTCCACAGAACTTGCATTTGATTTTCAACCTATTATTCTCAACTGCCTCACCAAAGCTCCATGCGGGATCAATATCAAGAGGCATTTTCACTTATCAAATGGCAAAGACAGATGGACTGAAATTGAATACCTGGCTGCCTATAAATATAAACAAGTAGTATACTAGTATGTTAAAAATTAAAAAAAACAAAGAAACATGTTAGAGGAAACTTATATCACAAATATAGGAACCATTTTCAAGACATTTGATTGGTATTCAAATATTAAAAATTATTTTTAAAAAATAAAAAAATAGATAAAAATCAATAAACATTCAAAATGTGATGGATTGATCTATGGGAAACATAGATATATCATTTACAATAAATTTCCAAGTGGTTTCATGGGTTGTCCATGAATATTCACATTTTTTTTTCAAAAAATAAATAAATCCGAAAATAAAAAATAGAGAAAAATCAGTAAAAATTCAAAATGTGATGGATTGATCTATGGGAAATATAGATCTATCATTTACAAGAAATTTCCAAGTGGTTTCATTGATTGTCCATGAATATTCACATTTTTTTTTCAAAAAATAAATAAATCCGAAAATAAAAAATAGAGAAAAATCAATAAAAATTCAAAATGTGATGGATTGATCTATGGGAAACATAGATCTATCATTTACAAGCAATTTCCAAGTGGTTTCATGGGTTGTCCATGAATATTCACATTTTTTTTTTCAAAAAATAAATAAATCCGAAAATAAAAAATAGATAAAAATCAATAAAAATTAAAAATGTGATGGATTGATCTATGAGAAACATAGATCTATCATTTACAAACAATTTCCAAGTGGTTTCATGGGTTGTCCATGAGTATTCACATTTTTTTTTCACAAAATAAATAAATCCGAAAATAAAAAATAGAGAAAAATCAATAAACATTCAAAATGTGTTGATTTGATCTATGGGAAACATAGATCTATCATTTACAAGCAATTTCCAAGTGGTTTCATGGGTTGTCAATGAATATTCACATTTTTTTTTCAAAAAATAAATAAATCCGAAAATAAAAAATAGATAAAAATCAATAAAAATTCAAAATGTGATGGATTGATCTATGGGAAACATAGATCTATCATTTACAAACAATTTCCAAGTGGTTTCATGGGTTGTCCATGAGTATTCACATTTTTTTTTTCAAAAAATAAATAAATCCGAAAATAAAAAATAGAGAAAAATCAATAAACATTCAAAATGTGTTGATTTGATCTATGGGAAACATAGATCTAACAATATGAATCTATTTTCAAGTTGTTTCATGAGTTTTCCATAAGTGATAATGTTTTTTTTTTAAATAACATAAATCCGAAAATAAAAATAACAATATATAAAAAAAAAACAAAAGATATGCATGTAAGATCAAAAGGAAGCATGGATCTACAATAAAACAACACAATGATGCCATTATGTTGTGATTCATAGTAGTTAGAGAGTGATAAATGAAATGATCATCTCAAAAGTTGAAAAAATAAATCACATATACCTTAATGAAGAATCTTGTTTTGACTTTTGAATCTTTAGATTTCTTTCAATAATGGTTTGTTGGTGATTTGGTGGCAAGATATCTTGAAGAGAGGGATTTGGGAGACATTTGGGACCACAAAGAGGTGAAAATGGCAACCATAGAGGGGAAGAGAAGAAAGAGAAGGGTAAAAAACCCTAAAAAGTCCAAAAGGGGGCGTTTTATAACCCCCCCCCCCACGTGTATCGGCCGCCACGTATCGTGGCGGTATGTATCGGCCGATACAGGCCGCCACGGGTGCGATACACCCGTGGCGTCCGATAATTTCATTGTAGATACGCCCGATATATCGGCCGATACGAAGCTATTTACTTCCTTGCCTACAACTCTGTTCCTCTGTCAAACATCTCATGAATAAAACTCCTCAAGTCCTCTATTTTTCCCTCCATAGAAATGCCTAAAATTTTATCAATTTCAAACATTTTCTCCTCAAGTAACTCATTAGTGGCCTCCACTCCAAAGTTTAACCTTGATTTATCCACAGCAATGGCGGCAATGGTATCGGTCCCTACTGTCAGAGCTTGATTCAAGTTCTGATTTAACTCATCTTCATTCTCTTCTAAGCTCAAAGAGCCTTCCCCAGCTGAGCTATGATCTCCCCATATTCAGATTCCGATCCACCATCAGAGGAATAAGAAGTTCTATGAATAATTTCATTAAAAGATTTGATGGAAGAAGGATCAATATTAGCACCTGTTCCCACCTGGGCCCCACAGTGGCCGTCAAAACCGTCTAGTTGAAGGGAAACACAATTCCGGTCAGTTGTTTCATTTAAAATGATAGGACTCACATGGGAATTTCGAAGTTCCACAAGGGCATTTAAGTCATTCAATAACTTATGGAAAACCCTTTTAATAGAAGGGCAGCTCGAAACCCCCTTCTCTCTCCCAGGCGTGTGACGAAAGAAATTTGTCTTCATAGTACCTGTAAAATACTTTGGATTTGCAGAGATTTTCAGCTGGATTTTTGCAACTTCAGATCTTCCTTCCTCTTGCACATGTAGCGTTGCTGAATCTTGAGCGAGAACTTTAGGTAACTGAAAACCCAAATCCCCTGATTCCATGCATTGATTAATCGGAAAATCCTCCCTCATTTAGTCGCTTGATTTTTCCATCGTTGCAGGATTCCGACAAGAAATCTCCGGCATTTGAATGTTTTTTGAGCTTCTACCTCTTTCTGCAGTACTGATACCAATACAAAGTTGATCGCCTTCAACCTCCAGGTCGAGTTTTGGTGGCAATTGTCACCGAGGATCCCTCAAGATAAGAATACGAACCCTATCTATTCGTAGTTTCTTCTTTGCTTCTTCATCAATCTCCAACACTACCTTCAAGCATTCTCCCAAAGGACTAAAAACCCTTTCATCCCAAGCATGAAGAGGAATATCCTCCATCTGGATCCAGCTTGGCTGTAGAACAGGTCCCAACACTTCAGTCCATCGATCCAACCTTTGTATCACAGAATCATTCTAATAGCAACCGAGTCCAAGCATTTGTGAGAACTGAGAAGTCTTCTTGTGAAGAAGGCATAATCCAAAACAAAGTGGAATTGAGTCTCTTTTCTTCCGCCTGAATCCACCTTCTAGAAAACAGCCAATCTTGGATAGCAAATTTTTTTTTTTTTGAAATGCATCTTGGATAGCATTTTTTGTTTACATCCAGACAGTAAACAGTTGCAACAAAGGAATTATCAACCTCCTTTCTCAAGGGAGATGCCAAAGACGCTGCCAGCTTAACCACCTTACAGTTTTGTTCGTCTTCAATCCAAACCTGATCAAATCTGTTATTCGCCCTACTTACTTTAAAGAGATCAGCCATGGAACCTTCTCTTCTGCTCAAATCTGTAACAATGATTTGATCCTTCTTCTCTGGAGCTGGTTTCACTTGGCCAAACTTTTTAGCATTACGATCAATAACTCTAGCCTTCTGAACTCAAATCCTCCTACCATAAACAAGGCTGCCATCAAATCTTTGGATTGCTGGATTGGCATCCCATTCAATTTTATACCGCACAAAACCAAAGCCACTTCCTTTCTCAGATGCTTTGTCTTTAGGCAAGAAAACATCAAACACTGGTCCTACCTCCCGAAAAACATCAAACAGGATCTTCGTTGTCAGAGTCGGTGAGAGATTAGAGACAAGCAAGGACCAGCAATCCTGAATCCACCCTAATTTCGACCCCTTTCAGGCCAAAAGGTTTTCAAGTAAAAATCTTTTTTTTTTGTTCTTTCAAATTATCTCATCACGAGTCAATATGTGTGACTTGTAGTTTTGCCTGCTTTGATTTACGCAAAGTAGCATCATGCACAACAAAATATGTATATCTGCGCATCCAAATGCACTTTATTTTTTCTTTATAATAAAAAAATCCAAAATGTGAGCTACCCAAAAATCCCGCCCTTTTTCATCTTCTTCCTTGTTTCCTTCCAGCTTTTTGCCTCCAGATCCAGCGTCCCAACCTCTTCTTCTTCCCAACCATGATGCCTTTCCCCCATTAAGCATCTCACAAGTCACAACCACACCCCTGTCCCACCTCCTTCCAAAACCCTATCTTCCCAAACTGTCTTGCAGTCTCTTATCCACAACTGTGATCAAGCAGCCAAGAAAAACCTTACAATTGTATTTTTCTACACAATTTACACCCTATGGAAAGTGAGAAATGACCAAACCTTTCATGAAATCCAGGCTAATCTGGATAGGGTCACTAGATACCTATATGGATCAGCTTTCTTTTACTCTCAACTCATACTACCAAGCCATTTCAAGGAAAGACTCTTTACAGTTCACTCAATTTTTTGGGAAATGATTCTCCATTGACATTTTGATGTAATTCTCGGAGTTTTTTTTTTTGTGGGGACTTCCTTGTCCTTATATTCTCTCTCTCTCTCTCTCTCTCTCTCTCTCTCTCTCTCTTTCTTTTTCTTCTTCTTATTTTATTCTCTTAATACAAATATACTCATTATCATCACCAAAGCTTTGTCCCAACTATGTTGGGGTCCGCTACATGAATTCTATATCTCCATTTTGATCTATCCTAAGCCAAATCCTCAGTCTCAATACAAATATACTTTTTGGCACAAAAAAAAAAAAAAAAAGATGCATATTTTTGTAATCATAACTGCTTTGCCATCCCCAGAAAACTACTTTAAGAAGGAAAAGGGGGGCTGTGGTGTGGGGAGAGGTGGATGAACTATTTATAAGTTCACTCCCTTAGGATGCATTTTGATGTAACTATCTAGTATGTTCACTCCCTTGGATGCATTTTGGTGAACCCGTAATCACACATGGTTTGAAGATCTGGTATAGTGGAGTTGATATTGTTGTCAATTTTGAATTGGTTGGACGAGTCAGAAAGATCACATCCAGCTAACATCATTATTTTTTTTTTCTTTTTTTCTTTTGATGATACTACTAGATGTACATTATACAAACATATTCTGACTAATTGTGGTTTGGGGTACATCCAAATGACTGTTTCTCCAAAACCCACAAACTGAATGGAAAAGGAGTTTACCCTGTAAACTTGTTTGTAATTTATCTTCAAGGAAGATGGCCATTATTGTCTCTTGTAAAACAAAGTAATCGAATGTGATCACAAATTTGCATACATATAATATACTGTTAACACTTACTGGTTACTATCAGGAGCTTGGATCTCTAGGTTAACGCACAAATTATTTTCTCTTGGTGCAGGATGGATGCAATGGTTGTTGATGAAGCTATCCGGCATGGAATGAAAATCAGTGAAGTAAATGGGACCCGGTCACTGGTCAGAAATCTTGAAGGTGTCATTTATGAGATCAAACTTTAACTTACACATGGAATGCATAGCTTGTTTTATTTTTTGTTTGGAGCAAGTTAGTTCTCACCAGTTAAGTTATTGTAACCCCAAGTATATGTTGCATAACCATGGCAAATTTTGCTTGAAGTCACCTGGTATAAGTTCTATCTTTGTTCTATGCTTCAATGAATAGAACATTTTCTTTGGGACTGGGCTTCTTCTTCTTCTTCTTCTTCTTCGACCTCTATTGTGAGGTCCCACCCTTGGTGGGCCCTCTAATTGTTATTTTATAGACTAATTAATTCTAATTTATGCTAATTATTGGTTAATTATGCTAATCCTTGCTAATCTTTGCTAATCTTTGCTAATCTTGGCTAATTACTATTTAATTGGGCTAATTAGGGGTTGATTAGAGAGATTGGTTAGATTCTCCTAAGTTTTTTGTTAGACTAGCTTAGTTGGGTTTATTTTTAATTAGGAAAGGGTTTTGGGTTAAACCTATGCTATTAGTGTTAGTTAGGTCCTTAATAGAGTTTTAATTAATTAAGGTGGGTTTAGTGCTAATGGTGCCCCTCTTTAGAACCTTCCTACCAAAAGACATAACTAGCCTCAACCCTAACCCTAATCCCATGATGACCCTAGGGCTAATATGGTCCTTCATCACCCTCACTAAACCTATAAAACATCTCTTATCCCTAAGCAAAAAACCCTAAGCCAGCCCCCATCCCAAGACCAATTCACTATTCCATTCCCCCTCTTCTCCTCCTTCATCTCTCCATTCATCCTACGTATGAGCTGAGAATTTGCAACAGTCACTGTTGCTGGACTTCCATCTTGAAGACTGCTGCAGCCACTTCACCATCTTCTTCTTCTCCCATTTCATCTCCTCCAAGCCACTGAATCTGTGCTGGAACTCCTCCTCTGTAGCAGCCACTACCCCACCTTCCTCTCTTCATTTCTCTCATATGTTACTTTGCTGGAAAATCCCCTGGAGCTGTTGTTGCTGTGTTCTTCTTCTTCTTCATTTCAGCTGGGAGCAGCCACCCCTTCATCTTCTTATTTCCCCTCTTCTTTCCTCTCATTTCCCCAAATCCCAGCCCCTGTTACTGGGCTGAATCTATGCTGGAATCCCTACTGTTGCTGCTACTTCTCCTTCTTCCTTGCTGTGTTGGAATTTCTTTTCCTTGAAGAGCTGCAACTCCTTCTCTGTGACCGCCACTATTACTGCTGGAGTTTGCTTAAGGAACTGCAGCTGCTGTGTCATCATCTTCTTCTTCGTTTCAACTGAAATTCTGGGATTTCTCTTGCTCTGTTTCTCTCTACAGACCCTCTAATATTACCAAAAAGGCAAGTGCATCATACTGATAACTTAGGATGTATGGTTTATTTCGTGATTCCATTAGTTTTCAGTTCATAATATGTTCAGTTAAGTCTAGTTTACATATGAGCTCTGTTTTGTGTTTTTGGATGGAAAAGGTCACTGATGGATGGGGGATTTCACCCCCCCTTTTGGAAGATCAGTGGGTCATAAGGTGTTAATGGATGGTTAATTGAGTTATTTAATGATTAGAAGTGTTTGGGTGAAGTTTGGAACCGATTGGAAGTGGTTTGGGCGAAAAAAGAGTCAAAAACGGAGAAGTTGCAGAAATCCAACTGGGCTGAAAATCCAGTGTGCTCGGTCGATCGAGCCATGGCTCGGTCGACCGGCGACACTGCAGTTTTGAAAAAAATGGGTCTCAGTTAAATTCTCTGCAGACTCAACCTGACTCGACCGATAGTGTTCTGGGTCGACCGAGACCTGTCTGGGTCGACCGAGAACACTGAAAAAGTGGAAATTTCAGCTTCCAGTTAGTTTTTCTCTGCAGACTGAGTTTTCTATGGTTTGGGTCGACTGGGACCTATCCTGGTCGACCGAGACTACTAAGTTTTTGGGGAAAAATTGGCCTTCAGCCATTTTCTTGCAGAAAACCCGTCTCAATTAGTTTGGTTGACCCGGCTTAGCCCAGGTTGACCCGGTACACATGGTATTCGCGGGAAATGACTGAAAGTTGGTTTTTCACCCGAAACACAGACAATTTACACCCAAATCAACCTGAAGCTTAGAATTAACATTTAGAAAGTGTTTAAAGCTGGAACATCAATCTTTCTAAGGTTTTTAGAGTATGCGGTCAATCACCTAGGCCAGGTTGTTTGACCGGACACGCTGTAAGCCTTTAGAAACGAATTGAGTTGTCCAGGAAGCCTGATTCAGATTAGTTAGTGCACTCGGTTGATCCTCCCGGCTAGGAGATCAACCGAGCTCACAACACATCAGGTTCACCTGGAAAACCCTGATTGTTCCAATTTTCAACATTTAGGAGATATGATCAGTTGTGGGGCCCATTGACCATCCAAATGAACATTTATCAGTGTTCTAAGCCCGAGTCAACGGTGTAGCTCAACCGTGACTCGCGGGGACCACTGTCTAGGGTTTAGGTTGTTAATCTAAGATGATTCGACCTCTAAGAGTTGTCAAAGATGCCCGTAACCACCTAAGCACCAAACATAGTATTATTTGGCATCAATGACTTCGTTTAGAGATCGAATTACCGGAGATAGGCCTGAACCTAAAGTGGCCCATTACCTAGGATTGGACCGTTGCTTTTCCCGTTGATTCTCTGATTGAAGTTTATACTTCACTGTTGTCATTTATTGTCATTCTTAGATCTTTAGTGTAGCTGTTTACTATTAATTGAACATAAATGGAGGACCTGAACCTAGGGTATCTAGAGGTGACCCGATAGTGTGATTTCGGAGAACATTGACCCGTGTCTGTGTCTAGGCGGGCCCTTAATGGGCCTAAGTGTGGAGATGTGTAACCCTAGTTGGAAGAGGTAGTTTCTATTGGACTGTTAAGTTATATGGATTGAAATGGAACTGTTATCAATAATAGATGGATTAGTTGCCTCGTTTGGACAGTTTTAGACCAGGCCATGTACTGATGGGCCTTGGTATGGATCCAACGAGTGGGCCTGGACCTTGAATGAGATCCAGAGACTGTATTGAGATGTGTAGACCTCTAGAGACTTGGATAGGACCTTGTTCACGCAAGGCAAAGCCTAGACAGACACAGACCTTAGAGTTATTCCTGAGTCGGCATGAACATTCACTCGGTTGATTTAAGCTCAGCCTGTGGATTGATCATCCCCGGTAGGAGCTAGATGAGTGTTGTAGAGCTATCATGATGAGCTGTGTGGTTAAGACGGACGGTGTGATACCGTGCCGGTCTGGAGTGTTGAGATGATGAGTTGATGAGTGATTTGCGGGATTAGTAATTCCCAGCACTGGTGAGATTTCCCCGCCGCAACTGTGTTCAGTATGGGAGGGCCGCGGCATAATATCCCGCGGTATTCCAGCTCGTGTGAATGTGCCATTTCGTTGTAGTAGTTTAGATGTTTATCTTTATACTGATTCCTTATGATTTAAATGCACAACTGCCTAGTTCATTTCCCTTGCTATTTATTTAATTTGTATACCTGTCTTTATTTCCTTTGATATATATGTTCTATGTTAGTAGTATGCTGTAACTTGCCAGATCTTTTAGATCTGACTCACTCATTGGTGCTTAGGCCTTGACCCAGAGTTCGCAGAGGATGCACTAGCGCTAGTTGAGGCGCCGATCGCTGGAGAGTACGCATGGGGCCCGGCCGACACGGATGTCGATTCGGAGGGCGAGGAGTATTTACCAGGGATTTGAGGGACTCTAATTATTGTGGGTTTGAGTGAAATTTTGTAGCGAGATGGGTAGAATTCAAATGTATAACTTTGATTAACACTGAACCATTTTAATTAGACAAATGTTCTGCTCATACTTAATATATATATATATCGATACCTATTGCTTCCGCTTTATTTAATCGTTACGCTTCCGCAATTTAAATGTTATTACTATATTGGTCAAAAAGTTTTAAATTGGACCTCACTACGGCCTACGATCTTGGAAGTTCTCGGTTTTTCCGGGAAGTAGCGCGCCAATTTCGGGTATTCGAACGAGTATATCGGTATCCGGAATTGGGGCGTTACATCTATAGCCATTCTCATTCTCGCTCGCTTGAAGATCTACCAATTCCATTTCTCTCTCTCTCTCTTTCAAATTTAATCAAAGGAGGGAGAGTTATGAGATCTGGAGAACGAGAAGAGGAAAGGAGAGAGAAATAGAGACAAATAAATAAGGATAAATCAGCCAGAGGTCCCTTAATCTTGTCGTTTAGAAAAACTCTACTTGGCCCGACCCTGGGGACCGGGCCAGGATTTGGTCCCCAGGTCGGGCCAAGTAGCACAGTTGTGTCGTTTAAGGCCTCTAGTACACAACTTTTTCGCTTTATTTGATTTTTTTCAAGAGACTGATAAATTTTTATGAGTTTTGAAAGAAAGTCATATAAATTTATCTGAGGTCTGAGAGGTTGGAATATACTTATCTGACTTTCTAACAAATTTATCTAAGTTTGGGTCAAATTTATTTGAGTTTGGAACAAATTTATCCGAGTTTGGGCCAAGTTTATATGAGTGTGGAACAAATTCATTTGAGTTTGAAATAAACTCAGATAAATTAATTTGAGTTTGGAACAACACCCTGCTATTGGTACACTAAATCCTTTACTGGTTACAATTGATAAAGCTAGGTTATTCTAGTAATTTTCACAAAAAAATAGTAAACAATCCAATTAAAAAAATAAAAGAAAAAAACTTGATTGAATTGAGGTGTCTGGGTAGGCACATGGTGGGCACATCACCACCCGTTTTGGTTAAAGGATTGGAAAATCCAAACCCACTACCACGTTCTTAGGGATTAGCTTCATTAAATGGTTATGATTATCAAAATCAAAATGGTCAATTCTTTTGAGAAAAGACGTTAAGGAAAGACAAAAATGCAAGGGTGTTTTTGTTGTTTCTCATAAAACTTAATGGAGAAGACTTGATTCAAAGAATTGTAAAGATTTTTTATACTTTTTTGAAATATTGAAATCTTCGTATATTTTTTTCCAAAAATAATCCAATATTCTTATACTTTTTTGATAATTTTCGTAAAAATAATTATAAGCTCCCACGTCTTGTACTGTCTCATCAGATTGCATTATAAAGACACCGTGAGATTGATTAGTTTATAAGTAGATCAATAAGATTGAGATTGATTGGTTTATAAGTTGATCAATAAGAGTTAGGTCTTCCGTAGGCCAAACTCAAACGACTACATAAAAGTGAAAGTTGGGAGATGGACCATACTGTCCAGACAAATGTGTTTTACGAGATGGACGATTTTCTTTAGTGGGTCCCTCATAGGAGGAACTGGATTGTTTTGAGTACATGCTGCTTTTGAAAGAGGAACAAAAGTCCTTCGCACATTCACCGCTCTGCTTTCGGAAATGGATCTCCTGTTCTTTGGACCATTCAGTGGGTGCCATTGCACAGCATCTTTTGAAAGAAAGAGATTTTCAACGAAATTTTTCGGTTGCTTCCATCTCATGGTGACATTATTTGTAGGCTGGGACCAGTGGTCCTCATGGGGGGCCGGGTCCGAATTCGGTCCCCCCCATTCGGTCCACATATCACGGCTGTTATTTGTAAGGCCTTTTTCATCAGCAAAAAGTCTACTTGGACAAACTTTTTGGCCAGAATTTTGGCCAACCCATATGGTTTCCATTGAATATCACTATGATATTCAATGGAAACCATATGGGTTGGCCAAAATTCTGGCCAAAAAGTTTGTCCAAGTAGCATTACTCTTTTCATCAGTCAAGTCAAGCCATGATATTTTCAAGAAGTAAGAAGTAATTGCTCTGATGCTTCTTCCTTCCAGCTCATTGCACAGCATCTTTTGTTACCGAAATCTATTTCAGATTCAAAGTCGCTCTGTTCTTTCATCTTTGCTCTCTGTGATCTGTCAAACGAAGGTATGATTTCTCTACCCTATCTCTTCTGTGATAGTTTTTTCTCTACTTTGTATTTATGTAATTCTTTCTCAGAACACTATTACAATATGATCGACTTTCTTTTTCTACTTCAATTGGGTCCTCTCCCTAGTTTGAGCAGGCCGAACCATGTCAGCTATCCCACATGACCAATCACGATATGGCATATGACACAAAATCCATGCGATTTTGATGTCGAATCAGATGCCAACATGTATATCTTGGTTTAAGTCCAAATCCTAGGTCCAATTCTACTCACATGCCAACATGTATGCATCTTGGTTTGAGTTCTCCCTAAATAGAGCCATGGAACTTTATTTTAAGTAATTTTTTTTTTAAATTTAGCATAGTCTTTTATAGTTTTATATTTATTTCTACAAATATCATAGGTGAACATGCGAATGATTAGCACAGATTATTATGCTAATTTTTTGTTCATACTCTACTAGAAAACAAGCCCGTGCATAATATTAAAATTTATAAAAAAAACTTTATGATCAATTTCTTTAAAATTAAACGCAGAAGGCTAGTCTGAGAGATAACGGGAAAAAAAAGAAGTGCATAAGAATTCAATACCTAATACCAAATACAGTAATAAAAAAAATACAACCCCATGAAAATTGAAGACTAATGACCAAGAAAACTAAAAACTAAAATCAAAATAAATAAATAAATAAATTATATAAACTATTAATAAAATCCAATAAAATTTGAAAGAGACATAGAAATAAAACATAAAAATGGAACTCTATAATCGATTCAATAACATAAGGAATTTAAAAGAATCAACATCCATGAGAAGAAAAACTCAAAATTGGAGCATAGAAGGACAAAGAAAACAAGAACCCACAAATTCATGAAAAACCATCATAAAAAAAAAACCTAAAAACCATCACAAGTGAGAAATAATGATAAAAGAAATACAAAATAAAATAAAAACAAGTTTAATTAAAAAGGATATATATATATATAGATTAATAGACAATACAATGGTAAAAGAAATTTAGAAGAACCAAACCAACCTATAATAATCTAATACTCAATAATGGAAATTTGAAGCCACAAAAGAAATAAGAAAAATCAATAAAAAGATTTCACAAAGAAAACTAAAAGAACCCAATGGAAGTAAAATAAATAATTAACTCATAATGATAAGCAATAAAAAAATACAACATAAAAATGACAATTCATAGAAAACCTCATGATAAAAAGTGATTTAAAAGGAAAAAAAATCAAAACCTAATACCCAAAAATTGAAAAAAAAAAAAAGGGGGAAAAAACCTCACAATCTATAAAAAGCTAATGCCACAAAACTAAAAAAATCCACTGTAAAGTAATAAAAATATATAAAGACAATCTAATAGTGAAAAACACCCACTACCCAACAACCAAAAATTAAAGTTAGAAAAGTGAATTAAAAAAAAAATTAAAAACCCATGAAAAACCATCACCAAAAGAATTAAACAGACCCAACGAAACTAAAAATAATAATAATCAAATAAACCCATAATAAAGTGTAAAATACCCATTTAGAAATCAAGAAATATAAAATAAAAGAAAAAAAATATAAAACATCCCATTGTATAAGCAACTTAAAAGAAAGAAATAGGGATGCACATGGGCGGTTTGGATGGATTTAACACTAAAACCAACAACCAAATCGAACCTGTCAGTTTTTTAATTAACCGATCAGATCCGACCAATAGAGAGAGCTTAAACCGAACTGGTTCGGTCGGTTAAACCGTTGTTTTTTATTTTATTTTTTTGAAAATCAAACATTGAAAATTTCAAAATGATGATACCCCATCCTTTGCATTTATTCCAATGTTTAGTGCAAACATAAAAATCCAACATTCTAGACTGGACTAAACGCATATAAAAAATAATTCTACTCCAAAAATAGAGTTTGGACTAAACACAAGAGCACAAAAAAAAAAAAAAAAAAAAAAGAAAAAAAGAATAACCAGCTTGCAGTGAAACATTCATTCCACATGATACCATTTGGAATTACAATAGAAAAATAGTTCATGTCAAGAAAAGTCACACACAAACGGAATCTGTATCAGCACCCACTGTATTTTTCAAAAATGAAGGTTTCTTAACACATTGGTTAGGTGAGACCAAAACCAACCATCAAAAGGCTAGGCTCTATTAGTTTTTCTAGCATTCTTAAGAGTGCAGCCTTTTGATAAAAACTTCATTGAAATGAGGTAGGAATTATGATGGAAGGAAAACACCATCTACAGTAATCCCTCTATCAAAAAGCATTTGAGAGATTAGAGGAGATTCACTGAGGCAGTGTTGACGGTTGAGTTTATGTGAGAATGAAGTTGTGTAATGTAACTTTGAAAGTAGTAAAAAAGGAAATCCTAAGGCTAAAATAGTAAAAAAAGAACACTTAAGTTATACTACATACGGTCATTTTGGTTTAAGTGGTTAATCGTGGGCTCAAACCGATAACCAACTGATGTAAGCAGTTTTTATGATTTTCAAACCGTTAACCGAACCAATCTGCTATAAACCGATTCAAACCGCCCGGTTCAGTCGGTTCGGTTCGATTTTGCGGTGATACCGGATTTTTTGTGTAGCCTTAGAAAGAAACAAACCCATTAGGATTCAATACTAAAAAAATATAAAAGAAAAAAAAAACAACTCATAAATTTATTAAACCCCGTCACTAGAAAAACTAAATGAACAAATCAAAATTGGAAAAATAATAAAACAGACCCACAACAAAAGGCAACAAAATCAGATAAAAAAATGAACT
Source organism: Cinnamomum chago (assembly GCA_038049695.1). NCBI lineage: Eukaryota > Viridiplantae > Streptophyta > Magnoliopsida > Laurales > Lauraceae > Cinnamomum > Cinnamomum chago. Next base: position 31,005,202 of record CP142453.1, on the reverse strand, counting down.
TTTTTTTTATTCTTTGCTTAGTGTTTGAGAGATTTAATTAGTTCTATTGCCTATTCTAAATGAAGAAAGAAGGACGGAAGGATGCAACAAAATCTATACATGCTTAGTATGTAGCTCATTCTCCCTCATTTTAAGACAACATTCATCAGTAATAAAATTGAAAAATAAAAATCTAGATTTATAACAAATAGTTCAGCACGAACAAACTACAAAAAAGCCCTAATTATCGAAAAGGTAGTAAGAAAAAGAGGGAGAACAGAAATTTGATGGATGTGAAATGAAAAGAGTACATCGTAATCCTATATGGAAAGAAGCATGAAACTAAAAGAGACTAAAAGTGTACATTTCAATGTCAGAAGTATGTTGGACTTCGGCTGCTCTGGATGCTTTTTCTTTGCTTTGAAGTAAAGATATTAATGCTCATCAGTAGTGGTGACATAGACCATTTAACTTTGAAGTAATAAAAAAAAGTATTTGGAGTAATGAATAATTTGTAATTTTTTTCTTATAAGAAGAAAAAACTTATACCCTTGTGATGGCAACTTTATGTGATTCCAACATCTAGAATCTGAAAAAGTATATAACATTAAAAAAAAAAAACACATAACATACCACATGATTAGTAGAGTATCATTTACAAAACAAACCAATTTAAGTACATGAGAGCCAAGACAACTCTTCTAATCCAAACATCAATACATAGGGAGACTTTCCAAATAAAATCCACCAAGAAGTGAAAAAAGAAGATGATATTGTACACCTCTTTTTAGAATCTGTAGAGGCCCTATTCAACTGCTACAAACACTAGAACTATTTAAAAAAAAATCCTTTTTCTGCATTTATCCCCAATAGAAAAACCATACAAATACAAACCATAAAAATATGACAAACATATAAAAAAAATTAAAATGATGATTCTTTTGTATAAATTATATTAAAATGAACTCAGAATTGTTCAAATAAAATATGATGAACTCAAAAGTAAATAAATTAAAAAAGGTTACCTCTCAATTTGAAATGTTTAATAATTACACAAATTGTCTCAATATGCTCATATTTTAAAACAGGTTGAACACTGATCTATACTAAGCATGCAAATGAGACATGACTCGGTACTAAAAAGAGACACAAAGAAATAAAAGAAATATGAAGTTGCTCTAATAAAATATAATGAACTCAAAAGAAAAAAAATGAAAGTTCTCTTGTTGACATAGAGAAATGGAATTATATTGGAGAAAGTAGAAAAATGATGATAATAAGAATGAGTTTAATTCTTAGATGGACCAATATTGTTGGAGATTTTTTTACCATTATTTCCGCGTTCTTAAAAGAAAAAGTGTACACTAAAAAACAGTGGATAAAAACGAAACCATATACTTCAGAACTAGGAGCGGATTAAATAAAAATGACTAAGCATGCAAATGAGACATGACTCGGTACTAAAAAGAGACACAAAGAAATAAAAGAAATATTGAAGTTGCTCTAATCAAATATAATGAACTCAAAAGAAAAAAAAATGAAAGTTCTCTTGTTGACATAGAGAAATGGAATTATATTGGAGAAAATAGAAAGTGGTGATAATAAGAATGAGTTTAATTCTTAGATGGACCAGTATTATTGGAGATTTTTTTACCATTATTTCTGCGTTCTTAAAAGAAAAAGTATACACTCAAAATCAATGGATAAAAACGAAACCATATACTTCAGTACTAGGAGCGGTTTAAATAAAAAAGACTAAGGATTAATTAAACCAGACAACCCAGAACTCAGCATTTCACATTCTAAAAATGATTCATATAATCAGAACAAGCAAAAATACTTGAAATTTCTCAAATTAGTGGCACTTGGACATTGGGACCCATTAATACTCAAATGCTATTGCATTGATAGAAATATGATGATATTGGGAGTTTCTTAATGGACACAAGGCATGATGACGAGTCCAAATCACAAAAAAAAAAAAAAAAAAAAAAAACTTTATTGAGAAAACTCTAATACTTTATTTTTTATCAGATAATAAACTTGACAATGGAAATAACCCAGATTAAAATGAAAATTAGGGATATCCCATAAATAGCAAGGATGTTTGTCTTAATGATTGTGATTTTTAATAGATGGGGTATATCGTGGTGTTCCACTCCTTTATCATCACGGTTTATAAAAGTTAACGACCCACAAAAAAAAAAAAAAAAAAACTCCACCCTTTCTCCCTAAGCAAGCATGCATGATAGCACATCATTTACATAAAAAGTTTCCCACCTCCTCTTTAATTCCACGTTGTTGTCACAAGTTTGCCTTTTTTCAATAATAATGTTGCCATTTTCTTATGAATTATGAAACTCATTATTTTTATTGATCAATTCCATATATTATATATTCATTTGGGTTTAGTTTTATAGTAAAATGGTTATCATAGAAAATTAATGACTATATAGGAAATCATATAATAGTTTGATCACCTATGCTCAAATTACAATGCATAACTATGAAAATAATAACAATAGTATTTGTGGTTCAATATTTTAAAAATATAGTTACTTTTATAAATACCTCATAGATAAAGTCCAACTCCCGGTCAATATTCCAAAGTGGGGCTAGGTCCCTTCCTCATCAACTAATTTTAACCTTTTGTTGATAACTATTAGTAAAATATTGCTTTGTAGTGTAATGGCAGGGTTGCCCCTTTGAAATCCAAAAATGTCCTGAGTTCGAGTTGCAGCACATTATGATTAATTTTTACTGTGTCATTAAAAGTACACGGGTCGGGTCTAGACGGGTTAGCCCGACCCGAGACTGGGAAGGGTCAAATTAAATTAAATTGGATGAGTCAAGGTCAATTGGAGCAAATTTCAAATTGAAATCGCTTCATATATATATATATATATATAAATTAGACCACATGAAATGATCAATTAAAACTCCATGCACATACATTTGGAACACTAACTTGCCATCCATCACGGATCAAGTGACTTAATAATTATAAGAATTTGAGCCCCTAATATTTCATCTGACTCTCCTAATCCAAGTGGACTTAGGTTTTAAAAGGCTTGAACTTGAAAAATAATTCCTAAGCCTTCTCACTTCTCGAGCTCACTAATTAAAATAAGGAAAATCTTCAAAAAGTTACAAAACTTTTGACTCATTTTCTAAAAAATACATGAAGATTTGAGTATTTCAAAAAGGTATAAAAGTTTCTAAAATTCTTTCAATCAAGTCCTCTCTTTAAAAAAAAATTAGAAAACAAGAAAAACACCCTTATTTCATTTTTAACAATCTTCCTTTAAGAGAAATAATTAAGTCCAACCTACATGACCCCATGGGGCCCACTTCAACTACCTTTATGCATGCATGATTTAAAAAAGGAGATTCTGAATGACTAGAAAATTAGCTTCTTCATTGAATGGTTATGATCATCAAATTTAAAATGGTCAGTTTTAGAAAGAAATGACAAAAAAGAAAGGGAATTTTTGTTGTTTCTCAAAATAATTAATGGAGAATGCTTGATTCAAAGAATTGTGAAGATTTTCTATACTTTTTTGAAATATTAAAATCTTCATATACTTTTTTAAAATAATCCAAAAGTCTTATACTTGACCGAAAAGCTAATGGGTCTGCTTTTAGAATCCAAAGGTTGAGATTTTCTTTCTTTGCCACTTGACCAACTCACCATTATTTTATTTAAAAAGTAAGAAAAGGCAGCTCACTTAATGGTATGCCAAATTTGGCATACTATCTTATGCTTCAAATCCATGTAGGATATGAAGTAACTGTTGGAGTCTCTCTCATATGCAAATTAAAACAAAAGGAGTTGCTCTGAGTAGGCTAATGGGCGAAGGTCCCAAAGCAGAGCTTTTATTTCTTGTGGGCCCAGCCCAATTGTATCGAATACAATTTGTTTTTGAGTCACAAGAAGAATTCGCTTTTGAGTTTATATTACGTAGTGTTTACTTCTCCTTACTTAATCTCCCTTGTTTCATTTTCATCTCTCAGCTATTGTTTGCTATTGGAACAACGGATTCTGCAACATCGATGGTGGTGGAGGCAACTTTAAGTGCCATTTTCCAGCATGTGCTGGATACATTGGCCCCTTCTTTCCTCAAAAGTCTAGGCCTTCCTTTTGGTGTTGAAAAGGAGGCGAAAAGGCTCAAATTAACCCACTCGAGAATTGAAGCCCTTCTCATTGATGCAGAAGAAAGACAAATCAAGGAGGAATCAGTCCGTTTGTGGCTGAGTGACCTCAAGCACGTTGCCTACAACGCCGAGGACATCCTCGATGAACTCGAATGCAGGGCCCTTCGATCCAAAATAAAAGAAGCCCCAATTCAAACTAGAAAGAGGAAGCTGACTGATCAGTTTCGGGTAACCCACTTATTCTCTCGATTTAGTTCTAAGTTCGAGTTGGGTTCTCGAATTAAGAAGATCAGAGAGAGTTTGGATGAGATTGAGAGAGAAAACAATCAGTTCCACTTCCGTCTCAAAGTGATGTATGGGCCTCAAAGTGAAATGCTCAGAATGCGGCCTCCTACTAGCTCCATCGTAGATGAGTCAATTGTTTTTGGAAGAGAAGCTGACAAAGCAAAGGTGGTCCGTTTGTTGACATCGGACGACTCTTCGGCCTCCGACTCAAGTATTCAAGTCGTTCCCATTTGCGGTATGGGAGGACTAGGGAAAACGACACTTGCTCAATTGATCCACAATGATGAACGGGTAAAGAAACATTTTGATGTAAGAGTCTGGGTTTATGTGTCGGAAGACTTTGATTTAATTAGGCTCACAAAAGCTATTGCAGAGTCTGTTCCTCGAAGCGATCCTCGTCTTTCGAACTTGGATGCAATTCAAGTTAGTATTCAAAAGGCTCTGAAAGGGAAGAAGTTTTTTCTTGTGTTGGACGATGTTTGGAATGTGAATTGTAATCGTTGGGATGCCCTGCAAGCTCCATTGATGGTTGCGGGAAGAGGAAGTAGAATTCTAGTGACCACGAGAAGCCACAGAGTTTCCTCAATGATGGGAACAGTTCCCACTCACTCCTTGTGCTGTCTGTCGGACGATGATTGCTGGTCTCTCTTCAAAAGACTAGCATTTGTAGAAGGGGATTCAGATGTACATCCGGACTTGGTGATGATAGGCAAGGAAATTGTAAACAAGTGCAAAGGGTTGCCTTTGGCAGTGAAGACGCTTGGAGGTCTTTTACGCTCTAAAGTAAATGTTGTCGATTGGAAATCAATCTTACAAAGCGAAATATGGGATCTGCCAGAAGAAGGAAATGACATTTTGCCCGCTCTAAGATTAAGTTATCATCACTTGCCAACACATTTGAAGCGGTGTTTTGAGTTTTGTTCCATATTTCCTAAAGGTCCCAATATCATGTTTGGCGAGGAATTTGTTTGGTCGTGGATGGCACTAGGTTTTATTCAGTCTGAAGGAAGTAAAGACATGGAAGACATAGGCAAGGAATATCTCGCTGATTTGGTTTCAAGGTCTTTACTTTATACAGAAGGAATATTTTTCAGAATGCACAACCTCATTCATGATCTTGCACGGTCTTTTTCGAGAGATGAGATTTTGGAAATTGGAGACCGGAAGTCTGATAAAAATGCTGAAAAGGTACGCCACGTATCATGCGAATTGTCCAGGTTTAGTGTGGAATCATTCAATTTCGAGTATCTCTATTGCTTTAAAAGTCTACGCACACTTATATTGCGAGGATACCCATCTGATCCTGTACTTACCATCCCACCTGATTTGTTCGTAAATCTGAGGCATATACGCATTTTGAATTTGAGGGTAAATCTAACTGAATTGCCAGAATCAATCGGAAATTTGATACAGCTGCGGTATCTTGACTTGGCTTGTACTTTGATTGAAAGGTTACCAAAATCAATAACCGGACTCTACAATCTACAAACCTTGGTTCTCGCATATTGCTCTAAGCTTGTAGAGGTACCCAGTGACCTTAGCAACCTAGTCAGCCTAAGAGAGATAATTTTAGTAGGATGCTCTGCTTCTATCCCGTTTGCGGGATTAAATATGATTGGATACAGGGTCAACGAGCTGCGGAAATTGAAATGCCTACGAGGATCACTTCGCATTTCAGAGCTTGAGAATGTGATTAGTGTGGAGGAGGCCAAAGAGGCTGAATTGAAAAATAAGCAGAAAATTTACCGCTTGAGGTTGGAATGGGAATCCCATGACGTGGATTCGCAACAAGAAGGAATTGAGGAGGAGGTACTCAATGCTCTCCAGCCTCATACCAACCTCGAACGCCTAGAGATTTATGGCTACTGTGGTGTCAGATTTCCAACATGGTTGGGGGACTCAAGCTTCTCCAAACTAGTTTTTATCATTTTGTTCAAATGCAAATGCCGTGTCCTCCCGCCTTTTGGACAGCTCCCTTCTCTCGAATTTCTATCTCTTAAAGAAATTTATGGATTGGAGAAAGTGGGGCGTGAAGTCTATGGCGATGGCATGGTGAAGGGTTTCCCATCATTGAAGAGGCTATACATTTGGTGTATGCCGGATCTGGAGGAATGGACTGCGCTAGAAGGTGATATTATCCATGTTACTTTCAGGAATTGCTCCAAGTTGAGGGTGCTTCCTGATCTCTTTCCTCTCACACTGGATACACTGGTTATTGATGATTGTCCTTTGGTAACGGAAAAGTGTAAAGAAGGAGGCGAGTATTGGAGTAAGATATCACACATCCCTAACGTACATATCCATTGATGGTTATTTGGTTCCAAAGTACACAGAAGAAGTGATGCGTTAAACTCCAGAGTCTCGTGGTCTCTTGCTGCTGCTCCCTCCTCAAGTCTCTTGGTTGAGTTGGGTCATCTGAGTTTGGGCATCATCTACATGCACAGACAGTTAGGCTTTAGGTGGTGCTGCAGAAAACAAACTCTTGTCCCCTTTTCAATTTATTGGATTTGGAGATTTTCCCTTTATCTCGATCACACCCACACCCTTCGATGTGCCTGCAAACTGACAGAACGGTGACTGCTTGAGCCTATTTAAGTAGCAGAACATTGCTGCTCTCTCTCTTTCTTCTTCTTTTTTCCTCATCAGCTCTGCAACAAATACCACCAGCTCTCCTTCTTCTCCGTCGGCGGCACTCTCCCCAATTCCTTCAGTCTTCAGATGTGAGTACCAACGTTGGATCGTTTGCAGGGGCTTGAACGTAGTAGCAGTGGTTGCCATCAGCATCATTCGAGCTCTCTTATAGTTTTGATTATAAATAGATGAAGTGAATTATTAAATATGTCCTTTGTCATTTGTGAAAGAAGCAGCAGTCTTGTGGTGAATGTCATATTCATATTATATAAAATCATTCAAAAAAAGGGAAAAGTGTATATGAAATATAACATCTGTGTAGATATTCAAAAAATGCATTTGATTTTCTATGATGAAATCAAAAGATGCATTTGTAGAATGGCTACTCAAATTAGGATTAGAGACAAGGGAACTAGTACATTTTATTTTCTATGATGAAATCAAAGGATGCACAAGTTTAATTTTTGGATGGATAAGTTCATAATATCAAATAAATGTGACTTATTTTCTCATTCAGGTGCTAGACCCGAAAATGTTTGAAAGACAATTACCCATTTAGGTGGGCCAAGATACACGGGGAGAGAATAAAAAGCCCAATAAGCTACATATATAATCATCTGGGAGATTCATTCCAAGTGCTTTGATTTTGGCTCCAATTTTAATTATGGTCATTGTGACTTGCATGCTCTTTTTAAGCTTTGTAAGGGAATGGCAGCCCCAAACTTGATATTTCTTTCATATTACTTTTGAAGTACAAGTGGTTTGTATGGTGGATTTAGCTACAGAGGTAAGGTATTTACTTTTGTTTCCTCCTTGCTGTGACAGAAGAACTACAGTTTTGGGCTGTGAAGTTTACAGTCAATTGGAAACCGTTTCTTAGGCTATATCAACCCTAATGACTGTCTCACCAAATTAGAGATCATGGATCATCCCATCAAACCCTCAGCCCAGCCATGCTGGCCTGTGAATTTTCACGGGGGCTGTGCCGTGCCCAAGTTGGTTGTGCTGTGCCCTAAATGGGTGGTTCAAGAAGGGCTAACACTAGGCATGTCAAATGGGGCGGGCCGCGAGCTGGGCCGTGCCGTGCCAGCCATGCTCGGCGTGCCTCGTTAATTTTCTTTTTCCAATTAATTTTTTTATTTTTGATATTAAATTTAAAATTAAAAATAAAAACACTGATGTTAAATAAGATGGTTATCAATATTGGATGGACCCATTTTTGTTGTTGATTTCGAAGCTTTTTTTGCATTTGGTAGATCCATTAGATCTTGTAGTATTGTTAGATTTCTTAGATTTTGTTCATGAAGTACCCGAATCTAGATATGATCGGAGTTCTATGTACTTGGAGTTAGAGGTGGACTCACCATTGGTAAGATGTATAAGAGTCGGACCTAACTCTAGTGGACTCAACATCTACTTAGCACATCCCATGTAGAAATGTCTCTTCCCAAGGCTCTTGGAGAAATGGTTCTTCACAAAAATAAAGTTTTGGGAAGTAGGAACAAAGAAGGGTGTTGTTTTTCACAAAAAGATGATGGTTTTTTTTTTTTTTTTTTTTCTTGATTGGTTTTTGAATCTTACAAATGACCACTCATACTTCTAACAATTGTCAATTAATCCTTTGTGCAAATATGATATTTTCACGGCAAAGGGCCTCTGTTTTTTTTTTTTTTTTAGAATTTAGGAATGCATGGTCAAATTAATTCAAGACTATTAAAGATGTGAGGGTGAAGGATATGTGATGAAGGGTGAAGGATAGAATATATATATTTAGACGTTGACAGTTAGATATCCATTTGACATCTTCCATCGATTCAATTCCATTAAAAAAGAGGTTTTCTATGATTATTTTGAGTATTTATTATTGATCGTTCATTTTTAAATACTTATAAAAATACAAAGTCTTAGAATTCATTGGAATTCAATTACATGAAACAAACATGCCCCCTACATGAATAGTTATATTTGTAGATAGTCTATCCAAGTATTTCCTCCCCTACATGTGAATTGACGCTACGATCAACTCGAGACTCATCTTTCCATTACTCAAAGTTGGATTGCATCTTAAGAAATATTTTATTAAAAGATGATTAGATTTTAAGGATGTTAAATCAAGTATTAGGATAATCTAAATGAGCTAACCATTTGCCTAATCCTTATTTACAACAAGACCTTTCCATCTCCTCTATCCTTTTGTGGCATGCATGAACTTGACCGGGTATGAAGAATTTATAGTCCATTTGCAGGAACAATTTTCCCATCACTCTCCTACATGAAAATCTCAATCATCCACATTGATCATTTGTTAATAGAGGTGTTAATGAGAAAGGATGGGCCAGGTTGAAGGTTGTGTAAGCCCACCATCTAGTATTGGGCCTAATATTCAGGCCTTAAAACATTTAAAGGCCCATAGCCCACTTAATTGTCAGGCTGGAAAATAGGGCCCAAGGTGGGTCAGGCGAGCCATGCCTGGTCAGGCCCATAGCCCGTTTTGCATCTTAAGCTGCACATAAATGAAGTCGACATAAAATTCAAGCAATGTCTTATGATGGTGGGCATAGCCTATATAACATATGATAGACTTGGATAATCAGTCATTACCATTGACCATGCAATTTGAAACGATAAAAAAAGGTCACCTTCCAAGTGGGAGAGAGGAAAGAGAGAGGTTAGCAACCACAGGTAGAGACACAAATGTAATCTCGTGCCCAACTTAGATTTTTTTTCTACATCCTCAAATCTGCTGTAGCATTTCATCAATCCAGACCATTATCAAATAGACTCCACTCTAGATAGATAGGGTCCTACCCAAAAATCTCAGTTGTTAGACAAATTGGTCACACAGTCTCAGTTATTTTGGCCAAAGATACTTGCCAATTGATGAAAAAGATATTGGCCCCGCGAACTAGAGAGTATCCTTTTACATTAAATTGAAAAATCAAGTGCCAATTCGATCAGAGATAATAAGAGTCGTTAGCATCAGAAGTCTAGCCCCAAACCAGGACAGTAAGCGCAGAAAAACCTACTCAATAAAAAAAGAAAAGTGAACTCAAATGAAAAGGATTCAAAAACTCTACTCCAACAGTCATTCTCTTCTCTCTCCTTCCTACTATGGGGTATGTATTCCACCCTCAAATTGCCGGGACAAAATTTCAATTTCACTGCCAAACCAAAAGAATAAAGGCAGACCCAATAAATAAAAACCCGTCAAAGGGTATTTACAAAAGCTTCTTTTTTTCATTTTGGAGGGCAAGTTTTACTGCATGCTCTATTCTTTGTTCCTTTCAGGAGCACTTCTACAGTTCCAATAGAATGTAGTAAACTAGTGTTATGGGGAGAGCTATTAACATCCCAAAGATAACCCTGTGATCTTATTACAAGAACATCAACCGTTGGCCAAAAAAAAAAAAATCTAATTCTATGCATGCATGCTTACATGACCCACAAGCATTTGTTTGGCTATATCCAACAAAGGCTTCAATTTTCATCCTGTAATCACGTGGGCCAGCTCAATAATCTTTGAAACAGGCCATTCATATGGAGGTTACTCGCATTGAAGTTTGACAAAAATACTTCTCCCACATTGAAAATTTCCATCTATGTCACGACTTGGTCCGCCCAGCAGATATTGTCTTCTTTGGCACAGGGCGTAAGGGCACACCATTCATGACCCATCACTACTAAAAAAATGACTTTTAGCGGCCGCCATTTGCCGTCGCTAAAAGTATATTGGCGGTCGCTTATACTCTTTAGCGACCGCCTTTCGACGGCCGCGAAAAGCTCGTCGCTAAAAGTATTAGCGACCGCCACTGCTACATGGCGGTCGCCAAAAAAATTTAAAAAAACGAAATTTTGACTTTTAGCGACCGCCAAGGCAGTCGCTAATACTGATTTGGCGGTCGCTAATGCCCTTTTATTTCGAATTTTTAATTTTTTTTAGTATTAGCGGCCGCCAAGGCGGTCGCTAATACTGATACAGCGGTCGCTAATGCCCTTTTTTTTTCGAATTTTTATTTTTTTTTAAAATTTTTTTAGTATTAGCGGCCGCCAAAGCGGTCGCTAATACTCATATGGCGGCCGCTAATACATTGTTTTTTTTATTTTTTTTTATTTTTTGATGCTATTAGCGACTGCCAGTGGCTCTTTTAGCGACCGCCATTGGCGGCCGCTAAAGGTTTTTTTTTTTTTTAATAAATTCTTTTTATTTTCTCAAATTATTTCCTTGTTTTTGTACCTGTACCTAAATATATACAAATCATGCCATCAATTAAAATTACAAATAACAAAACCTAAATATATACAACTACTACCATCAATTAAAATCTTAAATAAAAAAAGAAAGTCTCATTAATTTCATTCAAAACATTACAAAAGTTTCAATAAAATATATCCATTACATTTACAGGAAAAAGAAAAAAAAAATTTGCCGGGTGCCGTGGTATATCCGATGCTCTCAAACCTGAATAGAAAAAGAAAAATAAATATTAAAAGATAAGTATAAAAATTGGCAATATATACTAAATATAAAAAATTAAGAATTAAAATTAAATTTTTAACTTACGTTTCAACATTAACACCAATCCTTAAACATCAAGATGCATTTGGTTTACAAGTCTACCTCCAAATCTTAATGTCTAAGGCTTCCTGTGACAAGAAATGAGGTTTATTCCACTCATTGGTCAAGGAGTGGGGGCTCAGTAGCCCATAGTGTGATTGGGCATAAAACCACACCAAGAAAAACACAGGAGAGAGGGGATCTGGACCATTCGGCCTTTGACAGGGGCCAAGGGGCCAAGGGGCCAAGGGCTAATTGGCACTGACGGCGATGGTCAATCAGTGTGTGAACAACCTAATTTTCCTGAGATTTCCCCCCCTTTTGCCATATTTCTAATGAGGGTCTTTTGCACATATCTAAGGGTCCAAACATAAATTAAATTCCAATTAACATGCCATGGTCTCCAATTATAAAAATAACAAAAGACATGAGATTAGACAAAGGTATCTAGCCAATCTTGGAGAATTAAGCAAGAATCAACAAATAACATAGCATGTAATGAAATTAATATTGAACACTTGCCTTGGTCTACTAAGCTCACGAACTCACTAGCAAAACCACCCAAATCACGGCTGAGTCTCTCTTGCTCAAAATCCCCACAATACTACTGCAAAACTCCTTAAAATTAATAACCAAGGAGGAGTTTGAATTAGGCCTTGCATATCAGGGTCCACAGCTAACTTAGGCCCCTAATCAATAATTTAAAAGAATTAAGAGAGGAGCTTACCTCCAAGTGCTCCAATGAAGGAGAAATCAATGAAAAGATATCTTCTGAACAGCGTAACCATATCTGTCACAAGAGTTTCACAGTCAAGATCACTTAAGTAACGAGCACATTCTTACCAAAAAAAAAAAGAGACATGAGCAGATAAAAGTAGAAATATCCAAACGGTAATTATGTCTGTCAATTAGACATCCACAGTGCTTTTAGATTTCAGAATGTTTGTGAGACAATATCTGAAAACTTCAATAAGAAGCTCATGCAGTATAATCTATTTATCACACTCTGCTGGATGTTTGTCAGTAACCAGTTTATGATGATCCATTGTGTTTCAAAGGCCTCTTCGTTGCCACGTTTTGATGACCCATTCCAGTTTCCCTCTGCCTTGTATTATCATCCATGGTTCAGATGGAGGGTTGCCCAAGACTAAAAAACCACTATAATAACTTGCCAAGTTAGTTTTAGATTATAGTTAGTGCTTAGCCAGCCCAATTAGATGAATGCTTCAAAAACTGCATGAATTTAGTAATGCCCAGGACAGTATCCCTTGGGCATATACAAAAGATTGCAAGTAGAAGTAACCTTCCAGTAATCCTACTGAAGCTAATAACATCAACAACTGAAGCTTATTAATTGTGAGAATGATTTCATATTAAAAGTTAGCATCATCTTCAACAAACATGGTTATTTGGGGAGTCAGGCTTCCATGAGACTGACAGGACCAGACCAACCACTAGAACGATGGGTTCTCCCATGAAATGTGTGGATCCTCACTGTACAACCAATGAGAGTACTTTCCCATAAAGTAGACTGAGGGCCTGTTTTGCATGTATGATCTATCTATTTGGTGAAAAAAAAAAAATTACAGAAGGCTCTACTGATGCCTCTTCTTCCTTTACTTCTTTTCCATCGCCGAATTTGAAGCTTTCTCCTTAATTAAGAAAAAAAAGAGTACAAGTGTGTTTGATTTTTTCTAACTTACTGTATTCTTGCAAGAAGCCAAAATAATTTCTTCTCCTTCAAACATGGAAGCATAGATGCGCCACTTAATTTGACTTAAGCTGATTTCCATATGAACCTTTCTTCTTTTTCTCTCTCTAGGTAATGGAAAAAGGTAAGAATGTTTGGATGCCCATTCAACATATACATTTCCGGTCTCCTTCATTTTTCCCCTTATTAGTGTTTCATTGCTCTCATGGAAACAAAGAAGTCAAATGAAATAACATGGCACAAACTTTCTATTTGGTTAGGCCAATTTCATAGAGATTAGATTTGTTTAGACTTGTTTTGTTTCCCTTTTCTTTATCTCTTAGTTGTTTTCATCATACTCTATAAATAGCTATGTAATTCTCAATGGAATATTCATCTTACTCTATAAATAGCTGTATATAATTCTCAATGGAATATTGTATAATCAACTTTTGTCTGATGTAATCTCTAAATTTTACACATAGAACCTAAATTTCTTGCGCTCATAATTCTTCCTTACAAAATCAATGTCCACATGTAAGATTTGCTTCATTCTCAGCCATCTAGTTCAGACTTCAGACCTTCACTGCTTGTGGGTATCACAGGCCTTTGTAATTCCACTGTAGGGTGAAGGGGGAGTGATTTGATAATTTATTATGGGGGGAGTTTGAGCAGCAACTTGAGGTGGTTCATTATGTGCATTTTGTTTCCTTCTTTCCAATGAATGTAAGTCCAATATAGACCAAATATCAAAGAATAGAATGAATTTTTGTAGTATGCAAATCAGTAAGAATTCTCTCTCCATGAGCTACATTCAACTTCACAAAATGAGAAATAGTCAAACTTGATGAATGAAAATCAGCACACCTGTATGCATCCTCAAGTATGAGATCATGAGGCCTAACATGTTAGTCACTTATCATACACCCAACCCATGTATCAAATGATTCAATGAGAAAAATATTATTGAGAAACATATTCTAAGTACATTGAAAGAGGAACTTAAGAATATTTATAGGAAAAAGAACCTTAAGTCCTAATATTGTTATTGGATATCCTTGTTGAATAGAGTGTCAACCTATCTCTACTTTCTGTTCTGTAGATAATCTCCAATTAATTTACTGCTTTATCTCCACTTGTTGAATTCCTAAAGCAACTTGAAGTTTTTGGGTTACTTGAGATACATGCCTCTAAAGTTTTTGAGATAACATAGTTGTTGGGTTACTTGAGTCTGTTCTTATCAATAAAATGTTCTTAGGATTCCAGTTTTACTTGAAACATAAATTAGTTCATATTGGAGGTAAAATACTTGACACTCTTGTTTCATGGATATTTCCAACATCCAATCAATGCTACTTTGAAATCCAAGTGAGAACCAAAGAACCACTTTTTATTAACCACTTAGTCCATTTTGATTCCCACCAGCTGTATCACTAAACTCTTTATAAATTCTAACTTGGTAGACAAGTCTTCTACATATAACAGCTTCTTTCAAACTTTCTACCCTGTAATGACCTTTGTGAACTCTAAATTTTCATATTGCAGTTTGTGGTGGTGACGAGTATCTTTGTATCATTTTCCAACGCATCAATGGCCTGAAATATGTTTAAATATCAAATCATTATTTATTACCATCATTAGTTGTGACTATTTTTTTAGCAGTAGTACAAGTCGTGCTCTCACTGAAATGATGCACATTTCATCCAATACCTATATCAACACTTCCTTTTACATAAGCTTTCATTTGTCTATCTGACTAGAGCAGTTGATAACACATGAAGATACAAAGTAGTATCTAATAGGTGGACAGTCTGGATTGAACACTGGGCACCTTAAGATGGGAGTTGCATCACACTGTGAAGCAGAAATCTATAGTGCATCAGTGGGAGATATTTTACAGAAAAGTACATGAGAACTGTCAGATATAACAGTGAAGAGGAATACGTATATAGCACAAAGATGACAAATGGAATAATCCCTGATTTTTTTAAAAACAGGCTAAACTATGATCCTAGAGTTTGTTATTTATGAATAAACTGCGGAGAGATGACTGGGTTCCCAGCTGAAGTTCGGTTGCACTAACAGTCTGCTTTGAGACCCCCATAATTTGCATTTGTTATGGATAATTGATGCATATATCAAGATCAAAGTTCCTTGAGGTATGTTGTTTGGTAGTAAAGGTTTTGAGATTAAGGGGCGGGTAAAAAAAAAACCACTAGAAGTAGTGGTCTTTTAATAGTAAAGCTAGTTGTTCGAACTAGAAATAATTGGCTATTATTAGTGCCAATTATGACCAAGAAACCAAGTCCTGTTTCTCCATGAAACAAATATCACTAGGAAAACAAGACCCGATAATAAAACAGGTATAACCAGGAAACCAAGCCTGGTTTCACTATAAATGATAATAGACCTGGTTTTCACTACCCAGACAACAGTCAACACACTTATTAGATTAAAAGTATAACAATAACAAGTTAAAAAAAAAAAAAAAAAGTTGACTAAATTTACTAAAAATCCAAAGAGATGTCACATGATTACCTATGACAAAATGATGATAAAATAATTAAGTTTTTAGATTACCTTTTCAAAACCCATCATTACCAGCTTCTGCATCAACTCATCAAAAGTATCTGAACCCTGCATCAAGTACATTACAGAAGATGTTTCTAAAGTAACATAAATGATACTCTAGAGGTTGGTAAAACCAAAGAAAAGGTACTTGAAATCTATAATTGAAGAAACCTGATTGTGTGTAAGTGCTTCCCCACCTTCAGCTGAACTAGTTACAGTTGAATGCCTGAAAAATAACAACAGAAGTAATGACCATTACAGGTAGAAATGAAAAAAACATGCCTAATTTAAATCATCTGAATGAGATGAGCTGTTTCAGGTTGAACCCTACTCGCAAGTTCAGCAATATGCAATACTCAGTGTAATTAAACCATGATTATACAAACAAGTTTAACAATGCGCAATACTCAGTGTGCAAACCATATTAAAAACTCAAGATTAACTCAAATCCACTGAATCAGAGTCCACACCAACTTAAAACTCAATCTTACGGCTAACTAATGACATTTTGATTGAGAATGTACACTGAATATACAAAACAAAAGTTTCAGAACAGAAGGGAACAAAAGTTTTTGAGAGTGCAATTCAGTATTACCTGGTAGTGATATATATTAGCCCACTTAATTTCACTTAAATCAATATAGTTGAGTCAACGTTATGACTTTATCAAGCATACATTCCAACTGTTAACCACCACAGAAATTACTCTTACAGGAATGGCTATAATACCTTCCATCCGATAAGTGTTGACCAGTACTCAAAGCTGTTGCTTCTGAAGGATGATCTGTTGAGCTGTTATCCAAGAGTCTGGCCTGTAGGCTTGTATCAGAATTCACAGCAGAAGCTGCTTGATTTTGGGTGGAACCAAGTGTCCTTCCTATGGCTTATGGCTTATGGATTTCATAGCACCTGGGTTTTTAAAAGAGTCACAAACTCAGGTCAAACTTATGTAATCAATCCCATGTACATATTTTAGAATAAACCAGATAAAAGTGTGTGTGTGTGTGTGTGTTAGACTATGATAAAATCAATGTTTTAGGTTTCCTAGGTCTGTAACTAGGTTTCTATCCTTTTAGACATACGGGAAAGAGTCTCAAACAATCCATATCCTAGAAATTGGTACCAAAACATACAAGTTCTAAATTTTTCATAAAACTAGTTACCTGCTTATATTTCTTGTAGATTTGCTTGGTTACTATGTTCTTGGATTCATCAAAAAATGTGGGAACTTCTCTTATATTATTAATGGATGAATGTAACTCACCGGAGCCCGTTTCCTCGTTTTGGGCACCCGGAAGCTCAATTTCTAAGTTTTAAGTTAACGTTCTAATTTAAACATACTTTTCAACATTACGAGCAATCCGGGATTCGGAATCTCGTTCCGTCAGTTCCTGCAAGTCAGGAATGACTAGGGGCCCATGCCCGTCAGGTTTCACGGGCAACGGAGCCCGTTTCCTCATTTTGGGCGCCCGGAGGCTCGATTTCTAAGTTTTATGTTAAGATTTTAACTTAAATGTTGAAATCTTAAATTTAAAAAAAAAAATAAATTTTACCTGGTCATGATCAGTCGAGCCTGCTAAATCATGACTGCCCTCTCCACCGAAGTCATGTCTAGCCCTGTGGCCGCTGCCAGCGTCAGGTGCCTGTAATTATTTATTATACAGTTAAAAACAATAAAAAAGGCATAAGTATTGATGCATCAAAGACATAATTGACAATTTATATGTACAAAAAAATTTTCTTACTAACCTGAGTAGTGGGTGGTGGGTCTGAAGCAAGCGGGGCGCGACTCTGTGATAGACGACTCTCAAGCTCTGCCATCTCCGCTCTCCACTCGGCCCTCATCTCCGCCCTGATATCCTCTCTGATCGATGCCCTCATGGAAGTCAGCAACTCCTGAACCTCCTCATCCGTACGGAAGCGTATGCCCTGGGAGGAGCTAGCACCGGATGACTCCGATCGCGTGATGTAAGAGCGTGGAATGCCCGTCCCATACGTCAGCGTGTATCCATGCCCATCCCGGCCAACGACGGAGTGGAATATCTCATCCCTCCGCGATGGCAAAGCGCGCTCCTCCTCGGGTAACTCCTCGAGGCGTGACTGATATTGGGCCTGCGTAGTTCATTCATTTAGTATATTATCATGCATAACAAGACATACGAATAGAAACATAATTTAAACAGTTCAATATAAAAACGTACGAAGATAGCTGCAACATCTGGGTGGCGAGGATCTCGAGAACGCATCCAGATGGACATCCTATCCACCGGAACACCCTCGGAACGCAACTGTTTGGTGGAGAAATGTATTACTAGTATACTATCATACAGAATGACAAAAACATAAATTAAATGTACGATCTAACTTTTTACCTCGTGGCGGACCTGGGTGATGTGTCGAGTCCCCAACCTATGTGCAGGACCCTGCAATGCGCGGTTCCGCGCATTCGTAGCAGACACTCTCTGTTTTCAATATTTATCAGTCGGAATTTTTGTTAGTTACGTTAGTTATTAGTAAAATGTTAAAATTAAAATAAAGAAAGTACAAGTTTTTCACCTGAGCCTCCTCGCTCGTCCAGTACCGGACGAGCTGAGCCCACTGATCAGGAAGAACGCCAGTCGGAACTCGCTGAAGTATGTCACGCGCATCCTGATGAGGCCTCCAGTGCTGCGTCTTTATTTTGTTTTTATGATCCTTCCACATCTTCCGGCACTTCGACATGCAAACTGGCCGGAAGAGCTCAGGACAGGCCCTCAAATTATCCTGAAAAGGACAAATAATTTATCATTGACAAATTATTTTTCATTAAGTTATGGTTTAAATTGACACATCCTGAGGAGAAATGTTAAATTATTACCTTGACCTGCTGCCATGTACGATCTAGCGTCGCCACTGGGAATGCCTCCCAATCGAGTGTGGTCAAAGGAAATGCATATGGATCCCGGACCATATGTCCTAACTGGCTAATAAGCTGGCGAGCATGAGGGCCCACCGGATGATATGTATCATCGAACTGTACGTCTATGGGATGGCCGGAATTCCATGTCCGGATCCCTCTAGCAGGGCCTCTCCCCCTGCTGGAAGATGGGCCCGTGCTCGTAGCACCTGTTTAAATTCGAGATAATCTAATTAAATTGAAATAAAATAATTTGCTAGAATTAAAATGTTTTCATTAAATAAACTTATACCAGTCAGTGTATCTGCTGATGGTGGTGCTGAAGATGGTGGAGCTGCAACACTGGATGACGCCGAAGCATCCACTGGAGTGGATGGACTCGAATGAGATGCCGATGACCTACTCGGTGGGGCCATCGAACTAGACTGGGCGGCATCCGGTGCCGGTCTAGGCTCCCCAGACGGTCCGCTGGCCTGGCGCAGCAGCTCGTCCATCGTCAGCGGACGATCTCTCCTCTTTCGTCCTGACATATCTGTTCAAATGTTTGTAAGATAAATTTCATTAAACAAGATAATTTAAATTAACATTTAAAAATTATTTACACTAAAATTTCAAATTTTTTTGTTTGTGCCATTAATTAACCTAACACAAGTGAAGAACACAATATTCAGCATAACAATAATGTTCAAAATATCAATAATAAAAAACATATATCAAAATTCGTAATTTGGAAAAAAAAAAAAGCAACAAGTCCTTCAAGTTAAAATCAGCCCTCTCCAACAAATGAATGAAAGATAACAAACATTCAACCTTCATATTACATCATTCATTCAACAACATTAAGAGAGTTTTCAATTGAGTTGGCCAAGTCAAACTCGTATAACCCAAAACATTTGGGTAAAACAAGTAGAGAAAGCAAAACATAAGTGGAGTTCTAACTTTGATTCCACATAATAGAAATCAAATCTCACTACAATGAAGCAACAAAGATCCAGACAAGTAACATATTAGAGTTTCAATAATAAGAGTCTATGAATCAGGCATCAGAACATATCATCATAACATGCAATGAAAGATATCCCATAAAATAGAATAGATATGCCATACCATCCTAAGGTGGGTCCCACTAAAACATCACCTTCTGTACTTGAATGATACAATCTTAGCAAATCTTGGGTATGGAACCCATGTGAGAGGGGTGCACATGGATGACCCACCAGCTCCCCTCACACACCTCCCAATGGTGTGGGTTTTGTCCCTATCGATCTGCTGTGCGACTTCTGCTTAGCATAGATTTAGGGATTGAGCTCATGTGAGAGAGAAATCAGCAAAAGATCAATTGATAACACTGATTGTTCATGAGTAGAAACAATGCAACTTCACGGAAAGCATGCGTGCATCACTTAAGTGTGTGCATGCCCGCTTGAAGGGCTTGTGGATAGTACTATTTAAGGAAATGATTTGGATACCATGGTAAGATCTCCCAAATGATGTCAAGTAAATTTTATTACCTCTTTGTCTCGTGCACTCTTCTCTCCTCCAAATTAATTACCATTTGAGTTTTGAAAGAGTCGTGATCGTGATAATGTTAATAAGGTTTAACCAATCCTAGAATCTAGCAACTTAGAAAGTGAAGGTTCTTATGGTTCAAAATGCTCTTATGAGCATCCCTTATCTCCTATTTTTGGCATAGATGCCAGCTAGTTTTTTTTATTATGACCTGGGGTAGATGAGATGAGATGTAATACGGACCATCAGGTTTAGTGGAAAATGAGTATATCAAGGACAACAATTTATTGGAAAATGTTGTGCTAAATTCTACTATTAGCAGAAGTAATCTGCATTAGGCCAGTTGGACCTAGTAAATGTAGCACATAATGGAGGCTTGTTTTCATCAAATTAAGGCATGAAAGTTGTTGATACGAATAGACCCATAAATAAGGGATGAAGTGGGATCTCTTTGCAGAAATAATCGATTCTACATATCATACAATGTACCCTCCTTACTCACAATCAGCTTCATACCATGTAGGGAGAGACAGTTTTTCTCCTTTATTTATGTATTTGTTTATTTTTGGAAAGAAAAGAAAATGAATGCAACCAAGTTCCAGAAAATTGAAGCAACAAATCAGGGCAAATAACACTGTAGAAACATTAAAATTAAACCATGCATTCATGATGCTTCCCGTTCATTCATTCTTTGGCTGAACAATTTTGCTTGGCCATTCAACTCTCTGGGATGTATCCTCCAAAAGATCTTTCACATCCTTGAGAGAGATCTTTTGGAGCCCAAGTGACATAACTCACGTGGGTGGCCCCCAAGTGACAGATAATTAATACACCCTCATTTTGACTTTGGTAATTGGGATTCACATTTTGAATTTAAATCATGATAAGTTTCTAAGTAGTTGAGAAAATCTCTCCCTAAACATAAAGTCTTCTAATGAAACAAATCTCTCCATTTAAAAGGAAAAGCAATCTTACATGGGAAAGAGAGAGGGAAAGAAATAAAAATAAAAAGAGAATAAAAATTTAATGAACTTTTTTGATTTATTGCAACCCTCAATAATCACATCAAATTCGTACATGCTATACAAGTGCTAAAAGCTTATCGAATTTAGTCAACTTTGAAAATTAGGCATTACTGTGACATCACTCAAAAAATATATTTTGATAAGGTTTGTTTGGGGTAGGAAGGATGAAGAAACATGAAAGGAAATGGGCTTGCATTTGGTTACTTGTCCAGAGTAAGTAGTCCATTTCATAGACCAACCAAGTTGACAAAATTAATTATTTAGATGGTGTTCATTATAAGGTCGGTCTAAAAGAGGAGGCATTCTATGATCCATATGGGCCTTTTTCTCCTGGATAATCTAGGTTGTTGATTTGATGGGCCTTTTCTCCTGGATAAGAAGACCTCCCATTGGAACCATCAATCACAGCCCTTCAATCTATACGATATGATCTTTGAAATTTGGGCTGGCTATTTTGGCCTTGTTCTACATCATGTGGCCATCAGACCAACGGTTTGGATCACTTCAATGTCACACTACATGTACAAACTCAAGGATGGTGATAATTACGTTAACTCCATCATGGTAATAAACGCATAATTCCTCCTTAATGTAAACAAGGGTGCAATTAATATTTAACTACAAAAATTGAGGATCACAGCTCAGAAGTTCTCATATTTGGAAGTGATTTCTGAAAAGGAGAGAAAAATCAAAGCGCTTGACTAGATCAATTGCAATGACGATCACTTGGAAGAGAACCCAAATTCATGAGAAGAAGTGTAGAAATGGATATGATTGAAATGCATATGTAATATGTCTCATGATTGAACACTTTCCACAGCAGTACAACAAGTTTACACCCATGTTCTTCACATCAAATTCACATAAAATAAATTTTAAGGACAGCAAAATCCAGTAAATATTCAACCCTTAGCGAAAATCCTCATTTCTTGAGCCATTAAATCGTCTTCCATCTCGACTCGATAGAGAAAGAGAAAATTCTCATCAAAGATGGCCAAATCCAAACATATCAACAGAGATATTCTATATCCGTAGACTTCATTTGCTAACAGCAGAAAACTCATTTACAAATGGAAGAGGAATTGCTCCAATTTTAATAAAAGTTATAAATAATCCCTTTAATCAAATGGGCAGTACCTTCATTACTAAGCATGCATAATATTTTACAAGGCTTCCTAAACAAAGAAACATTAAAGAACCTACCTACCAGACTGTAATGAGCCACCATGGTCATAAACTAAAAGAAGGAAATTGAAAATTACAATGCAAACCACATTCAGTAGAAGTTGCCTTCTTGCCAAATGGATTCAGTGGAAGAGTACCTCTGTTAGTGACAGAATAAACATCGGTGTTCAAAAGATTAAGATATTATATAGCCACACAAATATCAGATAGAGACCCCAATGATTCTTGTAAGGCTACAGTGTCATAAACACATCTCATCAAAACAGGCAAAAGTAGCCAAGATCTACATGCATTCAACCACTGATTTCGACTCCGAGGCCTTGCATCACCGATTTTCCCCATCATTCATTCAACAACATTAACAAACAACAACAAATAAATCAAACGAAAATAAAATAAAATAAAATAAAACATACCAGCAGCTTTAGCAAGAGTAGAAATCGCTGAGATTGAATGGTGCGAGCTAGGGTATCTACACTCAATACACAAAAACAGCAACAGGAAAAAAAATAAAAAAAATCTGTAACTGTATACAGTTACAGAGAGAGACGGAGGGAGAAGGGGAAAAGGAGAGAGAGAGAGAGAGAGAGAGAGAGAGAGAGAGAGAGAGAGAGAGAGAGAGAGAGAGCTGGTGGTGGTTCCGGTGACAGCTCCAAACGCGCGGGACGGCACAGTGCAGAGCGAGAGGGAGAGGGAGGGAGGGAGGGAGGGAGGGAGAGGGAGAGGGAGCGGGAGGGAGAGAGAGAACTCGGTATGGGCGGCGGGAGGGCAGGTTTAGGCGCGGGAGAGTAGAGGGCGGGAGGGGAAAAAAACAGAGGAAGGAAAAGCAGAGGGCGGCGGCTGGGCAGAGAGGGTGAACGCAGGGAGAGGGGGAGAGAAGGGAAGGAGAGGGAGAGAAGAGAGAGAAGCGAAGGGGGGAGCGAGTGAGAGAGAGAGAGAGAGAGAGAGAGGAGATGAGCGATTGAGAGCAGAGGAGATGAGCGCGCGGGAGGAGAGGAAAAATGAAGTGGGAAAGAAAAAAAGGGTTTGGCGGGGTATGGAAATTAGCACCGCCATTTATCTAGGCGGCCGCTAATGAGCCGGCCGCCCGCTTTCTGATGAGCAAATGCTCATTTATCTAGTAGTGCGCTTGTTTTCTTCTCGAAGCCAATAAGCTCCAAAACACGTCTTACTAGACTCACATTACATTCGCCCACCGTCAGAGGAGAGCCACCATCGGCTCTGATACCATATTATATGTTATGACCCAGTCCGCCTAGCACCCTGGCCTTAAGGTTTTGTTCTCGGAGCCCATTAAGCTCCAAAACACATCTTACCAGACTCACAGGCGTGAATATATATAAGCCCAGTCTTTGGGCAGTCTCTTGGCGATGTGGGATGTTACAATGTAAGTGATTGATCTTTTTTGTACATATAGTCTGTTGCTTAGCGCACAACCACCAAATGACAAGGATCTGATTGTGGACAGTTTTGGGGGCATGGCTGTTTGACCATATCAATGGTTTCAGTTAAAGAATTACATTGGCATTACTGGGTTGATTAATACTCAGGTTTGTTTAGTTGTGGGAGAATATGCAAGTGCTTTGTGTAAACAAGTATGTACACATAGCTGTTGGCATATGCTAGTATGTCAGGATGCACATTGTACTCCTTGGCAAAGACGAAAGGAACGATTCCTTGAGGAAGAGCTGCCTGCAAAAATAACACCAAGTGATCAAAATCGCATAACAGGTTACCGGATTTTCATATACTAAAACCTCAGGGCCTATATATAAATCCTACAAACTTTAGGGGGTATATACAAAAATCTCTATTATATATCTCATCTTTACAATTATCTTCTCCTAAAATCTTGTAATAAATTTCAATGAGGAAAATAATTGAGCCCATTCTATCCATTTAAACAATTACCAAATTCGGTAGTCTACCACAATCACACGGTTTTATGAACCCATTTAAACAAGAGTTTTTTTACAAAAAGGCCCCTATATTTTTACAAAACCTCAAAATGCCTCTATATTATATGTTTCTACTTAGACATCTCTTGACTAACAGTCGAACTGTGCAAAGGCTAACTGTTTCCATCATCACTCATGAAATTTGAACTACTTGAAATCACCGATCTGCTTTGTATTAGCTCTGCGATAAATTGCTCCCGATGATCTATTGAATCCCAAATGATACGTGTGACAGGGTCCATGTGAGATCAATGGCTCTGATCACGTATTTCCCTGCTTGATGTCGATAAGATTCTATGAATCCATAGTTAGAAATTTACATCCCTCATGTTCTCTCTGATTTCAATTCTTGCAGGTGGGCCCATATAGAGTGCACCAAAGAAATTTATATGACCATGTGTGGATCCTAACTCCTCTTGACAGATCATCGGATGTGGCAAGAATTGGGCCCCGGGAGTCCTTGAGGAGTTTGTTTTGTTTGGTATCTCATTGACTTGAGATGGTAGGGTTGTTGCGTTTGTCTAAGGGTAAATAGGTAAAAAACAAAAAGAGAATGAGTGCTGCTACCAACACACTGCATTTTGCTCTCCTCACACTGCAATAGATTGTGACTAAAATGCCCACTTGTAAATTTACCAAAATGTATGAACTTCAGCCCTCCCACACTACTTGAAATGCTATCTGCACACTGCATATTTTCCCTCCACTTGAGACGTCTGAACGTGCAGCGTTAAGGGTTTCACTCCTCCTCTCCACTTCCGTCCATTCACTCCTCTGCATCATGAAATGAAGTTCTACTTCTTCCCGCATTTTACTGATCTTTACTTCCTCCCTCTTTCATCTTCTCTCTCGGTTTGAATCCTCACTTCATTCTCAATTGACTGCACCTCATTAATCTTGATTTCATTCAAAGTTGAAACTCAATTTGCTAGCATTCTTAATCAATGGAAGAGCAAAAGGACAAGCAGAAGATGTCTCCCGATCATTCTAGGAGCGTCGAGGTAAGCATATTCATCGCAAACTTTGCAAATCGGAAGAGACGAATTGCTCGGCCCTGTATGTCCGACCGAATGTCCTCTACGCGGCCTTTCAGGGCCGACCAGAGGTATTTTTCACGGCCCTGAAAGACCGAACATAGGTACTTTTCGCGGCACAATAGTGCCGAGAATAAGAAAAATATGCGGACATGCAGGGCCGAACAATTGAATTTTGACCGGATATTCAGAGCCGTGCAGTTGTGTCATTTACTTATTCTAACAAAATTGGTTCTATAGCAGTTTCATGCGCCTACTGAATGCAGCAAGGTTGGCTCGGAATGTGTGGTCGACTATAGTAATGAGTTTATCACCGAAGAGGTAATTAATCGAGATGAATCATTCGATAGTTAAATTGATGTAGTCACTTTGTTCAATATGATTTTTTTTTGTTATGCGCAGATATTCACTAGTCGAGAATCCCTAATTAATTGGGCTCGTGATGTTGGGAGGAGAAATGGTTTCATTGTTGTGATTAAGACATCAGCAGCGCCCAACAGGAGAAATAAAAAACCAAGGCTGACCCTTGGGTGTGAGAGGAGTGGGTCTTATAGAAACACGAGGATTACTAAAGACGGGACTGGTGGGAAGAAATTGAAGCAGACTGGTTCGAAAAAATGCGGATGCCCATTCACGTTACAAGGTAAAGTGGTTGGCTCAAATGAGGAATGGATGTTGCATGTAGTGTGTGGTGTGCATAATCATCCTGCTGCAGACTTTCTGGAAGGGCACTCATTTGCAGGGAGATTAACATAGGATGAAACTTCAGTGCTGGTGGACATGTCCAAGAATATGGTTCGGCCAAAGGATATCTTGGTGACACTGAAACATAGAAATGAGTTAAATGTAAGCACAATGAAGACCATTTACAATGCACGTCAAAGGCATAAAGTTGCGGAGAGGGCTGGACGGAATCAGATGCAGCAACTGTTGAAATTATTGGCGGAGCATGGTTACATTGAGTGGCATAGGAAATGTCCTACAACAGATACTGTCATTGACTTGTTCTTCACACACCCTACCAGCGTAGACCTCTTGCGTGCATTTCCTCATGTGTTGATAATGGACTGCACCTACAAGACCAATCGGTATCGAATGCCCTTATTGGAGATTGTTGGGGTTACATCCACAGAGAAGACTTTTTCGGTATGCATTGTATATCTCCAGAATGAACGTGAAGATTGCTACTCATGGGCATTGGGTATTTTGCGCAAAGTTATTGGTGAGGGTGTTCTTCCTAGCACTATAACGTTGTCCTATACCATTTGTCAAATCAGCAATGCTTGACTTTTCTTCCTCTTCGATCAGTCCCTATTCCTACTGTTGCTAGACGGGAGATCGCAATCGGTTTTGTCAATCAAAACCACTTTGTTCAGGTGATAATAGTAGATGCATAGATTCCCAAATTTTATTTTACTTGAAATGCCGTGACTCACTTGAACTCCTTCTTATATGTAGGTTTTCCTCGTACAGGGTCATCCAATTCCTCCTATTGCTACTAACTGGATTCGTCACCATCACCCTTCTGCAGATGGTTGGGATACAGCTTATCAATCTCGGATCCAATTTTTCAGAGAGATTATAAGTCCATCAGTTGCCACATGCGAAACCATCGATCTAGAATGATTGTTATATTTTATAAGGATGTCAATGCGGATCCAATGTATTTTAAGAGCTTAATGCAATTGAGCATTTTGTAAATTAAGATGAGAACATTTTCACTTTGTTTTATAAAAGAACAGTCTATATCTCTTAATTGCATATAGCTTACGACAATTTCAACTGAGTGGTCCTGATATGAGTTATAATATTTTGCTCGGCTCTGAGAAGCTGAGTTAAAACTATAATGTCGGCCCTGAGAGGCCGAGTATACCAAATCTAATCGGCACTGAGACGCCAAGCAGATAACATTTTATCGGCCCTGAGACGCCGAGTATATAGAATTCGGTCGGCTCTGAGACACCGAGTAGACCGAATTCGGTCGGCCCTGAGACGCCGAGGAAAATACATATTCTCGGGCCTGAGACGCCGAGCTACATTATTTCAAACCTGAAACAACTAGTTTACAATTATCTATTTCAAATAAATGCTGTGTACATAGAAAGAAACATCAATACAAAATGAAGCACAAAAAAAGATATCCATAAAGTGGCCAAAAGGTGATAAGAAATTTTTACATAAAAATTTAAATCCATAAAGTTTTACATGTGGTACATCTCTGTTACCCAAAAAAATTGCTGAAATTCAGTTTACAACCATAACAAATACATATCACATCCTAGACCCCACGTCTAGCCCTGCGGCTGTAAGTGCGTGCCTCGCTCCGTGTCGGTCTATGAACAAGATCTTCTGGATCGACTCCATCTAGGACCCTGTTGACGTCCTCAAGGGCCGTGTACAAGGCATCAGGATTTTGGACACTCAGAGTATGGCCTCTCCTCAGAATAGGCTGAATAATACTTTGGGCATTCACGATGCGCTGTTAATTAATCACATAATGAACAAATTAGAATGTTTGTACAGTTGGTTATACTTAAAATGATAGATATGCTCGTCAAGGATCGTACCAAACGTGGGTCAATAGAAGAGCTGCCCATAGAATCTTGAACACGCGGATTAAACGTGGAGCGATGTGCAGGGTTCTGAATGATTGGATGCGACACTCGGAGGAACCATTCCATATAATTGGGTGCACAGTCCCATGGGTGCGACGCAGGCACACCACGCTCCATCGGAGACAGGACGTGATTATGCCACCTCTCCCATATTTGATCCAAGTAATTGTAAGCAATCCGATATTGATTTGCGGTGGCACCCCTACTGGCGCGCTGTGGAGCTAGTGGAGTGGGGGGAATGCGTTGGACCCTACCAAACTGCCTAAGCACCCGATCAGGATGATATGGTTCTACGATGTCCATGCACTTAATACAGCCAGTATAATAAGCAACCTCGTGAAAGGGGTGTTCTGCCCTATGCTCTCGGTAGGGGTCCCACACCACCTGCAACATTAATCGACAAATGCATACGTTAAATTATACGATACTCATTTAAAGATTTTTGAAATTTATAACTTATAAGAACTTACCTCATGGGCACCAAGATCGTCAAGTGCCTCTCGTAATGACTGCAAGTTGGACATTTGGTCCCCAGACTCTCTTCGTGGCACCCAGCGATGCACCCGCGGTAAATTTTCTGTGTATGTGCGGTTTTGGTGAGGCCTACACTTGGGGAAATGCTCGTAAATCCATGCCTCTAGTAGAGTAAGGTATCCTGCAATCTGCTTGACACCACTCCGAGTAGCAAACCCCAACTGTCGGTATAGGTGAGCAAGCGCACCAGCTCCCCAAGCATAGGTGCGTGCCTCATCGAAGTTCATTAACAGCCTTAGATAGACCACTGGAACCCTCGTGCCGGTCTTGTCTGCGAAGAGTGTACATCCCAAGAGATACAATAGATATGCTCTTGCGGCATGCCTAATGTGCTCTTCTGGATCCGCATCAGTCACATCTCCGTATAGGTCCTTCAGCCACTCCAGTCTAACCGACGAGCCCCGCACACCTACTAACTCTTCGTGTGCCTGCTGGGATGTGACCCCAAGACCATGCTCTACAAGTGTCTTTGATCGCTCAAATGACAGTTGCTCAAATGATACAGATTTTCCAGTGACCGGGATCCCAAGAATGGTGCCCACGTCATCAAGGGTAATCGTCATTTCACCAAAAGGCATGTGGAATGTGTTTGTCTCAGGCTGCCATCTTTCCACAAATGCTGACATCATGTTCTTGTTGATGGAACGATAAGATGTCGCCACCAATGGAGCCAACCCCGAACGGCCAATGAGACGACTAAAAACCGTATTCTGCCTTCCCTCTGAATTCCATGCCCATTCAGTGATTTTTTGGCCATGGCTTATGCATTTCAGTGGCGGTCTCTCCTGCAAAACGAAATAAATAACAAATTAGTGAAGATAATAATATTTTCATCACAGATTAAAACATGTTAACCAAGATTAAACACAAACCTGCTGCTGCCAAATACTTGCAGCAATATGCGTCCTGAAACTAGGTAGCAGGCTCAAACTTGTAGGCCCCCCGGGAATATCTCCAGTCCTATAATGAGCAGCAGAAGAAGTTTGTTGACGTACTTCTTCTGCCGGTTCGGAAACTTCGGTCTCCACTTGGGCTTCGGGTTGTTCTTCAACTACTTCTTCGTCATCATCGACCTCATCAGCAACAAACCTCTGACGGAGTCTCCTGTTCGACGCTGTGGGTCGAGTCCTAGATGTACCCGGCACATCCATATATCTGGAAAAAAACAATATCAGTACATAGTGCAGCACTGAGTCAGACCATTCGGCCCTGACTATCCGTGTGGAAAATATAGTTTCGGCGTTACAGAGCCGTGAAATTAGGTTTTGATCGGACACACAGTGCCGAGAGATGACACTCTATTCGGTTCATTGACGCCGAGAAAAGTTTTTCCTCTCGGCCCCATACTACCGAGATAACTCCATATATGCGGATCATCGAGGCCAAAAGTAATCTCTGTTTTCGGACCCATAGTGCCGAACCGGTTCTTCTTACTCACACTAAAACGATGACGATGGATGGAGTAATGGGGGATGCAAAGGTGAATGAGGGAGGTAAAAAACTTTGAAAAAACCAAATCTTTGATCTTAAAACAAAACTGCAGACATTTCTAATCAATTAAAACAAATCGAAATCACTCACGGAGGTTGGAAAGTCGACGATTCACAGTAATGCAGTTTGATGAAGAAGGTAAGAAGAGAGAGATGGCTGAACACGAGGTCTCACACTGAAGACGGTGCAGCGAAAGACGGTTTTGTATTGCTCGGCGTAATTAGCTATATCGTCGAGATCATCTTCGATGTGGAGGTGCAGCGAAAGAAGTAGTTGCTGATGAGGTCTTTCGAACGTGAAATGGGAGGTTTTCAGAACGTGAAATGGGAGGGAAGAATGCAGAGTGTAGGGAGTAGTTTCATCAAGTCCAGCAATGGGTGTTTTAGGGAAAATACAGAGTGTGGAGAGCAAATCCCGCACTGAAGACCACTGTGTAAAGAGATGTAGAGGGTGGAGAGCAAAACGCAGTGTGTATATAGCTGCTCTCAAAGAGAATACTTATAACAGTAGTTAGTTAGCCTTGGCACAGTTTGACTGTAAGGCAAGGGATGTCTTTGTAAAAACATATAATATGGGGGCTTGTTGAGGTTTTGTGAAAATGTCAGGGCCTTTTTGTAAAAAACTCTTTAAACAACCACCAAATTCGGTAGTCTACCATAAAAAAGCAATATGGTTTAATCATCTTCTATGTTTACAGCCAAATCCTGAGGCTCACAAGCCAATACATCCCTAGCTAGATCCCAACCTTCTCCTCCAATATGGAGATCCTGAACCAAAAGAAGAAGAGAAGAGAAATTTTTTCAGTTTTCAAATCTTAGTTCTATATCCAATGGGGGGCTTTCCTCCAATGGGCCGAGTAAACGATTGAATCTCACATATATTGGCCTACATGTGTTCCCATCAAATTTATGCATATTCTTGTAACGATGATGACCAAAACAAAAAGAACAACAACTCAATAGTTCAATGTATTCAATTGAAATAGCTGACGCTTGATAAAACATATTGTCTCATGACACATGGGAAACTGTTCAACATGGCCATGACAAAGTCTACAACGACAAAATGTACTTCTTTAATATTAGATCGATTGCAAATCAAATAAGGCAGGATTTTAGCCTTAGGGAGTTAGAGATGATGGATTTCTCTCCCTTCCTCTTCTTCTCCATCCCCCCAGCTAATGGGGAGGGAGATCAGGTTAGCTCTTATACGAGTTACTTTTTGTGCATACAGAGTTTTACCAATGATCAACCATAAGGGTGTCGACGGGTTCCTTGCAAGGTTTAAAAAACCAAACTCGAGACCCGACTCGTTATGTCCGAGTCGACTCGCCGAGTCCCAACTTCAGTTGTATAGGATTCGGCCGGGTCTCATGGCCGAGTCCCATGGGACTCAACGGAGTCGCATTAGGACTCGGCGGGGTCTCATGGCCGATTCCCATGGGACTCAACCTTGAGACCCAACTCGGTATGTGCTGAGTCCGAGTCGACTCGGACTTTTTAAACCATGGTTCCTCGTCATAAAAAGGAAAAAAAGAACTCTTATGGTTTACATGTATAGGCCCAACCCAGACTTGATCTAGGGTTGAAAATGTACCAAATTAAACCTGAGATTTGAAAAGGGAACTCCAAAAAGACAGAGTAAAGCCTTGCAATCAGGTTGTGTTGGTTGATCATAGCAGCACGATTGAGTCATCTGGTCGATTTGGGTTTCATTTCAGTTGGTGGATTGTATATCAAGAAGGCACTCAACCCAAACCTGATTCCTTTTATTGATTAATTTAAATATATCTATATGAAACTAGCCCGAAAATAAAAGAAGGGTTAACCCAAACCCTAGGTTTAAAAATTAGTCCCATTTTTTGAAAGCGGGTTGGGTCTTAGTTTCCATTTTGTTCATGTACAAGTTTTCCTGTTCCTTATTTTATCATTATTGAGTCACCACTAGTGTTTTTTGGACATGAGAAAACTGCTTATGGACTTTAATAGGCTATGGATTTGAGGAATCAAGAAATGGAACTTCTTCAAGAATTGCAAGACCCTCCAGAAGTTAAAGAGTTCAGCAAAGAGCTTAGGCGGATCATTGAGAAGAAAATTGACTCCATCAACTAGGAGTGTACACGGATCGGATTGTTGTGGATCAGGCTAAATCTGTCACCAATTCATTACCTACGAATTGATGGATTTGAAATCTGTCCACAATTCGTGGTTGATAAAAGCAAATCCAATCCGATCCGTGGAGGACCTGATCGGATCGGTTTAATCCGTTCAATCCATTGAATCTAAAGTTAAAGAAAGAGATCAAACATGTTGCAAAAAGTTTCAGCATACAAGCTAACAATCTACCAAAAAGAAATAAGAAAAATACAAATATGTTTTTTTTGGTCCTAGAAGCTGCCCTATTGATCAATACAAAGAGCTGTTTCTATCTACATTACAACCGAAAGAGATCTAATCAACAAATAAAGCCAAACATGTTAAATTCATAAAAATCACACTCTATCTATTGAAACCTTGAACTCTTACATTTTGACCCCTGAAGTTTTTTCGTCTTTTATATTTAGACCTCTTAACTTAAATTGAGACCCCTTAAAAAAAATTTATTTATATTTAATGTCAACGGATCGGATCGGATTAAATCTGCAGATTGAGGCTGAGATCCGTCACAGATCTGTTGCAAACGGATTATAAGATTCTCAATCCATCACCAATCCGGTTACCTTTGGTTCGGTTAAAAATCCGCGGATCAGATCGGATCAGTTTTACGGATCGGCGGATTTTTTGTGCACCCCTACCATCGACAAGCAAGATTTTGGAAAGGTACATTGCTAGATTGTTAATGTTTCTTTTGTTGATATCCCTACATTGAATGGCTCTCATCATAAAAATTAGCTTCATTGGACAATAATTGTCATTTGTTCTAAGGTAATGATATGCATGTTTATAGTATTTTGTTTTGTTTCATTATGACCTTGGTTTAATCACCTCTCAATGGATGGCTATTAATGCCCAATTGTGTGAATTTCAAGGCTAGTTCATTTCATGTAATTAAATTCCTGGGATTATATTTCTATAAGTGAATAAAAATGAAAAATCAAAGGTGAATCGAAAAAAAAAGAATGACCTTCAAATAATCTCCCCTTTAATGGAATCTGTATCAAACGAAGATAAGAAATGAGTACCTCATCTACATCATGGCTAACATGTATCATTCACCCCTCATCTCACATCTTTCACTCCTCATCAATCCTTCGGTGTGGCAAGTTTGACCATGAATTCCTATGTGGATTTAACTTCTGTGCATTCTTTGCAAGCAATCATGCCCCTATTAACTCCTAATTTACAACATATTAGCTAACCACCTTGGGATCTTCAAAGTTGTTCGAGATTTTGTTCAATCTCAATGAATATCCTCAAAGATCATGTGCTATAAGAGTCCGGAATTGAGAGATACTGTTTCTTCTAATCGACATTTGCTAATTGTGTAAAATATTATGCCATCTAATGCACCCTCTCAATTGATTTATTGGAGATTTTACACAGTTGGCGAATGTGGATCGGATGAAACAGTATCTCCATATTTCTACGAAACAGCGGATACGGACTCGTGCTATAAATAAATCTATAGAAAGAAACTGATACAAGTAGTCTAAACTTTACTGTATACTCTAGTTACAAGTACAAGATTATGCATTCATCTTTTTCATTGAAAAAGGAAAACCTTGCCAGGTATGTTGCCTTTCATAACCCACCTATGCATCTTATAAGGCAATTCATTTGTAAGATGAAAACCATATTGGTTTTAATATAGTTGTTTTAATGAAAGATGATATGCTGAGAAAACCTATTGATTTGTTGATAGGCTCTAAGCGAGCAGGAGAAAGAGCTCATAGTGAAGATATTGGCCGCAAAGAATATAGGAAGAACCAAGACAGAAAGGAAAAAGTTTGAGTCCCATGGGCGCAATTCAAGCTTGGTTGTGAGTCTTGTGACTGAATTGGATGTCCAAGACATTGTTTCCCCCTGGACTGGAATCCCCGTTGAGAACATCTTAAGCAACTAATCAAAACATCTACTCAAAATGGAAGAGGCTCTTCGCAAGCGAGTCATCAGTCAAGATAAGGCCATTGAAGCGATCAGCTGTGCCATCCGCCGTGCTCGAGTTGGTCTAAAGGATCCCAACCGCCCAATCAGAAGCTACATATTCTGGAAACTAGACAAACAGGGAAACCTTGTTTGGACCAATCGGGGGTGACACATGAGCTTGTTGAGTTTAAAAACCGGTGTTGTCTTTAAAAGATAGCTCACGTGTCACCCCCGGGATCCGGTTCCACATATTCTGCGGCCCCACTGGCGTAGGAAAGACTGAACTAGTAGTGGCGCTTGCTGCCTACTACTTTGGGTGTGATGGTTACATGGTCACATGAGCGAGTTATGGAGCAACACACTGTTTCAAAGCTCATTGGCAGTCCCCCGGGCTATATTGGATATTTCCATGGTGGCCAATTGACAGAAGCAATCTGTCACCGGCCCCACTGCATAGTTTTATTCGACGAGATAGAGAAGGCCCACCCAGATGTGTGCAATGTGATGCTTCAGATTATGAAAGATGGGAGGTTGACTGATGGCAAAGGGCTAGTAGTCGATTCTAAGAACACTTTCCTGATCATGACATCCAATATTGTGAGCAGTGTTGTGATCAGTGACAGTGGTGATTACAGCCATTCAAGGACAATGCTGATGAACAAGCTAAAGAAGTTTTTCAAGCCGGAGTTTTGAACAGGTTGGATGAGATTATCTTGTTTAAGTGCCTTTCAAAGGTCGAGATGAAGGATATTGTGGATATACTGCTGATGCAGGAGGTATCAGAGAAGGTAAAGTCTAAAGGCGTAAAGATTAAGGTGATGGACGCGTTTAAGGAGAAGGTAATGGAGGATGTTTATGACCCATTATATGGGGCTAGGCCGCTGAGGAGGGCAACAACAAGGCTTTTAGAAGACTGCTTGGCTAAAAAAATGCTCACTGGATTGATCAAAGAAGGGAATTCATTCACAGTAGATGTTAATTTGGATGGGAAGGTAATGTTGTTCAAGGATTAATACGATGCTTGACCAATCTTGTGTTACAGGATTTAAGGTGGCAATGGCCTTTTTGACAAGAAGTTTTCTAATTGTACCAGTGGACACTTCTTTACAACATCTTGAAGAATTAAAGTAAAAAAAAATCTGGCTCACTAGATGCATTCCAACATTAACTGGTAACAAAATGAGCTGGATTTCCCATTATGGTGCCCTAAAATGAAAGCAAGAAAATGAAGGATCTGACATTTCATTTCGTATTTTCTGTTTGATTAGTATGTCGGTTCTGTTCACAAGGTCATAAGAAGTAAAAAATGGCACTGGGACCGATCTTTTCATTTCATAAGATAGAAAAGATACAACCAAGAAAGAAGGGTCCACATGTTTCTCATGTTTTCAAGTAGGTTTGTGCAAAGAGAGGATTCCATTATAGAGAGAGGAAAGTTGTTCTGATTTTCCTTACTTCCAAATGCACAATCTTGCTTCGTTAGGGGCGACAGGTTTTCCATATTGAGAAGGAAAGAAAAAAGATTTTCTTCATAAAGAGAATTTCGATTTCATATTTATTCAATTCCTTCCTTGCACACAATTGGGCCTTTCGTGCATAACCATTAATATAAATTACGGGGACTCATATTCTCAAATTTAAACCACTCAAAATTAACGATTTCCCTTTATAACTCAAGTAGGGATCATTTCTTGATTGATTGTGGAACCTATGATCGACAAATGGTTCACTGCTTTTATATTGTTTTTTCTGTTTTGAACACATTTCTAAGGGTGGACCCTACTTTGGTTGGAGTAAAAGCTAAGCCCACCAAGCAGTAATTCACTCAAAGCCCTATGAATCCAGTACTTAGGGTATGATATTCATATTGCTACAGTCGCGGTGATTTTCAGCTATCAAAACACATGTTAGAAGATTTAATTATTTTGAAAACCGTAGGATAAGACTAATTTTTTCAGACCTATATTGAAATATGTAATTATTTTGAAAACCATTTTATAAGACTAATTTTGCATGAAAAACTTAATTGAAAATCATCCCTGGAAAAATACATGTTCAATCTAATTAGCCTCATCAGATTATCCCTCACTTGATTTAATAGTCTTAATTTATGCAAATGGGGGGCCAAAGAAGTCCACAAATGGTCATCTATTGGTTTGAACTTTTTTTTGAAAATATCTTAAAATCTGTAATGAATCAATGGCTGATTTTGGGCTTCTAAGCTTGGGCATTTAAAACACGATGAACGCTCGAATCTTCGTTGTGGAGCACAAAAAAACAGGAAAAATGAGAAAATCAATACTGTTCAAAATGACGTCTGAAATGCTATTCATTTGCTTTTCCGCTAGGGAAGGAAGAACTACAGGGGGCGGCCTGGGAATGGAGGATTTGCAAAATCCTCTTGGGAGGCCAGAAAATTGTCCAAACTGAGTTTCCCTCAAAATCAAGGATGGAATCTCCTCTGTGGTCGGTTACCAAATGTGCCCTAAAGGTGTGTCACATACTACACCATATTTTCATGCATGTTTATGACATTTGATAAAGAGAAAATGATACACCAATGATCCAATAATACGTGTTCAAAGAACAGTACAAGAGATGCTCTCGAAGGTTATAAATAATGTCTTGTTTTATGCATTTGAAAAAGAAACATCTATTTAAAAAATAAAAAAATATTGGAGGATTAGAGGGGCCAAATAGTTCATTTTACATGCTCTTTTTTAAGTTAAGTACTCACACAATATTTACAAATAAAAAAAAAGTACTCACACAGTCATCCAAGTCCCTCTTTATGTGGAATAGAAGTGTCAGCCTCATTGGGTTACCGACCTGTTGTTGGCTACACGTTGGTTTTATGGCCTAAAACCCCACCCCATCGTTTTCATTTTTGGCCTTCTAGAGGTGATGGATAGTTCAGGTCGTGCAAATGGGGCCTACAAAAATAAAAAAAAATAGTGGTATGGTCTTTTCCGCAAATAACTCAAAACCCATGAAGAATTTAAGGTTGAAAATTGACCAATGGCTGTTTTGAGCCTTTTGAAGATTGTGGACGGTACGGATCGTGTTTGTTGGGTGATGGTCCACAGGAAGCAGAAAATGGGCAAAAAATGACTATCCTAAAAATCCCCTTCTTACGTTGTGGCAGATCAATGGTCTCGAGTTTTCTGCAATTTTCTCTTGATTTTTGATGAATCAAGCTATGAAAATTCACCCCTAACTGCTTTTGCTCTTCTAGAGTGATGAAGGGTTCGGATTATGCAAATGGGGTCCATAGAAGTCCACAAATGGTCATCTATTGGTTTGAACTTTTTTGTAATTATCTCAAAATCCAAGATGAATCAATGGCTGATTTTTTTTTTTTTTTTTTTTTTTTGCCTCTTAGCAGTTTAGAGCATTTTAAACACGATGAACGGTTTAAATCTTCATTGTGGAGCCCAGAAAAATGAGAAAATGAAAACAATAATACTATTCAAGATAATGTCAGATATGCTATGCATCTGCCTTTCTACGGACACAAGTAAAGGAGCAAATTCGGGGGTTATTTGCAAAATCCACTTATGAGGGCAGAAAATTGTCCAAACCTAGGTTTCCCTCAAAATAAAGGAAGGAATCTCCCTTGTGGCCGTTTACCAAATGTACCATAAGAGTCGCATATTCCACCATATTTTGATTAAAAGTGAGCTGGTGGTCATGCTTTTTCTTTTTTCTTACTAGTGTGCATGCTTTTAGAATTGTCATTTTCTCTTATTTTCTCTTATGATGGGGAGAGGCAGCTTTCCTTTTCTACGTGGGCATGTATTTTTTTCACTTTTTTTTTTAATTATAGTCCATGTTTTTATG
Source organism: Cinnamomum chago (assembly GCA_038049695.1). Lineage (NCBI taxonomy): Eukaryota > Viridiplantae > Streptophyta > Magnoliopsida > Laurales > Lauraceae > Cinnamomum > Cinnamomum chago. The sequence goes on along the minus strand of CP142453.1, from coordinate 30,967,164 downwards.
GTTTGACAATCATTCAAACATTACAGGAACTAAAGGTGGTGACCATTTTTAGTGCTCCTAACTATTGCTACTATCAAGATAAAAACACCTAAATATAATTTACAAAAATAAAAGTTTTATATTTTCACATGTAGTTCAAACAAACATGGTAAAATGATTCACATGCATAAATGATGTGAAAATGACAATAATAGACAAACATTGTAAACTGAAACGCATGTATAAAGCTTACATGTGTGAAATTTACACGTGGAACATTTTCATATGTAAATTGCATTTACGCAGCTAATGTATAAAAGACAAACGTCCCCTAAGTGAGCTAGTGGGAATGCTCTTTCTTTCTTCTTGCTAGTGGGTGTGCTTTTAGAATTGTAGAGTCCGGCACATTCTCCTAAGATGGGCCTCACTGTCTCATATTTCTTTTTTATTCAAGGCTGGCTTTTAAATTCATATATGGAGCAAGGTTTTTTTTTTTTCCTACCCCAACACCTAAGATTAATAAGCAACCTTGATGCGGTTGTCGATTTGTCTCTCCTTCCCTCCTTCCTCCTTCCATTCCCCCCATTAAAAATCAAGTACAGTTACCAAAAAGTATCCAATTGCTCCTATCATTACCCTCAACCTCTACCGTCTTAAAGCACTGCCATTGAATTTTAATCTCGCGAGGGAGTTTGATGAGGTGGCAAGCACTACTTTTCAGTTACTCCTTATCCAAAGTTGAGTTCGGATCCATGCTTGCTATGAGTAGATCAATCACATTGTGCGACATTGACACAAAACCACCTTCTCCCTCGTTTGATTCAACTTCAAAATCACACTCTACTCACAACTCATTTATATATTTTATATTATTGATTATGTATTTTTAACTAAATGGAGGATTTGAACTCACACACTCCACTCAAGACTCATGTCTCCAACGAGCTGTACTACAACTAAGGAACATTATGAATTATACAGCATCTTCTAAGCACGGGCATATTTTTTAATTGATTATTAAAAAATAATCAACTGAGGGCTTGTTTCTTTGCTAAAATTCAATGAATTCTTATCTTAAAAATTACTGAATTCCCAGGCATAGTGGAATTCCTGGATGCTCTTTTGGGCTTGAGCATCCAGGAATTCCACCAAAATGCAAAGAGAATGGAATTCCTGGATTCTCATATGCCATAAGAGACATTTCATGTGGCTGGAAGCCAGAAATACTAATGAAGAAACACGGATTCAGAAATTTCAGGGGACAAGATATCACATAATGTTCAAAAATTCCTAGATATGGTGAATTATTGGCACAAATCCCACAAAAGAAATAGGCCATAAGTGTTATTGTCTATAGCTCTAATCGATCAACTCAATTCCTTACTTCCTTTAATGAAATATCTTGTGTGTAGGTTATTTAATATGCACTGAAAAATATTCTGCTTTGAATATTTTGGATAAAAGGGATGCAATTAAAAATTGGCTTCATTGTCAAAAGTAATTGAAGAATAACTCAATATTTTGATGAATTGTATTGTAAAATATATTATTTTGTAAAACAGATTTATTTCTTCAATTGCACAATTGAAAACTGTACAAACATTTTTTGTCCACTAAGACTTTTGATTTGTGTTTATGATCTTGAAAAAAAAGAAAAAAAGAAAAAAAGAAGCCCTCTCTTCCTCTCTCTCTCTGTATGTGGAGAGAATTTATGGTGAGGGATATATAGTGGGGCAACATAGTGGGGTTGACTTTATGACTCATCTAAGCTATTCACACACTACACCCCCTTGATTTACACGGATCCATTGAGGTTTCACCAATCCGAATATTGGACTGGACCGGCAATCCTTCGCTGGGCCACCTCTCCAAGCCCGCAAGCGGCCTGGCCTGGCCCGCCCAAGGGTCCAACGGTCTAATTTTTTGAACGCACCCCCCCGCCCGCCCACCGCTCGCCCATCTCTAAAAGAACGGTCATAGGGGTGTAAAAGAAAACCGTCTAACCGACCAAACTGAATCGATCTGGCGGTTAATAACAGTGTTTTACAATTCAGTTACAGTTATTAAAATCGGAAAACCGTGCTTCACGGTTCGGTTACGGTTTTCAGTTTTGAGCGGTATTTGCACATCAGTATCACATGTATGGGATTGATCCCTGGGTTTTCAAATTAATAGTATCACACTTCGCTAGTAGGCCAACCTTAAAAAAAAGGTGCGAATATGGAGGAAGGTTTTTAGTTTCATTTCTAAAGCATTCATTGCTTTTGAGATATACAAAGCTTTTAACCTAAACTTCACATCTATCTTTTACCCCCAGAAAAAATAAAATAAAAATCTTCAACATCTATCACATGTAGAAATTGGACCAAAGTGTGGAACCCATGAACCTAATTGGACTTGCATAATGGGTGGCTCCTACTTATATCACTATATAAAAGGAGATCGCTAATTAGCACCCACAAAAACTAGAACGGTCAGGCATTGCTGGTTGTTCTTTCCAAAACATTGATTGAGAGCCATTCACCAAATTTTTATTCAACAGCCAGCTTCTTGTGACCTGAATACATATAAAAACCTGTAAACCAACCATATAAGGGAAAAACTTATATTTATTGGATTCGCTAGCCATCTAATTTAACATAATGAATTTAAGCCACATGCCATTACCTTCAATTTCATCATTATAGATCAAATGGTTAGGTGAGTCCAATGAACTTATTTTTGCTTAAATGGTTAATCCACATACACTCCAACCTTTTATCTAATAGACCACTTCATCTCATATGCATGCCGTGATATCAGTTGGTCTTTAGGGGGAGCAGACGTATCCATATGAAGACATCCACATCGTCATATTTTGGGGTCCCGAGTTTTTGATGGGTGACCCACTACTTTACTGCCTGATTCCAGATCACCTATCGTAGTTATTATGCCTTCATCGTGAATGGATCAATAGCAGTCCACTACGTCATCCAAAAATTTAGGTGCCTTTCATAGTTGGCAGTTGACACACATCTAGTGGGCCCTATAAAATCTGCTCACTAACGGCCCAATCTAAGCACAACTTGCTTTTGGACGGGCTTAGACATATAAATTGAAACCGATTAATATTTGGGCTGGGCTTGAGTTAAGTGATAGAAAGCCAAAAGCCCGGCGCAAGTGATAGAAACCCAAAAGCCCAGCATGGACGGATCCGGCCGATGAATGCTTATAATTTAGTGTACAAATATGGCATTTTTTTTCTCTCCTACTTCCAGCAGAGCAAGGATATCACCACTTGACAAATACACACCAAACAACCAGTTGATTCGTATATCCGGAGCTAGAGGTATTGGTATCGACCCCCAGTTCCCCTTCTTCTTGAACTAAAGGTTTGAATCCACTTGTGCTACCACCTACCACATGAGGTTTTACTCGGCATATCTCTGGTCAGGAATTAGTCCAACCCTTTGGGTTGAGAACCCTTCGAGGAGAAAAAAAAAAAAAAAAGAGTCTAAACTAGTATTGGGAATCCAGTTACATCATGAAGAGTCATCCACTCATTCTACAGGGTCGTGAAGAAGAACCCAATGTGAGAATCTGCATGTCAACATATGATATGTTGCTCATTTACAAGAATCTATGAAAAAAATGATAGTCAATTTCTGAAATACCAATGTAGTGTAACACATCAATATCCTACATATGTTTCGGATTTTCAAGAAACCTCTTCAGTTGTTTGCAGACTAGTTGTACTTCGGTTCCCACAAACACAAGTCATGGGAGGTCCGACAACTGCCATACATGTGTCCTTTCTTCATTTTAGGAATTGGTCTTTGGAGCAAGTTTCTCAAAAGGAGTGTACGTAAACTAATGTACTCCATGTAGGCCATACCTTAATTAGAAAGCAATACAGACTAGTGACTACTGTTGCAAGGAGATACTAATATGTGAACTTGATTGCTGATTAATGATCTGTTTGGATGAGCAAATTGCATTTTGAATATTATGGGTGATCATTATGCTTGCCATTTTTGGTCAGCATCGGAGATGCTGGTGTGGTACTTTTTTTTATGGAAAAAAAATATAACTGCCTCATTTGGATTGGTAAAGGAAGACAGCAGCATACCTAATATGGTTTCTGATTTCCACAGTACCAAACTCATAACAATTGATAATCATACATCCTGCAAAAATACTCAAGCTGATTGTAATCTTGTTTACATCATAATACCTTTGCTTTATTTCTTTGAAGCTTGAATTGGGTTTGAATCATGGATCAAAATATCAACAATATGGGCCGACGTTGCTTCCGTATTTCGGAGTAAATTGATGTTCATAAGGGTATCGATTGTTTCCCCAATGTCACCACTATGTCAATTGGAGGTTACATTTCTTATAAAATTTTCTTGTAGGATTAGTTGCTGAGAAGCTAGAATGGGGAAATGATGATGACATGGGCCGAATTATACAAAGATACCCTAGCGGATTTGATCTGTCTCGGTGCTGACATCTATATCCTACAACTTCTTTTTTCCCCAGTTTTGTACTCTTTTTATTCATTGGTTAATAACGCTATACTGCAATTTTATTTTATTTTATTTGTTTTGTTTTTAACTCCCTTGAGGATATATAAGCTTTCAACAGTCCAGCATTTCTTCACTTTTTGATACTGTAGAACAACTTCTCCGTCTTAGAGGAGGCAATAACAAATTCATACTGGCCTATGTATCTCGAGCTAAGATGTAAGTATTGACCTATCAATGTCATATGAAGGTTGAAGTATGATTGCAATCTGACTGACGAGTTTTAACGCCTTGCACTGAATTCCCCACCAACTACACAGCTCAGAGGCGGATGGAGTGTAGTTCCACTGGGGCCGACTTCTAAGTTTCAATACTAATTTTGGTGGGGCCCATTAATTTTTTCCATAAGGCCCCCAGTGAATTTTGGAAAATAAAAATTATGTATACTAAGTTAGGCCCAAATCAATTAGGCCCCCAGTGACATTGAACCAGGCCCCCCAATGAAAACTCGTAGAAAACATTTGTGATAAATAAATATGTCTTGTTTTATTGCTTGAAATTATTATATTATATTTGTTCCATATAAAAGGTTTGGGGTAAATCTGCACACTATTTGTCCTTGTTAGGCATGATTTGCAATGCAGTGGAAATCTACAAACTATCTGTCTTTGAATGCACCTTTCTGTGTATTAGTTACTGATAGCGTATGTAAAAGGTCCACTATTTTTTTTGTGTATTGTTTTTTCTCAAGCATGAAGAAAAAAAGAAGAAAAAATCATTTGCAATCATATAAATAACCTAAATTTTTTTTTCCGGGGGCGTTTCCCCCGGACCCCCTACTACTTAATCGTGCCCCCAGTGATTTTGAATCCTGGATCCGCCACGGCACAGCATGTGGGGTTTGGTAATAATGACTGTTGAGTTTCTTCGACCTACCATGTACGAGGCCATTTCTGAACCATTGTTGTATCCGCTTATCCCTCAGTTTGTGGGTTGCTGGTTGTAAAGTTAGGATCTGGTCTTGGTTACTTTATGAAGCATCTATAGTATGCTGTATTGCTGTGGGCTCCATCATGTTGCCACTCTTAACATGAAACCATAGCCACAATTCGCAAATGTGTGCAACCATCCAACACTGGGATGGTAGTTGTGCAGCACATCCCACATGCTAATGCCATGTATTGGTGACAATCATGAAATGGAGTTACAGTTGCATGATATTATGTTCTTAAACTCCTTAATAGGCTCTTTGGATGCCTTCAAATAGCAAGTGAACCACAGTATTTTGGCAGGACGAATGGTTTTCCTTTCTTTTGTGTTGTTTGAAATCACGTGGGAGATGGTAACCTGAATACATTCGTTTCGCTTTTTTATTTTTTATTATTTTGATAACAAGAAATTTTATTTCCACAAAAAGAACAACAAAGATTACAAGCAAAGAAGCCAATGAAATTTAGCCAAAACTCAAACAAAAAGAGAAAACGAAGAAAAGGAAAACACCAGACATCAAACAGAATAGAAGATCGTAAAACTCCCTCCTTAGCAAGAGCATCTGCCATGACATTTGCCTCCCTATGAACATGATGAAATGAGGCTCCAAGTTATTTAGCAATATCTCGCACTTCCTCCACCAAATCTGTCTATCTCCAAGGATAAGAGGCCTTTCAAGAACCACACTGAAAAGCTGAAAAAGAAACACCTTTAATAATTGCATTGTAACAATGGTTTTAAAAATCGACCGAGTCCGAGTCGACTTGGACTCGACACTTACCGAGTCGAGTGACTCGAGTCTACATGACTCGGACTCAGCTCAAGTAAAAAAAAAAAAAAAAAAAAAAAAAAAAAAAAAAAAACAAGTTGCTTTTGTAAAAACAATTCAAATGGAGTGAGGGAAAGGCTCTTTCAATGGCAAAAAAAGGTTGGGAAAGGGTTTCTGGTTTTGGGGGTGGAGAGAGAGAGAGAGAGAGAGAGAGAGAGAGAGAGAGAGAGAGAGAGAGATGCTGGCCTGGTGTAGTGCTCTGTTACTGCTGTTGGTGCAGTGCTGCTGCTTTTGCAGGTGCTGCTGCTCTGCTGCTGGGAGCCTGGGACTGTTGCAGTTCTGCTGATGCTGGTACTTTGCTACTGGTAGCCTGGTACGCTGGTCTTCTCTCTCTTCTCTTTTCTTTCTTTCTTTCATTTTTTTCCTTTTCTCTTGGTGATGTTGCTCTGCTGCTGGTGCGGCTCTTCTTCTTCCTCCTCTTCTTCTTCTTTTCTTTTCTCTTGGTCAGTTCCATCTGGTCTTAGCAGCTTGCCTCCGTTCGAGCCGGAGTTTGCTGCTTCAAAAGAATGCGCCAGCGCCTCTATTACTTGACGGCTAGGTTGGCTAGCTCGCAACGGCAACACTTGACTCTACCCCGCTTGCAGCTTTATCCTGAGAAAACATTTCTCAAGATTAGTGTAGTTCAAATTCATCATGTGAAGGGAGAAGCGACTCATTTAGCTGATCGTCAGGCTAACTTGGGTGTTAGGCTGCAGTCTTGTAGTCAGTGGATGGGAGGTCTTCCATTCCAGAAGAGATTATAATTTCACTCTTTCCCCCACTTCTCATCTCTCTGTGGGACTTGTTCCCTCCTTTTAGCTGGGGCTGGGCTGGGAGTAGGGTTCCTATTTTATTTTTATTTTTTCAAGTTTCTTTGTTCTGAAGTGGATGGATTGCGACTCGGGCGAGTCCCACGAGTCAACTCGGACTCGGCCATGCCCGAGCCTGGTCCCGAGTCCTGTTTTTTAAACCATGATTGTAACCACCCTAGCTAAGCAACTCACAACAACCAATCAACAGAGCATAGACTTCAGCTGCATTAGCATTCAAAGAGTCCACAGGCCTAGAATAGTTTCTAATCACCTTGCCCTCACAGTCTCGAATTACTCCACCAATTCCGCCTTGTCGAATATCATGAAAATAACATCCATCAAATTTCAGCTTAAGGACACCAGTGGGGGACTCAACCAAAGAACCTTTTAGACTACTTTATCATGCCAACGTCCCTTCAGGAAAGGATCCCAAGATCTATTAAGATCATCAAGAGAGATGCCAGCAAACTCTTTACAGTTACTAACCCATTCAGACACCGTCCAAATAATAGAGTGAGAAATCTCCTTTACTGATTTACTTTGATTGTAGAAGACTCTGTTATTCCTTTCCCTCCAAAGCTTCCAACAAGTAGCATAAAGAACTGCCTTCCATAAAAGCTTTCCATGAACAAACTTGGTTACCTAAACGCCATTGAAGAAAAAGATCTTCAACCGTCTTTGGCATTACCCAATTCACATCAAACAAATTAATAAGAACAATCCAAACTCTGTAAGCAAAAGGACAATGGATCATCAAATGATGCACCGATTCTTCGTCTCTCAAACATAAAGGACAACCATTAATTATACCATGATTCCTTTTTCGTAGATTATCAATAGTTAGAATTTTTTGCTGCTTACCAACCCAACAGAAAGCCAATACTCTAAGTGGGACATAGGAAACCCAAAAGCTGTGCCAACCTTCCATTCTAACATCTGATGCAGACAAAACATTGTAAAAAGATTTAACTGAAAAAGACCTCTAACATCTGGTTTCCAAAGCCTAACATCAGATTTGCCACTTGATAAATAATACTTATCAAGACAACCAAGTAATCGAACAAAATCAACAATTTCAATAGCTGTCAAATTTCATTGAAAAGAAAAGTCCCAAACAACTCCCTTCTCCGTTGAACAAAAATAATCTGCTACTAGAGCATGCTGCCTCAAATCCAAATAGTACAAAGAAGGAAACTGACTATGCAAATTGGATTGCCCACACCATTCATCATGCCAAAACCTCACCCGACTACGATTATGAATCCTGCAACGAATCCACATATCACACTTTACAGAAAGAATAGACTTCCAAATGGCAGAAACATTATAAGTTTGACTAGGCACACACCAACCGCCGTTATCCTACCTATACTTGCAAGATAGGATCTTTTTCTACAAACTGTTACCTGGACCCCCATCATCCACAACCATTTCCCCAATAAGGCTTTATAAACCTTCTCAATGGACCGAATAACCAAACCACCTTGAGCTAAAGGATTACAGACACTCTCCCCCACTTCACTAGGTCATAATGCTTCCTTCTCTCAATAGAATCATTCCAATGCAAGTCCCGTTGAATTTTTTCAATCCTCCGCACAACATTCATAGGACATTTGAAACAAGAAAGAAAATAAATCGGAATGCTAGATAGCACTGATTTAATCAAAGTTATACGACCTCCCATAGATAAATACTTACCTTTCCATGAGCTTAATTTTTTCTCAACCCGTTCCACCAGAGAATCCTATAAAGATTTCTTTGGAATCCAAATACTTTGAAGGAAGTTTTCCAGCTTTACAACCAAAAATGTTGGCAAAGAAATCAACCTGAGTTCCATACGCACCCCAATAAACTCACACTTCTAGTAGTTAATTTTCAAACCCAACAACACTTCAAACCATTTCAAAATAATTTTCAAATTATTCACTTGGGCCAAAGAAGCATCACAAAAAATAATAGTATCACCTGCAAACTGTAATTGAGTTACCTCATGTGCTTCATTACCAATAGAAAATCCAGAAACAAGCTTCATATGATTGGCTCTCACCATCAATCCATTTAAAGCTTCTGCCATAATAACAAAGAGCATCAGAGATAAAAGATCTCCTTGTCAAAGACCTCTAGTACTTTTCAAAATAACCTTTGGAAGAGCCATTCACCATTATCGAAAAATGAGTAGATGACACACAACTATGAATCCACAGACGCCATTTCTTTCCAAACCCCATTCTTTCCATCAAGTACTGAAGAAACCCCCAATCCACCATGTCGTATGCCTTTTCAAAATCCAATTTGTAGACTAAACCAGGACGACATTGACGATTCCTTGAATCAATGCACTCGTGGGCAATCAACACATGATCTAAAATTTGATGACCATCCACAAAAGCTCCTTGAATAACTGAAATGATTTCTGGAAGCACCATCCTTAAAAGATTAGCCAGAACCTTCGCAAGGATTTTATACAGACTCCCAATCAAACTAATGGGCCTATAATCCTAAAGGGAGATTGCTCTTTTTTTTTTGGGGGGATTAAAGTAATGAAAGAAGCACCAACTCACCTGTTAAGACACCATTATCAAGGAATTCATTACAGAAGATAAATAAATAAAGCATCTTCTAGTAAATCCCAAAAGTGTGAAAGAACACTATAGGAATGCCATCTAGACCCGGAGGACGGTCACCTCCAAGATTAAAAAAAAAAAGAAAAGCTTGTTTGATTTCATCTTTAGTAAACCGCGCTTCTAGAGCCATTGGGTTAGAGAGTTGTTTAAAAGAAATCCCATCAATCCTTGGTCTCAACTTCATATCTCTTGTATTTAATTGATGAAAAAGTGAACAATCTCTCTTTCAATATCTTCTCTACTTCCCACATTCTTCCTCTAGCAGAAATGACATTTATACGATTAACACGCAAACAAGCATTAGCAGTCGCATGAAAAAAATTTGTATTCCAGTCTCCTGCCTCTAACCACTTAATTCTTGATCTTTGCTTCCATTTAATCTCTTCCTGAAATATAATCTTGTGAAGATCTTTTTGGAGTAAAGATCTATTGACACGATCATCTTCCGAGAGGATCCCATCTTCTTCTTTGACATCTATAGTCTGAATATCAGCTAACAGGCAGTTCTTTCTTGCCTCAATACTACCAAAAACTTCCTTCCACCATACTTGCATTTTCTTTTTAAGAATCTTTAATTTTTGGGCTAACTGATATCCCATCCATCCTTTAACAGAAAAAGAAGACCACCATTCTTTATCCAAGTCTTCAAAATCTTTCTCATATAGCCATGAAATTTCAAAATGGAAAGGAGGAGGACCCCAATCTTCTATTCCTGTCTCAAGCAACAGAGGACAATGATCAAAGATTGGCCAAGCCAAAGCCCTTTGAATAGAATATGAAAATAGATCTAACCAATCAGTCGAAACTAAAAAATGATCCAATCAACTCACCACAGGAGTTTCTTCCAAGTTTGACCAAGTAAATTTTGCACCTCTCAAGGGCAAATCTACAAGATCATGATTAACAACCTCCTTTTTTTTCATGCGGAAATGTGATCACATTGAAATCACCTCCATTAACCCATGGATGACTCCACAATCCAGCCACCTGATTTAGCTCCAAGCCTTATTGTCACTAGAATGGTTGGGACCATAGACTGAAATCACTACCCAAACAGCACCACATCTAACATCCCTCAACAAAGCAGACACGGAATATCTCCCCACGTGTTCATCCAACTTAACCCATAGAGCCGCATTCCACACAAGTAAAATACCCCCTAAAGCGCCAAATGAAGGACACAAAACATACTGATAGGCAGGCCAAGGACAGAAAGATCTAAAATACTGGTCATCAACACTCTCCAGTTTAGTCTCCTGAAGAAATAAACATTCACCTTTCACCTTTCACCGACTTAAACAAGCCTTTCATAACTGCACGCTTAGAGACTGAGTTCATACCACGAATATTCCAAGAAAGAATCTTCATAATCCCAACAACTTGACACCAGATCTCTTATCCCCAGTTGGACGGTCATAAGTTATAGAAGAAGCCAACTTATCTAACTCTCTTTGTGCTCTTTATTTTTTTCTACTTTGAATACCCATTTTCCTACAACTCTGTTCCTCTGTCAAACATCTCATGAATAAAACTCCTCAAGTCCTCTATTTTTCCCTCCATAGAAATGCCTAAAATTTTATCAATTTCAAACATTTTCTCCTCAAGTAACTCATTAGTGGCCTCCACTCCAAAATTTAACCTTGATTTATCCACAACAATGGCGGCGATGGTATCGGTCCCTACTGTCAGAGCTTGATGCAAATTCTGATTTAACTCATCTTCATTCTCTTCTACGCTCAAAGAGCCTTCCCCAGCTGAGCTATGACCTCCCCATATTCAGATTCCGATCCACCATCAGAGGAATAAGAAGTTCTATGAATAATTTCATTAAAAGATTTAATGGAAGAAGGATCAATATTAGCACCTGGTCCCACCTGGGCCCCACAGTGGCCGTCAAAACCGTCTAGTTGATGGGAAACACAATTCCGGTCAGTTGTTTCATTTAAAATAATAGGACTCACATGGGAATTTCGAAGTTCCACAGGGGCATTTAAGTCATTCAATAACTTATGGAAAACCCTTTTAATAGAAGGGCAGCTCGAAACCCCCTTCTCTCTCCCAGGCGTGTGACGAAAGAAATTTGAATTCATAGTACCTGTAAAATACTTCGGATTTGCAGAGATTTTCAGCTGGATTTTTGCAACTTCAGATCTTCCTTCCTCTTGCACATGTAGCGTTGCTGAATCTTGAGCGAGAACTTTAGGTAACTGAAAACCCAAATCCCCTGATTCCACGCATTGATTAATCGGAAAATCCTCCCTCATTTAGTCACCTGATTTTTCCATCGTTGCAGGATTCCGACAAGAAATCTCCGGCATTTGAATGTTTTTTGAGCTTCTACCTCTTTCTGCAATACTGATACCAATACAAAGTTGATCGCCTTCAACCTCCAGATCGAGTTTTGGTGGCAATTGTCGCCGAGGATCCCTCAAGATAAGAATACGAACCCTATCTATTCGTAGTTTCTTCTTTGCTTCTTCATCAATCTCTAACACTACCTTCAAGCATTCTCCCAAACGACTAAAAACCCTTTCATCCCAAGCATGAAGAGGAATACCCTCCATCTGGATCCAGCTTGGCTGTAGAACAGGTCCCAACACTTCAGTCCATCGATCCAACCTTTGAATCACAGAATCAGTCAAATAGCAACCGAGTCCAAGCATTTGTGAGAACTGAGAAGTCTTCTTGTGAAGAAGGCATAATCCAAAACAAAGTGGAATTGAGTCTCTTTTCTTCCGCCTGAATCCTCCTTCTAGAAAACAACCAATCTTGGATAGCAATTTTTTTTTTTTTTTTGAAATGCATCTTGGATAGCATTTTTCGTTTAGATCCAGACAGTAAACAGTAGCAACAAAGGAATTATCAACCTCCTTTCTCAAGGGAGATGCCAAAGACGCTGCCAGCTTAACCACCTTACAGTCTTCTTCGTCTTCAATCCAAACCTGATCAAATCTGTTTTTCGCCCTACTTACTTTAAAGAGATCAGCCATGGAACCTTCTCTTCTGCTCAAATCTGTAACAATGATTTGATCCTTCTTCTCTGGAGCTGGTTTCACTTGGCCAAACTTTTTAGCATTACGATCAATAACTGTAGCCTTCTGAACTCAAATCCTCCTACCATAAACAAGGCTGCCATCAAATCTTTGGATTGCTCGATTCGCATCCCATTCAATTTTATACCGCACAAAACCAAAGCCTCTTCCTTTCTCAGATGCTTTGTCTTTAGCAAGAAAACATCAAACACTGGGTCCTACCTCCTGAAAAACATCAAACAGGATCTTCATTGTCAGAGCCGGTGAGAGATTAGAGACAAGCAAGGACCAGCAATCCTGAATCCACCCTAATTTCGACCCCATTCAGGCCAAAAGGTTTTCAAGTAAAACTCTTTATATTTTTTTTCTTTCAAATTATCTTATCACGAGTCAATATGTGTGACCTGTAGTTTTGTCTGCTTTGATTTACGCAAAGTAGCTTCATGCACAACAAAATATGTATATCTGCGCATCCAAATGCACTTTATTTTTTCTTTATAATAAAAAAATCCAAAATGTTAGAGCTACCCAAAAATCCCGCCCTTTTTCATCTTCTTCCTTATTTCCTTCCAGCTTTTTGCCTCCAGATCCAGCGTCCCAACCTCTTCTTCTTCCCAACCATGATGCCTTTCCCCCATTAAGCATCTCACAAGTCACAACCACACCCCTATCCCACCTCCTTCCAAAACCCTATCTTCCCAAACTGTCTTGCAGTCTCTTATCCACAACTGTGATCAAGCAGCCAAGAAAAACCTTACAATTGTATTTTTCTACACAATTTACACCCTATGGAAAGTGAGAAATGACCAAACCTTTCATGAAATCCAGGCTAATCTGGATAGGGTCACTAGACACCTCCATGGATAAGCTTTCTTTTACTCTCAACTCATACTACCAAGCCATTTCAAGGAAAGACTCTTTACAGTTCACTCAATTTTTTGGGAGTTGATTCTCCATTGACATTTTGATGTAATTCTCGGAGTTTTTTTTTTCTATGGGGACTTCCTTGTCCTTGTATTCTCTCTCTCTCTCTCTCTCTCTCTCTCTTTCTTTTTCTTCTTCTTATTTTATTTTCTTAAAACAAATATACTCATCATCATCACCAAAGCTTTGTCCCAACTATGTTGGGGTCCGCTACATGAATTCTATATCTCCATTTTGATCTATCCTAAGCCAAATCCTCAGTCTCAATACAAATATACTTTTGGGCACAAAAAAAAAAAAAAAAAAGATGCATATTTTTGTAATCACAACTGTTTTGCCATCCCCGGAAAACTACTTTAAGAAGGAAAAGGGGGGCTGTGGTGTGGGGAGAGGAGGATGAACTATTTATAAGTTCACTCCCTTAGGATGCATTTTGATGTAACTATCTAGTATGTTCACTCCCTTGGATGCATTTTGGCGTACCCGTAATCACACATGGTTTGAATATCTGGTATAGTGGAGTTGATATTGTTGTCAATTTTGAATTGGTTGGACCAGTCAGAAAGATCACATCCAGCTAACATCATTATTTTTGTTTTTTGTTTTTTTTGTTTAGATGATACTACTAGATGTACATTATACAAACATATTCTGACTAATTGTGGTTTGGGGTACATCCAAATGGCTGTTTCTCCAAAACCCAACAAACGGAATGGAAAAAGAGTTTACCCTGTAAACTTGTTTGTAATTATCTTCAAGGAAGATGGCCATTATTGTCTTTTGTAAAACAAAGTAATCGAATATTGTGTGGGGTCCATTTTGCGAACCGGTCTCTCTTGGTGTCGGCAGAGGTATGCTCGGGTATGCTACTGTATGGGGACCATGTCCCTTGATCTCGGCTACAACCCGATCCATATCGGTCTCGGCACTACTTGCTGGTTTCGGCACTATAGTATTCAGTTCGGCCGCGCATACCGTTCAGTCTCGGCAATGCAAGCTCGGCAATGCAGTATTGCGCCTGCAGCTAACAGCCACGGCCCTGTTGAGGCAAGGCCCAAGGAAGGGATCTGATGGGACTTCAGCCACCACCAGATCAGGGCAAGATCAGGCCCAATGTGACTGGCATTAAATGCATTGTGGGCTGATCGGACCCACATTAAATGCAGTGTGGGCTATGATGGACCTTCATTAATGACTTTGTGGGCTGATGTGACCCAGGTCACATCACCAAGCCCACTGGCACTCACCCAAAACTGTTCCATATATAAGGCACGAGCCAAAGGGAGCAGGGGGGAAGCATTCTCACATAAACATCAGTCTTTCTTCTTCTTCTTCTTCTTCTCCGATCCATTGCTGACTTAAGCATCGGAGAGCCCTGCGCTGCCCATAGCCAGGGTCCTCTGACCTTTGTCTTTCTCCTCTTTCAGGCTCAGGTCGTCGCAGCTATCTCCTCCATGCATTGAGTAAGTCCTAAGAGGCATCCTGATCTTGTGAGTATTATTATTTCTGCACTTACAATTGGCGCCGTCTGTGGGAAAGTCATTTCTATAATCTTTTCTATTCCTATTCCTAAACACCATGACCAGGAGAGCTGCGAAAGATGGAGAAGCTTCCAAGACAAAGCATGCAAGGCCGCCCCCTGCCAACCAGAGGGCTGGGAAGCAACCAGTCACAGAGGACGATGCTGAACGTGCTCTCATCCGGATCAACGTTCAGGAGCGTGACCTCCGCTCGGAGTCCGCTCCCAGGAAGGGAGACACCCAGCAGCCTACAGGTCTCCTGACAGGGGGAGACCAGCGGGATAAGTCCCCAGTGGTCGACGGACCACGTCCCCCTGGCCAGGCGGAGGACGTTGAGGGCCGGGTGGAGGACGTTGAGGATACTGAGGATGAAGACTACAACCCTGATGACGACTTGGACTCCACCCTTCTGGCGGTTAAAGCCCAGAATGAGGCCATCAAGGAGAGAGACGCTCTGATCCTCCGGCTCCAGCAGCAGCTGGAAAGAGCTACGGGATCAGCGGGGCTTCGGCAGCAGTCTCAGCAGCAGCGGACTCGTCGGGAGCAGTCCCAGCAGCAGCGGACTCGTCGGGAGCAGTCCCAGCAGCAGCGATCTCGGCAGCAGCAGCGATCGCCACAACACGAGAGGAGAGCTACTCGTGTCACGCGCATCTCTTCCTCAAAGGAGGACCTGAGGGACCACTTGAACAGGAAAAGGGACGACCGAACCCGAGATGAAGGCTCAAGCACTAGCCGTAGCTACTCGAGGAAGGCGTCCGAGACCATTCCGGAGGGTATGTATCATAATCAGGAATGGCTGGACGCGCACATAAGGGAAACGGTCCAGCGCAACCTGGAAGTAGCTGGCTTCGGCCGAGACCAAAAGAATGCTTGCTGCGACCCCGTTGATCTCGGCGCATCTCCTTTCTCCCAAGACATCAGGAGGTACCCCTTACCGAAGAAGTTCACCGTACCAAGATTCGTCACCTATGATGGGGTCTCGGATCCAGCTACGCATCTCAGACACTTCTCCCAGAGGATGTCTGTCTGGGGAGACGAGGGCCATCTGAACTGCCGAGTCTTTTCCTCCAGTTTAGGCGACCTCCCCCTGAAGTGGTTCTGTGCGCTCCCGGAGGGGTCCGTCTCGAGTTGGCAGCAGCTCCAGCAATCCTTTATGAAGAAGTTCCAGGCCTACAGAGTCCTTCCAAAGACAGATGCGGACATCATGGCCATGAAGATGAAGCAGGGAGAGAACGTCACCCAGTTCGCCAAGCGGTTCTGGGTGGTCTACAGTCAGATTGAGAATTCCAAGGACGAGGTTGCCGTCTTCGCATTTCAGAATGCCTTGCTGCCAGACAGCGATCTTCGCAAGGACCTGGCCAGGAACCCGATCTCTTCCATAGCAGCGCTCATGTCTATCGCCAACCGGTACATCGCCCAAGAGGATGACCAGGTCCGTGCTCGGGAAAGCCATGGAACCGCGCACAAGGACCGAGGTGAGAGGCCATCCAAGAAGGACGGGGGGCCGTCTCGGAGAGATGAGCCTCGGCGAGACGAGCGACGAAGAGGTGACTCAGACAGGAGTTCGGTGCCTACAAGCTCGGCAAGGACTCAGACGTTCGCCTCGGCAAGGAGCAAAAGGCCCAGGCTATCCGAGGACGCGTATCGGGGGGTCAACACGGTCTTCAAGATGCCGATCCACCATATCATGTATAAGATCAAGAGCAGGCCGTATTTCAGATGGCCAGAGCCCATGCAAGGCGACCCTTCTATCCGAGATCAGACGAAGTTCTGTTCCTATCACAAGGAGGGCGGCCACAAAACTGAAGACTGCAGGATACTGCGGTCGCATTTGGAGAAGCTTGTCCAGGATGGACACCTGCAAGAGTTTGTCAAGAGAGAAACCAGGGCCGACACCCGAGCCCCGCACCGAGAGGAGGGGGGTCACGACAGCGACGGGACAGAGAAGATAATTGACGTTATCCATTTGGCACCCCCGCCCAAGGGGAGCAACCAAGCTCGTGCCGAAGCCAGGAAAGCCGCTCACGGCAAGCAGGTCATGGCCGCCGAACTCGGCTCAGCACCGAAAAGGGCTCGGAGGGAGCGTCCCGAGATCAGGTTCACTGATGCAGATCTGGAAGGGGTGCAGCTCCCCCACAACGACCCCCTGATCGTCACTCTGAAGTTTGACTGCTCTAAGCAGGGCGTGAAGAATTGCACTGTGAAGAAAGTCCTTGTTGACCCCGGCAGTTCTTCCGAGGTCCTCTATTTCGACAGCTTTCGAAGGATGGGACTGACGGAGAAAGATCTGCAGGAGGCTCGAGTTCCCCTTATCGGCTTCAGCGCCAAACCTGTTTATCCTAAGGGGAAAGTGACATTCAAGGTCGAGGTCGGTGGCGCGTCTGTCATGGCAACCTTCATGGTGATCGACGCACCCTCTCCCTACAATGCTATAGTGGGCAGGTCTTGGCTCCACAGCCTGGAAGCAGTCCCTTCCACCCTCCATCAGAAGCTGAAATTTCCGTGGGAGGGAAAGAGCGGCCGAGTTGAAATCATCACGGTCAGAGGAGATCAGCAGGCAGCCAAGCAGTGCCTGACCGCTGTGGTACCCGGGGAGCAAGAGCCCAAGGAGGTCAATGTGGCCGAGATGGAGAAAAACCTGGAGCAGGGGCTGGATGAGCTCGGCCAAGACCCAGGCAGGAAGAGCGTGGAGGAATTGACCGAAATCCGGATCGACCAGAAGGACCCGGATCGGTTCTTCCTGCTCGGTAGCCAGCTCGGGGAACCGGAGAGGTCCGAACTGGCACAGTTCCTGGTGCAGAACAGAGATGCCTTCGCCTGGACACCTCAGGAGATGCCTGGCGTCGACCCCGAGGTAATGTGTCATAGACTGAATGTTGACCCTAACCACAAACCTGTGATGCAGAAAGGCCGTAGGACTGGGGTCCCGCAGACCGAAGCCGTCGTCGAGGAAGTGGATAAGCTGCTTGAGGCCGGTGCTATCAGGGAGGTTCAATACTCGAACTGGTTAGCCAATCCGGTGGTCGTCAGGAAGAAGACTGGCAAGTGGAGGGTGTGCGTCGACTTTACCGACCTCAACAAAGCCTGTCCCAAGGACAGCTTTCCCCTACCAAAGATTGACCAGTTGATCGACGCCACGGCCGGGCACGACAGAATGAGCTTCCTCGATACCTACCGCGGCTATCACCAGATCCCACTGTTTGGGCCAGACGAAGAGAAAACAGCTTTTATCACACCCAGGGGAACCTACTGCTATAAGGTGATGCCGTTCGGACTGAAGAATGCAGGAGCCACCTACCAGAGGCTCGTTACCAAGATGTTCCACGATCAGCTCGGCAAAACCGTAGAGGTCTACATCGATGACATGGTGGTCAAATCCAAGCAGGCGCGGGATCATCTGTCAGACTTGGCCGAGGTCTTCGCCACTCTAAAGGAGTTCCGGCTGAAGCTTAACGCCTCGAAGTGCGCCTTCGGTGTTGGCTCCGGCAAGTTTTTGGGCAGCTTGGTTACACGCAGAGGCATTGAGGCAGACCCAGATCAGATCTCGGCTATCCTCAGAGTGCAGAGTCCCACTTCGGCCAAGGAGGTTCAGAAGCTTACAGGGATGGCCGCGGCACTGAATCGCTTCATTAGCAAATCTTCAGATAAGTGCCGACCTTTCTTTCAGCTTCTTAGAAAAAATTCTAAATTTCAATGGACTCTAGAATGTGATCATGCCTTGCAGCAGCTCAAGGCTTACCTTTCTTCACCACCGTTGTTGTCAACCCCGACCCATGGGGAGACCCTGTATTTATATTTGGCGGTCTCGGATCATGCGGTCAGCTCGGTCCTCATCCGAGAAGAGGACAAGGTTCAAAAACCAGTGTATTATACGAGCAAGACCCTTATCGATGCCGAGACCAGGTATCTGCCTCTTGAGAAGCTCGCCTTGGCGCTCGTTAGCGCCTCGCGAAAGCTCTCCCATTACTTTCAAACCCATTCTATTGTGGTTGTTACGGAGCACCCACTCAAATCTGTTTTCAAGAAGGCTGACTTTTCAGGAAGAATCTCCCGATGGGCTGTCGAACTAGGGCAGTATGAGATTCAGTATCAGCCACGGACAGCAATAAAAGCCCAGGTTCTGGCAGATTTCCTCGCCGAGTTTGATTCAAGTTCGGCACCAACCCAGCTCGGCACCGAACTGGGGGGTGAGGAGCATGAGGCGCCCGCGGGTTCGGAACAATCACAATGCCATACCGATACCCCAGTTTGGAAGGTCTTCGTCGACGGATCTTCCACCTCGAGAAGAGCCGGAGCAGGAGTTGTTCTCCAATCGCCAGAAGGACTGGTCGTTGAGCAGGCTCTGACACTGGACTTCAAGGCGCCAAACAATGAGGCCGAGTACGAAGCCCTTTTAGCCGGACTGAATAGCGCCCATATCCTCGGAGCTCAACAGCTGATGGTCTTCAGTGATTCACAGTTGGTGACAAACCAGTTGACTGGGGACTATCAGGCTCGCGACGACCGGATGGCCGCGTATTTGGCCCTGGCCAAGAAGCAGCTCTCTCAGTTCCACACGGCCGAAGTCAAGCAGATTGGCAGAGAAGTAAACTCTCACGCAGATGCTTTTGTAAACTTGGCCAGCGCTGCTGAGGCAGGAAGAAAGAGGAGCATCGAAGTCGGATCGCTAGCTGCGCCCAGCATTGAGCTCCGTTCACCTCGGGAAGTGTTATGCATCGGTCTCGGCCCGAGCTGGATGGACCCCATTATCACCTACCTTAGGGAAGACAGGCTTCCCGAGGACAGTGGCGAAGCCCACCGGGTCAGACTCAAGGCAGCTCGGTTCTGGCTATCTCCCGAGGTCAAGCTCTACAGGAAATCGTTCTCGGGACCGTACCTCCAGTGCGTCCATCCAAGTAAGGTCGAGAACCTCCTTTTCGAGATACACGAAGGAATCTGCGGGAGCCATATCGGAGGAAGGTCCCTAGCCTACCGAGCCATCAGCCAGGGTTACTGGTGGCCGTATATGCAGAAAGATGCGCAGGTATATGCGAAGAAGTGCGAGAAGTGCCAGAAGTTCTCACACTCTCTCCATCAGCCCGCGCAGGATCTCAGCCCGCTCTCTAGCCCGTGGCCATTCGCCCAGTGGGGGCTCGACATAGTGGGCCCGCTCCACCGAACCCCAGGGAACAAGAGGTGGCTTATTGTGGCGACAGATTACTTCACCAAATGGATTGAAGCAGAGCCACTTTCATCCATCACAGAGCGAGACTCCAAGAATTTTGTGTGGAAGAATGTCGTCACAAGGTTTGGCATTCCTAGAGCGCTGGTTTCGGACAACGGAACTCAGTTCGACTCTAAACTTTTCAAGACCTTCTGCCAGGAGCTCGGCATCCGAAACCATTATTCCACTCCAGCCTACCCACAGAGTAACGGCCAGGCCGAGATCTCCAACAAGGTGATCCTCGATGGGCTCAAGAAACGGCTGGACCAAGCAAAAGGAAGATGGGTGGAAGAACTGCCGAGCGTCCTGTGGGCTTACAGAACTACTCCGAGGCGTTCCACTTCGGCTACCCCCTTCTCACTCGCCTATGGCATGGAAGCAGTCATCCCTCTGGAGATCGGCCTCCCCACTTTGAGGTCCGAACTCTTTGACCGGGGACAGAACGAAACCAATGTGGCCAGGGAGCTAGATTTAGCGGACGAGCGAAGGGAAGCAGCTGCAGTGAGGCTAGCCGTCTACCAGCAGCAGCTAGCCAGGGGCTACAACCAGAACGTCAGAGAGAGGAAGTTCTCTGTAGGAGAACTGGTCCTCAAGAAGGCTCTCCCAGGGGACAAAGATCCGAATCAAGGGAAGCTAGCGCCGAATTGGCATGGTCCGTTTAAAGTCACTTCCATTGCTGGACGGTCGGCTTATCGGCTCGAAGACATGGAAGGACGGCCTCTTCCGAGACCATGGAACGCGTCACACCTCAAGAAATTCTATTTTTAGTTTGTATGTTTGTACAGTGCTTCTGGATTTAATAGAACTACGTTCGTTTTGGGGCAAGTTGATGATCAATGGCAATATGACAGCGACAATGGTGCGAGTATGGAAGACCGTATAAGGCTGGCACTCAGCCACCTAGACGAGCTGGCGAAACGGCCCATGTCTAAGGATGGCACTCAGCCACCTAGACGAGCTGCCGAAACGGCCCGTGTCTAAGGATGGCACTCAGCCACCTAGACGAGCTGTCGAAACGGCCCGTGTCTAAGGATGGCACTCAGCCACCTAGACGAGCTGCCAAAACGGCCCATGTCTAAGGATGGCACTCAGCCACCTAGACGAGCTGCCGAAACGGCCCGTGTCTAAGGATGGCACTCAGCCACCTAGACGAGCTGCCAAAACGGCCCATGTCTAAGGATGGCACTCAGCCACCTAGACGAGCTGCCGAAACGGCCCATGTCTAAGGATGGCACTCAGCCACCTAGACGAGCTGCCGAAACGGCCCATGTCTAAGGATGGCACTCAGCCACCTAGACGAGCTGCCGAAATGGCCCATGTCTAAGGATGGCACTCAGCCACCTAGACGAGCTGCCGAACTAGTTAAGGTTATGGTTGGCACTCAGCCACGTAGACCAGCCGAAACGGCACCAGACGATAATGGCACCCAGTCTTATCACTGCCTTAGGCCTGGTGCGATTCTTTGTTTTCGCCGAAGGGGTCAGAGCGCTCGCGGGGAACCCTAGTCTGGTCGGCCTACTCTAGTCCGAACTCACATCCATGTTCACAAAACTTGCGGAAAGCGCAAACAGAAAGCAAATCAAAGCCAAAACATAGCACAGGGAAAGAGGTCTGAAATTCATTGATAACGTGATATGCGCATTGGAGCTTACATTTTCCATTCATCACAATTTCTGATCAAAACAATTCGAAACAAAGATTACATTTTTTATAACAAGGCAAAAAGAAGGAACAAAATCAAGACGACGGCCCTGCTTCCGTGTCTTCAATAACGACCACAGCGGCCTCGGCTGTAGGAGCGGCTTCAGAGGGGGCGGGCGTCGGCTCAGCAGGGGCTTCGGCCAGAGTGGCAGGGATCTCGGCTGGGGCTTCAACTGGGAGCGCATCCTCGAACTCGGGGAGGTTCTGATATATTGGGTTATCCTCAGGAACCCCCATCTTCTTAAGCACGGCCTTGCAACCGAGTCGGAACAATTTCGGGATGAGCCCTGTAATTTGATCAGTGTAAATGCGCGCAGCATCCTCAGTCCCGTCCAGGATGGCGGCGTCGGTCGAGGCCTGCCGTGACTCGAGGAGCTCCTCCTTCTCCTTCCTCTCCAGTTCGAGCTCGGCCTTGAGCCCTGCCGACCTTTTCTCCTCAGCCTGATACTTCCCCTGCCATTCGAAGCTCTCAGACTTCACTTTGCAGAGCTCGCTTGACATCAGATCGGACTGCGCGTTGAGCTCTGCGTTCTTGGCCGCCTCAGCCTTCAGCTCCTCCTTTGTCGCCCGCAGTTCGGTGTCGGCCTTCTTCTTTTCCTCTGCCAGGCGAGTCCGCTGACCGTCCTCTTCCATCATTCTTTCCGCGACTACCTGGAGCCTTTGGACAGCCTGCAAGGGAATAAACGACTTAGTACGAAATCAAAAGTAAGAAACATCAATGACTAAAGAAGTTCGGTACTCACCGCGAGGGAGTGCTGCATGGTCCTCATCAGCAGCTGTGGGGAGTCTTCCGATCTGTGCCTCTCCATGTCTTTGGGGAGTGCACAGGCTCGGCTGAGCGCCGAAATGACAGCTGGGTTCCTCACCAGTCTGTCTTCAACGTTCAGGGGCCTCCCCCTTCGCAGTTCCATGTCTGGCCTGAATGCTGCCGGCTCGGCATCCGAGGACGTCGCCGCCTGGGGCTCGGGACGCCGCTCCACCAAGGGAACCGCCGGGGTGAGCACCACGTCCATCGCCCTCTCCCTCGCTGCTTGGGGTAGGCGCTGCCGCGGCCGCTCTTCCTGAGCCTTCTCCTTCCCCTTCGCCCTCTTCCTGGGCCTCTCCCCCTCCGAGTCTGTGGGAGGGCGGGCCTCGGCGGCAGCGGGGACGATCGCCCTGGGAGGAGTCTGTTCGGCTCTAGGGGCTGCCTTCCGCCCGCTGAATACCGCATCCGCCAGGTTCCGCGGTTGATATGTGGGCCTCCTCCCCTCCATGTCTTCGGCCCCGGAAGAATAGTTGTCAACTTCCCTTATCGGGTAGTCAGCCTCGGCTCCGGATGTATAGTCTTCAATTTCCCTTATCGGGATGCCCGCGACCACGGCCAATGTAGTGGAAGCTCCCACGACCGAAACGGTCCCGCTGGTTTCGGCTAGATCGGGGGCGAAGTTCTCCGGGTTGCCGGATTTCCGTGTATAAGATACGTATCTCGGCTCGTACTTCAGAAGGGAGTAGGCAGCTCTTGTGTAGTGGCCGCGGTAGCAGTACACCTTGTTCAGCCAAGGTGCGTGCCTCCTCCAACCGTTTAGCTGGGCTTCGCGCTTGCGTTGAGAAAGGCCTGCGAAAAATAGCCGAGTTAGAATCCGGCAGCAGAAATCAAACATAAGAAAGAAATCGGAAACCCAGGGGGTTAGGTCTTTACTCGGTGGAGTCCCGAAGCGTCGAGGGACTCGGACCCTCCTAGCTGCTTCGGTCTCGGTCTCGCCGAACTCCCAGTTTCCCGAGACGAGCAGGCGGTCATCTCCGGCGTATTTATTGGAGTCCTCCAGCGCCGTGACGAGGGGTTGGCACCTCGCCTTGACGCGAAGATAATAGGTGCCCGCCTCCCTAGACTTGCAGAGGTCATATATATCCTCTATATCATGGACGCCGAGGCTGATGTCTAGAATCCTATTCAGCTCGGCGACGCCCATGATGATCTTATACCCATTGGGCATTAACTGACAGGGGCTGAGGTTCCAGGTCTCCAAACAAGACCTAAGGAGAGGGTGCAAGGGGAATCTGACCCCACCCTCGATGACGGCTATCAGAGGGAACGACATCCAGCCGTTGCGGAAAGCGTAAATGGAAGGTTCAGCGGCCATGATCCGAACATCGTTCGGGATCATGTAAGATCTCCTAAGGTTTGCCAGGCCTGCCTGGGAATCTATCCAATGGGTGAAAATCCCCATCTCTGAATCTAAGGAACCCTAACAATCTCTAGAGGTCTAAACCGTGGAAGGTCTGAGAAACGGAGGAGACCCTAGGTGGGGTCAGGACAGAAATACAGAATGAAAAGAGAAGAGAATCGAGGCAGGGAGACTCACAGACTCGGGCGAAGCCACAAATCAGGCCGTTGATCCCTCACCGGCCCGCAATGAAGTCCTGGACGAAGCTATGAGGCGATGGAGGTGGTTCTGGCAGTGAAGGTTCTGGCGAGCAAAAGCTCCAGCAGAGCTTCGACAGGGTTAGATTGCAGAGATGACAAAGGAGGGAGACGCAGGTGAATATAAAGGGTAGGAATGGGCGCCATTCCGGAATTCGAAGCGGGACACGCGTGAAATGTCGCCTCGGCTTGCGTCGCACGCCCCCTCGAAAAGACAAGAAAACCTACCAGGCAATAACGCGTGGCGCTGTGGCGATGATGGTCCGCCTTCCCATGCTAATCATAGCGCCGCATTTATTGCCCCCTTTATTATCCCTGGCAGACGAAGCAGTGGCGGCGTCTAACACCAAACGAGTCAGGATCCCAAGATCCTTAACTGAGGGGGCGTATTTGAACAAGCACTATCAGTCTCGGGAGATCGGTCCAGCTCTTAACCCTAGAGCCCAAGCGAGCCCTAGGGGTCAAAAGCTGAGGGGCTATTGTGTGGGGTCCATTTTGCGAACCGGTCTCTCTTGGTGTCGGCAGAGGTATGCTCGGGTATGCTACTGTATGGGGACCATGTCCCTTGATCTCGGCTACAACCCGATCCATATCGGTCTCGGCACTACTTGCTGGTTTCGGCACTATAGTATTCAGTTCGGCCGCGCATACCGTTCAGTCTCGGCAATGCAAGCTCGGCAATGCAGTATTGCGCCTACAGCTAACAGCCACGGCCCTGTCGAGGCAAGGCCCAAGGAAGGGATCTGATGGGACTTCAGCCACCACCAGATCAGGGCAAGATCAGGCCCAATGTGACTGGCATTAAATGCATTGTGGGCTGATCGGACCCACATTAAATGCAGTGTGGGCTATGATGGACCTTCATTAATGACTTTGTGGGCTGATGTGACCCAGGTCACATCACCAAGCCCACTGGCACTCACCCAAAACTGTTCCATATATAAGGCACGAGCCAAAGGGAGCAGGGGGGAAGCATTCTCACATAAACATCAGTCTTTCTTCTTCTTCTTCTTCTCCGATCCATTGCTGACTTAAGTATCGGAGAGCCCTGCGCTGCCCATAGCCAGGGTCTTCTGACCTTTGTCTTTCTCCTCTTTCAGGCTCAGGTCGTCGCAGCTATCTCCTCCATGCATTGAGTAAGTCCTAAGAGGCATCCTGATCTTGTGAGTATTATTATTTCTGCACTTACAAATATGATCACAAATTTGCATACATTACTGTTAACACTTACTGGTTACTATCAGGAGCTTGGATCTCTAGGTTAACGCACAAATTATTTTCTCTTGGTGCAGGATGGATGCAATGGTTGTTGATGAAGCTATCCGGCATGGAATGAAAATCAGTGAAGTAAATGGGACCCGGTCAGTGGTCAGAAATCTTGAAGGTGTCATTTATGAGATCAAACTTTAACTAACACATGGAATTCATAGCTTGTTTTATTTTTTGTTTGGAGCAAGTTGTTCTCACCAGTTAAGTTATTGTAACCCCAAGTGTATGTTGCATAACCATGGCAAATTTTGCTTGAAGTCACCTGGTATAAGTTCTATCTTTGTTCTATGCTTCAATGAATAGAACATTCTCTTTGGGACTGGGCTTCTTCTTCTTCTTCGACCTCTATAGCCATTCTCATTCTCGCTCGCTTGAAGATCTGCCAATTCCATTTCTCTCTCTCTCTCTCTCTCTCTCTCTTTCAAATTTAACCAAAGGAGGGAGAGTTATGAGATCTCGAGAACAAGAAGAGGAAAGGAGAGAGAGATAGAGACAAATAAATAAGGATAAATCAGCCACAGGTCCCTTGTCGTTTAAGGCCTCTAGTACACAACTTTTTCGCTTTATTTGATTTTTTTCAAGAGATCGATAAATTTTTATGAGTTTTGAAAGAAAGTCATATAAATTTATCTGAGTTCTGAGAGGTTGGAATAAACTTATCTGACTTTCTAACAAATTTATCTAAGTTTGGGACAAATTTATTTGAGTTTGGAACAAATTTATCTGCGTTTGGGCCAAGTTTATATGAGTGCGGAACAAATTCATTTGAGTTTGAAATAAATTCAGATAAATTAATTTGAGTTTGGAACAACACCCTGCTATTGGTACACTAAATCCATTACTGGTTACAATTGATAAAGCTAGGTTATTCTAGTAATTTTCTCAAAAAAATAGTAAACAATCCAATTAAAAAAATAAAAGAAAAAAACTTGATTGAATTGAGGTGTCTGGGTAGGCACATGGTGGGCACATCACCACCCGTTTTGGTTAAGGGATTGGAAAATCCAAACCCACTACCATGTTCTTAGGGATTAGCTTCATTAAATGGTTATGATCATCAAAATCAAAATGGTCAATTCTTTTGAGAAAAAACGTTAAGGAAAGACAAAAATGCAAGGGTGTTTTTGTTGTTTCTCTTAGAACTTAATGGAGAAGGCTTAGATTCAAAGAATTGTAAAGATTTTCTATACTTTTTTGAAATATTAAAATCTTCATATATTTTTTTTCCAAAAATAATCCAATTTTTTTTTACTTTTTTGATAATTTTCGTAAAAATAATTATAAGCTCCCACGTCTTGTACTATCTCATCAGATTGCATTATAAAGACACCGTGAGATTGATTAGTTTATAAGTAGATCAATAAGATAGAGATTGATTAGTTTATAAGTAGATCAATAAGATTTAGGTCTTCCGTAGGCCAAACTCAAACTACTACATAAAAGTGAAGGTTGGAGATGAACCATAACACAAATGTGGGCATTTATTTTAAGAGATGGACGATTTTCTTTAGTGGGTCCCTCATAGGAGCAACTGGATTGTTTGAGTACATGCTACTTTTGAAAGAGGAACAAAAGTCCTTTGCACAATCACCGCTCTTCTTTCGGAAATGGATCTCCTGTTCTTTGGACCAATCAGTGGGTGCCATTGCACAGCATCTTTTGAAAGAAAGAGATTTTCAACGAAATTTTTCGGTTGCTTCCATCTCATGGTGACATTATTTGTAGAGGAAGTCCACATGGACCGAATGGGGGGACCGAATTGGATCCCGATCCCTGAGGACCATGGGATCCCAGCGAGATTCGGTACACATAGCACGACTGTTATTTGTAAGGCCTTTTTCATTAGTCAAGTCAAGCCATGATATTTTCAAGAAGTAATTGCTCTGATGCTCATTGCACAGCATCTTTTGTTACCGAAATCTATTTCAGATTCAAAGTCGCTCTGTTCTTTCATCGTTGCTCTTTGTGATCTGTCAAACGAAGGTATGATTTCTCTACCCTATCTCTTCCCTGATAGTTTTTTTCTCTACTTTGTATTTATGTAATTCTTTCTCAGAATACTATTACAATATGATCGACTTTCTTTTTCTACTTCAATTGGGTCCTCTCCCTAGTTTGAGCAAGCTGAACCATGTCAGCTATCCCAGATGACCAATCACGATATGGCACATGGACACAAAATCCATGCGATTTTGAGGTCGAATCAGATGCCAACATGTATATCTTGGTTTAAGTCCAAATCCTAGGTCCAGTTCAACTCACATGCCAACATGTATGCATCTTGGTTTGAGTTCTCCCTAAATAGAGCCATGGAACTTTATTTTAAGTAATTTAAAAAAAAATAGCATAG
This sequence comes from Cinnamomum chago, assembly GCA_038049695.1. Taxonomy (NCBI): domain Eukaryota; kingdom Viridiplantae; phylum Streptophyta; class Magnoliopsida; order Laurales; family Lauraceae; genus Cinnamomum; species Cinnamomum chago. The sequence continues at coordinate 30,939,046 of CP142453.1, read as the reverse complement.
TCTTTTATAGTTTTATATTTATTTCTACAAATATCATAGGTGAACATGCCAGTGATTAGCACAGATTATTATGCTAATTTTTTGTTCATACTCTACTAGAAAACATGCCCGTGCATAATATTAAAATTTATAAAAAAAACTTAATGATCAATTTCTTTAAAATTAAATGCAGAAGGCTAGTCTGAGAGAGAGCGGGAAAAAAAAGAAGTGCATAAGAACTCAATACCTAATACCAAATACAGCAAAAAAAAAATACAACCCCATGAAAATTGAAGACTAATGACCAAGAAAACTAAAAAATAAAATCAAAATAAATAAATAAATTATATAAACTATTAATAAAATCCAGTAAAATTTGAAAGAGACATAGAAATAAAATATAAAAATGAAAATCTATAATCGATTCAATAACATAAGGAATTTAAAAGAATCAACATCCATGGGAAGAAAAACTCAAAATTGGAGACAAAGAACCCACAAATTCATGAAAAACCATCATAAAAAAAACCCTAAAAACCATCACAAGTGAGAAATAATGATAAAAGAAATACAAAATAAAATAAAACAAATTTTATTAAAAAGTATATATATATATATAGATTAATAGACAATACAATGATAAAAGAAATTTAGAAGAACAAAACCAACCTACAATAATCTAATACTAAAAAATGGAAATTTGAAGCCACAAAAGAAATAAGAAAAATCAATAAAAAGATTTCACAAAGAAAACTAAAAGAACCCAACGGAAGTAAAATAAATAATTAACTCATAATGATAAGCAATAAAAAAAATACCACATAAAAATGACAATTCATAGAAAACCTCATGATAAAAAGTGATTTAAAAGGAAAAACAATCAAAACCTAATACCCAAAAATTGAAACAAAAAAGGGGAAGCAAACCCTCACAATCTATAAAAAGCTAATGCCACAAAACTAAAAAAATCCACTGTAAAGTAATAAAAATATATAAAGACAATCTAATAGTGAAAAACACCCACTACCCAACAACCAAAAATTAAAGTAAGAAAAGTGAATTAAAAAAAATTAAAAACCCATGAAAAACCATCACCAAAAGAATTAAACAGACCCAACGAAACTAAAAATAATAATAATTAAATAAACCCATAATAAAGTGTAAAATACCCATTTAGAAATCAAGAAATATAAAATAAAAGAAAAAAAATTATAAAACATCCCATTGTATAAGCAACTTAAAAGAAAGAAATAGGGCTGCACATGGGCGGTTTGGATCGGTTTAACACTAAAACCAACAACCAAATCGAACCTGTCAGTTTTTTAATTAACCAATCCGATCCGATCCGACCAATAGAGAGAGCTTAAACCGAACTGAATGGTTCGGTCGGTTAAACCGTTGTTTTTTATTTTATTTTTTTGAAAATCAGACATTGAAAATTTCAAAATAATGATACCCCGTCCTTTGCATTTATTCCAATGTTTAGTGCAAACATAAAAATCCAACATTCCAGACTGGACTAAACGCATATAAAAAATAATTCTACTCCAAAATGAGAGTTTGGACTAAACGCAAGCGCACAAAAAAAAAAAAAAAGAAAAGAAAAGAAAAAAAGAATAACCAGCTTGCAGTGAAACATTCATTCCACATGATACCATTTGGAATTACAGTAAAAAAATAGTTCATGTCAAGAAAAGTCACACACAGATGGAATCTGTATCAGAACTCACTGTATTTTTCAGAAATGAAGGTTTCTTAACACATTGGTTAGGTGAGACCAAAACCAACCATCAAAAGGCTATGCTCTATTGGCTTTTCTAGCATTCTCAAGAGTGCAGCCTTCTGATAAAAACTTCATTGAAATGAGGTAGGCATTATGATGGAAGGAAAACACTATCTACAGTAATCCCTCTATCAAAAAGCATTTGAGAGATTAGAGGAGATTCATTGAGGCAATGTTGACGGTTGAGTTCATGTGAGAATGAAGTTGTGGAATGTAACTTTGAAAGTAGTAAAAAAGGAAATCCTAAGGCTAAAATAGTAAAAAAGCAACACTTAAGTTACTACATACGGTCGGTTTGGTTTAAGTGGTTAATCGTGGGCTCAAACCGATAACCAACCGATGTAAGCAGTTTTTATGATTTTCAAACCGTTAACCAAACTAATCTGCTATAAACCGATCCGAACCGCCCGGTTTAGTCGGTTCGGTTCGGTTTTGCGGTGATATCGGATTTTTTGTGCAGCCTTAGAAAGAAACAAACCCATTAGGATTCAATACTAGAAAAATATAAAAGAAAAAAAAACCAACCCATAAATTTATTAAACCCCATCACCAGAAAAACTAAATGAACACATCAAAATTGGAGAAATAATAAAACAAATCCACAACAAAAGGCAACAAAATCAGATAAAAAAACAAACTTTTTTTTTTTTATTCTTTGCTTAGTGTTTGAGAGATTTAATTAGTTCTATTGCCTACTCTAAATGAAGAAAGAAGGACGGAAGGATGCAACAAAATCTATACATGCTTAGTATGTAGCTCATTCTCCCTCACTTTAAGACAACATTCATCAGTAATAAAATTGAAAAATAAAAATATAGATTTATAACAAATAGTTCAGCACGAACAAACTACAAAAAGCCCTAATTATCGAAAAGGTAGTAAGAAAAAGAGGGAGAACAAGAATTTGATGGATGTGAAATGAAAAGAGTACACTGTAATCCTATATATGGAAAGAAGCATAAAACTAAAAGAGACTAGAAGTGTACATTTCATTGTCAGAAGTATGTTGGACTTTGGCTGCTCTGGATGCTTTTTCTTTGCTTTGAAAAGAAAAACTCATGATTTAGATATTAATGCTCATCAGTAGTGGTGACATAGACCATTTAACTTTGAAGTAATAAAAAAAAGTATTTGGAGTAATGAATAATTGTAATTTTTTTCTTATAAGAAGAAAAACTTATACCCTTGTGATGGAAACTTTATATGATTCCAACATCTAGAATCTGAAAAAGTATATAAAGGAAAAAAAAAAAAAACACATAACATACCACATGATTAGTAGAGTATATCATTTACAAAACAAACCAATTTAAGTACATGAGAGCCAAGACAACTCTTCTAATCCAAACATCAATACATAGGAAGACTTTCCAAATAAAATCCTCCAAGAAGTGAAAAAAAAGAAGATGATATTGTACGTACCTCTTTTTAGAATCTGTAGAGACACTATTCAATTGCTACAAACACTAGAACTATTTTTAAAAAATCCTTTTTCTGCATTTATCCCCAATAGAAAAACGATACAAATACAAACCATAAAAATATGACAAACATATAAAAAAAATTAAAATGATGATTCTTTTGTATAAATTATATTAAAATGAACTCAGAATTGCTCAAATAAAATATAATGAACTCAAAAGTAAATAAATTAAAAAAGGTTACCTCTCAAATCGAAATGTTTAATAATTACACAAATTGTCTCAATATGCTCACATTTTTAAACAGGTTGAACACTGATCTATACTAAGCATGCAAATGAGACATGACTCGGTACTAAAAAGAGACACAAAGAAATGAAAGAAATATTGAAGTTGCTCTAATAAAATATAATGAACTCAAAAGAAAAAAAATAAAAGTTCTCTTGTTGACATAGAGAAATGGAATTATATGGGAGAAAGTAGAAAATGATGATAATAAGAATGAGTTTAATTCTTAGATGGACCAATATTTTTGGAGATTTTTTTACCATGATTTCCGCGTTCTTAAAAGAAAAAGTGTACACTCAAAATCAGTGGATAAAAACGAAACCATATACTTCAGAACTGGGAGCGGATTAAATAAAAATGACTAAGCACGCAAATGAGACATGACTCGGTACTAAAAAGAGACACAAAGAAATAAAAGAAATATTGAAGTTGCTCTAATCAAATATAATGAACTCAAAAGAAAAAAAAAATGAAAGTTCTCTTGTTGACATAGAGAAATGGAATTATATTGGAGAAAATAGAAAATGGTGATAATAAGAATGAGTTTAATTCTTAGATGGACCAGTATTATTGGAGATTTTTTTACCATTATTTCCGCGTTCTTAAAAGAAAAAGTGTACACTCAAAATCAATGGATAAAAATGAAACCATATACTTCAGAACTGGGAGTGGTTTAAATAAAAAAGACTAAGGATTAATTAAACCAAACAACTCAGAACTCAACATTTCACATTCTAAAAAAGATTCATATAATCAGAACAAGCAAAAATACTTGAAATTTCTTAAATTAGTGGCACTTGGACATTGGGACCCATTAACACTCAAATGCTATTGCATTGATAGAAATATGATGATATTGGGAGTTTCTTAATGGACACAAGGCATGATGACGAGTCCAAATCACCAAAAAAAAAAAAAAAAAAAAAAAAAAACTTTATTGAGAAAACTCTAATACTTTGTTTTTTATCAGATAAAAACTTGACAATGGAAATAACCCAGATTGAAATGAAAATTAGGGATATCCCATAAACAGCAAGGATGTTTGTCTTAATGATTGTGATTTTTAATAGATGGGGTGTATAGTGGTGTTCCACTCCTTTTACATCACGGTTTATAAAAGCTAACGACCCACAAAAAAAAAAAAAAAAACTCCACCCTTTCTCCCTAAGCAAGCATGCATGGTAGCACATCATTTACATAGAAAGTTTCCCACCTCCTCTTTAATTCCACGTTGTTGTCACAACTTTGCCTTTTTCAATAATAATTTGCCATTTTCTTATGAATTATGAAACTTATTATTTTTATTGATCAGTTCCATATATTATATATTCATTTGGGTTTAGTTTTATAGTAAAATGGTTATCATAGAAAATTAATGACTATATAGGAAATCATAAAATAGTTTGATCACCTATGCTTAAATTACAATGCATAACTATGAAAATAATAACAACAGTATTTGTGGTTCAATATTTTAAAAATATAGTTACTTTTATAAATACCTCGAAGATAAAGTCCAACTCTCGGTCAATATTCCAAAGTGGGGCTAGGTCCCTTCCTCATCAACTAATTTTAACCTTTTGTTGATAACTATTAGCAAAATATTGCTCTGTAGTGTAATGGCAATGTTGCCCCCTTTGAAATCCAAAAATGTCCTGAGTTCGAGTTGCAGCACATTATGATTAATTTTTACTGTGTCATTAAAAGTACACGGGTCGGGTCTAATGCGGGCTAGACGGGTTAGCCCGACCCGAGACTAGGAAGGGTCAAATTAAATTAAATTAAATTGGATGAGTCAAAGTCAATTGGAGCAAATTTCAAATTGAAATCGCTTCATATATATATATATATAAATTAGACCACATGAAATGATCAATTAAAACTCCATGCACATACATTTGTAACACTAACTTGCCATCCATCACGGATCAAGTGACTTAATAATTATAAGAATTTGAGCCCCTAATATTTCATCTGACTCGCCTAATCCAAGTGGACTTAGGTTTTAAAAGGCTTGAACTCGAAAAATAATTCCTAAGCCTTCTCACTTCTCGAGCTCACTAATTAAAATGAGGAAAATCTTCAAAAAATTATAAAACTTTTGATTCATTTTCTAAAAAATATATGAAGATTTGAGTATTTCAAAAAGGTATAAAAGTTTCTACAAATCTTTCAATCAAGTACTCTCTTTAAAAAAAATATAGAAAACGAGAAAAAAACCCTTATTTCATTTTTAACAATCTTCCTTTAAGAGAAATAATTAAGTCCAACCTACATGACCCCATGGGGCCCACTTCAACTACCTTTATGCATGCATGATTTAAAAAAAGGAGATTCTGAATGACTAGAAAATTAGCTTCTTCATTGAATGGTTATGATCATCAAAGTTCAAATGGTCAGTTTTAGAAAGAAAAGACAAAAAGGAAAGGGTATTTTTGTTGCTTCTCGAAAAAATTAATTATGGAGAATGCTTGATTCAAAGAATTGTGAAGATTTTCTATACTTTTTTGAAATATTAAAATCTTCATATACTTTTTTAAAATAATCCAAAAGTCTTATACTTGACCGAAAAGCTAATGGGCCTGCTTTTAGAATCCAAAGGCTGAGATTTTCTTTCTTTGCCACTTGACCGACTCACCCTTTTTTTTTCTAACTATTTATTATTTCTTTTCTTTTGAAATGGTGGGTCAATTTGTCAAGATCAATGGACAGACCAATCCATTGGCCATTTAAACTAAGATGATTTTTAGGTTGAGTCCAAATCTTACTTAGTTTCAATCCTCCTCACATGTAAACATGTGCATGTTGTTTTGAGATCTTTGTCTTTATGGAGCCATGGAACTCTATTTTAAGTCAAATATTTTTTAACTTAGCATAATCTTTTGTCTGTATATTTATTTCAGCAAATATCACAGGTGGAGATGCCCATGATTAGCAATGGTTGTTGTGCCAATTTTCTGGCTACACTCATTGGGCCACAAATGATCAATTCAAATTCCATGGACATACATGATCTGTGTCACTAACTTGTCCCGATCAAATTACTTAAAAAATACAGTTATAAGAATTGGAAGCCTTAATATTTGATGGGCTCTCCAAACCCACATGACATCACACTTGTTTCAAAAATGGGCCCACTCTCACTCTGTCAAAATTTCTTTCTTTTTCACTAGTAAGAGCATCTCCAAGAGGCACTTCAAATTTGGATATGCCTTTTTCAAAATAAAAGCTTACGTGACAAAAAGAGGCATATGTAAATTTGGCATCTCACCTGGACAACTCCAAGAGAGATGTCAAATTATTATTTTATTTAACCCTTACCATTACCATTATTTTATTTAAAAAGTAAGAAAAGGCAGCTCACTTAATGGTATGTCAAATTTGACATACATAGATGTTATACTTCAAATCCATACAGGATATGAAGTAACTGTTGGAGTCTCTCTCATGTGCAAATTAGAACAAAAGGAGTTGCTCTAAGTAGGCTAATGGGCGAAGGTCCCAAAGCAGAGCTTTTATTTCTTGTGGGCCCAGCCCAATTGTATCGAATATGATCTGTTTTTGAGTCACAAGAAGACCTCGCTTTTGAGTTTATATTATGTAGTGTTTACTTCTCCGTACTTAATCTCCCTTGTTTCATTTTCATCTCTCAGCTATTGATTGCTATTCGAACAATGGATTCTGCAACATCGATGGTGGTGGAAGCAGCTTTAAGTGCCATTTTCCAGCATGTGTTGGATACATTCGCCCCTCCTTTCCTCAAAAGTCTAGGCCTTCCTTTCGGTGTTCAAAAGGAGGCGAAAAGGCTCAAATTAACCCACTCGCGAATTGAAGCCCTTCTCACTGATGCAGAAGAAAGACAAATCAAGGAGGAATCGGTCCGTCTGTGGATGAGTGACCTCAAGCACGTTGCCTACGACGCTGAGGACATCCTCGATGAACTCGAATGCAGGGCCCTTGGATCCAAAATAGAAGAAGCCCCAATTCAAACGAGAAAGAGGAAGCTGACTGATCAGTTTCGGGTAACCCACTTCTTCTCTCGATTTAGTTCCAAGTTCGAGTTTGGTTCTCGAATGAAGAAGATTAGAGAGAGTTTGGATGAGATTGAGAGAGAAAACAATCAGTTCCACTTCTGTCTCAAAGTGATATATGGGTCTCAAAGTGAAATGCTCAGAATGCGGCCTCCCACCAGCTCCATCGTAGATGAGTCGATTGTATTCGGAAGAGAAGCTGACAAAGCAAAGGTGGTCCGTTTGTTGACATCGGACGACTCTTCGGCCTCCGACTTAGGTATTCAGGTCGTTCCCATTTGCGGTATGGGAGGACTAGGGAAAACGACACTTGCTCAATTGATCCACAATGATGAACGAGTAAAGAAACATTTTGATGTAAGTGTTTGGGTTTATGTGTCGGAAGACTTTGATTTAATTAGGCTCACAAAAGCCATTGCAGAGTCTGTTCCTCGGAGTGATCCTCGTCTTACGAACTTGGATGCAATTCAAGTTAGTATTCAGAAGGCTCTGAAAGGGAAGAAGTTTTTTCTTGTGTTGGACGATGTTTGGAATGTGAATTGTAATCGTTGGGATGCCCTGCGAGCTCCATTAATGGTTGCGAGAAGAGGAAGTAGAATTCTAGTGACCACGAGAAGCCACAGAGTTTCCTCAATGATGGGAACAGTTCCCACTCACTCCTTGTGCTGTCTGTCGGATGATGATTGCTGGTCTATCTTCAAAAGACTAGCATTTGTAGAAGGGGATTTAGATGTACATCCGGACTTGGTGATGATAGGCAAGGAAATTGTAAACAAGTGCAAAGGGTTGCCTTTGGCAGTGAATACGCTTGGAGGTCTTTTACGCTCTAAAGTAAATGTTGTCGATTGGAAATCAATCTTACAAAGTGAGATATGGGATTTGCCAGAAGAAGGAAATGATATTTTGCCTGCTCTAAGATTAAGTTATCATCACTTGCCAGCACATTTGAAGCGGTGTTTTGAGTTTTGTTCCGTATTTTCGAAAGGTCCCTATATCATGTTTGGCGAGGAATTTGTTTGGTCGTGGATGGCACTAGGTTTTATTCAGTCCGAAGGAAGTAAGGGCATGGAAGACATAGGCAAGGAATATCTGGCTGATTTGGTTTCAAGGTCTTTACTTTATACAGAAGGAATATTTTTCAGAATGCACAACCTCATTCATGATCTTGCACGGTCTTTTTTAGGAACTGAGATTTTGGAAATTGGAGATCGGAAGTCTGATAAAAATGCTGAAAAGGTACGCCACTTATCATGTGAATTGTCCAGGTTTAGTGTGGAATCATTCAATTTCGAGTATCTCTATTGCTTTAAAAGTCTACGCACACTTATATTGCGAGGATACCTATCTGATCCTGTACTTACCATCCCACCTGATTTGTTCGTAAATCTGAGGCATTTACGCCTTTTGAATTTGAGTAAAAATCACATAACTGAATTGCCAGAATCAATCGGAAATTTGATACAGCTGCGGTATCTTGACTTGGCCTATACTTTGATTGAAAGGTTACCAAAATCAATAACCAGACTCTACAATCTACAAACCTTGGTTCTCACATATTGCTCTAAGCTTGTAGAGGTACCCAGTGACCTTAGCAACCTAGTCAGCCTAAGAAATATAATTTCAGTAGGATGCTCTGCTTCTATCCCGTTTGTGGGATTAAATATGATTGGATACCGGGTCAACGAGCTGCGGAAATTGAAATGCCTAGGAGGATCACTTCGCATTTCAGAGCTTGAGAATGTGATCACTGTGGAGGAGGCCAAAGAGGCTGATTTGAAAAATAAGCAGAAAATTAACCGCTTGAGGTTGGAATGGGAATCCCATGACGTGAATTCACGACAGGAAGGGATTGAGGAGGAGGTACTCAATGCCCTCCAGCCTCATACCAACCTCGAATGCCTAGAGGTTTGTGGCTACTGTGGTGTCAGATTTCCAACATGGTTGGGGGACTCAAGCTTCTCCAAACTAGTTTTTATCTGTTTGTCCGGATGCAAATGTCGTATCCTCCCGCCTTTTGGTCAGCTTCCTTCTCTCGAATATTTATCTCTTGGAGATCTTTATGGATTGGAGAAAGTGGGGCATGAAGTCTATGGCGATGGCATGGTGAAGGGTTTCCCATCATTGAAGAGGCTAAACATTTGGTTTATGCCGGATCTGGAGGAATGGACTGCCCTAGAAGGTGATGTGATCCAGGTTACTTTCCGGAATTGCTCCAAGTTGAGGGTGCTTCATGATCTCTTTCCTCTCTCACTGTTTACACTGGTTATTGATGATTGTCCTTTGGTAACGGAAAAGTGTAAAGAAGGAGGCGAGTATTGGAGGAAGATATCACACATCCCTAACGTACATATCCATTGATGGTTATTTGGTTCCAAAGTACACAGAAGAAGTGATGCGTTAAACTCCAGAGTCTCGTGGTCTCTTGTTGCTGCTGCTGCTGCTCCCTCCTCAAGTCTCTTGGTTGAGTTGGGTCATTTGAGTTTGGGCATCATCTGCATGCACAGACAGTTAGGCTTTAGGTGGCGCTGCAGAAAAAAACTCTTGTCCCCTTCTCAATTTGTTGGATTTGGAGATTTTCCCTTTGTCTCGATCACGCCCACACCCTTCGATGTGCCTGCAAACTAACAACAACGGCGACTGCTCGAGCCTAATTAAGCAGCAAAACATTGCTGCTCTCTGTCTTTCTTTTTTTTTCTCATCAGCTCTGCAACAGATACCACCAGCTCTCCTTCTTCTCCATCGGCGGCACTCTCCCCAATTCCTTCGGTCTTCAGATGTGAGTACCAACGTTGGATCGTTTGCAGGGACTTGAACGTAGTAGCAGTGGTTGCCATCAGCATCATTCAAGCTCTGTTATAGTTTTGATTATAAATAGATGAAGTGAATTATTAAATATGTCCTTTGTCATTTGTGAAAGAAGCAGCAGTCTTGTGGTGAAAGTCATATTCATATTATATAAAATAATTCAAAAAAAGGGAAAAGTGTATATGAAATATAACATCTGTGTAGATATTCAAAAAATGCATTTGATTTTCTATGATGAAATCAAAAGATGCATTTGTAGAATGGCTACTCAAATTAGGACTAGAGACAAGGGAACTAGTACATTTTATTTTCTATGATGAAATCAAAGGATGCACAAGTTTAATTTTTGGATGGATAAGGTTCATAATATCAAATAAATGTGACTTATTTTCTCATTCAGGTGCTAGACCCGAAACTGTTTGAAAGACAATTACCCATATAGGTGGGCCAAGATACACGGGGAGAGAATAAAAAGCCCAATAAGCTACATATATAATCATCTGGGAGATTTATTCCAAGTGCTTTGATTTTGGCTCCAATTTTAATAATGGTCATTGTGACTTGCATGCTCTTTTTAAGCTTTGCAAGGGAATGGCAGCCCCAAACTTGTTATTTCTTTCATATTACTTTTGAAGTACAAGTGGTTTATATGGTGGATTTAGCTATAAAGGTAAGGTATTTACTTTTGTTTCCTCCTTGCTGTGAAACTTCAGTTCCTAGAGGTTTTGGGCTGTGGAGTTTACAATGAATTGGAAACCGTTTCTTAGGCTATATCAATCCTAATGACTGTCTTACCAGATTAGAGATCATGGATCGGCCCATCAAACCCTCATCCTAGCCATGCAGGCCTGTGAATTTTCACGGGGGGGGCGTGCCGTGCCCAAGTTGGTTGTGTTGTGTCCTAAATGGGCGGTTCAGGAGGGGCTGACACTAGGCATGTCAAATGGGGCGGGCCACGGGCTGGGCCGTGCCGTGCCAGCCGTGCTCGGCGTGCTTCGTTAATTTTCTTTTTCCAATTAATTTTCTTATTTTCGATATTAAATTTAAAATTTAAAATGAAAACACAAACACTAATGTTAAATAAGATGGTTATCAATATTAGATGGCCCCATTTTTGTTGTTGATTTCGAAGCTTTTCTTGCATTTGGTAGGTCCATTAGATCCTGTAGTATTGTTAGATTTCTGAAATTTTGTTCATGAAGTACCTGAATCAAGATATGATCGGAGTTCTATATACTTGGAGTTAGAGGTGGACTCAGCATTGGTAAGAAGTATAAGAGTTGGACCTAACTCTGGTGGACTCAACATCTACTTAGCACATCCCATGTAGAAATGTCTCTTCCCAAGGCTCTTGGAGAAATCGTTCTTCACAAAAATAAAGTTTTGGGAAGTAGGAACAAAGAAGGATGTTGTTTTTCACAAAAAGATGGTGGTTTTTTTCTTTTTTCTTTTCTGGATTGGTTTTTTAATCTTACAAATGACCACTCATACTTCTAACAATTGTCAATTACTCCCTTGTGCAAATACGATATTTTCACGGCAAAGGGCCTCTTTTTGTTTTTTGGCTAGAAATTAGGAATGCATGGTCAAATTAACTCAAGACTATTAAAGATGTGAGGGTGAAGGATATGTGATAGAGGGTGAAGGATAGAATATAGACATTTAGACCTTGACAGTTGGATATCCATTTGACATCTTCCATCGATTCAGTTCCATTAAAAAAGAGGTTTTTTATGATTATTTTGAATATTTATTATTGATTGTTCATTTCTAAATACTTATAAAAATAAAAAGTCTTAGAATTCCTTGGAATTCAATTATATGAAACAAACATCCCCCCTACATGAATAGTTACATTTGTAGATAGTCTATCCAACTATTTCCTCCCCTACATGTGAATTGACGCTACGATCAACTCGAGACTCATCTTACCATTAGTCAAAGTTGGATTGCATCTTAAGAAATATTTTATTAAAAGATGATTAGATTTTAAGGATGTTAAATCAAGTATTAGGATAATCTAAACAAGCTAATCATTTGCCTAATCCTTATTTACAACAAGACCTTTCCATCTCCTCTATCCTTCCGTGGCATGCATGAACTTGACCGGGTATGAAGAATATATAGTCCATTTGCAGGAACAAATTTTCCATCACTCTCCTACATGAAAATCTCAATCATCCACATGATCATTTGTTAATAGATGTGTTAATGAGAAAGAATGGGCCAGGTTGAAGGTTGTGTAAGCCCAACCATCTAGTATTGGGCCTAATATTCAGGCCTTAAACATTTAAAGGCCCATACCCACTTAATTGTCAGGCTAGAAAATAGGGCCCAAGGTGGGTCAGGCGAGCCATGCCTGGTCAGGCCCATAGCCCGTTTTGCATCTTAAGCTGCACATAAATGAAGTCGACATAAAATTCAAGCAGTCTTATGATGGTGGGCATAGCCTATATAACATATGATAGACTTGGATAATCAGTCATTACCATTGACCATGCAATTTGAAACGATAAAAAAAGGTCGCCTTCCAAGTGGGAGAGAGGAAAGAGAGGTTAGCAACCACAGGTAGAGACACAAATGTAATCTTGTGCCCAACTTAGATTTTTTTCTACATCCTCAAATCTGCTGTAGCATTTCATTAATCCAGACCATTATCAAATAGACTCCACTCTAGATAGATAGGGTCCTACCCAAAAGTCTCAGTTGTTAGACAAATTGGTCCCCCAGCCTCAGTTATTTTGGCCAAAGATACTTGCCAATTAGATGTAAAAGATATTGGCCCCGCGAACTAGAGAGTATCCTTTTACATTAAATTGAAAAATCAAGTGCCAATTCGATCAGAGATAATAAGAGTCGTTACCATCAGAAGTCTAGCCCCAAACAAGGACAGTAAGGGCAGAAAGGACTCAAAATACAAATTCACTTTCCAGATTAGCCTTTTCTGTTTTCAAGTACACAGTGGAATGCTAACATCTGGGGAAAAGTTCACGAAACAGGACCAACTATAAAACACAAAAACAGATCAAATGCAATTACAGAATCCAGGTAATGTTAGCCTTTGCGGTACCATCATTTAAAGAAATTACACATACAACACTAAACATAAAAATGATCATAAACACAGTCACTAATCACTCCAAAAGAGGCTACATTTTCTCTGGCTTGCCCCCTTCTCCTTTTCCTTCCCCACTCCTTCACTCCATAGCCTCCCTCCTTTTATAAGAGTTCTGGAAGACAACTTCACATGCAGCCCATGCACCACCTGACAAGTGCCATGTGAAGTTCTTCATCAAAGTCAAGCAAAGGGGCTGCAATCAATGCCATGTAGGAAGCCAGGAAGTCAACAATGGTGGCTGAGCTTTGGTGGATTGGAGCCATATTTCCAACAGACATAAATGCTGCAAACTGTCAAAATTAAAAGATTCAGATCTGACATCTGAGTCAAATGGTGGCTGAGCTTTGGTGGATTGGAGCCATATTTACTTCTCCTTACTTAATTTCCCTTGTTTCATTTTCATCTCTCAGCTATTGTTTGCTATTGGAACAATGGATTCTGCAACATCGATGGTGGTGGAGGCAACTTTAAGTGCCATTTTCCAGCATGTACTAGATACATTGGCCCCTTCTTTCCTCAAAAGTCTAGGCCTTCCTTTCAGTGTTGAAAAGGAGGCGAAAAGGCTCAAATTAACCCACTCGAGAATTGAAACCCTTCTCACTGATGCAGAAGAAAGACAAATCAAGGAGGAATCGGTCCGTCTGTGGATGAGTGACCTCAAGCACGTTGCCTACGACGCCGAGGACATCCTCGATGAACTCGAATGCAGGGCCCTTGGATCCAAAATAGAAGAAGCCCCAATTCAAACGAGAAAGAGGAAGTTGACTGATCAGTTTCGGGTAACCCACTTCTTCTCTCGATTGAGTTCCAAGTTCGAGTTTGGTTCTCGAATTAAGAAGATCAGAGAGAGTTTGGTTGAGATTGAGAGAGAAAACAATCAGTTCCACTTCTGTCTCAAAGTGATATATGGGTCTCAAAGTGAAATGCTCAGAATGCGGCCTCCCACTAGCTCCATCGTAGATGAGTCGATTGTATTCGGAAGAGAAGCTGACAAAGCAAAGGTGGTCCGTTTGTTGACATCGGACGACTCTTCGGCCTCCGACTTAGGTATTCAGGTCGTTCCCATTTGCGGTATGGGAGGACTAGGGAAAACGACACTTGCTCAATTGATCCACAATGATGAACGGGTAAAGAAACATTTTGATGTAAGTGTCTGGGTTTATGTGTCGGAAGACTTTGATTTAATTGGGCTCACAAAAGCCATTGCAGAGTCTGTTCCTCGGAGCGATCCTCGTCTTACGAACTTGGATGCAATTCAAGTTAGTATTCAGAAGGCTCTGAAAGGGAAGAAGTTTCTTCTTGTGTTGGACGATGTTTGGAATGTGAATTGTAATCGTTGGGATGCCCTGCGAGCTCCATTGATGGTTGCGGGAAGAGGAAGTAGAATTCTAGTGACCACGAGAAGCCACAGAGTTTCCTCAATGATGGGAACAGTTCCCACTTACTCCTTGCAGTGTCTGTCGGACGATGATTGCTGGTCTATCTTCAAAAGACTAGCATTTGTAGAAGGGGATTCAGATGTACATCCGGACTTGGTGATGATAGGCAAGGAAATTGTAAACAAGTGCAAAGGGTTGCCTTTGGCAGTGAATACGCTTGGAGGTCTTTTACGCTCTAAAGTAAATGTTGTCGACTGGAAATCAATCTTACAAAGCGAAATATGGGATCTGCCAGAAGAAGGAAATGACATTTTGCCCGCTCTAAGATTAAGTTATCATCACTTGCCAGCACATTTGAAGCGATGTTTTCAATTTTGTTCCGTATTTCCTAAAGGTCCTGATATCATGTTTGGCGAGGAATTTGTTTGGTCGTGGATGGCACTAGGTTTTATTCAGTCTGAAGGAAGTAAGGACATGGAAGACATAGGCAAGGAATATCTCGCTGATTTGGTTTCAAGGTCTTTACTTTATACAGAAGGATCATTTTTAAGAATACACGACCTCATTCATGATCTTGCACGGTCTTTTTCGGGAGCTGAAATTTTGGAAATCGGAGACCAGAAGTCTGATAAAAATGCTGAAAAGGTACGCCACTTATCATGCGAATTGTCCAAGTTTGGTGTGGAATCATTCGATTTCGAGTATCTCTATTGCTTTAAAAGCCTGCGCACACTTATATTGCGAGGAAATGCATCTAATCCTGTCCTTACCATCGCACCTGATTTGTTCGTAAATCTGAGGCATTTACGCATGTTGTATTTGAGGGTAAATGTAACCGAATTGCCAGAATCAATCGGAAATTTGATACAACTGCGGTATCTTGACTTGTCTGGTACTATGATTGAAAGGTTACCGAAATCAATAACCAGACTCTACAATCTACAAACCTTGGCTCTCGCATATTGCTACAAGCTTGTAGAGGTGCCCAGTGATCTTAGCAACCTAGTCAGGCTTAGAGAGATAATTTTAGTAGGAACTTCTATCCCATTTGGGGGATTAAATATGATTGGATACAGGATCAACGAGCTGCGGAACTTGAAATGCCTACGACGATCACTTCGCATTTCAGAGCTTGAGAATGTGATCAGTGTGGAGGAGGCCAAAGAGGCTGAATTAAAAAAAAAGCAGAATATTAACCACTTGAGGTTGGAATGGGAATCCCATGACGTGGATTCACGACAAGAAGGAATTGAGGAGGAGGTACTCAATGCCCTCCAGCCTCATACCAACCTCAGATGCCTAGAGATTTATGGCTACTGTGGTGTCAGATTTCCAACATGGTTGGGGGACTCAAGCTTCTCCAACCTAGTTTTTATCGTTTTGTTCAAATGCAAATGTGGTATCCTCCCACCTTTTGGTCAGCTCCCTTCTCTCAAATTTCTATCTCTTGGAAGACTTTATGGATTGGAGAAAGTGGGGCGTGAAGTCTATAGCGATGGCATGGTGAAGGGTTTCCCATCATTGAAAAGGCTAGACATTTATTTTATGCCGAATCTGGAGGAATGGACTGCCCTAGAAGCTGATATAATCACGGTTACTTTCCGGAATTGCTCCAAGTTGAGGGTGCTTCCTGATCTCTTTCCTCTCTCACTGGATACACTGGTTATTGATGATTGTCCTTTGGTAACGGAAAAGTGTAAAGAAGGAGGCGAGTATTGGAGTAAGATATCACACATCCCTAACGTACATATCCATTGATGGTTATTTGGTTCCAAAGTACAAAAAAGAAGTGATGCGTTAAACTCCAGAGTCTTGTGGTCTCTTGCTGCTGCTGCTGCTGCTCCCTCCTCAAGTCTCTTGGATGAGTTGGGTCATTCTGAGTTTAGGCATCATCTGCATGCACAGACAGTTAGGCTTTAGGTGGTGCTGTAGAAAAAAACTCTTGTCCCCTTTTCATTTTGTTGGATTTGAAGATTTTCCCTTTGTCTCAATCTGCAGAAAAAACGCATAGAATTCTGTGATAGAACATTGCTGCAGAAAAAAACTCTTGTCCCTTCAATGTGCCTGCAAACTGACAGCAACGGCGACTGCTCAAGCCTAATTAAGCGGCAGAACATTGCTGCTCTCTCTCTCTCTCTTATCATCAGCTCTGCAACAGATACCACTAGCTCTCCTTCGTCGTCAGCGGCACTCTCCCCAGTTCCTTCAGTCTTCAGATGCGTTGGATCGTTTGCAGGGGCTTGAACGTAGTAGCAGTGGTTGCCATCAGCATCATTAGAGCTCTCTTATAGATTTGATTATAAAAAGATGATGTGAGTTATTAAATATGTCCTTTGTCATTTGTGAAAGAAGAAGCAGTCTTGTGGTGAAAGTCATATTCATATTATATAAAATAATTAAAAAAACTGGAAAAGTGTATGTGAAATATAACATCTGTGTAGATATTTAAAAATTGCAGTTGATTTCCTATGATGAAATCAAAGGATGCATTTGTAGAATGGCTCCTCAAATTAGGATTAGAGACAAGGGAACTAGTGCATTTGATTTTCTATGATGAAATCAAAGGCTGCACAAGTTTAATTTTTGGATGGATAAGGTTCATAATATCAAATAAATGTGACTTATTTTCTCATTCAGGTGCTAGACCCGAAACTGTTTGAAAGACAATTACCCATTTAGGTGGGCCAAGATACACGGGGAGAGAATAAAAAGCCCAATAAGCTACATATATAATCATCTGGGAGATTCATTCCAAGTGCTTTGATTTTGGCTCCAATTTTAATTATGGTCATTGTGACTTGCATGCTCTTTTTAAGCTTTGTAAGGGAACGGCAGCCCCAAACCTGTTATTTCTTTCATAGTACTTTTGAAGTACAAGTGGTTTATATGGTGGATTTAGCCACAAAGGTAAGGTATTTACTTTTGTTTCCTCCTTGCTGCGACATAAGAACTTCAGGTCCTAGAGGTTTTGGGCTGTGGAGTTTACAATCAATTGGAAACCGTTTCTTAGGCTATATCAATCCTAATGACTGTCTCACCAAATTAGAGATCATGGATCGGCCCATCAAACCCTCAGCCCAGCCATGCTGGCCTGTGAATTTTCACGGGGCCCATGCCGTGCCCAAGTTGGTTGTGTTGTGCCCTAAATGGGTGGTTCAGGAAGGGCTGACACTAGGCATGTCAAATGGGGCGGGCCGCGGGCTAGGCTGTGCCGTGCCGGCCGTGCTCGGCGTGCCTCGTTAATTTTCTTTTTCCAATTAATTTTTTTATTTTTGATATTAAATTTAAAATTAAAAATAAAAACACAAACACTGATGTTAAATAAGATGGTTATCAATATTGGATGGACCCATTTTTGTTGTTGATTTCGAAGCTTTTTTTGCATTTGGTAGATCCATTAGATCTTGTAGTATTGTTAGATTTCTTAGATTTTGTTCATGAAGTACCCGAATCTAGATATGATCGGAGGTCTATATACTTGGAGTTAGAGGTGGACTCAGCATTGGTAAGATGTATAAGAGTCGGACCTAACTCTAGTGTACTCAACATATGTCTTCCCAAGGCTCTTGGAGAAATGGTTCTTCACAAAAATAAAGTTTTGGGAAGTAGGAACAAAGAAGGGTGTTGTTTTTCACAAAAAGATGGTGGGTTTTTTTTTTTTTATTTTGGATTGGTTTTTGAATCTTACAAATGACTACTTATACTTCTAACAATTGTCAATTACTCCTTTGTGCAAATATGATATTTTCACGGCAAAGGGCCTCTGTTTTTTTTTTTTTTTAGAATTTAGGAATGCATGGTCAAATTAACTCAAGACTATTAAAGATGTGAGGGTGAAGGATATGTGATGAAGGGTGAAGGATAGAATATATATATATTTAGACGTTGACAGTTAGATATCCATTTGACATCTTCCATCGATTCAATTCCATTAAAAAAGAGGTTTTTATGATTATTTTGAGTATTTATTATTGATCATTCATTTTTAAATCCTTATAAAAATACAAAGTCTTAGAATTCATTGGAATTCAATTACATGAAACAAACATGCCCCCTACATGAATAGTTATATTTGTAGATAGTCTATCCAAGTATTTCCTCCCCTACATGTGAATTGACGCTACGATCAACTCGAGACTCATCTTTCCATTACTCAAAGTTGGATTGCACCTTAAGAAATATTTTATTAAAAGATGATTAGATTTTAAGGATGTTAAATCAAGTATTAGGATAATCTAAATGAGCTAACCATTTGCCTAATCCTTATTTACAACAAGACCTTTCCATCTCCTCTACCCTTTTGTGGCATGCATGAACTTGACCGGGTATGAAGAATTTATAGTCCATTTGCAGGAACAATTTTCCCATCACTCTCCTACATGAAAATCTCAATCATCCACATTGATCATTTGTTAATAGAGGTGTTAATGAGAAAGGATGGGCCAGGTTGAAGGTTGTGTAAGCCCAACCATCTAGTATTGGGCCTAATATTCAGGCCTTAAAACATTTAAAGGCCCATAGCCCACTTAATTGTCAGGCTAGAAAATAGGGCCCAAGGTGGGTCAGGCGAGCCATGCCTGGTCAGGCCCATAGCCCGTTTTGCATCTTAAGCTGCACATAAATGAAGTCGACATAAAATTCAAGCAATGTCTTATGATGGTGGGCATAGCCTATATAACATATGATAGACTTGGATAATCAGTCATTACCATTGACCATGCAATTTGAAACGATAAAAAAAGGTCACCTTCCAAGTGGGAGAGAGGAAAGAGAGAGGTTAGCAACCACAGGTAGAGACACAAATGTAATCTCGTGCCCAACTTAGATTTTTTTCTACATCCTCAAATCTGCTGTAGTATTTCATCAATCCAGACCATTATCAAATAGACTCCACTCTAGATAGATAGGGTCCTACCCAAAAGTCTCAGTTGTTAGACAAATTGGTCCCCCAGCCTCAGTTATTTTGGCCAAAGATACTTGCCAATTAGATGAAAAAGATATTGGCCCCGCGAACTAGAGAGTATCCTTTTACATTAAATTGAAAAATCAAGTGCCAATTCGATCAGAGATAATAAGAGTCGTTAGCATCAGAAGTCTAGCCCCAAACCAGGACAGTAAGGGCAGAAAAACCTACTCAATAAAAAAAGAAAAGTGAACTTAAATGAAAAGGATTAAAAAACTCTACTCCAACAGTCATTCTCTTCTCTCTCCTTCCTACTATGGGGTATGTATTCTATGCATGCATGCTTACATGACCCACAAGCATTTGTTTGGCTATATCCAACAAAGGCTTCAATTTTCATCCTGTAATCACGTGGGCCAGCTCAATAATCTTTGAAACAGGCCATTCATATGGAGGTTACTCGCATTGAAGTTTGACAAAAATACTTCTCCCACATTGAAAATTTCCATCTATGGCACGACCCGGTCCGCCCAGCAGATATTGTCCTCTTTGGCACAGGGCGTAAGGGCGCACCATTCATAACCCATGTTTTCTTCTCGGAGCCCATTAAGCTCTAAAACGCGTCTTACTAGACTCACATTACATTCGCCCACCGTCAGAGGAGAGCGACCCTCGGCTCTGATACCATATTATATGTCATGACCCGGTCCGCCCAGCATCTTGGCCTCAAGGTTTTGTTCTCGGAGCCCATTAAGCTCCAAAACACGTCTTACCAGACTCACAGGCGTGAATATATATAAGCCCAGTCTCTGGGCAATCTCTTAGCGACGTGGGACGTTACAATGTAAGTGATTGACTTTTTTGTACATATAGTCTGTTGCTTAGCGCACAACCACCAAATGACAAGGATCTGATTGTGGACAGTTTTGGGGGCATGGCTGTCTGGCCATATCAATGGTTTCAGTTAAAGAATTACATTGGCATTACTGGGTTGATTAACACTCAGTTTTGTTCAGTTGTGGGAGAATATGCAAGTGCTTTGTGTAAACAAGTATGTACTCCTTGGCAAAGACGAAAGGAACAATTCCTTGAGGAAGAGCTGCCTCCAAAAATAACACCAAGTGATCAAAATCGCATAACAGGTTACCGGATTTTCATATACTAAAACCTCAGGGCCTATATACAAATCCTACAAACTTTAGGGGGTATATACAAAAATCTCTAATATATATCTCATCTTTACAATTATCTTCTCCTAAAATCTTGTAATAATTTTCAATGAGGAAAATAATTGAGCCCATTCTATCCATTTAAACAATTACCAAATTCGGTAGTCTACCATAATCACACGATTTTATGAACCCATTTAAACAAGAGTGTTTTTACAAAAAAGCCCCTATATTTTTACAAAACCTCAAAAGGCCTCTATATTATATGTTTCTACTTAGACATCTCTTGACTAACAGTCGAACTGTGCAAAGGCTAACTGTTTCCATCATCACTCATGAAATCTGAACTACTTGAAATCACCGATCTGCTTTGTATTAGCTTTGTGATAAATTGCTCCCGATGATCTATTGAATCTCAAATGATACGTGTGACAGGGTCCATGTGAGATCAATGGCTCTGATCACGTATTTCCCTGCTTGATGTCGATAAGATTCTATGAATCCATAGTTAGAAATTTCCTTCCCTCATGTTCTCTCTGATATCAATTCTTGCAAGTGTGGATCCTGCAAGAAATTTATATGACCATGTGTGGATCCTAACTCCTCTTGACTGATCATCGGATGTGGCAAGAATTGGGCCCTGGGAGTCCTTGAGGAGGGATCTTGATTTTGTGGTCTCTCTATTTGAACAGAGGAGTTTGTTTTGTTTGGTATCTCATTGACTTGAGATGGTAGGGTTGTTGCGTTTGTCTAAGGGTAAATAGGTAAAAAACAAATATAGAATACTTATAACAGTAGTTAGTTAGCATTGGCACAGTTTGACTGTAAGGCAAGGGATGTCTTTGTAAAAACATATAATATGGGGGCTTGTTGAGGTTTTTTGAAAATGTCAGGGCCTTTTTGTAAAAAAACTCTTGAAACAACCACAAATTCGGTAGTCTACCATAAAAAAGCAATATGGTTTAATCATCTTCTATGATTACAGCCAAATCCTGAGGCTCACAAGCCAATACATCCCTAGCTAGATCCCAACCTTCTCTTCCAATATGGAGATCCTGAACCAAAAGAAGAAGAGAAGAGAAATTTTTTCTGTTTTCAAATCTTAGTTCTATATCCAATGGGGGGCTTTCCTCCAATGGGCCGGGTAAACGATTGAATCTCTCATATTTTGGCCAACATGTGTTCCCATCAAATTTATGCATATTCTTGTAACGATGATGACCAAAACTAAAAAGAACAACAACTCAATAGTTCAATGTATTCAATTGAAATAGCTGACACTTGATAAAACATATTGTCTCATGACACATGGGAAATTGTTCAACATGGCTATGACAGAGTCTACAACGACAAAATGTACTTCTTTAATATTAGATCGATTGCAAATCAAATAAGGCAGGATTTTAGCCTTAGGGAGTTAGAGATGATGGATTTCTCTCCCTTCCTCTTCTTCTCCATCCCCCCAGCTAATGGGGAGGGAGATCAGGTTAACTCTTATACGAGTTACTTGTTGTGCATACAGAGTTTTACCAATGATCAACCATAAGGGTGTCGACGGGTTCCTTGCAAGGTTTAAAAAACCAAACTCGAGACCCGACTCGTTATGTCCGAGTCGACTCGCCGAGTCCCAACTTCAGTTGTATAGGATTCGGCCGGGTCTCATGGCCGAGTCCCATGGGACTCAACGGAGTCGCATTAGGACTCGGCGGGGTCTCATGGCCGATTCCCATGGGACTCAACCTTGAGACCCAACTCGGTATGTGCTGAGTCCGAGTCGACTCGGACTTTTTAAACCATGGTTCCTCGTCATAAAAAGGAAAAAAAGAACTCTTATGGTTTACATGTATAGGCCCAACCCAGACTTGATCTAGGGTTGAAAATGTACCAAATTAAACCTGAGATTTGAAAAGGGAACTCCAAAAAGACAGAGTAAAGCCTTGCAATCAGGTTGTGTTGGTTGATCATAGCAGCACGATTGAGTCATCTGGTCGATTTGGGTTTCATTTCAGTTGGTGGATTGTATATCAAGAAGGCACTCAACCCAAACCTGATTCCTTTTATTGATTAATTTAAATATATCTATATGAAACCAGCCCGAAAATAAAAGAAGGGTTAACCCAAACCCTAGGTTTAAAAATTAGTCCCATTTTTTGAAAGCGGGTTGGGTCTTAGTTTCCATTTTGTTCATGTACAAGTTTTCCTGTTCCTTATTTTATCATTATTGAGTCACCACTAGTGTTTTTTGGACATGAGAAAACTGCTTATGGACTTTAATAGGCTATGGATTTGAGGAATCAAGAAATGGAACTTCTTCAAGAATTGCAAGACCCTCCAGAAGTTAAAGAGTTCAGCAAAGAGCTTAGGCAGATCATTGAGAAGAAAATTGACTCCATCAACTAGGAGTGTATACGGATCGGATTGTTGTGGATCAGGCAAAATCCGTCACCGGTCCATTACCTACAAATTGATGGATTTGAAATCTGTCCTCAATTCGTGGTTGATAAAAACAGATCCAATCCAATCCGTGGAAGACCTGATCGGATCGGTTTAATCCGTTCAATCCATTGAATCTAAAGTTAAAAAAAGAGATCAAACATGTTGTAAAAAGTTTCAGCATACAAGCTAAGAATCTACAAAAAAAAAAAAAAAATACAAATATGTTTTTTTTTGTCCCGGAAGCTACCCAATTGATCAATACAAAGAGCTGTTTCTATCTACATTACAACCGAAAGAGAACTAATCAACAAATAAAGCCAAACATGTTAAATTCATAAAAATCACACTCTATCTATTGAAACCTTGAACTCTTACCATTTTGACCCCTGAAGTTTTTTCATCTTTTATATTTAGACCTCTTAACTTAAATTGAGACCCCTTAATTTTTATTTATTTATATTTAATGTCTACGGATCGGATCGGATTGAATCCGCAGATTGAGGTTGAAATCCGTCACTGATCTGTTGCCAATGGATTATAAGATTTTCAATCCATCACCAATCCAGTTACCTTCGGTTCGGTTAAAAATCCGCGGATCATATCGGATCGTTTTACGGATCGGCGGATTTTTTGTGTACCCCTACCATCGACAAGCAAGATTTTGGAAATGTACATTGCTAGATTGTTAATGTTTCTTTTGTTGATATCCCTACATTGAATGGCTCTCATCATAAAAATTAGCTGCATTGGACAATAATTGTCATTTGTTCTAAGGTAATGATATGCATGTTTATAGTATTTTGTTTTGTTTCATTATGACCTTGGTTTAATCACCTCTCAATGGATGGCTATTAATGCCCAATTGTGTGAATTTCAAGGCTAGTTCATTTCATGTAATTAAATTCCTGGGATTATATTTCTATAAGTGAATAAAAATGAAAAATCAAAGGTGAATCGAAAAAAAAAATGACCTTCAAATAATCTCCCCTTTAATGGAATCTGTATCAAACGAAGATAAGAAATGAGTACCTCATCTACATCATGGCTAACATGTATCATTCACCCCTCATCTCACATCTTTCACTCCTCATCAATCCTTCCGTGTGGCAAATTTGACCATGAATTCCTATGTGGATTTAACTTCTGTGCATTCTTTGCAAGCAATCATGCCCCTATTAACTCCTAATTCACAACATATTAGCTAACCACCATGGGATCTTCAAAGTTGTTCGAGATTTTGTTCAATCTTAATGAATATCCTCAAAGATCATGTGCTATAAGAGTCCGGAATAGAGAGATACTGTTTCTTCTAATCTACATTTGCTAATTGTGTAAAATATTATGTCATCTAATGCACCCTCTCAATTGATTTATTGGAGATTTTACACAGTTGGCGATTGTGGATCGGATGAAACAGTATCTCCATATTTCTACAAAACAGCGGATACGGACTCGTGCTGTAAATAAATCTATAGAAAGAAACTGATACAAGTAGTCTAAACTTTACTGTATACTCTAGTTACAAATACAAGATTATGCATTCATCTTTTTCATTGAAAAAGGAAAACCTTGCCAGGTATGTTGCCTTTCATAACCCACCTATGCATCTTATAAGGCAATTCATTTGTAAGATGAAAACCGATTGGTTTTAATATAGTTGTTTTAATGAAAGATGATATGCTGAGAAAACCTATTGATCGATTTGTTGACAAGCTCTGAGCAAGTAGGAGAAAGAGCTCATAGTGAAGATATTGGCCGCAAAGAATAGAGGCAGAACCAAGATAGAAAGGAGAAAGTTTGAGTCCCAAGGGGGGCAATTCAAGCTTGGTTGTGAGTCTTGTGACTAAATTGGATGTCCAAGACATTGTCTCCCCCTGGACTGGAATCCCCATTGAGAACATCTCAAGGAACTAATCAAAACATCTACTCAAAATGGAAGAGACTCTTCGCAAGCGAGTCATCGGTCAAGATAAGGCCATTGAAGCGATCAGCTGTGCCATCCGCCGTGCTCGAGTTGGTCTAAAAGATCCCAACCGCCTAATCAGAAGCTACATATTCTGGAAACCGGACAAACAGGGAAACCCTGTTTGGACCAATTGGGGGTGACACGTGAGCTTGTTGAGTTTAAAAACCGGTGTTGTCTTTAACAGACAGCTCACGCGTCACCCCCGGGATCTGGTTCCACATATTCTGCGGCCCCACTGGCGTAGGAAAGACTGAACTAGTAGAGGTGCTTGCTGCCTACTACTTTGGGTGTGATGGTTACATGGTCACATCAGCGAGTTATGGAGCAACACACTATTTCAAAGCTCATCGGCAGTCCCCCGGGCTATATTGGATATTTCCATGGTGGCCAATTGACAGAAGCAATCCGTCACCGCCCCCACTGCATAGTTTTATTCGACGAGATAGAGAAGGCCCACCCAGATGTGTGCAATGTGATGCTTCAGATTATGAAAGATGGGAGGCTGACTGATGGCAAAGGGCTAGTAGTCGATTCTAAGAACACGCTCCTGATCATGACATCCAATATTGTGAGCAATGTTGTGATCAGTGACAGTGGTGACTACAGCCATTCAAGGACAATGCTGATGAACGAGCTAAAGAAGTTTTTCAAGCCAAAGTTTTGAACAGGTTGGATGAGATTATCCTGTTTAAGTGCCTTTCAAAGGTCGAGATGAAGGATATTGTGGATATACTGCTGATGCAGGAGGTATTAGAGAAGGCAAAGTCTAAAGGCGTAAAGACTATGGTGATGGACGCGTTTAAGGAGAAGGTAATGGAGGATGTTTATGACCCATTATATGGGGCTAGGCCGCTGAGGAGGGCAATAACAAGGCTTTTAGAAGACTGCTTGGCTGAAAAAATGCTCACTGGATTGATCAAAGAAGGGAATTCATTCACTGTAGATGTTAATTTGGATGGGAAGGTAATGTTGTTCAAGGATTAATACGATGCTTGACCAATCTTGTGTTACAGGATTTAAGGTGGCAATGGCCTTTTTGACAAGAAGTTTTCTAATGGTAGCAGTGGACACTTCTTTACAACAGCTTGAAGAATTAAAGTAAAAAAAATCTGGCTCACTAGATGCATTCCATCATTAACTGGTAACAAAATGAGATGGATTTCCCATTATGGTGCCCTAAAATGAAAGCAAGAAAATGAAGGATCTGACATTTCATTTCATATTTTCTGTTTGATTAGTATGTTGGTTCTGATCACAAGGTCACAAGAAGTAAAAAATGGCACTGGGACCGGTCTTTTCATTTCATAAGATAGAAAAGATACAACCAAGAAAGAAGGGTCCACATGTTTCTCATGTTTTCAAGTAGGTTTGTGCAAAGAGAGGATTCCATTATAGAGAGAGGAAAGTTGTTCTGATTTTCCTTATTTCCAAATGCACAATCTTGCTTCGTTAGGGGCAACAAGTTTTCCATATTGAGAAGAAAAGAAAAAAAAATTTCTTCATAAAGAGAATTTCGATTTCATATTTATTCAATTCCTTGCATGCACACAACTGGGCCTTTGGTGCATAACCATTGATATAAATTACGGGGACTCATATTCTCAAATTTAAACCACTCAAAATTAACGATTTTCCTTTATAACTTAAGTAGGGATCATTTCTTGATGGATTGTGGAACCTATGATCGACAAATGGTTCACTGCTTTTATATTGTTTTTTCTGTTTTGAACACATTTCTAAGGGTGGACCCTACTTTGGTTGGAGTAAAAGCTAAGCCCACCAAGCAGTAATTCACTCAAAGCCCTATGAATCCAGTACTTAGGGTATGATATTCATATTGCTACAGTCGCGGTGATTTTTAGCTATCAAAACACATGTTAGAAGATTTAATTATTTTGAAAACCGTAGGATAAGACTAATTTTTTCAGACCTATATTGAAATATGTAATTATTTTGAAAACCATTTTATAAGACTAATTTTGCATGAAAAACTTAATTGAAAATCATCCCTGAAAAAATACATTTCAATCTAATTAGCCTCATCAGATTATCCCCCACTAGATTTAATAGTCTTAATTTGTGCAAATGGGAGGCCAGAGAAGTCCACAAATGGTCATCTATTGGTTTGAATTTTTTTTGAAAATATCTTAAAATCCGTAATGAATCAATGGCAGATTTTGGGCCTCCAAGCTTGGGCATTTAAAACATGATGAACGCTCGAATCTTCGTTGTCGAGCATAGAAAAACAGGAAAAATGAGAAAATCAATATTGCTCAAAATGACGTCTGAAATGCTATTCATTTGCTTTTCCGCTAGGGAAGGAAGAACTCCAGGGGGCCGGCCTGGGAATGGAGGATTTGCAAAATCCTCTTGGGAGGCCAGAAAATTGTCCAAATTGAGTTTCCCTCAAAATCAAGGATGGAATCTCCTCTGTGGTTGGTTACCAAATGTGCCTTAAAGGTGTGTCGCATACTACACCATATTTTCATGCATGTTTATGACATTTGATAAAGAGAAAATGATACACCAATGATCCAATAATACGTGTTCAAAGAACAGTACAAGAGATGCTCTCGAAGGCTATAAATAATGTCTTGTTTTATTCATTTGAAAAAGAAACATCTACTTAAAAAATAAAAAAATTGGAGGATTAGAGGGGCCAAATAGTTCATTTTACATGCTTTTTTTTAAGTTAAGTACTCACACAGTATTTACAAAAAAAAAAAAAAAGTACTCACACAGTCATCCAAGTCCCTCTTTTTGTGGAATAGAAGTGTCAGCCTCATTGGGTTACCGACCTGTTGTTGGCTACACATTGGTTTTATGGCCTAAAACCCCACGCCCATCGTTTTCATCTTTGGCCTTCTAGAGATGATGGATAGTTTAGGTCGTGCATATGGGGCCTACAAAAATTAAAAAAAAATAGTGGTATGGTCTTTTTCGCAAATAACTCAAAACCCATGAAGAATTTAAGGTTGAAAATTGACCAATGGCTGTTTTGAGCCTTTTGAAGATTGTGGACGGTACGGATCATGTTTGTTGGGTGATGGGTCCACAGGAAGCAGAAAATAGGCAAAAAATGACTATCCTAAAAATCCCCTTCTTACGCTGTGCCAGATCAATGGTCTCGAGTTTTCTGCAATTTTCTCTTGATTTTTGATGAATCAAGCTATGAAAATTCACCCCTAGCTGCTTTTGCTCTTCTAGAGTGATGAAGGGTTCGGATTGTGCAAATGGGGTCCATAGAAGTCCACAAATGGTCATCTATTGGTTTGAACTTTTTTGTAAATATCTCAAAATCCAAGATGAATCAATGGTTGATTTTTTATTTTTTATTTTTTTGCCTATAAGCAGTTTAGAGCATTTTAAACACGATGAACGGTTTAAATCTTCATTGTGGAGCCCAGAAAAATGAGAAAATGAAAACAATAATACTATTCAAGATAATGTCAGATATGCTATGCATCTGCCTTTCTACGGACACGAGTAAAGGAACAAATTCTGGGGTTATTTGCAAAATTCGCTTATGAGGGCAGAAAATTGTCCAAACCTAGGTTTCCCTCAAAATAAAGGAAGGAATCTCCCTTGTGGTCGTTTACCAAATGTACCATAAGAGTCGCATATTCCACCATATTTTCATTCTTGTTTATGACATTTGATAAAGAGAAAAAGATATATCAATTATCCAATAATAAAAGAACAGTACAAGAGATGCTCTCAAAGGCTGTAAATAATGTTTTGTTATACACATTTGAAAAAGAAACACCTATTTAAAAAAGATAAAAAATCTGAAGGATTGGAAGGCTAGATAGTTCATTTTATATATATATATTTTTTAAGTTACGTACTAACATAGTATTTACAACAAAAGAAAGTACTCACAGTCATCCAGGTCCCTCAACCATCACCGTTGCATGTCCGTGATTGTTTATGTGGAAGAGAAGTGTTAGTCTCAATTGATGGCAACCATCATTGGTCTTACGCCCTAAAATCTCACCCCATCACCATTTTTGGCATTCTAGAGTGATGGATAGTTTGGGTCGTGCGAATGAGCACAACAAAAAAAAAAAAAAAAAAAAAAGAGTTGGTTTTTATGGTTTGGTCTTTTTCACAAATAATGCAAAATCCATCAAGAGTCTAAGGTTGAAATTTAACCACTTTTTTGAGCCTTATGGGGATTGTGGATGGTTCGGATCATGTTTGTTGGGTCCACAGGAATAAAAAAATGGGTAGAAATCTACAACCCTAAAATCCCTTTTTTACACCGTGGCAGATCAACGGTTTGGAGTTTTCTGCGATTTTCTCTTCATTTGTGATGAATCAAGCTATGAAAATTCACCCCTAGCTGCTTTTGCCCTTAATTATAAAGTGGATGAAGGGTTTGGATTGTGCAAATGGCATCCATAGAATTCCACAAATGGTCATCTACTGGTTTGGAATTTTTTGCAAATATCTCAAAATTCATGATGAGTCAATTGCTGATTTTTTTTACACCTCCAAGCCGTTTTGGTCATTTTAAACACGATGAACAGTTTGAATCTTCATTGTGGAGCCTAGAGAACTAAGAAAAAAAAAATCAATACCGTTCAAAATGACGCCAAAAATGTTATTGATCTGCCTTTCTGTAAATACGAGGAAAGGAAAAACTCCAAGTGGGGTTGGATCAGAGGATTTACAAAATCCCCATATGAGACCAAAAAATTGTCCAAACCTGTGCGTCTCTCAAATATCAAGGAATGTGCAAGGTGCTACATACTCCATCATATTTTCATGCCCGGTTATGACTTGTGATAAAGAGAAAAAGATATAGCAAGGATCTAAGAACAGTACAAGAGATGCTCTCATAGGCAGTAAATAATGTTTTGTTTTACAGATTTAAAAAAGAAATACATATTTAAAAAAGAAAAGAATTGGTGAAATAGAGGAGCCAAATAGTTTATTTTATATATATATTTTTAAGTTGAGTGGGTTTTACATTGTTTACCATTATTTTTTCCAATAGCAAAATGAGCATGGGATTAGCCTGAGTAGAGGCCGCTTTCTTTTCCAGTGGGCCCACATTGTTAAATTACTTTTTGATTAAAAGTGAGCTGGTGGTCATGCTTTTTCTGGTCATGCTTTTTCTTTTTTCTTACTAGTGTGCATGCTTTTAGAATTGTCATTTTCTCTTATTTTCTCTTATGATGGGGAGAGGCAGCTTTCCTTTTCTAAGTGGGCATGTATTTTTTTCACTTTTTTTTTTTTTTATAGTCCATGTTTTTATGGTTTGACAATCATTCAAACATTACAGGAACAAAAGGTGGTGACCATTTTTAGTGCTCCTAACTATTGCTACTATCAAGATAAAAACACCTAAATATAATTTACAAAAATAAAAGTTTTATATTTTCACATGTAGCAGAAACAAACATGGTAAAATGATTCACATGCATAAACGACGTGAAAATGACAATCATAGACAAACATTGTAAACTGAAACGCATGTGTAAAGCTTACATGTGTGAAATTTACATGTGGAACATTTTCATATGTAAACTGCATTTACACATTTAATGTATAAAAGACAAACGTCCCCTAAGTGAGCTAGTGGGAATGCTCTTTCTTTCTTCTTGCTAGTGGGTGTGCTTTTAGAATTGTAGAGTCCGGCACTTTCTCCTAAGATGGGCCTCACTGTCTCATATTTCTTTTTTATTCAAGGCTGGCTTTTAAATTCATATATGGAGCAAGGTTTTTTTTTTTCCTACCACAACACCTAAGATTAATAAGCAACCTTGATGCGGTTGTCGATTTGTCTCTCCTTTCCTCCTTCCTCCTTCCTCTTCCATTGCCCCTATTAGAAATCAAGTACAGTTACCAAAAAGTATCCAATTTCTCCTATCATTACCCTCAACCTCTACCGTCTTAAAGTTAGTCTCTCGAGGGACTTTGATGAGGTGGCAAGCACTACTTTTCAATTACTCCTTATTCAAAGTTGAGTTCGGATCCATGCTTGCTATGAGTAGATCAATCACGTCGTGCGACAATGACACAAAACCACCTTCTCCCTCATTTGATTCAACTTCAAAAACACACTCTACTCACAACTCATTTTATATATTTTATATTATTGATTATGTTTTTTTACCTAAATGGAGGATTTGAACTCACACACTCCACTCAAGACTCATGTCTCCAACCAGCTGCACAACAACTAAGGAACATTATGAATTATACAGCATCTTCTAAGCACAGGCATATTTTTTAATTGATTATTAAAAAACAATCAACTGAGGGCTTGTTTCTTTGCTGGAATTCAATGAATTCTTGTTTAAGAAATTGCTGAATTCCCAAACATAGTGGAGTTCCTGGATGCTCTTTTGAAATGGCCAAAATGCAAAGAGAGTGGAATTCCTGGATTCTAAAAGGCCATAAAATATATTTTATGTGGCTGGAAACCAGAAATACTAATGAAGAAAAACGGATTCAGAAATTTCAGAGGACAAGATGTCCTATGATGTTCAAAAATTCCTAGATATGGTGAATTATTGCCACAAATTCCACAAAAGAAATAGGCCCTAAGTGTTATTGTCTATAGCTCTAATCGATCAACTCAATTCCTTACTTCCTTTAATGAAATATCTTGTGTGTAGGTTATTTAATATGCACTGAAAAAAATATTCTGCTTTGAATATTTTGGATAAAAAGGGATGCAATAAAAAATTGGCTACGTTGTCTAAAGTAATTGAAGAATAACTCAATATTTTGATGAATTGTATTGTAAAATATATTATTTTGTAAAACAGATTTATTTCTTCAATTGCACAATTGAAAACTGAACAAACATTTTTGTCCATCAAGACTTTTGATTTATGTTTATGATCTTGAAAAAAAAAAAAAAAGAAGCCCTCTCTTCCTCTCTTCCTCTCTGTATGTGGAGCAAATTTATGGTGAGCGATATATAGTGGGGCAACATAGTGGGGTTGACTTTATGACTCATCCAAGCTATCCACACACGAGACCCCCTTGATTTACACCGGATCCATTGAGGTTTCACCAATCCGAATATTGGACTGGACCGGCAATCCTCCGCTGGGCCAGCTCTCCAAGCCTGCAAGCGGCCTGGCCCGGCCCGCCCAAGGGTCCAACGGTCTGATTTTTGAAACCAACACCCCCCCCGCCCCCCCAACAATCATCTCTAAAAGAATGGTCATATTATTTTTTTGACCTTTTTAATAGGGGTGTAAAAGAAAACCAGAAAATTGTCTAACCGACCCAATTGATTCGATCCAGCGGTTAATAACAGTATTTCACGATTCAGTTATGGTTATTAAAATCGGAAAACCGTGCTTCATGATTCGATTACGGTTTTCAGTTTTGAGCGGTATTGGCACCTCAATATCATATGTATGGGATTGATCCCTGAGTTTTTAAATTAATAGTATCACACTTCGCCAGTAGGCCAACCTTAAAAAAAAAGGTGCGAATATGGAGGAAGGTTTTTAGTTTCATTTCTAAAGCATTCATTGCTTCTGAGATATACAAAGCTTTTAACATAAACTTCACATCTATCTTTTACCCCCCAAAAAAAATTAAAAAAATCTTCAACATCTATCACATGTAGAAATTGGACCAAAGTGTGGAACCCATGAACCTAATTGGACTTGCATAATGGGTGGCTCCTACTTATATCACTATATAAAAGGAGATCGCTAATTAGCACCCAGAAAAACTAGAATAGTCAGGCATTGCTGGTTGTTCTTTCCAAAACATTGATTGAGAGCCATTCACCAAATTTTTATTCAACAGCTAGCTTCTTGTGACCTGAATACATATAAAAACCTGTAAACCAGTCATATAAGGGAAAAACTTATATTGATTGGATTTCACTAGCCATCTAATCTAACACAATGAATTTAAGCCACATGCCATAACCTTCAATTTCATCGTTATAGATCAAATGGTTAGATGAGTCCAATGAACTTATTTTTGCTTAAATGGTTAATCCACATACACTCCCACCTTTTATCTAATAGACCACTTCATCTCATATGCGTGCCGTGATATCAGTTGATCTTTAAGGGAGGAGCAGACGCATCCATATGCAGACATCCACATCGTCACAGTGGGTGCTGTGAAATTTGGGGGTCCTGAGTTTTTGATGGGAGACCCACAACTTTACTGCCTGAGTCCGGATCACCTATCGTAGTTGTTTTACATTAATCGTGAATGGACCACTAGCTGTCAACTCCGTCATCCAAAAATTTAGGTGCTTTTCATAGTTGGCAGTTGGCACACATCTAGTGGGCCCTATAAAATTTGCTCACTAACAGCCCAATCTAAGCACAGCCTGCTTTTGGACGGGCTTAGACATATAAATTGAAACGGATTAATATTTGGGCTGTGCTTGAGTTAAGCGATAGAAAGCCAAAAGCCCGGCGCAAGTGATAGAAACCCAAAAACACAATGTGGACGGATCCAGCATATAAATGCTTATAATTTAGTGTACAAATACGGCATTTTTTTTCTCTCCTACTTCCAGTAGAGCGAGGATATCACCAGTTGACCAATACACACCAAACAACCAGCTGATTCAAATAAGGTAAGATTTGTATATCCGAAGCTAGAGGTATTGGTATTGACCCAGTTCTCCTTCTTCATAAATCAAAAGTTGAATCCACTTATGCTATCACCCGTCACATGAGGTTTTACGCGGCATATCTCTGGTAAGGAATTAGTCCAACCCTTTGGGTTGAGAACCCTTTAAGGAGAAAAAAAATAAAATAAGGGAGGACTCGTATATGGATGGATCCAAAACACATGTAGTATCTGATGGTGGGCCCCGAAAACTGTGGAGGTGCCCATCCACACTGGATCCTCGACTTAGACTTAGGGCACGTTTGTATACATGTAATTTCCGTAGAAATTAGAAATGGCCACATCATCAAAATCCATGGGTTTCACAACCATCCACAGTGGATCCTCGACTTAGACTTAGGTTTTGTTTACTGATGATGGTGTGATGATTTTAAACCAAGGAGGCATGGAAAGAAGGAAAGAGGGAGAAGCAGCAGAAGAAGATGAGATTTCTGTTTAGATGAGTCTTTCTTCATCAATGACAAGTTAAAAGAACATCAAAATTTATCACCATCCCATTTCTCCTTTCAATTTAAAAAAACCCTACTCTCTAATATCTTTTACTTCTACTTCTTGCAGTTATCAGCTCACCACATTTACATTTGGGTCCCAAGTTCTTCAGCTCTTCTGTCTGCAGTCTTCTTCTAGTAAGCTTTATAAGGAACTTTTCTTTATTCATTTACTTAGATATCTTCTGCTAAAATTTTTACTTATATGTATGTCTAAATTTGATCACTGTATTTGGTGTTATTGTGGCATTTCTTTGATTACTTGCCTGGAAAAACTCAGAGATGGGTTTCTTGGTAATTCTAGCCCAATGTTTGGGGAACAGTTTTTGTGAGTTGGGTCATTTTTGTTTCAACATATTCTGCTAAAAATTCATTCCTTTTTCACTTTATCACTTGTTTACATTCTATATTAGAGCTTTAACTTTAATGATTATGTTTTGAGAAGTCTGAATTGGGTGTTCTCTTTTTAATGTATTGGGATTATGGTATTGAAATTGATACTCAATTCTTGTTTTTGGATGGATGTTCTTATTCTGTCTAGGGGTTAGGGATAGATTATAGTGTGAATTTGCTAGCCTGCACTTAGGTATGTCCGGATGAGGAGAAGAGGTGGAGAAAATGGGAGTGGTAAAGCTATCCATGATATGTAGAAGGACACCCTTTTGCAGTGTTATCCTTCTATATTAAGTGGGCAAATATAAGGGAATTATTACCAATTAAGAGAGCTGAGTTAATTCAAGGTGGTGGATACCCAAAGCTAAAGGTCCAATGAGCAGCTGTGACCTCTTTCTTTTTAGAATTGAAGAGTTATATCCGAATCATAGCTTCTTTTAGATAGAGCTAAGGTTAAATCAGCATCTACTTATGTGAGAGTAAATGAATACTAAGAGTTCCACCTTTGTCTTCTGAGAAACAACAATGAACTTTATTGAAAACAAAGAGAATATAATGCAAGGGGAGATGCTATAGGAGGCCTATACAAAAAAAAAAAAAAAACAAAAAAAAAAAGAGAGAGAAAGAACAAGAAATGTACAAACTATGTCTATCAACGTTCATCTTGCTAATGGAGATGCAATTTCATTAGCCTTTCTTAGTGTATGCTTGAAATGCATGCCCAAAGAAGGAGCCATCTCTTTTGATTCTTTCAAAATGTTAGCATTCCAAGGATGCCCGGTCTGCTTTGAGAGCAACCTATAGATTCAGCGAGCCACTCTTCACAATCAAAGGCCCTGAGAAAGACTCTTTGAACATCCTCAAAGCTTTCCAGACGAATCACCTTTAAGTCATCCCAAATGATGGATCATCAAATATAATAACCATCAACTGATCAAAGCCAAATCCTAGAAGATGTTTTCACAATTTTGTTTTATTTTTCTCTATATTCATGCAAATGGCATGGGTTTTTAATGCTGCACGCAAATGGTTAAATTGTGCTCTAACCATATAATTCTTGTGGTAGCTGACTTTGACCCTACAGGGCAATTGGTATGGCCAGGTGCTGTGCTATTAAATGATTACCTTTCAAAGAATGTTAAGATGCTTCAAGGACTTTCTGTAATTGAATTAGGCTCTGGTGTTGGTAAGTTAAGCTATGTTTATTCATGAGATTTAATGAACCAATAGGGAGGGACATTGGTCTGCCCCTTCATACTTGAGTTGATATGCCCTCATCATTTGTAAGAAGCTTCAACGTATGTCCTTATACAGCATTGTTGTGCATAGGAGGCCACACACTGGGTTGGATTGACTCAATGATTTCTGATGGATATGGTTGGCAGAGTTTTAGGTTAAGCTCCTGGTTTTGATTGATAATGAGCACGCACTGGATTGACCCTGATGTGAACAATCCAACTTGTTTGCAACTCTATGGTATGGACTAAGGAGAGATGGAGTCAGGTTGGTTCAACATAAACAATCCAGTCCATCTCAAGTCCAGCAATTTTGGCCTATCAGGTCAGATATCGGTCCAACTCTGATGTCCAGTTAATAATCACATTGTCTCATAGCAGACCATTCCAAGTACATTCTGCTGTCTATCTAAATCTGTCTGCTGAACGTGAAAGAAGATAGTTCTTTATACCATGGTGCTGTTCCGAAAATAGGCATGTATTGTTGTAGTTATGTAAAACTTTTGTAGTTATGTGAAACTTTGTCTATTCCTAGCATGTGCTTCTTTAAGATGCCAACCTCTTATTTTCCCTGTTTTTAAATAAGATTTTTTTTTTCAGGTATTACAGGCATACTTTGCAGCAGATTCTGCCATGAGGTTGTGTTAACTGACCATAACAAAGAAGTACTGAAGGTAATGTTGTGGAAACAACTAATGGTTTTTCACTTTCATGCTCCAGGATTTGCATTATGAAGAAATATAGGTGTTTAAGCCTTGCAGAAATATAGTTTGCTTTGTTGGTTGGGGAGGGGCTCTTTTTTTTTTGTGTGTGTGTGTGTTTGAGTGTGTGGGTTTTTTTTTTCTCTAAAATTTTGATTGTCAGATGGTTGAAGGAGAATATCACAGGGTACTGCTCTTGGGTTCTTTGAGGACCCAATGTTGTATTTTTCTTCACTATCTATTTGTTGGAAACCAAAAAAAGGCTGGCTTATTCCATTCTTGGGCTTCTTTTGGGTTATCTCCATTCCATGGCGTGCAGCCCACTAGGTTGATTGTCTGGATGCTAAATCATAGGCCCTGAATTTATTGAACAATGTAACACTAATGCATGGAGTGAGGTGTTAAAATAGCTCAAAGCATGAAGTGTAAGCCATTCAAGCATGCCTTTTCAGTAAATATATAAAATATGTGATCTATTAATACTGATAGAGAAAAGAATGTACTTAAAGTTGTTCTCAGCCTTTTAATGAGTTAACTAGGATTGACTTCAGTTAACTTTGGTTACAACAGTCTTAAATTAAAAAAAAAAAAACCCTTAATTAGTAAAACTAGAAACTGCCCTGTTTTCTTGAAAGCAAGATTTTCTAATGGGGTTACCACCCGGTATCTCAAGTGCACACTTCGTCTAGGATGTACACTTCAAAATGCCTCATACAGTGCAGCTTACTCTCAAATGCAAGTCACACTTTGCTGATCTGTTGTGATTTGTGAGGATCTAAGTACAATCTGCCAACAATAAAAAAAAAAAAAGAATTTAAAACACTTATACAATATACATGCATTTTGAAGTGTGTGAACCTCATTTGGGGAGTGCTTCTATTGTGAGGATTAAGTACTGTCAGCCAACAGAAAATTGTCTTTTGAAAAAAAAAAGAAGATAAAACCTGACCTCTCTAATTTTAAAGATAGTTGGAGACTTTTGTTTTCCTTGTCCAATTCATTTTAAGTCTTTCCAAAACTTGAGTTAATATTAGTAATCATAATTATGACATAAATTTCACTTTCAGAACCTTGATACTTTCAAGTATTTGGGCAATTTTGTGTGACTAAAACGTGCAGTGTTATCTGTAATTTCTACTCCTGTGCATGGAGGTCATGTTTACAAAATATGATATCCACTGATCAGATAGTCTTGATTCTTCAATTGAAGTATTTTTTAGGGAAAAGTGGATGATTTAAGTTCAGTTGAGTTTTCACAAGCCTTCAGTTTTGTTTCCTTGAAAGTTTTCTAAGCAAGTGATTAGGATTTCTTAGTCATCGTGAGTTTTAAGCTATTTGCCTTCAAGGTAGACCAACTAAATGGTTGATTGCGACTCTTACATGTCACATGTGTTCCTCATGTACAAGAATAGTAACTTTACAGTAATGAGGAAAACAAGTGTCACACATTGTATTCTATTACTATGTATACCTATAGTCTGCCTGTTGATTCTTAATTGTTCTTCTTCCTAAAATGTTTGATCATTGATGAATCTTTTATCTGCTTTCGTTAGAATTTTAATGTGTTTGTTGTCAAACCAGATATTGAACAAAAATATAGAGCTTCATTCATCTTCAGCAACTCCAAGTTGTGCTGGTAAGATATATCTTGCGCTGCATTATTATGGGTATGTGTATTGGAATCTTGTACCAGGACAAGGGGTAGGCGTAATATAATAATTTAAAGGGATTTATATGGATTAATGCCTCTTAAACTTGATTTCCATGATGCCTTGACCTCAATTCTCTACGGTCTTACCCCTGACCTATGATATCACGAGTACCCACGATATGTGGGTCACATATGTACCCTTTCTTCTTCCTCCGACTTCTCACCTGCTTTCTTAGCAAACCCAAAATAAAGGGGTCTTCATATTTTCTGATCAGAGAAGAATGCTCTGACTTCTCCCATGCTCTCCTCCGTTAACATTGCACTTACTTCTTCATCCTTTCTTCTTCACTAGCATTGTTCAACAATGGACAAGGAAGAAACTAGCAGTTGGTCAGATCTTCCAGAGTCTTTTCTTGAACTGATTTTGAAGCGATTAACCCTGCCCTATTTTCTTTGTTTTGGCTCTGTTTGCCGCTCATGGCGTATTGCCCAAACCCAATGTTACTATCCACCTGTGTCTCAACTCCCTTTCCTCATCGTTCACAGAGGCATCAACAACAAAATTGTATGGATTGATGAAAAACTCGGATCTTGCAGTTGTCAACACTTTTTTTCCACAACATATTAATGGGGTTTTTTATGGTTTGTGCACTGTGATGTCAAGCTTGGGAGCTTCCTTCTCTGCTTGGAATATATCCAAGACTGTTAATTTTGAAAGCAGGGGATAAGTGGGTGGAAGAAAAAGAAGGGTGATGTATGTGACCCATGGTATCACCGATTAGGGGCAAGACCATAAAGAATTGCGGTCAAGGCACCGTGGTGACATTTTTATGTCTTGTCATTAGCCCATGAAAATCAAGTTTAAGAGGTACTAATCCATAAAATCCCTAATTTAAATGTCTATTCTTCTATAGAAATAGCAGCACAAATTAATAGTAATGTCGAAAGTATAAAACATAATCTAAACAATCAAGGAATAATTTGTTTATATTTACCAGAAGAAACCATAATGACTTTAGATTAGCAGTTAAACTACACAAAAAAAAAAAAAAAAAAAAAAAAGAGTCTAAACTAGTATTGGGAATCCAGTTACATCATGAAGAGTCATCCACTCATTCTACAGGGTCGTGAAGAAGAACCCAATGTGAGAATCTGCATGTCAACATGTGATATGTTGCTCATTTACAAGAATCTATGAAAAAAATGATAGTCAATTTCTGAAATACCAATGTAGTGTAACACATCAATATCCTACATATGTTTCGGATTTTCAAGAAACCTCTTCAGTTGTTTGCAGACTAGTTGTACTTCGGTTCCCATTGGTTGTGCAGATGGGGAAACAAACACAAGTCATGGGAGGTGCAACAACTGCCATACATGTGTCCTTTCTCCATTTTAGGAATTGGTCTTTGGAGCAAGTTTCTCAAAAGGAGTGTACGAAAACTAATGAACTCCATGTAGGCCATACCTTAATTAGAAAGCAATACAGACTAGTGACTACTGTTGCAAGGAGATACTAATATGTGAACTTGATTGCTGGTTAATGATCTGTTTGGATGAGCAAATTGCATTTTGAATATTATGGGTGATCATTATGCTTGCCTTTTTTGGTCAGCATCGGAGATGCTGGTGTGGTACTTTTTTTTATGGAAAAAAAATATAACTGCCTCATTTGGATTGGTAAAGGAAGACAGCAGCATACCTAATATGGTTTCTGATTTCCACAGTACCAAATTCATAACAATTGATAATCGCAAAAATACTCAAGCTGATTGTAATCTTGTTTACATCATAATACCTTTAATTCATTTCTTTGAAGCTTGAATTGGGTTTGAATCATGGATCAAAATATCAACAA
Source organism: Cinnamomum chago (assembly GCA_038049695.1). Lineage (NCBI taxonomy): Eukaryota > Viridiplantae > Streptophyta > Magnoliopsida > Laurales > Lauraceae > Cinnamomum > Cinnamomum chago. The sequence goes on along the minus strand of CP142453.1, from coordinate 30,898,808 downwards.
TATTGGCCGACTTTGCTTCTGTATTTCGGAGTAAATTGTTGTTCATAAGGGTATCGATTGTTTCCCCAATGTCACCACTATGTCAATTGGAGGTTACATTTCTTATAAAATTTTCTTGTAGGATTAGTTGCTGAGAAGCTAGAATGGGGAAATGATGACGACATGGGCCGAATTATACAAAGATACCCTAGCGGATTTGATCTTGTTCTCGGTGCTGACATCTATATCCTACAACTTCTTTTTTCCCCAGTTTTGTACTCTTCTTGTTCATTGGTTAATAACGCTATACTGCAATTTTATTTTATTTTATTTGTTTTGTTTTTAACTCCCTTGACGATATGTAAGCTTTCAACAGTCCAGCATTCCTCCACTTTTTGATACTGTAGAACAGCTTCTCCGTCTTAGAGGAGGCAATTGCAAATTCATACTGGCCTATGTATGTCGAGCTAAGATGTAAGTATTGAATGTCATATGAAGGTTGAAGTATGATTGCAATCTGACTGACAAGTTTTAATGTCTTGCACTGAATTCCCCACCAACTACACAGCATGTGGGGTTTGGTAATAATGACTGTTGAGTTTCTTCGACCTACCATGTGTGGGGCCATTTCTGAACCATTGTTGTATCCTCTTATCCCTCAGTTTGTGGGTTGCTGGTTGTAAAGTTAGGATCTGGTCTTGGTTACTTTATGAAGCATCTATAGTATGCTGTATTGCTGTGGGCTCCATCATGTTGCCACTCTTAACATGGAACCATAGCCTCAATTCGCAAATGTGTGCAACCATCCAACACTGGGATGGTAGTTGTGCAGCACATCCCACATGCTAATGCCATGTATTGGTGACAATCATGAAATGGAGTTACAGGAGCATGATATTATGTTCTTAAACTCCTTAATAGGCTCTATGGATGCCTTCAAATAGCAAGTGAACCACAGTATTTTGGCAGGACGAATGGTTTTCCTTTCTTTTGTGTTGTTTGAAATCATGTGGAAGATGGTAACCTGATTACATTCGTTTCCTTTTATTTTTTTATTTTTTTTGATAACAAGAAATTTTATTTCCACAAAAAGAACTAAGATTACAAGCAAAGAAGCCAATGAAATTTAGCCAAAACTCAAACAAAAAGAGAAAACAAAGAAAAGGAAAACACCAGACATCAAACATAATAGAAGATCGTAAAACTCCCTCCTTAGCAAGAGCATCTGCCATGACATTTGCCTCCTATGAACATGATGAAATGAGGCTCCAGGCTATTTAGCAATATCTTGCACTTTCTCCACCAAATCTGTCTACCTCCAAGGATAAGAGGCCTTTCAAGAACCACACTGAATAGCTGAAAAAGAATCACCTTTAATAATTACATTGTAACCATGGTTTTAAAAATTGGCCGAGTCCGAGTCGACTTGGACTTGACACTTACCGAGTCGAGTGACTCGAGTCTACATGACTCGACTCGGCTCAAGTAAAAAAAAAAAAGAAGTTGCTTCTGTAAAAACAGTTTAAATGGAGTGAGGGAAAGGCTCTTTCGATGGCAAAAAAAGGTTGGGAAAGGGTTTCTGGTTTTGGGGGTGGAGAGAGAGAGAGAGAGAGAGCAGTGCTTTGTTACTGCTGTTGGCCTTCTGCTGCTTTTGCAGGTGCTGCTGCTCTGCTGCTGGGAGCCTGGGACTGTTGCAGTTCTGCTGATGCTGGTACTTTGCTACTGGTAGCCTGGTACGCTGGTCTTCTCTCTCTTCTCTTTTCTTTCTTTCGTTCGTTCGTTTTTTTTTTTTTTTCCTTTTCTCTTGGTGATGTTGCTCTGCTACTGGTGCGGCTCTTCTTCTTCTTCCTCCTCTTCTTCTTCTTTTCTTTTCTCTTGGTCAGTTCCATCTGGTCTTAGCAGCTTGCCTCCGTTCGAGCCGGAGTTTGCTGCTTCAAAAGAAGGCGCTAGCGCCTCTATTACTTGACGGCTAGGTTGGCTAGCTCGCAATGGCAACACTTGACTCTGCCCCGCTTGCAGCTTTATCCTGAGAAAACATTTCTCAAGATTAGTGTAGTTCAAATTCATCATGCGAAGGGAGAAGCGACTCATTTAGCTGACCGTCAGGCTAACTTGGGTGTTAGGCTGCAGTCTTGTAGTCAGTGGATGGGAGGTCTTCCATTCCAGAAGAGATTGTAATTTCACTCTTTCCCCCACTTCTCATCTCTCTGTGGGACTTGTTCCCTCCTTTTCAGTTAGCTGGGGCTGGGCTGGGAGTAGGGTTCCTGTTTTATTTTTATTTTTCTTATGTTTTCAAGTTTCTTTGTTCTGAAGTGGATGGATTGCGACTCGGGCGAGTCCCACGAGTCGACTCGGACTCGGCCATGCCCGAGCCGGGTCCCGAGTCCTGTTTTTTAAACCATGATTGTAACCACCCTAGCTAAGCAACTCACAACAACCAATCAACATAGCATAGACTTCAGCTGCATTAGCATTCAAAGAGTCCACAGGCCTAGAATAGTTTCTAATCACCTTGCCCTCACAGTCTCGAATTACTCCACCAATTCCGCCTTGTCGAATATCATGAAAATAACATCCATCAAAATTCAGCTTAAGGACACCAGTGGGGGACTCAACCAAAGAACCTTTCAGACTACTTTATCACGCCAACGTCCCTTCAGGAAAGGATCCCAAGATCTATTAAGATCATCAAGAGAGATGCCAGCAAACTCCTTACGGTTACTAACCCATTCAGACACCGTCCAAATAATAGAGTGAGAAATCTCCTTTACTGATTTACTTTGATTGCAGAAGACTCTGTTATTCCTTTCCCTCCAAAGCTTCCAACAAGTAGCATAAAGAACTACCTTCCATAAAAGCTTTCCATGAACAAACTTGGTTACCTAAACGCCATTGAAGAAAAAGATCTTCAACCGACTTTGGCATTACCCAATTCACATCAAACAAATTAATAAGAACAATCCAAACTCTGTAAGCAAAAGGACAGTGGATCATCAAATGATGCACCGATTCTTCATCTCTCAAACATAAAGGACAGCCATTAATTATTCCATGATTCCTTTTTCGTAGATTACCAATAGTTAGAATTTTTTGCTGCTTACCGACCCAACAGAAAGCCAAAACTCTAGGTGGGACATAGGAAACCCAAAAGCTGTGCCAACCTTCCATTCTAACATCTGATGCAGACAAAACATTGTAAAAAGATTTAACTGAAAAAGACCTCTAACATCTGGTTTCCAAAGCCTAACATCAGATTTGCCACTTGATAAATAATACTTATCAAGACAACCAAGTAATCGAACAAAATCAGCAATTTCAATAGCTGTCAAATTTCATTGAAAAGAAAAGTCCCAAACAACTCCCTTCTCCGTTGAACAAAAATAATCTGCTACTAGAGCATGCTGCCTCAAATCCAAATAGTACAAAGAAGGAAACTGACTATACAAATTGGATTGCCCACACCATTCATCATGCCAAAACCTCACCCGACTACCATCATGAATCCTGCAACGAATACACATATCACACTTTACAGAAAAATGCCAGAAACATTAGAAGTTTGACTAGGCACGCACCAACCGCTGTTATCCTACCTATACTTGCAAGATAGGATCTTTTTCCACAAACTGTTACCTGGACCCCCCATCATCCACAACCATTTCCCCAATAAGGCTTTATTAACCTTCTCAATGGACCGAATACCCAAACCACCTTAAGCTAAAGGATTACAGACACTCCCCCCACTTCACTAGGTGATAGTGCTTCCTTCTCTCAATAGAATTATTCCAATGCAAGTCCCGTTGAATTTTTTCAATCCTCCACACAACATTCATAGGACTTTTGAAACAAGAAAGAAAAAAAATCGGAATGCTAGATAGCACTGATTTAATCAAAGTTAAACGACCTCCCATGGATAAATACTTACCTTTCCATGAGCTTAATTTTTCCTCAACCCGTTCCACCACAGAATCCTATAAAGATTTCTTTGGAATCCAAATACTTTGAAGGAAGTTTTCCAGCTTTACAACAAAAAATGTTGGCAAAGAAATCAACCTGATTGAGTTCCATATGCACCCCAATGAACTCACACTTCTCGTGGTTAATTTTCAATCCTGACAACACTTCAAACCATTTCAAAATAATTTTCAAATTATTCACTTGGGCCAAAGAAGCATCACAAAAAATAATAGTAGAAGCATCACAAAAAATAATAGTAGAAGCATCACAAAAAATAATAGTATCACCTGCAAACTGTAATTGAGTTACCTCATGTGCTTCATTACCAATAGAAAATCCAGAAACAAGCTTCATATGATTGGCTCTCACCATCAATCCATTTAAAGCTTCTGCCATAATAACAAAGAGCATCGGAGATAAAAGATCTCCTTGTCAAAGACCTCTAGTACTTTTCAAAATAACCTTTGGAAGAGCCATTCACCATTATTGAAAAATGAGCAGATGACACACAACTATGAATCCACAGATGCCATTTCTTTCCAAATCCCATTCTTTCCATCAAGTACTGAAGAAACCCCCAATCCACCATGTCGTATGCCTTTTCAAAATCCAATTTGTAGACTAAACCAGGACGGCGTTGACGATTCCTTGAATCAATGCACTCGTGGACAATCAACACACGATCTAAAATTTGACGACCATCCACAAAAGCTCCTTGAATAACTGAAATGATTTTTGGAAGCACCATCCTTAAACGATTAGCCAGAACCTTCGCAAGGATTTTATACAGACTCCCAATCAAACTTATAGGCCTGTAATCCTAAAGGGAGATAGCCCTTTTTTTTGGGATTAAAGCAATGAAAGAAGCACCAACTCACCTGTTAAGACGCTATTATCATGGAATTCATTACAGAAGATAAATAAATCATCTTCTAGTAAATCCCAAAAGTGTGAAAAAACACTATAGGAATGCCATCTAGATCCAGAGGACGGTCACCTCCAAGATAAAAAAAAAAAAAAGCTTCTTTGATTTCATCTTTAGTAAACCGCACTTCTAGAGCCATTGGGTTAGAGAGTTGTTTAAAAGAAATCCCATCAATCCTAGGTCTCAACTTCATATCTCTTGTATTTAATTGACGAAAAAAGTGAACAATCTCTCTTTCAATATCTTCTCTACTTCCCACATTCTTCCTCTAGCAGAAATGACATTTATACGATTAACACGCCAACAAGCATTAGCAGTCGCATGAAAAAAATTTGTATTCCAGTCTCCTGCCTCTAACCACTTAATTCTTGATCTTTGCTTCCATTTAATCTCCTCCTGAAAAATCATCTTGCGAAGATCTTTTTGGAGTAAAGATCTATTGACACGATCATCTTCCGAGAGGATCCCATCTTCTTCTTTGACATCTATAGTCTGAATATCAGCTAACAGGCAGTTCTTTCTTGCCTCAATACTACCAAAAACTTCCTTCCACCATACTTGCTTTTTCTTTTTAAGAATCTTTAATTTTTGGGCTAACTGATATCCCATCCATCCTTTAACTGAAAAAGAAGACCGCCATTCTTTATCCAAGTCTTCAAAATCTTTCTCATATAGCCATGAAATTTCAAAACGGAAAGGAGGAGGACCCCAATCTTCTATTCCCGTCTCAAGCAACAGAGGACAATGATTAGAGATTGGCCGAGCCAAAGCCCTTTGAATACAATCTGAAAATAGATCTAACCAATCAGTCGAAACTAAAAAACGATCCAATCAACTCACCACAGGAGTTTCTTCCAAGTTTGACCAAGTAAATTTTGCACCTCTCAAGGGCAAATCTACAAGATCATGATTAACAACCTCCTTTTTTTTCATGCGGAAACGTGATCACATTGAAATCACCTCCATTAACCCATGGATGACTCCACAATCCAGCCACCTGATTTACCTCCCCCCAGAAAGCCTTATTGTCACTAGAATGATAGACCAAAATCACTATCCAAACAACACCACATCTAACATCCCTCAACAAAGCTGACACGGAATATCTCCCCACGTGTTCATCCAACTTAACCCATAGAGCCGCATTCCACACAAGTAAAATACCCCCTAAAGCGCCAAATGAAGGACACAAAACATACTGATAGGCAGGCCAAGGACAGAAAGATCTAAAAGGCTGGTCATCAACACTCTCCAGTTTAGTCTCTTGAAGAAATAAACATTCACCTTTCACTGACTTAAACAAGCCTTTCATAACTGCACGCTTAGAGACTGAGTTCATACCACGAATATTCCAAGAATGAATCTTCATAATCCCAACAACTTGACACCAGATCTCTTATCCCCAGTTGGACGGTCATAAGTTATAGAAGAAGCCAACTTATCTAACTCTCTTTGTGCTCTTGATTTTTTTCTACTTTGAATACCCATTTTCCTACAACTCTGTTCCTCTGTCAAACATCTCATGAATAAAACTCCTCAAGTCCTCTATTTTTCCCTCCATAGAAATGCCTAAAATTTTATCAATTTCAAACATTTTCTCCTCAAGTAACTCACTAGTGGCCTCCACTCCAAAATTTAACCTTGATTTATCCACAGCAATGGCGGCAATGGTATCGGTCCCTACTGTCAGCGCTTGATTCAAATTCTGATTTAACTCATCTACATTCACTTCTACACTCAAAGAGCCTTCCCCAGCTGAGCTATGATCTCCCCATATTCAGATTCCGATCCACCATCAGAGGAATAAGAAGTTCTATGAATAATTTCATTAAAAGATTTAATGGAAGAAGGATCAATATTAGCACCTGGTCCCACCTGGGCCCCACAGTGGCCGTCAAAACTGTCTAGTTAAACACAATTCCGGTCAGTTGTTTCATTTAATATAATAGGACTCACATGGGAATTTCGAAGTTCCACAGGGGCATTTAAGTCATTCAATAACTTATGGAAAACCCTTTTAATAGAAGGGCAGCTCGAAACCCCCTTCTCTCTCCCAGGTGTGTGACGAAAGAAATTTGTCTTCATAGTACCTGTAAAATACTTCGGATTTGAAGAGATTTTCAGCTGGATTTTTGCAACTTCAGATCTTCCTTCCTCTTGCACATGTAGCGTTGCTGAATCTTGAGCGAGAACTTTAGGTAACTGAAAACCCAAATCCCCTAATTCCATGCATTGATTAATCGGAAAATCCTCCCTCATTTAGTCACTTGATTTTTCCATCGTTGCAGGATTCCGACAAGAAATCTCCGGCATTTGAATGTTTTTTGAGCTTCTACCTCTTTCTGCAGTACTGATACCAATACAAAGTTGATCGCCTTCAACCTCCAGATCGAGTTTTGGTGGCAATTGTCGCCAAGGATGCCTCAAGATAAGAATACGAACCCTATCTATTCGTAGTTTCTTCTTTGCTTCTTCATCAATCTCCAACACTACCTTCAAGCATTCTCCCAAAGGACTAAAAACCCTTTCATCCCGAGCATGAAGAGGAATACCCTCCATCTGGATCCAGCTTGGCTGTAGAACAGGTCCCAACACTTCAGTCCATCGATCCAACCTTTGAATCACAGAATCAGTCAAATAGCAACCGAGTCCAAGCATTTGTGAGAACTGAGAAGTCTTCTTGTGAAGAAGGCATAATCCAAAACAAAGTGGAATTGAGTCTCTTTTCTTCCGCCTGAATCCCCATTCTAGAAAACAGCCAATCTTGGATAGCAATTTTTTTTTTTTTTTGAAATGCATCTTGGATAGCATTTTTCGTTTACATCCAGACAGTAAACAGTTGCAACAAAGGAATTATCAACCTCCTTTCTCAAGGGAGATGCCAAAGACGCTGCCAGCTTAACCACCTTACAGTTTTGTTCGTCTTCAATCCAAACCTGATCAAATCTGTTTTTCGCCCTACTTACTTTAAAGAGATCAGCCATGGAACCTTCTCTTCTGCTCAAATCTGTAACAATGATTTGATCCTTCTTCTCTGGAGCTGGTTTCACTTGGCCAAGCTTTTTAGCATTACGATCAATAACTCTAGCCTTCTGTACTCAAATCCTCCTACCATAAACAAGGCTGCCATCAAATGTTTGGAGTGCTCGATTCGCATCCCATTCAATTTTCTACCGCACAAAACCAAAGCCTCTTCCTTTCTCAGATGCTTTGTCTTTAGGCAAGAAAACATCAAACACAGGGTCCTACCTCCCGAAAAACATCAAACAGGATCTTCGTTGTCAGAGCCGGTGAGAGATTAGAGACAAGCAAGGACCATCAAACACTGGGTCCTACCTCCCGAAAAACATCAAACAGGATCTTCGTTGTCAGAGCCGGTGAGAGATTAGAGACAAGCAAGGACCAGCAATCCTGAATCCACCCTAATTTCGACCCCATTCAGGCCAAAAGGTTTTCAAGTAAAACTCTTTTTTTTTTCTTTCAAATTATCTTATCACGAGTCAATATGTGTGACCTGTAGTTTTGCCTGCTTTGATTTACGCAAAGTAGCATCATGCACAACAAAATATGTATATCTGCGCATCCAAATGCACTTTATTTTTTCTTTATAATAAAAAAATCCAAAATGTTAGAGCTACCCAAAAATCCCGCCCTTTTTCATCTTCTTCCTTGTTTCCTTCCAGCTTTTTGCCTCCAGATCCAGCGTCCCAACCTCTTCTTCTTCCCAACCATGATGCCTTTCCCCCATTAAGCATCTCACAAGTCACAACCACACCCCTATCCCACCTCCTTCCAAAACCCTATCTTCCCAAACTGTCTTGCAGTCTCTTATCCACAACTGTGATCAAGCAGCCAAGAAAAACCTTACAATTGTATTTTTCTACACAATTTACACCCTATGGAAAGTGAGAAATGACCAAACCTTTCATGAAATCCAGGCTAATCTGGATAGGGTCACTAGATACCTCCATGGATCAGCTTTCTTTTACTCTCAACTCATACTACCAAGCCATTTCAAGGAAAGACTCTTTACAGTTCACTCAATTTTTTGGGAGTTACTTCTCCATTGACATTTTGATGTAATTCTCGGAGTTTTTTTTTTTTTCTCTCTCTCTCTCTCTCACTCTTTCTTCTTCTTCTTATTTTATTCTCTTAATACAAATATACTCATCATCATCACCAAAGCTTTGTGCCAACTATGTTGGGGTCCGCTACATGAATTTTATATCTCCATTTTGATCTATCCTAAGCCAAATCCTCAGTCTCAATACAAATATACTTTTGGGCACAAAAAAAAAAAAAGATGCATATTTTTGTAATCACAACTGTTTTGCCATCCCCAGAAAACTACTTTAAGAAGGGAAAGGGGGGCTGTGTTGTGGGGAGAGGAGGATGAACTATTTATAAGTTCACTCCCTTAGGATGCATTTTGATGTAACTATCTAGTATGTTCACTCCCTTGGATGCATTTTGGTGTACCCGTAATCACACATGGTTTGAATATCTGGTATAGTGGAGTTGATATTGTTGTCAATTTTGAATTGGTTGGACGAGTCAGAAAGATCACATCCAGCTAACATCATTATTTTTGTTTTTTGTTTTTTTGTTTTTTTTCTTTAGTTGATACTACTAGATGTACATTATACAAACATATTCTGACTAATTGTGGTTTGGGGTACATCCAAATGACTGTTTCTCCAAAACCCAACAAACTGAATGGAAAAGGAGTTTACCCTGTAAACTTGTTTGTAATTATCTTCAAGGAAGATGGCCATTATTGTCTTTTGTAAAACAAAGTAATCTAAAGTGATCACAAATTTGCATACATACAATAAACTGTTAACACTTACTGGTTACTATCAGCAGCTTGGATCTCTAGGTTAACGCACAAATTATTTTCTCTTGGTGCAGGATGGATGCAATGGTTGTTGATGAAGCTATCCGGCATGGAATGAAAATCAGTGAAGTAAATGGGACCCGGTCAGTGGTCAGAAATCTTGAAGGTGTCATTTATGAGATCAAACTTTAACTAACACATGGAATGCATAGCATGTTTTATTTTTTGTTTGGAGCAAGTTAGTTCTCACCAGTTAAGTTATTGTAACCCCAAGTATATGTTGCATAACCATGGCAAATTTTGCTTGAAGTCACCTGGTATAAGTTCTATCTTTGTTCTATGTTTCAATGAATAGAACATTCTCTTTGGGACTGGGCTTCTTCTTCTTCTTCGACCTCCGTAGCCATTCTCATTCTCGCTCGCTTGAAGATCTGCCAATTCCATTTCTCTCTCTCTCTCTCTCTCTCTCTCTTTCAAATTTAATCAAAGGAGGGAGAGTTATGAGATCTGGGAGGAAAGGAGAGAGAGAAATAGAGACAAATAAATAAGGATAAATCAGCCAGAGGTCCCTTAACCTTGTCGTTTAAAGCCTCTAGTACACAACTTTTTCGCTTTATTTGATTTTTTTCAAGAGACTGATAAATTTTTATGAGTTTTGAAAAAAAGTCATATAAATTTATCTGAGTTTTGAGAGGTTGGAATAAACTTATCTGACTTTCTAACAAATTTATCTAAGTTTGGGACAAATTTATTTGAGTTTGGAACAAATTTATCTGAGTTTGAGCCAAGTTTTTATGAGTGTGGAACAAATTCATTTGAGTTTGAAATGAACTCAGATAAATTAATTTGAGTTTGGAACAACACCCTGCTATCGGTACACTAAATCCTTTACTGGTTACAATTGATAAAGCTAGGTTATTCTAGTAATTTTCACAAAAAAATAGTAAACAATCCAATTAAAAAAATAAAAGAAAAAAACTTGATTGAATTGAGGTGTCTGGGTAGGCACATGGTGGGCACATCACCACCCGTATTGGTTAAGGGATTGGAAAATCCAAACCCACTGTCACGTTCTTAGGGATTAACTTCATTAAATGGTTATGATCATCTAAATCAAAATGGTCAATTCTTTTGAGAAAAGACATTAAGGAAAGACAAAAATGCAAGGGTGTTTTTGTTGTTTCTCATAAAACTTAATGGAGAAGACTTGACTCAAAGAATTGTAAAGATTTTCTATACTTTCTTGAAATATTAAAATCTTCATATTTTTTTTTTTCAAAAATAATCCAAAATTTTTATACTTTTTTGATAATTTTCGTAAAAATAATTATAAGCTCCCACGTCTTGTACTATCTCAGCAGATTGCATTATAAAGACACCGTGAGATCAATAAGATTTAGGTCTTCCGTAGGCCAAACTCAAACTACTACATAAAAGTGAAGGTTGGAGATGAACCATAACACAAATGTGGGCATTTATTTTAAGACATGGACGATTTTCTTTAGTGGGTCCCTCATAGGAGGAACTGGATTGTTTGAGTACATGCTACTTTTGAAAGAGGAACAAAAGTCCTTTGCACAATCACCGCTATGCTTTCGGAAATGGATCTCCTGTTCTTTGGACCAATCAGTGGGTGCCATTGCACAGCATCTTTCGAAAAAAAGAGATTTTCAACGAAATTTTTGGTTGCTTCCATCTCATGGTGACATTATTTGTAGAGGAAGTCCACGTGGACCGAATGGGGACCGAATTCGGGCCCGCCCGGTCCCCATAAGGACTACTGGATCGCAGCGAGCACGACTGTTATTTGTAAGGCCTTTTTCATCAGTCAAGTCAAGCCATGATATTTTCAAGAAGTAATTGCTCTGATGCTTCTTCCTTCCAGCTCATTGCACAGCATCTTTTGTTACCGAAATCTATTTCAGATTCAAAGTCGCTCTGTTCTTTCATCTTTGCTCTCTGTGATCTGTCAAACGAAGGTATGATTTCTCTACCCTATCTCTTCCGTGATAGTTTTTTCTCTACTTTGTATTTATGTAATTCTTTCTCAGAACACTATTACAATATGATCGACTTTCTTTTTCTACTTCAATTGGGTCCTCTCCCTAGTTTGAGCAGGCTGAACCATGTCAGCTATCCCAGATGACCAATCACGATATGGCATATCGACACAAAATCCATGCGATTTTGAGGTCGAATCAGATGCCAACATGTATATCTTGGTTTAAGTCCAAATCCTAGGTCCAATTCTACTCACATGCCAACATGTATGCATCTTGGTTTGAGTTCTCCCTAAATAGAGCCATGGAACTTTATTTTAAGTAAATTTTTTTTTTAAATTTAGCATAGTCTTTTATAGTTTAATATTTATTTCTACAAATATCATAGGTGAACATGCGAGTGATTAGCACAGATTATTATGCTAATTTTTTGTACATACTCTGCTAGAAAACATGGCCGTGCATAATATTAAAATTTAAGAAAAAAAACTTTATGTTCAATTTCTTTAAAATTAAATGCAGAAGGCTAGTTTGAGAGAGAGCGGGGAAAAAAAAAGAAGTGCATAAGAATTCAATACCTAATACCAAATACATTAATAAAAAAATACAACCCCATGAAAATTGAAGACTAATGACCAAGAAAACTAAAAAATAAAATCAAAATAAATAAATAAATTATATAAACTATTAATAAAATCCAATAAAATTTGAAAGAGACATAGAAATAAAACCTAAAAATGAAAATCTATAATCGATTCAATAACATAAGGAATTTAAAAGAATCAACATCCATGAGAAGAAAAACTCAAAATTGGAGCATAGAAGGACAAAGAAAAAAAGAACCCACAAATTCATGAAAAACCATCATAAAAAATAAAAAAAAAACCTAAAAACCATCACAAGTGAGAAATAATGATAAAAGAAATACAAAATAAAATAAAAAAATTTTTATTAAAAAGGATATATATATATATATATAGATTAATAGACAATACAATGGTAAAAGAAATTTAGAAGAACCAAACCAACCTATAATAATCTAATACTCAAAAATGGAAATTTGAAGCCACAAAAGAAATAAGAAAAATCAATAAAAAGATTTCACAAAGAAAACTAAAAGAACCCAATGGAAGTAAAATAAATAATTAACTCATAATGATAAGCAATAAAAAAAAACACAACATAAAAATGACAATTCATAGAAAACCTCATGATAAAAAGTGATTTAAAAGGAAAAAAAATCAAAACCTAATACCCAAAAATTGAAACAAAAAAGGGGAAAAAACCCTCACAATCTATAAAAAGCTAATGCCACAAAACTAAAAAAATCCACTGTAAAGTAATAAAAATATATAAAGACAATCTAATAGTGAAAAACACCCACTACCCAACAACCAAAAATTAAAGTACGAAAAGTGAATTAAAAAAAAATTAAAAACCCATGAAAAACCATCACCAAAAGAATTAAACAGACCCAACGAAACTAAAACTAATAATAATTAAATAAACCCATAATAAAGTGTAAAATACCCATTTAGAAATCAAGAAATATAAAATAAAAGAAAAAAAATTATAAAACATCCCATTGTATAAGCAACTTAAAAGAAAGAAATAGCCGCACATGGGCGGTTTGGATCGGTTTAACACTAAAACCAACAACCAAATTGAACCTGTCAATTTTTTAATTAATCGATCCTATCTGACCAATAGAGAGAGCTTAAACCGAATGGTTCGGTCGGTTAAACCGTTGTTTTTTATTTTATTTTTTTGAAAATCAGACATTGAAAATTTCAAAATGATGATACCGTGTCCTTTGCATTTATTCCAATGTTTAGTGCAAACATAAAAATCTAACATTCCAGACTGGACTAAATGCATATAAAAAATAATTCTACTCCAAAAAGAGAGTTTGGACTAAACGCAAGCGCACAAAAAAAAAAAAAAAAAGAATAACCAGCTTGTAGTGAAACATTCATTCCATATGATACCATTTGGAATTACAATAGAAAAATAGTTAATGTCAAGAAAAGTCACACACAAACGGAATCTGTATCAAAACCCACTGTATTTTTCAAAAATGAAGGTTTCTTAACACATTGGTTAGGTGAGACCAAAACCAACCATAAAAAGGCTAGGCTCTATTGGCTTTTCTAGCATTCTCAAGAGTGCAGCCTTTTGATAAAAACTTCATTGAAATGGGGTAGGAATTATGATGGAAGGAAAACACCATCTACAATAATCCCTCTATCAAAAATCATTTGAGAGATTAGAGGAGATTCACTGAGGCAGTGTTGACGGTTGAGTTCATGTGAGAATGAAGTTGTGGAATGTAACTTTGAAAGTAGTAAAAAAGGAAATCCTAAGGCTAAAATAGTAAAAAAGCAACACTTAAGTTACTACATACGGTCGGTTTGGTTTAAGTGGTTAATCGTGGGCTCAAACCGATAACCAACCGATGTAAGCAGTTTTTATGATTTTCAAACCGTTAACCGAACTAATCTGCTATAAACCGATCCGAACCGCCCGGTTTAGTCGGTTCGGTTTTGCGGTGATACCGGATTTTTTGTGCAGCCTTAGAAAGAAACAAACCCATTAGGATTCAATACTAAAAAAATATAAAAGAAAAAAAAAACAACCAATAAATTTATTAAACCCCATCACCAGAAAAACTAAATGAACACATCAAAATTGGAAAAATAATAAAACAAACCCACAACAAAAGGCAACAAAATCAGATAAAAAAATAAACTTTTTTTTTAATTCTTTGCTTAGTGTTTGAGAGATTTAATTAGTTCTATTACCTACTCTAAATGAAGAAAGAAGGACGGAAGGATGCAACAAAATCTATACATGCTTAGTATGTAGCTCATTCTCCCTCATTTTAAGACAACATTCATCAGTAATAAAATTGAAAAATAAAAATCCAGATTTATAACAAATAGTTCAGCACGAACAAACTACAAAAAAGCCCTAATTATCGAAAAGGTAGTAAGAAAAAGAGGGAGAACAGGAATTTGATGGATGTGAAATGAAAAGAGTACATCGTAATCCTATATGGAAAGAAGCATGAAATTAAAAAAGACTAAAAGTGTACATTTCAATGTCAGAAGTATATTGGACTTCGGCTGCTCTTGATGCTTTTTCTTTGCTTCGAAAAGAAAAACTCATGATTTAGATATTAATGCTCATCCGTAGTGGTGACATAGACCATTTAACTTTGAAGTAATAAAAAAAAAGTATTTGGAGTAATGAATAATTTGTAATTTTTTTCTTATAAGAAGAAAAAACTTATACCCTTATGATGGCAACTTTATGTGATTCCAACATCTAGAATCTGAAAAAGTATATAAAGGAAAAAAAAAAAAAACACATAACATACCATATGATTAGTAGAGTATCATTTACAAAACAAACCAATTTAAGTACATGAGAGCCAAGACAACTCTTCTAATCCAAACATCAATACATAGGGAGACTTCCAAATAAAATCCACCAAGAAGTGAAAAAAAGAAGATGATATTGTATGTACCTCTTTTTAGAATTTGTAGAGACCCTATTCAACTGCTACAAACACTAGCACTATTTTAAAAAAAAATCCTTTTTCTGCATTTATCCCCAATAGAAAAACCATACAAATACAAACCATAAAAATATGACAAACATATAAAAAAAAATAAAATGATGATTCTTTTGTATAAATTATATTAAAATGAACTCAGAATTGCTAAAATAAAATGTGATGAACTCAAAAGTAAATAAATTAAAAAAGGTTACCTCTCAAATTGAAATGTTTAATAATTACACAAATTGTCTCAATATGCTCACATTTTAAAACAGGTTGAACACTGATCTATACTAAGCATGCAAATGAGACATGACTCGGTACTAAAAAGTGACACAAAGAAATAAAAGAAATATTGAAGTTGCTCTAATAAAATATAATGAACTCAAAAGAAAAAAAAATGAAAGTTCTCTTGTTGACATAGAGAAATGGAATTATATTGGAGAAAGTAGAAAATGATGATAATAAGAATGAGTTTAATTCATAGATGGACCAATATTATTGGAGATTTTTTTACCATTATTTCTGAGTTCTTAAAAGAAAAAGTGTACACTCAAAATCAGTGGATAAAAACGAAACCATATACTTCAGAACTGGGAGTGGATTAAATAAAAATGACTAAGCATGCAAATGAGACATGACTCTGTACTAAAAAGAGACACAAAGAAATAAAAGAAATATTGAAGTTGCTCTAATCAAATATAATGAACTCAAAAGAAAAAAAAATAAAAGTTCTCTTGTTGACATAGAGAAATGGAATTATATTGGAGAAAATAGAAAATGGTGATAATAAGAATGAGTTTAATTCTTAGATGGACCAGTATTATTAGAGATTTTTTTACCATTATTTCCGCGTTCTTAAAAGAAAAAGTGTACACTCAAAATCAATGGATAAAAACGAAACCATATACTTCAGAACTGGGAGCGGTTTACATAAAAAAGACTAAGGATTAATTAAACCAGACAATCCAGAACTCAGCATTTCACATTCTAAAAAAGATTCATATAATCAAAACAAGCAAAAATACTTGAAATTTCTTAAATTAGTGGCACTTGGACATTGGGACCCATTAACACTCAAATGCTATTGCATTGATAGAAATATGATGATATTGGGAGTTTCTTAATGGACACAAGGCATGATGACGAGTCAAAATCACAAAAAAAAAAAAAAAAGCTTTATTGAGAAAACTCTAATACTTTGTTTTTTATCAGATAATAAACTTGACAATGGAAATAACCCAGATTGAAATGAAAATTAGGGATATCCCATAAATAGCAAGGATGTTTGTCTTAATGATTGTGATTTTTAATAGATGGGGTGTATCGTGGTGTTCCACTCCTTTTACATCACGGTTTATAAAAGTTAACGACCCACAAAAAAAAAAAAAAAAAGTTCCACCCTTTCTCTCTAAGCAAGCATGCATGGTAGCACATCATTTACATAGAAAGTTTCCCACCTCCTCTTTAATTCCACGTTGTTGTCACAAGTTTGCCTTTTTTCAATAATAATGTTGCCATTTTCTTATGAATTATGAAACTTATTATTTTTATTGATCAATTCCATATATTATATATTCATTTGAGTTTAGTTTTATAGTAAAATGGTTATCATAGAAAATTAATGACTATATAGGAAATCATATAATAGTTTGATCACCTATGCTCAAATTACAATGCATAACTATGAAAATAATAACAACAGTATTTGTGGTTCAATATTTTAAAAATATAGTTACTTTTATAAATACCTCATAGATAAAGTCCAACTCCCGATCAATATTCCAAAGTGCGGCTAGGTCCCTTCCTCATCAACTAATTTTAACCTTTTGTTGATAACTATTAGCAAAATATTGCTTTGTAGTGTAATGGCAGGGTCGCCCCTTTGAAATCCAAAAATGTCCTTAGTTCGAGTTGCAGCACATTATGATTAATTTTTACTGTGTCATTAAAAGTACACGGGTCGGGTCTAATGCGGGCTAGACGGGTTAGCCCGACCTGAGACTAGGAAGGGTCAAATTAAATTAAATTGGATGAGTCAAAGTCAATTGGAGCAAATTTCAAATTGAAATCGCTTCATATATATATATATATATATAAATTAGACCACATGAAATGATCAATTAAAACTCCATGCACATACATTTGTAACGCTAACTTGCCATCCATCACGGATCAAGTGACTTAATAATTATAAGAATTTGAGCCCCTAATATTTCATCTGACTCTCCTAATCCAAGTGGACTTAGGTTTTAAAAGGCTTGAACTCGAAAAATAATTCTCAAGCCTTCTCACTTCTCGAGCTCACTAATTAAAATAAGGAAAATCTTCAAAAAGTTATAAAACTTTTAACTCATTTTCTAAAAAATACATGAAGATTTGAATATTTCAAAAAGGTATAAAAGTTTCTACAATTCTTTCAATCAAGTCCTCTCTATAAAAAAAGTTAGAAAACGACAAAAAACACCCTTATTTCATTTTTAACAATCTTCCTTTAAGAGAAATAATTAAGTCCAACCTACATCACCCCATGGGACCCACTTCAACTACCTTTATGCATGGTTGATTTAAAAAAGGAGATTCCGAATGAGTAGAAAATTAGCTTCCTCATTGAATGGTTATGATCATCAAAATAAAAATGGTCAGTTTTAGAAAGAAAAGACAAAAAGGAAAGGGTATTTTTGTTGTTTCTCAAAAAAATTGATGGAGAAGACTTGATTGAAGGAATTGTGAAGATTTTCTATACTCTTTTGAAATATTAAAATCTTCATATACTTTTTTAAAATAATCCAAAAGTCTTATACTTGACCGAAAAGCTAATGGGCCTGCTTTTAGAATTGAAAGGCTGAGATTTTCTTTCTTTGCCACTTGACCGACTTACCCTTTTTTTTTCCTAACTATTTCTTATTTCTTTTCTTTTGAAATGGTGGGTCAATTTGTCATGATCAATGGACAGACCAATCCATTGGCCATTTAAACTAAGATGATTTTTAGGTTGAGTCTAAATCTTACTTTGGTTCAATCCTCCTCACATGTAAACATGTACATGTTGTTTTGAAATCTTTGTGTTTATGAGCCATGGAACTCTATTTTAAGTCAAATATTTTTTAACTTAGCATAATCATTTGTTTGTATATTTATTTCAGCAAATATCACAAGTGGAGACGCACATGATTAGCAATGGTTGTTGTGCCAATTTTCTGGCTACCCTCATTGGGCCACAAATGATCAATTCAAATTCCATGCACATACATGATCTGTGTCACTAACCTGTCCCGATCAAGTCACTTAAAAAACACAGTTATAAGAATTGGAATCCTTAATATTTGATGGGCTCTCCTAACCCACATGACCTCACAATTGTGTTGAAAATGGGCCCACTCTCACTCTGTCAAAATTTCTTTCTTTTTCACTAGTAAGTAGGCTAATGGGCGAAGGTCCCAAAGTAGAGCTTTTATTTCTTGTGGGCCCAATTGTATCGAATACAATCTGTTTTCGAGTCACAAGAAGAACTCGCTTTTGAGTTTATATTACGTAGTGTTTACTTCTCCTTACTTAATCTCCCTTGTTTCATTTTCATCTCTCAGCTATTGTTTGCTATTGGAACAATGGATTCTGCAACATCGATGGTGGTGGAGGCAGCTTTAAGTGCCATTTTCCAGCATGTGCTGGATACATTGGCCCCTTCTTTCCTCAAAAGTCTAGGCCTTCCTTTCGGTGTTGAAAAGGAGGCGAAAAGGCTCAAATCAACCCACTCGAGAATTGAAGCCCTTCTCACAGATGTAGAAGAAAGACAAATCAAGGAGGAATCGGTCCGTTTGTGGCTGAGTGACCTCAAGCACGTTGCCTACGACGCTGAGGACATCCTCGATGAACTTGAATGCAGGGCCCTTCGATCCAAAATAGAAGAAGCCCCAATTCAAACTAGAAAGAGGAAGCTGACTGATCAGTTTCGGGTAACCCACTTCTTCTCTCGATTTAGTTCTAAGATCGAGTTGGGTTCTCGAATTAAGAAGATCAGAGAGAGTTTGGATGAGATTGAGAGAGAAAACACTCAGTTCCATTTCCATCTCAAAGTGATATATGGGCCTCAAAGTGAAATGCTCAGAATGCGGCCTCCCACTAGCTCCATCGTAGATGAGTCGATTGTATTCGGAAGAGAAGCTGACAAAGCAAAGGTGGTCCGTTTGCTAACATCGGACGACTCTTCGGCCTCCAACTCAGGTATTCAGGTCGTTCCCATTTGTGGTATGGGAGGAGTGGGAAAAACGACACTTGCTCAATTGATCCACAATGATGAACGGGTAAAGAAACATTTTGATGTTAGTGTCTGGGTTTATGTGTCGGAAGACTTTGATTTAATTAGGCTCACAAAAGCCATTGCAGAGTCTGTTCCTCGGAGCGATCCTCGTCTTACGAACTTGGATGCAATTCAAGTTAGTATTCAGAAGGCTCTGAAAGGGAAGAAGTTTTTTCTTGTGTTGGACGATGTTTGGAATGTGAATTGTGATCGTTGGGATGCCCTGCGAGCTCCATTGATGGTTGCGGGAAGAGGAAGTAGAATTCTAGTGACCACGAGAAGCCACAGAGTTTCCTCAATGATGGGAACAATTCCCACTCACTCCTTGTGTTGTCTGTCGGACGATGATTGCTGGTCTATCTTCAAAAGACTAGCATTTGTAGAAGGGGATTTAGATGTA
This sequence comes from Cinnamomum chago, assembly GCA_038049695.1. Lineage (NCBI taxonomy): Eukaryota > Viridiplantae > Streptophyta > Magnoliopsida > Laurales > Lauraceae > Cinnamomum > Cinnamomum chago. Next base: position 30,878,848 of record CP142453.1, on the reverse strand, counting down.
CATCCGGACTTGGTGATGATAGGCAAGGAAATTGTAAACAAGTGCAAAGGGTTGCCTTTGGCAGTGAAGACGCTTGGAGGTCTTTTACGCTCTAAAGTAAATGTTGTCGATTGGAAATCAATCTTACAAAGCGAAATATGGGACTTTCCAGAAGAAGGAAATGACATTTTGCCCGCTCTAAGATTAAGTTATCATCACTTGCCAGCACATTTGAAGCGGTGTTTTGAGTTTTGTTCAGTATTTCCTAAAGGTCCCAATATCATGTTTGGCGAGGAATTTGTTTGGTCGTGGATGGCACTAGGGTTTATTCAGTCTGAAGGAAGTAAGGACATGGAAGACATTGGCAAGGAATATCTCGCTGATTTGGTTTCAAGGTCTTTACTTTATACAGAAGGATCATTTTTCAGAATGCACAACCTCATTCGTGATCTTGCATGGTCTTTTTCGGGAGCTGAAATTTTGGAAATTGGAGACCGGAAGTCTAATAAAAATGCTGAAAAGGTACGCCACGTATCATGCGAATTGTCCAGGTTTAGTGTGGAATCATTCAATTTCGAGTATCTCTATTGCTTTAAAAGTCTACGCACACTTATATTGCGAGGATACCCATCTGATCCTGTACTTACCATCCCACCTGATTTGTTCGTAAATCTGAGGCATATACGCATTTTGTATTTGAGGGTAAATCTAACTGAATTGCCAGAATCAATCGGAAATTTGATACAGCTGCGGTATCTTGACTTGGCTTGTACTTTGATTGAAAGGTTACCAAAATCAATAACCGGACTCTACAATCTACAAACCTTGGTTCTCGCATATTGCTCTAAGCTTGTAGAGGTACCCAGTGACCTTAACAACCTAGTCAGCCTAAGAGAGATAATTTTAGTAGGATGCTCTGCTATCCCGTTTGCGGGATTAAATATGATTGGATACAGGGTCAACGAGCTGCGGAAATTGAAATGCCTACAAGGATCACTTCGCATTTCAGAGCTTGAGAATGTGATCAGTGTGGAGGAGGCCAAAGAGGGTGAATTGAAAAATAATCAGAAAATTAACCGCTTGAGGTTGGAATGGGAATCCCATGACGTGGATTCACGACAGGAAGGAATTGAGGAGGAGGTACTCAATGCCCTCCAGCCTCATACCAACCTCGAACGCCTAGAGATTTGTGGCTACTGTGGTGTTAGATTTCCAACATGGTTGGGGGACTCAAGCTTCTCCAAACTAGTTTTTATCTATTTGACTACATGCAAATGTCGTGTCCTCCCGCCTTTTGGACAGCTCCCTTCTCTCGAATTTCTATCTCTTAAAGAAATTTATGGATTGGAGAAAGTGGGGCGTGAAGTCTATGGCGATGGCATGGTGAAGGGTTTCCCATCATTGAAGATGCTATACATTTGGTGTATGCCGGATCTGGAGGAATGGATTGGGCTAGAAGGTGATATGATCCATGTTACTTTCGGGAATTGCTCCAAGTTGAGGGTGCTTCCTGATCTCTTTCCTCTCACACTGGATACACTGGTTATTGATGATTGCCCTTTGGTAACGAAAAAGTGTAAAGAAGGAGGCGAGTATTGGAGTAAGATATCACACATCCCTAACGTACATATCCATTGATGGTTATTTGGTTCCAAAGTACACAGAAGAAGTGATGCGTTAAACTCCAGAGTCTCGTGGTCTCTTGCTGCCCCTCCTCAAGTCTCTTGGTTGAGTTGGGTCATCTGAGTTTGGGCATCATCTACATGCACAGACAGTTAGGCTTTAGGTGGTGCTGCAGAAAAAAACTCTTGTCTGTGCTTTGATTTTGGCTCCAATTTTAAGTATGGTAATTGTGACTTGCATGCTCTTTTTAAGCTTTGTAAGGGAATAGCAGCCCCAAACTTGTTATTTCTTTCATAGTACAACTGGTTTATATGGTGGATTTAGCTACAAAGGTAAGGCATTTACTTTTGTTTCCTCCTTGCTGTGAAACTTCAGTTCCTAGAGGTTTTGGGCTGTGGAGTTTACAATCAATTGGAAACCGTTTCTTAGGCTGTATCAATCCTAATGACTGTCTCACCAGATTAGAGATCATGGATCGGCCCATCGTACCCTCAGCCCAGCCATGTTGGCCTGTGAATTTTCACGGGCCATGCCGTGCCCAAGTTGGTTGTGTTGTGGCCTAAATGGGCGGTTCAGGAGGGGCTGACACTAGGCATGTCAAACGAGGCGGGCCGCGGGCTGGGCCATGAAGTGCCAGCCGTGCTCGGCGTGCCTCGTTAATTTTTTTTCCAATTAATTTTCTTATTTTCAATATTAAATTTAAAATTAAAACACAAACACTGATGTTAAATAAGATGGTTATCAATATTAGATGGCCCCATTTTTGTTGTTGATTTCAAAGCTTTTTTGGCATTTGGTAGATCCATTAGATCCTGTAGTATTGTTAGATTTCTAAGATTTTATTCATGAAGTACCTGAATCTAGATATGATCGGAGTTCTATATACTTGGAGTTAGAGGTGGACTCAACATCTACTTAGCACATCCGATGTAGAAATGTCTCTTCCCAAGGCTTTTGGAGAAAGGGTTCTTCACAAAAATAAAGTTTTGGGAAGTAGGAACAAAGAAGGGTGTTGTTTTTCACAAAAAATATGGTTTTTTTTTTCTGGATTGGTTTTTGAATCTTACACATGACCGCTCATACTTCTAACAATTGTGCAAATACGATATTTTCACAGCAAAGGGCCTCTTTTTTTTTTGGCTAGAATTTAGGAATGCATGGTCAAATTAACTCAAGACTATTAAAGATGTGAGGGTGAAGGATATGTGATGAATGGTGAAGGATAGAATACAGACATTTAGACCTTGACAGTTGGATATCAATTTGACGTCTTCCATCGATTCAATTCCATTAAAAAAGAGGTTTTTCATGATTATTTTGAATATTTATTATTGATCGTTCATTTTTAAATACTTATAAAAATACAAAGTCTTAGAATTCCTTGGAATTCAATTACATGAAACAAACATGCCCCCTACATGAATAGTTACATTTGTAGATAGTCTATCCATGTGAATTGACGCTAAGATCAACTCGAGACTCATCTTGCCATTACTCAAAGTTGGAATGCATCATAAGAAATATTTTATTAAATGATGATTACATTTTAAGGATATTAAATCAAGTATTAGGATAATCTAAAAGAGCTAATCATTTGCCTAATCCTTATTTACAACAAGACCTTTCCATCTCCTCTACCCTTTCGTGGCATGCATGAACTTGACTGGGTATGAAGAATATTTAGTCCATTTGCAGGAACAATTTTCCCATCACTCTCCTACATGAAAGTCTCAATCATCCACATCAATCATTTGTTAATAGAGGTGTTAATGAGAAAGGATGGGCAAGTTGAAGGTTGTGTAAGCCCAACCATCTAGTATTGGGCCTAATATTTAGGCCTTAAACATTTAAAGGCCCATAGCCCACTTAATTGTCAAGCTAGAAAAATGGGCCCAAGGTGGGTCAGGCGAGCCGTGCCTGGTGGGCTTGGCAGGCCGACCATTATGGATAGGTCAGCCCATAGCTGGCCGGCCGTGCCAGTTCCCTCGGCCCAGCATGGCCCATGGCACAGGCTGTGCCTGGTGGGCCATGCCGTGTTGTGGGCCGTTGACTGGCGGGCCGTGCCGTACAGAAACGGGCCAGCCCGGCCCATTTGACATCCCTAGCTGGCACGTGTGCTTTTCTTTTTTTTCTTTTTTTAATTTGAAGAAAATCCTAGATCCTCATAAAAAAAATAGAACAACGATAATTTCCTTAATTTATAGAAATAAACTATACAACTTTTAAGAAAACATACATCTTTCATCATTTCCTTAAAAAGATTTACAGCTTTGCCGTGCCACTGGCCACGGCACTCTGGCCGAGCACAACCCAGCCAGGACTGGGCCATGTCCATGCCAGGCCGGGCCACAACGCGTTGACCAGCACGCCGGGCTGTAGTGTGCCTGGCCGGCACAGCCCGTTTTGCATCTTAAGCTGCACATAAATGAAGTCTTTATAAAATTCAAGCAATGTCTTATGATGGTGGGCATAGCCTATATAACATATGATAGAATTGGATAATCAGTCATTACCATTACCTTCCAAGTGGGAGAGAGGTTAGCAACCACAGGTAGACACACAAATGTAATCTCATGCCTAACTCAGATTTTTTTTTTCTACATCCTCAAATCTGTTGTGGCATTTCATCAATCAGACCATTATCAAATGGACTCCACTCTAGACTGATAGGGGGGTGATTCTATATGCACCCCCTTTATGTGCTGTACGCTCCCACATCCCCTTTATATGAACAGTGATTGCAATACGGTAGGGTGCATATAGAATCACCCTTGATAGGGTCCAACCCCGAAGTCTCCCTTGTTAAACAAATTGGTCCCACAGTCTGTGTTATTTTGGCCAAAGAAGATACCTGCAGGTTAGATGGAAAAGATATTGGCCCCGCGAGCTAGAGGGTATCCTTTTACATAAAATTGAAAAATCAAGTGCCAATTCGATCAGAGATCGTAAGAGTCGTTACCATCAGAAATGCAAATTCACTTTCCAAATTAGCCTTTTCTGTTTTCAAGTACACAGTGGAATGCTAACATCTTAACCTACTCAATAAAAAAAGGAAAAGTGAACTTAAATGAAAAGGATTCAAAAACTCTACTACAGCAGTCAATTCTCTTCTCTCTCCTTCCTACTCTGGGGTATGTGTTCCACCCTCAAATTGCCATCACAAAATTTCAATTTCACTGCCAAACCAAAAGAATAAAGGTAGGCCCCAAAAAAAAAAAACCCATCGAAGGGTATTTACAGAAGCTTCTTTTTTCATTTTGGAGTGCAGTTTTTACTGCATGCTCTTTTCTTTGTTCCTTTGAGGAGCTCTTCTACAGTCCCAATAGAATGTAGTAAACTAGTGTTATGGGGAGAGCTATTAACATCCCAAAGATAACCCTGTGATCATATTAAAAGAACATCAACCGTCAGATAAAAATAAATAAATTTCTATGCATGCATGCTTACATGAGCCACAAGCATTTGTTTGGCTATGTCCAACAAAGGCTTCAATTTCACATCTTGTAATCACGTGGGCCAGCTCAATAGTTTTTGAAACGGGCCATTCATGTGGAGGTTACTAGCATTGAAGTTTGCCCCAAATACTTCTCCCACATCAAAAATTTCCATCCAAGTGATTGATCTTTTTTTTGTACATATAGTCTGTTGCTTAGCACACAGCCACCGAATGACAAAGGATCTGATTGTGGAGAGTTTTGGGCATGGCTGTCTTACCATATCAATGGTTTCAGTTAAAGAATTACATTGACTTTACACATAGCTGTTGGCAGATGCATCTTAAAATACTTCTATTATACCTTACATGTACACTGATACGGTAGCATTGTGCACGTCCAACACCACTGGGATTTCATATATTAAAATCTCAAGGGCCTATATACAAATCCTAAAAATCTTAAGGGGTAATATATATCACATCTTTACAATCATCTTCTCCTTAAATCTTGTAATAATTTTCAATGAGGAAAATAATTGAGCCCATTCTATCCATTTAAACAATTACCAAATTCGGTAGTCTAGCATAATCACACGGTTTTATAAACCCATTTAAATAAGAGTGTTTTTACAAAAAGGCCCCTATATTTTTACAAAACCTCTTATATGTTTTTACTCAGACATCTCTTGACTGACTGTCAAACTTTGCAAAGGCTAACTGCTGCCATCATCACTCTCTTTTTACCCTCTTTTGCCCAATTTACCCTCAGTAGAGCCACATTGCGTTGCCAACTTCACAAGGCCTCTCTCCTCGCCCTCAACGATTTCCACCATTTCCTCTTCTCCCCTTATCAACGGTCCCTTCATATCCCAGGCATGCCTTTCTTTTATTTCTTTTATTAAATTAACTTTTTTTCTTATATTAAACGATGGATTTATACGATTGGCTACAGTGGGCTCACTAGTGGGATTGATCATGTGTTAAACGCCTATTTTGCCATTTCTCAATCACTTGTTTTAGGGCTAGCAATCTGGTGGTGGGCCAACAATTCAGGTGTATATGAGACTTGTTGTGGAACGGGGATTGACGAGGGCGTGGTTGGAGTTTGTTAGTAGGACATTGATAGATTTGGTAAATTATTACATCACGGGGGCCCACCCATGAAATCTGAACAACTTGAAATCACCGATCTGCTTTGTATTAGCTCTGTGATAAATTGCTCCCGATGATCTATTGAATCTCAAATGATACGTGTGACAGGGTCCATGTGAGATCAATGGCTCTGATCACGTATTTCCCTGCTTGATGTCGATAAGATCCTATGAATCCATAGTCAGAAATTTCCATCCCTCATGTTCTCTCTGATTTCAGTTCTTTAAGGTGGGCCCATATAGAGTGCACCAAAGAAATTTATATGACCATGTGTGGATCCTAACTCCTCTTGACTGATCACCGGATGTGGCAAGAAGTGGGCCCTGGCAGTCCTTGAGGAGAGATCTTGCTTTTGTTGTCTCTCTGATTGAACAGAGGAATTTGTTTTGTTTGGTATCTCATTGACTTCAGATGGTAGGGTTGTTGCGTTTGTACAGGGGTAAATAGGTAAAAAATAAAAAGAGAATACTTATAACAGTAGTTAGTTAGCCTTTGAACAGTTTGACTGTTAGTCAAGGGATGTCTTTGTAAAAACATATAATATGGGGGCTTGTTGAGGTTTTGTGAAAATGTAGGAGCCATTTTGTAAAAAACTCTTTAAACAATCACCAAATTCGGTAGTCTACCATAAAAGCAATATGGTTTAATCATCTTCTTTGATTACAGTACCATCATCACCTCCCTGAAGACCATTCGAGGACAATTCGCTGCTTCTCTATCTATCCATTCCTTCTCAGGCTCTCTCTCTCTCTGCAAACACACATCAGTCGATCACACGGTAACCGTCTGTATAAACAGAACAATTCTTTGATCTCTAAAAATGAATGGTGGATCTGGAGGAAATGATTACCATGCTTCGCTTCTGATCACATTTTTCTAAAGTAAATCACTGTCATGGCCTGCTCTTTTGAAATTGTCAATCCCAATGGCCCACTAGATCAAATTCATCGTTATCCATCTAGAAGCACTTATTCTTGGGCTTGACAATATCGCTTGTCTAGATGATGGATGATAATGAGGGAAGATGCTTGATTTTATTCAGTAAAATAAAATGACAATGATATCAATGCAAAAATATAAGAGAAAAAATAAATCATGGCTAGCTTATGCCTTATTGCAAGATAACTAATGAGCCACGGATCTGATACCATAAGTAAGGGCCTGTTTGGTAATTTTACTAATATAGTCAAGTTAAACATCCCATCAAAAGCACTTTTTACCAAAATTCCCTCAATCTTTTAAAAAAAAAGTCAAAAAGCAACTACATTTACTCACTAAAAGAAAAAAAAAAACCTCCATTTCCCCATACAAAAAGTTAAAAACATTCCATCCCAAACAACTAAAAATAAAATACCATCGTAACTCACTTATATTTTATTCATTCTTTTTATTTCACTTCACTCCAACGGGCAAGAGTTCTAGAGGTACTGCATTTTGGATAGTCACTATAAATTTCATAATATGAAACCCTCTAATGATGGAATGATTATTCAACTATCTAATATCCCTAACCCACCTAAAATTCAAACTTCAATCTCAAAGTTACCTAATCTAAGGGGTATCTCCTCTATCAAACACTACATGAACTGAAATTGGGGACCCTAAGATTTTTTACTTTTTGCAGTGAGGACAGACCAAATCCTGTGGCTCACAAGCAAATACATCCCTAGCTAGATCCCAACCTTCTCCAATATGGAGATCCTGAACCAAAAGAAGAAGAAAAGAGAAATTTTTTCTGCTTTCAAATCTTAGTTCTATATCCAATGTGGGGCTTTCCTCCAATGGGCCGGGTCAACGATTGAATCTCTCATATTTTGGCCTACATGTGTAGCTGACAATAAAACATATTGTCTCATGACACATGGGAAATTGTTCAACATGGCCATGACAGAGTCTACAACGACAAAATGAACTTCTTTAATATTAGATCGTTTGCAAATCAAATAAGGCAGGATTTTAGGGTGTTAGAGATGATGGATTTCTTTTGGATAAAACAAGAAAGACAATATACAAATTTTATATATCAAGTAAGAAATTATAACTTAATTAATTTAACCTCTTATGAATAATTTTTTCTCATTAAGATTTTCTCATTGAGTTTTAATCTAACTTTAAGACATAAGTTATCACCTTTTATTTTGTAGTTGATTTCAAATTTTGATTTACTTTTCTGTTAGAGAAAAAGTTCATCCATAACTTTTTTAAATGCGGGTAAGGTTTTCCAACTCCTAAATGAGCCAATAATGATATTTGTTGGGTTAAGAATGCCATAGGCAGGTCCATTATTTGGACCCGAACCCGAATATTCTATCCATTGGGCTGGCTCAGGTTAATGTTGATCCTGGCTCAAAACTACCCATTTAAATTCATGAGTGTACAATTAACGATGAGACTATGAGAGCTTCTATTGGCACTGCGAAAATGTCTTTCTCCACTCCAAAAAGGTAAGAGCATCTCTTACTATACTATAAGAGATAGATGTGGGGGGGGGGGCTCACATTTAAATTGTTGGCATTAGATATGGATGTGAGGGCTCCCACCTCATATCTCATAATAAGGTGAGAGCATCTCTCATAGGAGCATCTCCCCCACCCCTCCCTATATATATATATATATATATATATATATATATATATCCTAAACTACCCATTCCCCCTCCTCCCTCTCCCTCCACCCTCATTCTCTCTCCCTCTCCCCCACCCCCACCCTCCTGGTCTCCAGCGGGAGGGATCTCCTGCCGGCCTCCCTCTCCCTCTTTCTTCCTCCCTCCCTCTCTATTCTCTCTCCCTCTCTCCCTTCCTCTTCTTCTCCATCCCCCCAGGTAACGGGGAGGGAGATCAGGTTAGCTCTTATACGAGTTACTTGTTGTGCATACGGAGTTTTACCAATGATCAACCATAAGGGTGCCGACGGGTTCCTCGCAAAATTTAAAAAACCAAACTCGAGACCCGACTCGTTATGTCCGAGTCGACTTGCCGAGTCCCAACTTTAGTTGTATAGGATTCGGCCGGGTCGCATTAGGATTCGGCCGAGTCTCATGGCCGAGTCCCATGGGACTCAACGGAGTCGCATTAGGACTCGGCGGGGTCTCATGGCCGATTCCCATGGGACTCAACCATGAGACCCAACTCGGTATATATGTGTTGGGTCTGAGTCGACTCGAACTTTTTAAACCATGGTTCCTCGTCATGAAAAAGAAAAAAGAACTCTTATGGTTTACATGTATAAGCCAAACCCAGACTTGATCTAGGGTTGAAAATGTACCAAATTAAACTTGAGATTTGAAAAGGGAACTTCAAAATGACAAAGTAAAGCCTTGCAATCAGGTTGTGCTGGTTGATCATAGCAGCACGATTGAGTCATCTGGTCGATTTGGGTTTCATTTCAGTTGGTGGATTGTATATCGAGAAGGCACTCAACCCAAACCTGATTGCTTTTATTGATTAATTTAAATATGTATATATGAAACCAGCCCGAAAATAAAAGAAGGGTTAACCCAAACCCTAGGTTTAAGAATTAGTCCCATTTTTTGAAAGCGGGTTGGGTCTTAGTTTCCATTTTGTTCATGTACAAGTTTTCATGTTCCTTATTTTATCATTATTGAGTCACCACTAGTGTTTTTTGGACATGAGAAAACTGCTTATGGACTTTAATAGGCTATGGATTTGAGGAATCAAGAAATGGAACTTCTTCAAGAATTGCAAAGCCCTCCAGAAGTTAAAGAGTTCAGCAAAGAGCTTAGGCAGATCATTGAGAAGAAAATTGACTCCATCAACTAGGAGTGTACACGGATCAGATTATTGTGGATCAGGCTAAATTCGTCACCAATCCATTACTTACGAATTGATGGATTTGAAATATGTCCTCAATTTGTGGTTGATAAAAACAGATCCAATCCGATCCGTGGAGGACCTGATTGGATCGGTTTAATCCGTTCAATCCATTGAATCTAAAGTTAAAGAAAGAGATCAAACATGTTGTAAAAAGTTTCAGCATACAAGCTAACAATCTACAAAAAAATACAAATATGTTTTTTTGGGTCCCGAAAGCTGCCTAATTGATCAATACAAAGACCTGTTTCTATCTATATTACAACTGAAAGAGATCTAATCAACAAATAAAGCCAAACATGTTAAATTCATAAAAATCACACTCTATCTATTGAAACCTTGAACTCTTACATTTTGACCCCTGAAGTTTTTTCGTCTTTTATATTTAGACCTCTTAACTTCAATTGAGACCCCTTAAATTTTTTTTATTTATATTTAATGTCAATGGATCGGATCGGATTGAATCCGCAGATTGAGGCTGAAATCCGTCACTGATATGTTGCTAACGGATTATAAGATTTTCAATCCATCACCAATCCAGTTACCTTCGGTTCGGTTAAAAATCCGCGGATCAGATCGGATCAACGGATTTTTTGTGTACCTCTACTATCGACAAGCAAGATTTTGGAAAGGTACATTGCTAGATTGTTAATGTTTCTTTTGTTGATATCCTTACATTGAATGACTCTCATCATAAAAATTAGCTTCATTGGACAATAATTGTCATTTGTTCTAAGGTAATGTTATGCATGTTTATAGTATTTTGTTTTGTTTCATTATGACCTTGGTTTAATCACCTCTCAAAGGATGGCTATTAATGCCCAATTGTGTGAATTTCAAGGCTAGTTCATTTCATGTAATTAAATTCCTGGGATTATATTTCTATAAGTGAATAAAAATGAAAAATCAAAGGTGAATCGAAAAAAAAAATGACCTTCAAATAATCTCCCCTTTAATGGAATCTGTATCAAACGAAGATAAGAAATGAGTACCTCATCTATATCATGGCTAACATGTATCATTCACCCCCCATCTCACATCTTTCACTCCTCATCAATCCTTCGGTGTGGCAAATTTGACCATGAATTCCTATGTGGATTTAACTTATGTGCATTCTTTGCAAGCAATCATGCCCCTATTAACTCCTAATTCACAACATATTAGCTAACCACCATGGGATCTTCAAAGTTGTTCAAGATTTTTTTCAATCTCAATGAATATCCTCAAAGATCATGTGCTATAAGAGTCCGAAATAGAGAGATACTGTTTATTCTAATCTACATTTGCTAATTGTGTAAAATATTATGCCATCTAATGCACCCTCTCAATTGATTTATTGGAGATTTTACACAGTTGGCGAATGTGGATCGGATGAAACATTATCTCCATATTTCTACGAAACAACGGATACGGACTCGTGCTGTAAATAAATCTATAGAAAGAAACTGATACAAGTAGTCTAAACTTTCCTGTATACTCTAGTTACAAATACAAGATTATGCATTCATCTTTTTCATTGAAAAAGGAAAACCTTGCCAGGTATGTTGCCTTTCATAACCCACCTATGCATCTTATAAGGTAATTCATTTGTAAGATGAAAACCGATTGGTTTTAATATAGTTGTTTTAATGAAAGATGATATGCTGAGAAAACCTATTGATTTGTTGACAGGCTCTAAGCGAGCAAGAGAAAGAGCTCATAGTGAAGATATTGGCCGCAAAGAATATAGGAAGAACCAAGATAGAAAGGAGAAAGTTTGAGTCCCAAGGGGGCAATTCAAGCTTGGTTGTGAGTCTTGTGACTGAATTGGATGTCCAAGACATTATCTCCCCCTGGACTAGAATCCCCGTTGAGAACATCTCAAGCAACTAATCAAAACATCTACTCAAAATGGAAGAGGCTCTTTGCAAGCGAGTCATCAGTCAAGATAAGGCCATTTGTAACGCCCCAATTCCGGATACCGATATACTCGTTCGATTACCCGAAATTGGCGCGCTACTTCCCGGAAAATCCGAGAACTTCCAAGATCGTAGGCCGCAGTGAGGTCCAATTTAAAACTTTTTGAACCATATAATAATAACATTTAAATTGCGGAAGCATAACAACTAAACAATGCGGAAGCAATAGGTATCGATATATAAAGTGTGAGCAGAACAAAGGTCTAGTTACATTATCAGTTGTTAATCAAAACTTATACATTTGAATCTACCCAACTTGCTACAAAATTTCACTCAAAACCCAAAATAAAAGAGTGTCCCTCAAAACCCATGTGGATACTCCTCGCCCTCCGGCTCGACATCCGTGTCGGCCGGGCCCCACGCGTACTCTCCTGCAACGGGTGCCTCCACTACAGCTAGTGCGTCGTCTGGGATCTCGGGATCAAGGCCTAAGCACCAATGAATGGGTCAGATCTAAACGATCTGGCAAGTTACAGCATACTACTAACATAGAACATATATATCAAAGGAAATAACATAAATTAAATGAATAGCAAGGGAAATGAACTAGGCAGTTGTGCATTTAAATCATAAGGAATCAATATAAAAGAAACATCTAGACTACTGTAAACAAAGTGGCACATTCACACGAGCTGGAATACCGCGGGATATTATGCCGCGGCCCTCCCATACTGAACACAGTTGCGGTGGGGAAATCTCACCAGTGGGAATAACTAATCCCGAATATCACTCATCATCTCATCACTCCAGACCGGCACGGTATCACACCGTCCGTCAGCTCATCATGATAGCTCTACAACACTCATCTAGCTCCTACCGGGGATGATCAGTCCACAGGCTGAGCTTAAATCAACCGAGTGAATGTTCATGCCGACTCGAGAATAACTCTAAGGTCTGTGTCTGTCTAGGCTTTGCCTTGCGCGAACAAGGTCCTAACAATATCGCTAAGAGGTCTACACATCTCAATACAGTCTCTGGATCTCATTCAAGGTCCAGGCCCACTCGTTGGATCCATACCAAGGCCCATCAGTACATAGCCTGGTCTAAAACTGTCCAAACGAGGCAACTAATCCATCTATTACTGATAACAGTTCCATTACAATCCATAACAGTTTAACAGTCCAAAAGAAACTACCTCTTCAAGCTAAAGGGTTCACATCTCCACACTTAGGCCCAATAAGGGCCCGCCTAGACACAGACACGGGTCAATGATCTCCGAAATCACACCATCGGGTCACCTCTAGATACCCTAGGTTCAGGTCTTCCAATTATGTTTAATTAACAGTATACAGCTAATCTAAAGATCTAAGAATGACAGAGTAATAATAATGAAGTATGAACTTCAACATATGAATCAATAGGGAAATACAAAGGTCCAATCCTAGGTAATGGGCCACTTTAGGTTCAGGTCTTTCTCCGGTAATTCGATCTCTAAACGATGTCATTAATGCCGTAAAATACTATATTTGGTGCTTAGTTGGTTAATGGCATCTATGACAAATCTTAGAGGTCGAATCATCTTAGATTATCAACCAAAACACTAAACAGTGGTCCCCGCGAGTCAAGGTTGAGCCACACCATTGACTCGGGCTTAGATCACTGATAAATGCTCATTTGGATGGTCAATGGGCCCCACAACTGATCATATCTCCTAAATGTTGAAAACTGGAACAATCAGGGTTTTCCAGGTAAACCTGATGTGTTGTGAGCTCGGTTGATCTCCTGGCCGGGAGGATCAACCGAGTGCACTAACTAACCTGAATCAGGCTTCCTGGACAACTCAATTCGTTTCTAAAGGCTTACAGCGTGTCCGGTCAAACAACCTGGCCTAGGTGATTGACCGCATACTCTGAAAACCTTAGAAAGATTGATGTTCCAGCTTTAAACACTTACTAAATGTTAATTCTAAGTTTCAGGTTGATTTGGGTGTAAACAGTCTGAATTTCGGGTGAAAAACCAACTTTCAGTCATTTCTTGCGAAAACCTTGTATACCGGGTCAACCTGGGCTAAGCCGGGTCAACCAAACTAATTGAAATGGGTTTTCTACAAGAAAATGGCTGAGGGCCAATTTTTCCCCAAAAACATAGTAGTCTCGGTCGAACAGGATAGGTCCCAGTCGACCCAGACAACAGAAAAGTCAGTCTGCAAAACAGAGCTAACTGAGAGCTGAAAAATCCACTTTTCCAGTGTTCCCGGTCGACCCAGACAGGTCTCGGTCGACCGAGAACACAGTCGGGCGAGTGCCCGGGCGAGTCTGCAGAACTTTAACTGAGACCTATTTTTTTCAGAATTTCAGTGTCGCCGGTCGACCGAGAGGGGTCTCGGTCGACCGAGCACACTGAAATTTCAGTCCTAGTTGCATTTCTGCAACTTCTCCGTTTTGACTCCTTTTTCACCCAAATCACTTCCAATCACCTCCAAACTTCACCCAAACACTTCCAAACTATAAATAACTCATAAACCATCCATTAATCACCTTATGGCCCACTGATCTTCCAAATGGGGGGTGAAAACCCCCATCCATCAGTGACCTTTCATCCAAAATAGAAAACAGAGCTCAAGGTAAACTAGAATTGAATCAAATCATCACTACGAAATGGAACTACTGAAATCAAGGAAAGAAAACATATGTCCTAAGCTAACAGTAAGATGCACTTGCCTTTCTTTAGGAAGATTTGTAGAGAGAAAGAGTAATAGAAGAGAAGAGAAAGAGCCCAGTCCAGCTGAAATGCAGAGGAGTGAAGAAGAAGATGACCCAGCTGCTGTAGTAGTGTAGCAGCAGCTCCAAAACAGTCCCAGCACAACTGAAATGGTCCCAGCTCAAAGGAGAAGAAGAAATATGGCAGCTGCAGTAGTGGTTTGGAGAATTCCCAACAGGGTAACAGTATCCCAAGTGAAGAAATGAGAGGGGGAGAAAATGGAGAAAAGGGCACAGCAGCTCTGGCAGCAACTCCTCAGTAATTCCAGCACACCCAGTAGGTTGGAGAGTGAGGGAAATGAGGAAAAGAAAGATGAGGCAGCAGCTGCTGTTTGAGAAAATCCCAGCACAGATCCAGTGGGTGTCTCAGCACTATGACAATCGTTTGGAGTGGGGGAAAAAGAGAGAGAGAAGAGGGAAATGAAGAGGGAAATGAAGAGGCAACTGTTACAGCTCCAAGACTGAAATCCCAGCTGAGTCACAGTAGCAATTCTTAGCTCAACGTAGGATGGATGGAGAGATGAAGGAGGAGAAGAGAGGCAATGAACAGTAAATGGAATTTGCCTTGGGAAGGGGGCTGATATTAGCTTAGGGTTTAGGGTTTTGGGATAAGAGCCATTATATAGGTTTAGGGGGGGTGACTAATGACTAGATTAGCCTTAGGGTTTTATGGAAATTAGGGTTAGGGTTGAGGTTAGGCTGGTCAATTGGGCTGGAAGGCTCTAGAGAGAGGGGCACCTTTGCACTAACCCAACCCTAATTAATTAATTAGACTCACTAACTAAGCCTACCCCACACTAATAGCCTAGGATTTAATCCAAAGCACCCAACTAACTAAAATAACCCAACTAAGCTAGTCTAACCCAAAGACTTAGGAAAATCTAACTAGTCAATCTAATTGACCCCTAATTAGGCCAATTAAATAATAATTAACAGTAATTAGCAAAGATTAGCAAGGATTAGCAAAGATTAGCAAAGATTAGCATAATTAACCAATAATTAACATAAATTAGAATAAATTAGTCTATAAGATAGCATTTAGAGGGCCCACCAAGGGTGGGGCCTCACATCATTGAAGTGATCAGCTGTGCCCTTCGCCGTGCTCGAGTTGGTCTAAAGGATCCCAACCGCCCAATCAAAAGCTACATATTCTGGAAACCGGACAAATAGGGAAGCCCTGTTTAGACCAATCGGGGGTGACACGTGAGCTTGTTGAGTTTAAAAACCGGTGTTGTCTTTAAAAGACAGCTCACGTGTCACCCCCGGGATCCGATTCCACATATTCTGCGGCCCCACTGGCGTAGGAAAGACTGAACTAGTAGAGGCGCTTGTTGCCTACTACTTTGGGTATGATGATTACATGGTCACATGAGCGAGTTATGGAGCAACACACTGTTTCAAAGCTCATCGGCAGTCCCCCGGGCTATATTGGATATTTCCATGGTGGCCAATTGACAGAAGCAATCCGTCACCGGCCCCTCTGCACAGTTTTATTCGACGAGATAGAGAAGGTCCACCCAGATGTGTGCAATGTGATGCTTCAGATTATGAAAGATGGGAGGCTGACTGATGGCAAAGGGCTAGTAGTCGATTCTAAGAACACTCTCCTGATCATGACATCCAATATTGCGAGCAGTGTTGTGATTAGTGACAGTGGTGATTACAGCCATTCAAGGACAATGCTGATGAACGAGCTAAAGAAGTTTTTCAAGCCGGAGTTTTGAACAGGTTGGATGAGATTATCCTGTTTAAGTGCCTTTCAAAGGTCGAGATGAAGGATATTGTGGATATACTGTTGATGCAGGAGGTATCAGAGAAGGCAAAGTCTAAAGGCGTAAAGATTAAGGTGATGGACGCGTTTAAGGAGAAGGTAATGGAGGATGTTTATGACCCATTATATGGGGCTAGGCTGCTGAGGAGGGCAATAACAAGGCTTTTAGAAGACTGCTTGGCTGAAAAAATGCTCACTGGATCGATCAAAGAAGGGAATTCATTCACGGTAGATGTTAATTTGGATGGGAAGGTAATCTTGTTCAAGGATTAATACGATGCTTGACCAATCTTGTGTTACAGGATTTAAGGTGGCAATGGCCTTTTTGACAAGAAGTTTTCTAATTGTAGCAGTGGACACTTCTTTACAACAGCTTGAAGAATTAAAGTAAAAAAAAATCTGGCTCACTAGATGCATTCCAACATTAACTGGTAACAAAATGAGCTGGATTTCCCATTATGGTGCCCTACAATGAAAGCAAGAAAATGAAGGATCTGACATTTCATTTCGTATTTTTTGTTTAATTAGTTTGTTGGTTCTGGTCACAAGGTCACAAGAAGTAAAATATGGCACTTGGACCGGTCTTTTCATTTCATAAGATAGAAAAGATACAACCAAGAAAGAAGGGTCCACATGTTTCTCATGTTTTCAAGTAGGTTTGTGCAAAGAGAGGATTCCATTATAGAGAGAGGAAAGCTGTTCTGATTTTCCTTAATTCCAAATGCACAATCTTGCTTCAATAGGGGCGACAGGTTTTCCATATTGAGAAGGAAAGAAAAAAGATTTTCTTCATAAAGAGAATTTCGATTTCATATTTATTCAATTCCTTGCTTACACACAATTGGGCCTTTGGTGCATAACCATTAATATAAATTATGGGGACTCATATTCTCAAATTTAAACCACTCAAAATTAATGATTTTCCTTTATAACTTAAGTAGGGATCATTTCTTGATGGATTATGGAGCCTATGATTGACAAATGGTTCACTGCTTTTATATTGTTTTTTCTGTTTTGAACACATTTCTAAGGGTGGACCCTACTTTGGTTGGAGTAAAAGCTAAGCCCACCAAGCAGTAATTCACTCAAAGCCCTATGAATCCAATACTTAGGGTATGATATTCATATTGTAACAGTCGCGGTGATTTTCAGCTATCAAAACACATGTTAGAAGATTTAATTATTTTGAAAACCGTAGGATAAGACTAATTTTTTCATACCTATATTGAAATATGTAATTATTTTGAAAACCATTTTATAAGACTAATTTTGCATGAAAGCCTTAATTGAAAATCATCCCTGGAAAAATACATGTTCAATCTAATAAGCCTCATTAGATTATCCCCCACTTGATTTAATAGTCTTAATTTGTGCAAATGGGGGGCCAGAGAAGTCCACAAATGGTCATCTATTGGTTTGAACTTTTTTTGAAAATATCTTAAAACCCGTAATGAATCAATGGCTGATTTTGGGCCTCCAAGCTTGGGCATTTAAAACACGATGAACGCTCGAATCTTCGTTGTGGAGCACAGAAAAATAGGAAAAATAAGAAAATCAATACTGCTCAAAATGACGTCTGAAATGCTATTCATTTGTTTTTCCGCTAGGGAAGGAAGAACTCAAGGGGGGCGGCCTGGGAATGGAGGATTTGCAAAATCCTCTTGGGAGGCCAGAAAATTGTCCAAACTGAGTTTCCCTCAAAATCAAGGATGGAATCTCCTCTATGGTCGGTTACCAAATGTGCCCTAAAGGTGTGTCGCATACTACACCATATTTTCATGCATGTTTATGACATTTGATAAAGAGAAAATGATACACCAATGATCCAATAATACGTGTTCAAAGAACAGTGCAAGAGATGCTCTCGAAGGCCATAAATAATGTCTTGTTTTATGCATTTGAAAAAGAAACATCTATTTAAAAAATAAAAAAATATTGGAGGATTAGAGGGGCCAAATAGTTCATTTTACATGCTCTTTTTTAAGTTAAGTACTCCCACAGTATTTACAAATAAAAAAAAAGTACTCACACAGTCATCCAAGTCCCTCTCTATGTGGAATAGAAGTGTCAGCCTCATTGGGTTACCGACCTGTTGTTGGCTACACATTGGTTTTATGGCCTAAAACTCCACCCCATCGTTTTCATTTTTGGCCTTCTAGAGATGATGGATAGTTCAGGTTGTGCAAATGGGGCCTACAAAAATAAAAAAAATAGTGGTATGGTCTTTTTCGCAAATAACTGAAAGCCCATGAAGAATTTAAGGTTGAAAATTGACCAATGGCTGTTTTGAGCCTTTTGAAGATTGTGGACGGTACGGATCATGTTTGTTGGGTGATGGGTCCACAGGAAGCAAAAAATGGGCAAAAAATGACTATTCTAAAAATCCCCTTCTTACGTTGTGGCAAATCAATGGTCTCGAGTTTTCTGCAATTTTCTCTTGATTTTTGATGAATCGAGCTATGAAAATTCACCCCTAGCTGCTTTTGCTCTTCTAGAGTGATGAAGGGTTCGGATTGTGCAAATGGAGTCCATAGACGTCCACAAATGGTCATCTATTGGTTTGAACTTTTTTGTAAATATCTCAAAATCCAAGATGAATCAATGGCTGATTTTTTATTTTTATTTTGCCTCTAAGCAGTTTAGAGCATTTTAAACACGATGAACGGTTTAAATCTTCATTGTGGAGCCCAGAAAAATGAGAAAATGAAAACAATAACACTATTCAAGATAATGTTAGATATGCTATGCATCTGCCTTTCTACGGACACGAGTAAAGGAACAAATGTGGGGATTATTTGCAAAATCCGCTTATGAGGGCAAAAAATTGTGCAAACCTAGGTTTCCCTCAAAATAAAGGAAGGAATCTCCCTTGTGGTCGTTTACCAAATGTACCATAAGAGTCGCATATTAATTCCACCATATTTTCATTCTTGTTTATGACATTTGATAAAGAGAAAAAGATATATCAATTATCTAATAATAAAAGAACAGTACAAGAGATGTTCTCAAAGGCTGTAAATAATGCTTTGTTATACACATTTGAAAAAGAAACACCTATTTAAAAAAGATAAAAAATCTGAAGGGTTGGAAGGGCTAGATAGTTCATTTTATATATTTTTTTTAAGTTACGTACTGACAGAGTATTTACAACAAAAGAAAGTACTCACAGTCATCCAGGTCCCTCAACCATCACCGTTGCATGTTCGTGATTGTTTATGTGGAAGAGAAGTGTTAGTCTCAATTGATGGCAACCATCATTGGTCTTACACCCTAAAATCTCACCCCATCACCATTTTTGGCCTTCTAGAGTGATGGATAGTTTGGGTCGTGCGAATGAGCACAACAAAAATAAAAAAAAGAGTTGGTTTTTATGGCTTGGTCTTTTTCACAAATAATGCAAAATCCATTAAGAGTCCAAGGTTGAAATTTAACCACTACTTTGAGCCTAATGGAGATTGTGGATGGTTCGGATCATGTTTATTGGGTCCACGGGAATAAAAAAATGGGTAGAAATCTACAACCCTAAAATCCCTTTTTTACCCCGTGGCAGATCAACGGTTTGGAGTTTTCTGCGATTTTCTCTTCATTTGTGATGAATCAAGTTATGAAAATTCACCCCTAGCTGCTTTTGCCCTTAATTATTAAGTGGATGAAGGGTTTGGATTGTGCAAATGGCATCCATAGAATTCCACAAATGGTCATCTACTGGTTTGGAATTTTTTGCAAATATCTCAAAATTCATGATGAGTCAATTGCTGATTTTTTTTTTTTTTTTACCTCCAAGCCATTTTGGTCATTTTAAACACGATGAACAGTTTGAATCTTCATTATGGAGCCTAGAGAACCAAGAAAATAAAAAAAAATCAATACCGTTCAAAATGACGCCAAAAATGCTATTGATCTGCCTTTCTGTAAATACGAGGAAAGGAAAAACTCCATGTGGGGTTGGACCAGAGGATTTACAAAATCCCCATATGAGGCCAAAAAATTGTCCAAACCTGGGCTTCTCTCAAAAATCAAGGAATGTGCAAGGTGCTACATACCCCATCATATTTTCATGCCCGTTTATGACTTGTGATAAAGAGAAAAAGATATAGCAAGGATCTAAGAACAGTACAAGAGATGCTCTCATAGGCAGTAAATAATGTTTTGTTTTACAGATTTAAAAAAGAAATACATATTTAAAAAAGAAAAGAATTGGTGAAATAGAGGAGCCAAATAGTTTATTTTATATATATATATTTTTAAGTTGAGTAGGTTTTACATTGTTTACCATCATTTTTTCCAATAGCAAAATGAGCATGGGATCAGCCTGAGTAGAGGCCGCTTTCTTTTCCAGTGGGCCCACATCGTTAAATTACTTTTTGATTAAAAGTGAGCTAGTGGTCATGCTTTTTCTTTTTTCTTACTAGTGTGCATGCTTTTAGAATTGTCATTTTCTCTTATTTTCTCTTATGATGGGGAGAGGCAGCTTTCCTTTTCTAAGTGGGCATGTATTTTTTTCACTTTTTTTTTTTTATTATAGTCCATGTGTTTATGGTTTGACAATCATTCAAACATTACAGGAACAAAAGGTGGTGACCATTTTTAGTGCTCCTAACTATTGCTACTATCAAGATACTAAATATAATTTACAAAAATAAAAGTTTTATATTTTCACATGTAGTTCAAACAAACATGGTAAAATGATTCACATGCATAAAAGATGTGAAAACGACAATAATAGACAAACATTGTAAACCGAAACGTATGTGTAAAGCTTACATGTGTGAAATTTACATGTGGAACATTTTCATATGTAAACTGCATTTACGCATCAAATGTATAAAAGACAAACGTCCCCTAAGTGAGCTAGTGGGAATGCTCTTTCTTTCTTCTTGCTAGTGGGTGTGCTTTTAGAATTATAGAGTCTGGCACTTTCTCCTAAGATGGGCCTCACTGTCTCATATTTCTTTTTTATTCGAGGCTGATTTTTAAATTCATATATGTAGCAAGGTTTTGGTTTTTTCCCTACCACAACACCTAAGATTAATAAGCAACCTTGATGCGGTTGTCGATTTGTCTCTCCTTTCCTCCATCCTCCTTCCACATTCCTTTTCCATTGCCGCCATTAAAAATCAAGTACAGTTACCAAAAAGTATCCAATTGCTCCTATCATTACCCTCAACCTCTACCGTCTTAAAGCACTGCCATTGAATTTTATTCTCTCGAGGGAGTTTCATGAGCTGGCAAGCACTACTTTTCAATTACTCCTTATCCAAAGTTGAGTTCGGATCCATGCTTGCTATGAGTAGACCAATCACGTTGTGCGACATTGATACAAAACCACCTTCTCCCTCATTTGATTCAACTTCAAAAACACACTCTACTCACAACTCATTCTATATATTTTATATTATTGATTACTAAATGGAGGATTTGAACTCACACACTCCACTCAAGACTCATGTCTCCAACTAGCTGCACTACAACTAAGGAACATTATGAATTATATAGCATCTTCTAAGAACGGGCATATTTTTTAATTGATTATAAAAAAATAATCAAATGAGGGCTTGTTTCTTTACTGGAATTCAATGAATTCTTGTTTGAAAAATTGCTGAATTCCCAGACATAGTGGAATTCCTGGATGCTCTTTTGAGCATCCATGAATTCCATCAAAATGCAAAGAGAGTGGAATTCCTAGATTCTCAAATGCCATAAGAGACATTTCATGTGGCTGGAAGCCAGAAATACCAATGAAGAAACACGAATTCAGAAATTTCAGGGGAAAAGATGTCACATGATGTTAAAAAATTCCTAGATATGGTGAATTATTGGCACAAATTCCACAAAAGAAATAGGCCCTAAGTGTTATTCTCTATAGCTCTAATCGATCAACTCAATTCCTTACTTCCTTTAATGAAATATCTTGTATGTAGGTTATTTAGTATGCACTGAAAAAAATATTCTGCTTTGAATATTTTGGATAAAAAGGGATGCAATAAAAAATTGGCTTCGTTGTCAAAAGTAATTGAAGAATAACTCAATATTTTGATGAATTGTATTGTAAAATATATTATTTTGTAAAACAGATTTATTTCTTCAATTGCACAATTGAAAACTGTACAAACATTTTTTGTCCATCAAGACTTTTGATTTATGTTTATGATCTTGAAAAAAAGAAAAAAAGAAGCCCTCTCTTCCTCTCTTTCTCTCTGTATGTGGAGAAAATTTATGGTGAGGGATTTATAGTGGGGCAACATAGTGGGGTTGACTTTATGACTCATCCAAGCTATCCACACACGAGACCCTCCTTGATTTACACTGGATCCATTGATGTTTCACCAATCCGAATATTGAACTGGACCGGCAATCCTCCGCTGGGCCAGCTCTCCAAGCTTGCAAGCGGCCTAGCCCCGCCCGACCAGGGGTCCAACGGTCTGATTTTTGAAACCCCCCCCCCCCATCTCTAAAAGAATGGTCATATTATTTTTTTGACGTTTTGAATAGGGGTGTAAAAGAAAACCGTCTAACCGACCAAACTGATTCGATCCGGCGCTTAATAACAATGTTTTATGATTCAGTTACGGTTATTAAAATCGGAAAACCGTGCTTCACGGTTCGGTTACGGTTTTCAGTTTTGAGCTGTATTGCCACCTTAGTATCATATGTATGGGATTGATCCTGAGTTTTCAAATTAATAGTATCACACTTCGCCAGTAGGTCAACCTTAAAAAAAAGGTGCGAATATGGAGGAAGGTTTTTAGTTTCATTTCTAAAGCATTCATTGCTTCTGAGATATACAAAGCTTTTAACATAAACTTCACATCTATCTTTTACCCCAAAAAAAAAAAAAAAAAAATCTTCAACATCTATCACATGTAGAAATTGGACCGAAGTGTGGAACCCATGAACCTAATTGGACTTGCATATTGGGTGGCTCCTACTTATATCTCTATATAAAAGGAGATCGCTAATTAGCACCCACAAAAACTAGAACAGTCAGGCATTGTGTTCTTTCCAAAACATTGATTGAGAGCCATTCACCAAATTTTTATTCAACAGCCAGCTTCTTGTGACCTGAATACATATAAAAACCTGTAAACCAGCCATATAAGGGAAAAACTTATATTGATTGGATTTCACTAGCCATCTAATCTAACACAATAAATTTAAGCCACATGCCATTACCTTCAATTTCATCGTTATAGATCAAATGGTTAGATGAGTCCAATGAACTTATTTTTGCTTAAATGGTTAATCCACATACACTCCCACCTTTTATCTAATAGACCACTTCATCCCATATGCGTGCCGTGATATCAGTTGATCTTTAAGGGAGGAGCAGACGCATCCATATGCAGACATCCACATCGTCACAGTGGGTGCTGTGAAATTTGGGGGTCCTGAGTTTTTGATGGGAGACCCACAACTTTACTGCCTGAGTCCGGATCACCTATCGTAGTTGTTATACATTTATTGTGAATGGACCACTAGTTGTCCACCCCCGTCATCCAAAAATTTAGGTGCCTTTCATAGTTGGCAGTTGGCACACATCTAGTGGGCCCTATAAAATTTGCTCACTAACAGCCCAATCTAAGCACAACTTGCTTTTGGATGGGCTTAGACATATAAATTGAAATGGATTAATATTTGGGCTGGGCTCGAGTTAAGTGATAGAAAGCCAAAAGCCCGGCGCAAGTGATAGAAACCCAAAAGCCCAGTGTGGATGAATCCGGCCGATGAATGCTTATAATTTAGTGTACAAATACTGCATTTTTTTTCTCTCCTACTTCCAGCAGAGCAAGAATATCACCACTTATGCCAATACACACCAAACAACCAGCTGATTTAAATAAGGCAGAATTCTTATATTCGGAACTAGATGTATTAGTATCGACCCCACTTCTCCTTCTTTATAAAGCAAATGTTGAATCCACTTATGCTAGACCTGCCACGGGAGGTTTTGCCGGCATATCTCGTGCAGGAATTAGTTCAACCCTTTGGGTTGAGAACCCTTTAAGGAGAAAAAGAAGAAGAAGGGAGGATTCGTATATGGATGGATCCAAAACACGTGTAGTATCTGATGGTGGCCCCAGAAAAACGTGGAGGTGCCCATCCACAGTGGATCCTCGACTTAGACTTAGGTTTTGTTTACTGATGATGGTGTGATGATTTTAAACCAAGGAGGCATGGAAAGAAGGAAAGCGGAAGAAGCAGCAGGAGAAGATGAGATTGTCTGTTTAGATGAGTCTTTCTTCATCAATGACAAGTTAAACGAACATCAAAATTTATCATCATCCCATTTCTCCTTTCAATTTAAAAAAATCCTACTCTCTAATATATTTTTCTTCTACTTCTTGCAGTTATCAGCTCACCACATTTACATTTGGGTCCCAAGTTCTTCAGCTCTTCTGTCTGCAGTCTTCTTCTAGTAAGCTTTATAAAGAACTTTTCTTTATTCATTTACTTAGATATCTTCTGCTAAAATTTTTACTTATATTTATGTCTAAATTTGATCACTGTATTTGGTGTTATTGTGGCATTTCTTTGAGTACTTGCCTGGAAAAACTCAGAGATGGGTTTCTTGGTAATGTTAGCCCAATGTTTGGGGAACAGTTTTTGTGAGTTGGGTCATTTTTGTTCAACATATTCTGCTAAAAATTCGTACCTTTTTCAGTTTATCACATGTTTACAGTCTATATTAGAGCTTTAACTTTAATGATTATGTTTTGAGAAGTCTGAATTGGGTGTTCTCTTTTTAATGTATTGGGATTATGGTATTGAAATTGATACTCAATTCTTGTTTTTGGATGGATGTTCTTATTCTGTTTAGGGATAGATTATGGTGTGAGTTTGCTAGCCTGCACTTGGGTATGTCTGGATGAGGAGAAGAGTCGGAGAAAATGGGAGTGGTGAAGCTATCCATGATATGGAAAAGGACACCCTTTTGCAGTGTTATCCTTCTATATTAACTGGGCAAATATAAGGGAATTATTTACAAGTAAGGGAGCTGAGTTAATGCAAGGTGGTGGATACCCAAAGCTAAAGGTCCAATGAGCAGCTGTAACCACTTTCTTTTTAGAATTGAAGAGTTATATCCGAATTATAGCTTCTTTTAGATAGAGCTAAGGTTAAATCAGCATCTACTTATGTGAGAGTAAATGAATACTAAGAGTTCCACCTTTGTCTTCTGAGAAACAACAATGAACTTTATTGAAAACAAAGAGAATATAATGCAAGGGGAGATGCTATAGGAGGCCTATACCAAAACAAAACAGAAAAAAAAAGAAAAAGAAAAAAGAAAAAAAAAAGAACAAGAAATGTACAAACTATGTCTATCAACGTGCTAGCTTGCTAATGGATATGCAATTCCATTAACCATTCTAAGTGTATGCTTGAAATGCATGCCCAAAGAAGGAGCCATCTCTCCGACTTCTCCCATGCTCTCCTCCGTTAACATTGCACTTACTTCTTCATCCTTTCTTCTTCACTAGCATTGTTCAACAATGGACAAGGAAGAAACTAGCAGTTGGTCAGATCTTCCAGAGTCTTTTCTTGAACTGATTTTGAAGCGATTAACCCTGCCCTATTTTCTTTGTTTTGGCTCTGTTTGCCGCTCATGGCGTATTGCCCAAACCCAATGTTACTATCCACCTGTGTCTCAACTCCCTTTCCTCATCGTTCACAGAGGCATCAACAACAAAATTGTATGGATTGATGAAAAACTCGGATCTTGCAGTTGTCAACACTTTTTTTCCACAACATATTAATGGGGTTTTTTATGGTTTGTGCACTGTGATGTCAAGCTTGGGAACTTCCTTCTCTGCTTGGAATATATCCAAGACTGTTAATTTTGAAAGCAGGGGACAAGTGGGTGGAAGAAAAAGAAGGGTGATGTATGTGACCCATGGTATCACCGATTAGGGGAAAGACCATAAAGAATTGCGGTCAATGCACCGTGGTGACATTTTTATGTCTTGTCATTAGCCCATGAAAATCAAGTTGAGGAGGTACTAATCCATAAAATCCCTAATTTAAATGTCTATTCTTCTATAGAAATAGCAGCACAAATTAAAAGTAATGTCGAAAGTATAAAACATAATCTAAACAATCAAGGAATAATTTGTTTATATTTACCAGAAGAAACCATAATGACTTTAGATTAGCAGTTAAACTACACAAAAAAGAAAAAGAAAAAAAGGAAAGAGTCTAAACTAGTATTGGGAATCCAGTTACATCATGAAGAGCCATCCACTCATTCTACAGGGTCGTGAAGAAGAACCCAATGTGAGAATCTGCATGTCAACATGTGATATGTTGCTCATTTACAAGAATCTATGAAAAAAATGATAGTCAATTTCTGAAATACCAATGTAGTGTTGTAACACATCAATATCCTACATATGTTTCGGATTTTCAAGAAACCTCTTCAGTTGTTTGCAGACTAGTTGTACTTCGGTTCCCATTGGTTGTGCAGATGTGGGAGCAAACACAAGTCATGGGAGGTCCAACAACTGCCATACATGTGTCCTTTCTCCATTTTAGGAATTGGTCTTTGGAGCAAGTTTCTCAAAAGGAGTGTACGTAAACTAATGTACTCCATGTAGGCCATACCTTAATTAGAAAGCAATACAGACTAGTGACTACTGTTGCAAGGAGATACTAATATGTGAACTTGATTGCTGATTAATGATCTGTTTGGATGAGCAAATTGCATTTTGAATATTATGGGTGATCATTATGCTTGCCTTTTTTGGTCAGCATCGGAGATGCTGGTGTGGTACTTTTTTTTATGGAAAAAAAATATAACTGCCTCATTTGGATTGGTAAAGGAAGACAGCAGCATACCTAATATGGTTTCTGATTTCCACAGTACCAAACTCATAACAATTGATAATCATACATCCTGCAAAAATACTCAAGCTGATTGTAATCTTGTTTACATCATAATACCTTTGCTTTATTTCTTTGAAGCTTGAATTGGGTTTGAATCATGGATCAAAATATCAACAATATTGGCCGACTTTGCTTTCGTATTTCGGAGTAAATTGTTGTTCATAATGGTATCGATTGTTTCCCCAATGTCACCACTATGTCAATTGGAGGTTACATTTCTTATAAAATTTTCTTGTAGGATTAGTTGCTGAGAAGCTAGAATGGGGAAATGATGACGACATGGGCCGAATTATACAAAGATACCCTAGCGGATTTGATCTTGTTCTCGGTGCTGACATCTATATCCTACAACTTCTTTTTTCCCCAGTTTTGTACTCTTCTTGTTCATTGGTTAATAACGCTATACTGCAATTTTATTTTATTTTATTTTTGTTTTGTTTTTTTTTTAACTGATTTGACGATATGTAAGCTTTCAACAGTCCAGCATTCCTGCACTTTTTGATACTGTAGAACAGCTTCTCTGTCTTAGAGGAGGCAATTGCAAATTCATACTGGCCTATGTATGTCGAGCTAAGATGTAAGTATTGAATGTCATATGAAGGTTGAAGTATGATTGCAATCTGACTGACAAGTTTTAATGTCTTGCACTGAATTCCCCACCAACTACACAGCATGTGGGGTTTGGTAATAATGACTGTTGAGTTTCTTCGACCTACCATGTATGGGGCCATTTCTGAGCCATTGTTGTATCCTCTTATCCCTCAGTTTGTGGGTTGCTGGTTGTAAAGTTAGGATCTGGTCTTGGTTACTTTATGAAGCATCTGTAGTATGCTGTATTGCTGTGGGCTCCATCACGTTGCCACTCTTAACATGGAACCATAGCCTCAATTCGCAAATGTGTGCAACCATCCAACACTGGGATGGTAGTTGTGCAGCACATCCCACATGCTAATGCCATGTATTGGTGGCAATCATGAAATGGAGTTACAGGTGCATGATATTATGTTCTTAAACTCCTTAATAGGCTCTTTGGATGCCTTCAAATAGCAAGTGAACCACAGTATTTTGGCAGGACGTATGGTTTTCCTTTCTTTTGTGTTGTTTGAAATCTTGTGGGAGATGGTAACCTGATTACATTCGTTTCCTTTTTTTTTTTGATAACAAGAAATTTTATTTCCACAAAAAGAACAACAAAGATTACAAGCAAAGAAGCCAATGAAATTTAGCCAAAACTCAAACAAAAAGAGAAAACGAAGAAAAGGAAAACACCAGACATCAAACAGAATAGAAGATCGTAAAACTCCCTCCTTAGCAAGAGCATCTGCCATGACATTTGCCTCCCTATGAACATGATGAAATGAGGCTCCAAGCTATTTAGCAATTCTTGCACTTCCTCCACTAAATCTGTCTACCTCCAAGGATAAGAGGCCTTTCAAGAATCACACTGAATAGCTGAAAAGAAATCACCTTTAATAATTGCATTGTAACCATGGTTTTAAAAATTGGCCGAGTCCGAGTCGACTTAGACTCGACACTTACCGAGTCGAGTGACTGGAGTCTACATGACTCAGACTCGGCTCAAGTAAAAAAAAAAATGTTTTGTAAAAACAGTTTAAATGGAGTGAGGGAAAGGCTCTTTCGATGGCAAAAAAAGGTTGGGAAAGGGTTTCTGGTTTTGGGGGTGGAGAGAGAGAGAGAGAGAGAGAGAGAGAGAGAGAGAGAGAGAGAGAGAGAGAGTGCAGTGCTCTGTTACTGCTGTTGGTGCAGTGCTGCTGCTGTTGGCCTTCTGCTGCTTTTGCAGGTGCTGCTGCTCTGCTGCTGGGAGCCTGGGACTGTTGCAGTTCTGTTGATGCTGGTACTTTGCTACTGGTAGCCTGGTACGCTAGTCTTCTCTCTCTTCTCTTTTCTTTCTTTCGTTCGGTTTTTTTTTTCCTTTTCTCTTGGTGATGTTGCTCTGCTGCTGGTGCGGCTCTTCTTCTTCCTCCTCCTCTTCTTCTTCTTTTCTTTTCTCTTGGTCAGTTCCATCTGGTCTTAGTAGCTTTCCTCCGTTCGAGCCGGAGTTTGCTGCTTCAAAAGAAGGCGCTAGCGCCTCTATTACTTGACGGCTAGGTTGGCTAGCTCGCAATGGCAACACTTGACTCTGCCCCGCTTGCAGCTTTATCCTGAGAAAACATTTCTCAAGATTAGTGTAGTTCAAATTCATCATGCGAAGGGAGAAGCGACTCATTTAGCTGATCGTCAGGCTAACTTGGGTGTTAGGCTGCAGTCTTGTAGTCAGTGGATGGGAGGTCTTCCATTCCAGAAGAGATTGTAATTTCACTCTTTCCCCCACTTCTCATCTCTCTGTGGGACTTGTTCCCTCCTTTTCAGTTAGCTGGGGCTGGGCTGGGAGTAGGGTTCCTGTTTTATTTTTATTTTTCTTATTTTTTCAAGTTTCTTTGTTCTGAAGTGGATGGATTGCGACTCGGGCGAGTCCCACGAGTCAACTTGGACTCGGCCATGCCCGAGCCGGGTCCCGAGTCCTATTTTTTAAACCATGATTGTAACCTCCCTAGCTAAGCAACTCACAACAACCAATCAACATAGCATGGACTTCAGCTGCATTAGCATTCAAAGAGTCCTCAGGCCTAGAATAGTTTCTAATCACCTTGCCCTCACAGTCTCGAATTACTCCACCAATTCCGCCTTGTCGAATATCATGAAAATAACATCCATCAAAATTCAGCTCAAGGACACCAGTGGGGGACTCAACCAAAGAACCTTGCAGACTACTTTATCATGCCAATGTCCCTTCAGGAAAGGATCCCAAGATCTATTAAGATCATCAAGAGAGATGCCAGCAAACTCCTTACGGTTACTAACCCATTCAGACACCGTCCAAATAATAGAGTGAGAAATCTCCTTTACTGATTTACTTTGATTGCAGAAGACTCTGTTATTCCTTTCCCTCCAAAGCTTCCAACAAGTAGCATAAAGAACTACCTTCCATAAAAGCTTTCCATGAACAAACTTGGTTACCTAAATGCCATTGAAGAAAAAGATCTTCAACCATCTTTGGCATTACCCAATTCACATCAAACAAATTAATAAGAACAATCCAAACTCTGTAAGCAAAAGGACAATGGATCATCAAATGATGCACCGATTCTTCGTCTCTCAAACATAAAGGACAACCATTAATTATACCATGATTCCTTTTTTGTAGATTATCAATAGTTAGAATTTTTTGCTGCTTACCGACCCAACAGAAAGCCAAAACTCTAGGTGGGACATAGGAAACCCAAAAGCTGTGCCAACCTTCCATTCTAACATCTGATGCAGACAAAACATTGTAAAAAGATTTAACTGAAAAAGACCTCTAACATCTGGTTTCCAAAGCCTAACATCAGATTTGCCACTTGATAAATAATACTTATCAAGACAACCAAGTAATCGAACAAAATCAACAATTTCAATAGCTGTCAAATTTCATTGAAAAGAAAAGTCCCAAACAACTCCCTTCTCCGTTGAACAAAAATAATCTGCTACTAGAGCATGCTGCCTCAAATCCAAATAGTACAAAGAAGGAAACTGACTATACAAATTGGATTGCCCACACCATTCATCATGCCAAAACCTCACCCGACTACCATCATGAATCCTACAACGAATCCACATATCACACTTTACAGAAAGAATAAACTTCTAAATGCCAGAAACATTATAAGTTTGACTAGGCACACACCAACCGCCGTTATCCTACCTATACTTGCAAGATAGGATCTTTTTCCACAAACTGTTACCTGGACCCCCCATCATCCACAACCATTTCCCCAATAAAGCTTTATTAACCTTCTCAATGGACTGAATACCCAAACCACCTTGAGCTAAAGGATTACAGACACTCCCCCCACTTCACTAGGTGATAATGCTTCCTTCTCTCAATAGAATCATTCCAATGCAAGTCCCGTTGAATTTTTTCAATCCTCCGCACAACATTCACAGGACATTTGAAACAAGAAAGAAAAAAAATTGGAATGCTAGATAGCACTGATTTAATCAAAGTTATACGACCTCCCATAGACAAATACTTACCTTTCCATGAGCTTAATTTTTTCTCAACCCGTTCCACCACAGAATCCTATAAAGATTTCTTTGGAATCCAAATACTTTGAAGGAAGTTTTCCAGCTTTACAACCAAAAATGTTGGCAAAGAAATCAACCTGATTGAGTTCCATATGCACCCCAATGAACTCACAATCCTGACAACACTTCAAACCATTTCAAAATAATTTTCAAATTATTCACTTGGGCCAAAGAAGCATCACAAAAAATAATAGTAGAAGCATCACAAAAAATAATAGTATCACCTGCAAACTGTAATTGAGTTACCTCATGTGCTTCATTACCAATAGAAAATCCAGAAACAAGCTTCATATGATTGGCTCTCACCATCAATCCATTTAAAGCTTCTGCCATAATAACAAAGAGCATCGGAGATAAAAGATCTCCTTGTCAAAGACCTCTAGTACTTTTCAAAATAACCTTTGGAAGAGCCATTCACCATTATTGAAAAATCAGCAGATGACACACAACTATGAATCCACAGACGCCATTTCTTTCCAAACCCCATTCTTTCCATCAAGTACTGCAGAAACCCCCAATCCACCATGTCATATGCCTTTTCAAAATCCAATTTGTAGACTAAACCAGGACGACATTGACGATTCCTTGAATCAATGCACTCGTGGGCAATCAACACACGATCTAAAATTTGACGACCATCCACAAAAGCTCCTTGAATAACTGAAATGATTTCTGGAAGCACCATCCTTAAATGATTAGCCAGAACCTTCGCAAGGATTTTATACAGACTCCCAATCAAACTAATAGGCCTGTAATCCTAAAGGGAGATAGCCCTTTTTTTGGGATTAAAGCAATGAAAGAAGCACCAACTCACCTATTAAGAAGCTATTATCATGGAATATATTCATTCTAGAAGATAAATAAATCATCTTCTAGTAAATCCCAAAAGTGTGAAAGAACACTATAGGAATGCCATCTAGACCCGGAGGACGGTCACTTCCAAGATAAAAAAAAAAAAGCTTCTTTGATTTCATCTTTAGTAAACCGCGCTTCTAGAGCCATTGGGTTAGAGAGTTGTTTAAAAGAAATCCCATCAATCCTAGGTCTCAACTTCATATCTCTTGTATTTAATTGACGAAAAAAGTGAACAATCTCTCTTTCAATATCTTCTCTACTTCCCACATTCTTCCTCTAGTAGAAATGACATTTATACGATTAACACGCCAACAAGCATTAGCAGTCGCATGAAAAGAATTTGTATTCCAGTCTCCTGCCTCTAACCACTTAATTCTTGATCTTTGCTTCCATTTAATCTCTTCCTGAAAAATCATCTTGCGAAGATCTTTTTGGAGTAAAGATCTATTGACACGATCTTCTTCCGAGAGGGTCCCATCTTCTTTGACATCTATAGTCTGAATATCAGCTAACAGGCAATTCTTTCTTGCCTCAATACTACCAAAAACTTCCTTCCACCATACTTGCATTTTCTTTTTAAGAATCTTTAATTTTTGGGCTAACTGATATCCCATCCATCCTTTAACTGAAAAAAAAGACCGCTATTCTTTATCCAAGTCTTCAAAATCTTTCTCATATAGCCATGAAATTTCAAAACGGAAAGGAGGAGGACCCCAATCTTCTATTCCCGTCTCAAGCAACAGAGGACAATGATTAGAGATTGGCCGAGCCAAAGCCCTTTGAATACAATCTGAAAATAGATCTAACCAATCAGTCGAAACTAAAATACGATCCAATCAACTCACCACAGGAGTTTCTTCCAAGTTTGACCAAGTAAATTTTGCACCTCTCAAGGGCAAATCTACAAGATCATGATTAACAACCTCCTTTTTTTTCATGCGGAAACGTGATCACATTGAAATCACCTCCCTTAACCCATGGATGACTCCACAATCCAGCCACCTGATTTAGCTCCCCCCAGAAAGCCTTATTGTCACTAGAATGGTTGGGACCATAGACCGAAATCACTACCCAAACAACACCACATCTAACATCCCTCAACAAAGCTGACACGGAATATCTCCCCACATGTTCATCCAACTTAACCCATATAGCTGCATTCCACACAAGTAAAATACCCCCTAAAGCGCCAAATGAAGGACACAAAACATAATGATAGGCAGGCCAAGGACAGAAAGATCTAAAAGACTGGTCATCAACACTCTCCCGTTTAGTCTCCTGAAGAAATAAACATTCACCTTTCACCTTTCACCGACTTAAACAAGCCTTTCATAACCGCATGCTTAGAGATTGAGTTCATACCACGAATATTCCAAGAAAGAATCTTCATAATCCCAACAACTTGACACCAGATCTCTTATCCCCAGTTGGACGGTCATAAGTTATAGAAGAAGCCAACTTATCTAACTCTCTTTGTGCTCTTGATTTTTTTCTACTTTGAATACCCATTTTCCTACAACTCTGTTCCTCTGTCAAACATCTCACAAATAGAACTCCTCAAGTCCTCTATTTTTCCCTCCATAGAAATGCCTAAAATTTTATCAATTTCAAACATTTTCTCCTCAAGTAACTCACTAGTGGCCTCCACTCCAAAATTTAACCTTGATTTATCCACAGCAATGGCGGCAATGGTATCGGTCCCTACTGTCAGAGCTTGATTCAAATTCTGATTTAACTCATCTTCATTCTCTTCTACGCTCGAAGGGCCTTCCCCAGCTGAGCTATGATCTCCCCATATTCAGATTCCGATCCACCATCCGAGGAATAAGAAGTTCTATGCATAATTTCATTAAAAGATTAATGGAAGAAGGATCAATATTAGCACCTGGTCCCACCTGGGTCCCACAGTGGCCGTCAAAACCGTCTAGTTGAAGGGAAACACAATTCCGGCCAGTTGTTTCATTTATAATAATAGGACTCACATGGGAATTTCGAAGTTCCACAGGGGCATTTAAGTCATTCAATAACTTATGGAAAACCCTTTTAATAGAAGGGCAGCTCGAAACCCCCTTCTCTCTCCCAGGCGTGTGACAAAAGAAATTTGTCTTCATAGTACCTGTAAAATACTTAGGAGATTTTCAGTTGGGTTTTTGCAACTTCAGATCTTCCTTCCTCTTGCACATGTAGCGTTGTTGAATCTTGAGCGAGAACTTTAGGTAACTGAAAACCCAAATCCCCAAATTCCATGCATTGATTAATCGGAAAATCCTCCCTCATTTAGTCACTTGATTTTTCCATCGTTGCAGGATTCCGACAAGAAATGTCCGTCATTTGAATGTTTTTTGAGCTTCTACCTCTTTCTGCAGTACTGATACCAATACAAAGTTGATCGCCTTCAACCTCCAGATCGAGTTTTGGTGGCAATTGTCGCCGAGGATCCCTAAAGATAAGAATACGAACCCTATCTATTCGTAGTTTCTTCTTTGCTTCTTCATCAATCTCCAACACTACCTTCAACCATTCTCCCAAAGGACTAAAAACCCTTTCATCCCGAGCATGAAGAGGAATACCCTCCATCTTGGATCCAGCTTGGCTGTAGAACAGGTCCCAACACTTCAGTCCATCGATCCAACCTTTGAATCACAGAATCAGTCAAATAGCAACCGAGTCCAAGCATTTGTGAGAACTGAGAAGTCTTCTTGTGAAGAAGGCATAATCCAAAACAAAGTGGAATTGAGTCTCTTTTCTTCCACCTGAATCCCCCTTCTAGAAAACAACCAATCTTGGATAGCAAATTTTTTTTTTTTGAAATGCATCTTGGATAGCATTTTTCGTTTACATCCAGACAGTAAACAGTAGCAACAAAGGAATTATCAACCTTCTTTCTCAAGGGAGATGCCAAAGACGCTGCCAGCTTAACCACCTTACAGTTTTGTTCGTCTTCAATCCAAACCTGATCAAATCTGTTTTTCGCCCTACTTACTTTAAAGAGATCAGCCATGGAACCTTCTCTTATGCTCAAATCTGTAACAATGGTTTGATCCTTCTTCTCTGGATCTGGTTTCACTTGGCCAAACTTTTTAGCATTACGATCAATAACTCTAGCCTTCTGAACTCAAATCCTCCTACCATAAACAAGGCTGCCATCAAATCTTTGGATTGCTCGATTCGCATCCCATTCAATTTTATACCGCACAAAACCAAAGCCTCTTCCTTTCTCAGATGCTTTGTCTTTAGGCAAGAAAACATCAAACACTGGGTCCTACCTCCCGAAAAACATCAAACAGGATCTTCATTGTCAGAGCCAGTGAGAGATTAGAGACAAGCAAGGACCAGCAATCCTGAATCCACCCTAATTTCGACCCCATTCAGGCCAAAAGGTTTTCAAGTAAAACTCTTTTTTTTTTCTTTCAAATTATCTTATCACGAGTCAATATGTGTGACCTGTAGTTTTGCCTGCTTTGATTTACGCAAAGTAGCATCATGCACAACAAAATAAGTATATCTGCGCATCCAAATGCACTTTATTTTTTCTTTATAATAAAAAAATCCAAAATGTTAGAGCTACCCAAAAATCCCGCCCTTTTTCATCTTCTTCCTTGTTTCCTTCCAGCTTTTTGCCTCCAGATCCAGCGTCCCAACCTCTTCTTCTTCCCAACCATTAAGCATCTCACAAGTCACAACCACACCCCTATCCCACCTCCTTCCAAAACCCTATCTTCCCAAACTGTCTTGCAGTCTCTTATCCACAACTGTGATCAAGCAGCCAAGAAAAACCTTACAATTGTATTTTTCTACACAATTTACACCCTATGGAAAGTGAGAAATGACCAAACCTTTCATGAAATCCAGGCTAATCTGGATAGGGTCACTAGACACCTCCATGGATCAGCTTTCTTTTACTCTCAACTCATACTACCAAGCCATTTCAAGGAAAGACTCTTTACAGTTCACTCAATTTTTTGGGAGTTGATTCTCCATTGACATTTTGATGTAATTCTTGGAGTTTTTTTTTTTTTTTTTCTATGGGGACTTCCTTGTCCTTGTATTCTCTCTCTCTCTCTCTCTCTCTCTCTCTCTTTCTTTTTCTTCTTCTTATTTTATTCTCTTAATACAAATATACTCATCATCATCACCAAAGCTTTGTCCCAACTATGTTGGGGTCCGCTACATGAATTCTATATCTCCATTTTGATCTATCCTAAGCCAAATCCTCAGTCTCAATACAAATATACTTTTGGGCACAAAAAAAAAAGAAAAAAGAAAAAGATGCATATTTTTGTAATCACAGCTGTTTTGCCATCCCCAGAAAACTACTTTAAGAAGGAAAAGGGGGGCTGTGGTGTGGGGAGAGGAGGATGAACTATTTATAAGTTCACTCCCTTAGGATGCATTTTGATGTAACTATCTAGTATGTTCACTCCCTTGGATGCATTTTGGCGTACCCGTAATCACACATGGTTTGAATATCTGGTATAGTGGAGTTGATATTGTTGTCAATTTTGAATTGGTTGGACCAGTCAGAAAGATCACATCCATCTAACATCATTATTTTTGTTTTTTGTTTTTTTTGTTTTTTGTTTTTTTTCTTTAGATGATACTACTAGATGTACATTATACAAACATATTCTGACTAATTGTGGTTTGGGGTACATCCAAATGACTGTTTCTCCAAAACCCAACAAACGGAATGGAAAAGGAGTTTACCCTGTAAACTTGTTTGTAATTATCTTCAAGGAAGATGGCCATTATTGTCTCTTGTAAAACAAAGTAATCGAATGTGATCACAAATTTGCATACATATAATATACTGTTAACACTTACTGGTTACTATCAGGAGCAATTGGATCTCTAGGTTAACGCACAAATTATTTTCTCTTGGTGCAGGATGGATGCAATGGTTGTTGATGAAGCTATCCGGCATGGAATGAAAATCAGTGAAGTAAATGGGACCCGGTCAGTCGTCAGAAATCTTGAAGGTGTCATTTATGAGATCAAACTTTAACTAACACATGGAATTCATAGCTTGTTTTATTTTTTGTTTGGAGCAAGTTGTTCTCAGCAGTTAAGTTATTGTAACCCCAAGTATATGTTGCATAACCATGGAAAATTTTGTTTGAAGTCACCTGGTATAAGTTCTATCTTTGTTCTATGCTTCAATGAATAGAACATTCTCTTTGGGACTGGGCTGCTTCTTCTTCTTCTTCGACCTCTATAGCCATTCTCATTCTCGCTCGCTTGAAGATCTGCCAATTCCATTTCTCTCTCTCTCTCTCTTTCAAATTTAATCAAAGGAGGGAGAGTTATGAGATATGGAGAACAAGAAGAGGAAAGGAGAAATAGAGACAAATAAATAAGGATAAATCACCCAGAGGTCCCTTAACCTTGTCGTTTAAGGCCTCTAGTACACAACTTTTTCGCTTTATTTGATTTTTTTCAAGAGACTGATAAAATTTTATGAGTTTTGAAAGAAAGTCATATAAATTTATCTGAGTTCTGAGAGGTTGGAATAAACTTATCTGACTTTCTAACAAATTTATCTAAGTTTGGGACAAATTTATTTGAGTTTGGAACAAATTTATCTGAGTTTGGGCCAAGTTTATATGAGTGTAGAACAAATTCATTTGAGTTTAAAATAAACTCAGATAAATTAATTTGAGTTTGGAACAACACCCTGCTATTGGTACACTAAATCCTTTACTGGTTACAATTGATAAAGCTAGGTTATTCTAGTAATTTTCACAAAAATATAGTAAACAATCCAATTAAAAAAATAAAAGAAAAAAACTTGATTGAATTGAGGTGTCTGGGTAGGCACATGGTGGGCACATCACCACCCGTTTTGGTTAAGGGATTGGAAAATCCAAACCCACTGTCATGTTCTTAGGGATTAGCTTCATTGAATGGTTATGATCATCTAAATTAAAATGGTCAATTCTTTTGAGAAAAGACGTTAAGGAAAGACAAAAATGCAAGGGTGTTTTTGTTGTTTCTCATTAAACTTAATGGAGAAGACTTAATTCAAAGAATTGTAAAGATTTTCTAT
Source organism: Cinnamomum chago (assembly GCA_038049695.1). Lineage (NCBI taxonomy): Eukaryota > Viridiplantae > Streptophyta > Magnoliopsida > Laurales > Lauraceae > Cinnamomum > Cinnamomum chago. Next base: position 30,840,493 of record CP142453.1, on the reverse strand, counting down.
ACTTTTTTGAAATATTAAAATCTTTATATATTTCTTTTCCAAAAATAATCCAAAATTCTTCTACTTTTTTGATAATTTTTGTAAAAATAATTATAAGCTCCCACGTCTTGTACTATCTCATCAGATTGCATTATAAAGACACCGTGAGATTGATTAGTTTATGAGTAGATCAATAAGATTTAGGTCTTCCGTAGGCCAAACTCAAACTACTACATAAAAGTGAAGGTTGGAGATGGACCATAACACAAATGTGGGCATTTATTTTAAGAGATGGACGATTTTCTTTAGTGGGTCCCTCATAGGAGGAACTGGGTTGTTTGAGTAAATGCTACTTTTGAAAGAGGAACAAAAGTCCTTTGCACAATCACTGCTCTGCTTTCGGAAATGGATCCCCTGTTCTTTGGACCAATCAGTGGGTGCCATTGCACAGCATCTTTTGAAAGAAAGAGATTTTCAACGAAATTTTTCGGTTGCTTCCATCTCATGGTGACATTATTTGTAGAGGAAGTCCACATTATTTTTCGGTCCCCAATTCGGTCCACATTGCACGACTGTTATTTATAAGGCCTTTTTCATCAGGAGTAATGCGACATGGACAAACTTTTTGGCCCGAATTTTGGCCAACCCCCATGGTTTGCATTGAATATCACTATGATATTCAATGCAAACCATGGGGGTTGGCCAAAATTCGGGCCAAAAAGTTTGTCCAAGTAGACTTTTTGTTTCATCAGCCAAGAAGTAATTGCTCTGATGCTTCTTCCTTCCAGCTCATTGCACAGCATCTTTTGTTACAGAAATCTATTTCAGATTCAAAGTCGCTCTGTTATTTCATCTTTGCTCTGTGTGATCTGTCAAACGAAGGTATGATTTCTCTACCCCATCTCTTCCGTGATAATTTTCTCTACTTTGTATTTATGTAATTCTTTCTCAGAACACTATTACAATATGATCGACTTTCTTTTTCTACTTCAATTGGGTCCTCTCCCTAGTTTGAGCAGGCTGAACCATGTCAGCTATCCCAAATGACCAATCACGATATGGCATATCGACACAAAATCCATGCGATTTTGAGGTCGAATCAGATGCCAACACGTATATCTTGGTTTAAGTCCAAATCCTAGGTCCAATTCTACTCACATGCCAACATATATGCATCTTGGTTTGAGTTCTCCCTAAATAGAGCCATGGAACTTTATTTAAGTAATTTTTTTTAAATTTAGCATAGTCTTTTATAGTTTAATATTTATTTCTACAAATATCATAGGTGAACATGCGAGTGATTAGCACAGATTATTATGCTAATTTTTTGTACATACTCTGCTAGAAAACATGCCCGTGCATAATATTAAAATTTAAGAAAAAAAACTTTATGATCAATTTCTTTAAAATTAAATGCAGAAGGCTAGTTTGAGAGAGAGCGGGAAAAAAAAAAGAAGTGCATAAGAATTCAATACCTAATACCAAATACATTAATAAAAAAAATACAACCCCATGAAAATTGAAGACTAATGACCAAGAAAACTAAAAAATCAAATCAAAATAAATAAATAAATTATATAAACTATTAATAAAATCCAATAAAATTTGAAAGAGACAGAGAAATAAAACATAAAAATGAAAATCTATAATCGATTCAATAACATAAGGAATTTAAAAGAATCAACATCCATGAGAAGAAAAACTCAAAATTGGAGCATAGAAGGACAAAGAAAAAAAGAACCCACAAATTCATGAAAAACCATCATAAAAAAAAGAAACCTAAAAACCATCACAAGTGATAAATAATGATAAAAGAAATACAAAATAAAAAAAACAAATTTTATTAAAAAGGATATATATATTAATAGACAATACAATGGTAAAAGAAATTTAGAAGAACCAAACCAACCTATAATAATCTAATACTCTAAAATGGAAATTTGAAGCGACAAAAGAAATAAGAAAGATCAATAAAAAGATTTCACAAAGAAAACTAAAAGAACCCAATGGAAGTAAAATAAATAATTAACTCATAATGATAAGCAATAAAAAAATACAACATAAAAATGACAATTCATAGAAAACCTCATGATAAAAAGTGATTTAAAAGGAAAAAAAATATCAAAATCTAATACCCAAAAATTGAAACAAGAAAGGGGAAAAAAACCCTCACAATCTATAAAAAGCTAATTCCACAAAACTAAAAAAATCCACTGTAAAGTAATAAAAATATATAAAGACAATCTAATAGTGAAAAACACCCACTACCCAACAACCAAAAATTAAAGTAAGAAAAGTGAATTAAAAAAAATTAAAAACCCATGAAAAACCATCACCAAAAGAATTAAACAGACCCAACGAAACTAAAAATAATAATAATTAAATGAACCCATAATAAAGTGTAAAATACCCATTTAGAAATCAAGAAATATAAAATAAAAGAAAAAAATTTATAAAACATCCCATTGTATAAGCAACTTAAAAGAAAGAAATAGGGCTGCACATGGGCGGTTTGGATCGGTTTACACTAAAACCAATAACCAAATCGAACCTGTCAGTTTTTTAATTAACCGATCCGATCCGACCAATAGAAAGAGCTTAAACCGAACTGGACCGAACCATTGGTTCTGTCGGTTAAACCGTTGTTTTTTATTTTATTTTTTTTGAAAATCAGACATTGAAAATCTCAAAATGATGATACCCCGTCCTTTGCATTTATTCCAATGTTTAGTGCAAACATAAAAATCCAACATTCCAGACTGGACTGAACGCATATAAAAAATAATTCTACTAGAAAAAGAGAGTTTGGACTAAACGCAAGCACACAAAAAAGAAAAGAAAAAGAAAAAAAGAATAACCAGCTTGCAGTGAAACATTCATTCCACATGATACCATTGGGAATTACAATAGAAAAATAGTTCATGTCAAGAAAAGTCACACACAAACGGAATCTGTATCAGAACCCACTGTATTTTTCAGAAATGAAGGTTTCTTAACACATTGGTTAGGTGAGACAAAAACCAAGCATCAAAAGGTTAGGCTCTATTGGCTTTTCTAGCATTCTCAAGAGTGCAGCCTTCTGATAAAAACTTCATTGAAATGAGGTAGGAATTATGATGGAAGGAAAACACCATCTACAGTAATCCCTCTATTAAAAAGCAATTGAGAGATTAGAGGAGATTCACTGAGGCAGTGTTGACGGTTGAGTTCATGTGAGAATGAAGTTGTGGAATGTAACTTTGAAAGTAGTAAAAAAGGAAATCCTAAGGCTAAAATAGTAAAAAAGCAACACTTAAGTTACTACATACGGTCGGTTTGGTTTAAGTGGTTAATTGTGGGCTCAAACCGATAACCAACCGATGTAAGCAGTTTTTATGATTTTCAAACCGTTAACCCAACCAATCTGCTATAAATTGATCTGAACCGCCCGGTTCAGTCGATTCAGTTCGGTTTTGCGGTGATACCAGATTTTTTGTGCAACCTTAGAAAGAAACAAACCCATTAGGATTCAATACTAAAAAATATAACAGAAAAAAAAAACCCATAAATTTATTAAACCCCATCACCAGAAAAACTAAATGAACACATCAAAATTGGAAAAATAATAAAACAAACCCACAACAAAAGGCAACAAAATCAGATAAAAAAATGAATTTTTTTTTTTATTATTCTTTGCTTAGTGTTTGAGAGATTTAATTAGTTCTATTGCCTACTCTAAATGAAGAAAGAAGGACGGAAGGATGTAACAAAATCTATACATGCTTAGTATGTAGCTCATTCTCCCTCATTTTAAGACAGCATTCATCAGTAATAAAATTGAAAAATAAAACTCTAGATTTATAACAAATAGTTCAGCACGAACAAACTACAAAAAGCCCTAATTATCGAAAAGGTAGTAAGAAAAAGAGGGAGAACAGGAATTTGATGGATGTGAAATGAAAAGAGTACATCGTAATCCTATATGGAAAGAAGCATGAAACTAAAAGAGACAAAAAGTGTACATTTCAATGTCAGAAGTATGCTGGACTTCAGCTGCTCTGGATGCTTTTTCTTTGCTTTGAAAAGAAAAACTCATGATTTAGATATTAATGCTCATCAGTAGTGGTGACTTTGAAGTAATAAAAAAAAGTATTTGGAGTAATGAATAATTTGTAATTTTTTTCTTATGAGAAGAAAAAACTTATACCCTTGTGATGGCAACTTTATGTGATTCCAACATCTAGAATCTGAAAAAGTATATAAAGGAAAAAAAAAAAAAAACCACATAACATACCACATGATTAGTAGAGTATCATTTACAAAACAAACCAATTTAAGTACATGAGAGCCAAGACAACTCTTCTAATCCAAACATCAATACGTACATAGGGAGACTTTCCAAATAAAATCCACCAAGAAGTGAAAAAAAGAAGATGATTTTGTACGTACCTCTTTTTAGAATCTGTAGAGACCCTATTCAACTGCTACAAACACTAGAACTATTTAAAAAAAAAAATCCTTTTTCTGCATTTATCCCCAATAGAAAAACCATACAAATACAAACCATAAAAATATGTCAAACATATAAAAAAATTAAAATGATGATTCTTTTGTATAAATTATATTAAAATGAACTTAGAATTTCTCAAATAAAATATGATGAACTCAAAAGTAAATAAATTAAAAAAGGTTACCTCTCAAATTGAAATGTTTAATAATTACACAAATTGTCTCAATATGCTCACATTTTAAAACAGGTTGAACACTGATCTATACTAAGCATGCAAATGAGACATGACTCGGTACTAAAAAGTGACACAAAGAAATAAAAGAAATATTGAAGGTGCTCTAATAAAATATAATGAACTCAAAAGAAAAAAAATGAAAGTTCTCTTGTTGACATAGAGAAATGGAATTATATTGGAGAAAGTAGAAAATGATGATAATAAGAATGAGTTTAATTCTTAGATGGACCAATATTATTGGAGAAAAAATGAAACCATATACTTCAGAACTGGGAGCGGATTAAATAAAAATGACTAAGCATGCAAATGAGACATGACTCGGTACTAAAAAGAGACACAAAGAAATAAAATAAATATTGAAGTTGCTCTAATCAAATATAATGAACTCAAAATTAAAAAAAATGAAAGTTCTCTTGTTGACATAGAGAAATGGAATTATATTGGAGAAAATAGAAAATGGTGATAATAAGAATGAGTTTAATTCTTAGATGGACCAGTATTATTGGAGATTTTTTTACCATTATTTCCGCGTTCTTAAAAGAAAAAGTGTACACTCAAAATCAATGGATAAAAATGAAACCATATACTTCAGAACTGGGAGCGGTTTAAATAAAAAAGACTAAGGATTAATTAAATCAGACAACCCAAAACTCAACATTTCACATTCTAAAAAAGATTCATATAATCAGAACAAGCAAAAATACTTGAAATTTCTTAAATTAGTGGCACTTGGACATTGGGACCCATTAACACTAAAATGCTATTGCATTGATAGAAATATAATGATATTGGGAGTTTCTTAATGGACACAAGGCAAGATGACGAGTCCAAATCACAACAAAAAAAAAAAAAAAACTTTATTGAGAAAACACTAATACTTTGTTTTTTATCAGATAATAAACTTGACAATGGAAATAACCCAGATTGAAATGAAAATTAGGGATATCCTATAAATAGCAAGGATGTTTGTCTTAATGATTGTGATTTTTAATAGATGGGGTGTATCATGGTGTTCCACTCCTTTTACATCACCGTTTATAAAAGTTAACGACCCACAAAAAAAAAAAAAAAAAAAAAAAACACTCCACCCTTTCTCCCTAAGCAAGCACCGCACATCATTTACATAGAAAGTTTCCCACCTCCTCTTTAATTCCACGTTGTTGTCACAAGTTTGCCTTTTTTCAATAATAATGTTGCCAATTTCTTATGAATTATGAAACTTATTATTTTTATTGATCAATTCCATATATTATATATTCATTTGGGTTTAGTTTTATAGTAAAATGATTATCATAGAAAATTAATGACTATATAGGAAATCATATAATAGTTTGATCACCTATGCTTAAATTACAATGCATAACTATGAAAATAATAACAACAGTATTTGTGGTTCAATATTTTAAAAATATAGTTACTTTTATAAATACCTCGTAGATAAAGTCCAACTCCCGGTCAATATTCCAAAGTGGGGCTAGGTCCCTTCCTCATCAACTAATTTTAACCTTTTGTTGATAACTATTAGCAAAATATTGCTTTGTAGTGTAATGGCAGGGTTGCCCCTTTGAAATCCAAAAATGTTTTGAGTTCGAGTTGCAGCACATTATGATTAATTTTTACTGTGTCATTAAAAGTACACGGGTCGGGTCTAATGCGGGCTAGACGGGTTAGCCCGACCCGAGACTAGGAAGGGTCAAATTAAATTAAATTGGATGAGTCAAAGTCAATTGGAGCAAATTTCAAATTGAAATCGCTTCATATATATATATATAAATTAGACCACATGAAATGATCAATTAAAACTCCATGCACATACATTTGTAACACTAACTTGCCATCCATCACGGATCAAGTGACTTAATAATTATAAGAATTTGAGCCCCTAATATTTCATTTGACTCTCCTAATCCAAGTGGACTTAGGTTTTAAAAGGCTTGAACTCGAAAAATAATTCCTAAGCCTTCTCACTTCTCGAGCTCACTAATTAAAATAAGGAAAATCTGCAAAAAGTTATAAAACTTTTGACTCATTTTCTAAAAAATACATGAAGATTTCAGTATTTCAAAAAGGTATAAAAGTTTCTACAATTCTTTCAATCAAGTCCTCTCTTTAAAAAAATAAATTAGAATACGAGAAAAACACACTTATTTCATTTTTAACAATCTTCCTTTAAGAGAAATAATTAAGTCCAACCTACATGACCCCATGGGGCCCACTTCAACTACCTTTATGCATGCATGATTTAAAAAAGCAGATTCTGAATGACTAGAAAATTAGCTTCTTCATTGAATGGTTATGATCATCAAATTTAAAATTGTCAGTTTTAGAAAGAAATGACAAAAAGGAAAGGGTATTTTTGTTGTTTCTCAAAATAATTAATGGAGAATGCTTGATTCAAAGAATTGTGAAGATTTTCTATACTTTTTTGAAATATTAAAATCTTCATATACTTTTTTAAAATAATCCAAAAGTCTTATACTTGACCGAAAAGCTAATGGGCCTGCTTTTAGAATCCAAAGGCTGAGATTTTCTTTCTTTGCCACTTGACCGACTCACCATTATTTTATTTAAAAAGTAAGAAAAGGCAGCTCACTTAATGGTATACCAAATTTGGCATACTATCTTATGCTTCAAATCCATGTAGGATATGAAGTAACTGTTGTAGTCTCTATCATATGCAAATTAGAACAAAAGGAGTTGCTCTGAGTAGGCTAATGGGCGAAGGTCCCAAAGCAGAGCTTTTATTTCTTGTGGGCCCAGCCCAATTGTAGCGAATAGAATATGTTTTTGAGTCACAAGAAGACCTCCCTTTTGAGTTTATATTACGTAGTGTTTACTTCTCCCTACTTAATCTCCCTTGTTTCATTTTCATGTCTCAGCTATTGATTGCTATTCGAACAATGGATTCTGCAACATTGATGGTAGTGGAAGCAGCTTTAAGCGCCATTTTGCAGCATGTGCTGGATACATTGGCCCCTGCTTTCCTCAAAAGTCTAGGCCTTCCTTTCGGTGTTGAAGAGGAGGCAAAAAGGCTCAAATTAACCCACTCGAGAATTAAAGCCCTTCTCACTGATGCAGAAGAAAGACAAATCAAGGAGGAATCGGTCCGTCTGTGGATGAGTGACCTCAAGCACGTTGCCTACGACGCCGAGGACATCCTCGATGAACTCGAATGCAAGGCCCTTGGATCCAAAATAAAAGAAGCCCCAATTCAAACGAGAAAGAGGAAGCTGACTGATCAGTTTCGGGTAACCCACTTCTTCTCTCAATTTAGTTCCAAGTTCGAGTTTGGTTCTCGAATTAAGAAGATTAGAGAGAGTTTGGATGAGATTGAGAGAGAAAACAATCATTTCCACTTCTGTCTCAAAGTGATATATGGGCCTCAAAGTGAAATGCTCAGAATGCGGCCTCCCACTAGCTCCATCGTAGATGAGTCGATTGTATTCGGAAGAGAAGCTGACAAAACAAAGGTGGTCCGTTTGTTGACATCGGACGACTCTTCGGCCTCCGACTTAGGTATTCAGGTCGTTCCCATTTGCGGTATGGGAGGACTAGGGAAAACGACACTTGCTCAATTGATCCACAATGATGAACGGGTAAAGAAACATTTTGATGTAAGTGCCTGGGTTTATGTGTCGGAAGACTTTGATTTAATTGGGCTCACAAAAGCCATTGCAGAGTCTGTTCCTCGGAGCGATCCTCGTCTTACGAACTTGGATGCAATTCAAGTTAGTATTCAGAAGGCTCTGAAAGGGAAGAAGTTTTTTCTTGTGTTAGACGATGTTTGGAATGTGAATTATAATCGTTGGGATGCCCTGCGAGCTCCATTGATGGTTACAGGAAGAGGAAGTAAAATTCTAGTGACCACGAGAAGCCACATAGTTTCCTCAATGATGGGAACAGTTCCCACTTACTCCTTGCAGTGTCTGTCGGACGATGATTGCTGGTCTATCTTCAAAAGACTAGCATTTGTAGAAGGAGATTCAGATGTACATCCGGACTTGGTGATGATAGGCAAGGAAATTGTAAACAAGTGCAAAGGGTTGCCTTTGGCAGTGAATACGCTTGGAGGTCTTTTACGCTCTAAAGTAAATGTTGTCGACTGGAAATCAATCTTACAAAGCGAAATATGGGATCTGCCAGAAGAAGGAAATGACATTTTGCCCGCTCTAAGATTAAGTTATCATCACTTGCCAGCACATTTGAAGCGGTGTTTTCAATTTTGTTCCATATTTCCTAAAGGTTCTGATATCATGTTTGGCGAGGAGTTTGTTTGGTCGTGGATGGCACTAGGTTTTATTCAGTCTGAAGGAAGTAAGGACATGGAAGACATAGGCAAGGAATATCTCGCTGATTTGGTTTCAAGGTCTTTACTTTATACAGAAGGATCATTTTTCAGAATACACGACCTCATTCATGATCTTGCACGGTCTTTTTCGGGTGCTGAAATTTTGGAAATCGGAGACCGGAAGTCTGATAAAAATGCTGAAAAGGTACGCCACTTATCATGCGAATTGTCCAGGTTTAGTGTGGAATCATTCGATTTCGAGTATCTCTATTGCTTTAAAAGCCTGCGCACACTTATATTGCGAGGAAATGCATCTAATCCTGTCCTTACCATCCCACCTGATTTGTTCGTAAATCTGAGGCATTTACGCATTTTGTATTTGAGGGTAAATGTAACCGAATTGCCAGAATCAATCGGAAATTTGATACAACTGCGATATCTTGACTTGTCTGGTACTATGATTGAAAGGTTACCAAAATCAATAACCAGACTCTACAATCTACAAACCTTGGCTCTCGCATATTGCTACAAGCTTGTAGAGGTGCCCAGTGATCTTAGCAACCTAGTCAGGCTTAGAGAGATAATTTTAGTAGGATGCTCTGCTTCTATCCCATTTGGGGGATTAAATATGATTGGATACAGGGTTAACGAGCTGCGGAACTTGAAATGCCTACGACGATCACTTCGCATTTCAGAGCTTGAGAATGTGATCAGTGTGGAGGAGGCCAAAGAGGCTAAATTAAAAAAAAAGCAGAATATTAACCACTTGAGGTTGGAATGGGAATCCCATGACGTGGATTCACGACAAGAAGGAATTGAGGAGGAGGTACTCAATGCCCTCCAGCCTCATACCAACCTCAGATGCCTAGAGATTTATGGCTACTGTGGTGTCAGATTTCCAACATGGTTGGGGGACTCAAGCTTCTCCAAACTAGTTTTTATCACTTTGTTCAAATGCAAATGTGGTATCCTCCCGCCTTTTGGTCAGCTCCCTTCTCTCAAATTTCTATCTCTTGGAAGACTTTATGGATTGGAGAAAGTGGGGCGTGAAGTCTATAACGATGGCATGGTGAAGGGTTTCCCATCATTGAAAAGGCTAGACATTTATTTTATGCCGAATCTGGAGGAATGGACTGCCCTAGAAGCTGATATAATCACGGTTACTTTCCGGAATTGCTCCAAGTTGAGGGTGCTTCCTGATCTCTTTCCTCTCTCACTGGATACACTGGTTATTGATGATTGTCCTTTGGTAACGGAAAAGTGTAAAGAAGGAGGCGAGTATTGGAGTAAGATATCACACATCCCTAACGTACATATCCATTGATGGTTATTTGGTTCCAAAGTACAAAAATGAAGTGATGCGTTAAACTCCAGAGTCTTGTGGTCTCTTGCTGCTGCTGCTGCTCTCTCCTCAAGTCTCTTGGTTGAGTTGGGTCATTCTGAGTTTAGGCATCATCTGCATGCATAGACAGTTAGGCTTTAGGTGGTGCTGTAGAAAAAAACTCTTGTCCCCTTTTCATTTTGTTGGATTTGGAGATTTTCCCTTTGTCTCAATCTGCAGAAAAAACGCGTAGAGTTCTGTGACAGAACATTTCTGCAGAAAAAAACTCTTGTCCCTTCAATGTGCCTGCAAACTGACAGCAACGGCGACTGCTCAAGCCTAATTAAGTGGCAGAGCATTGCTTCTCTCTCTCTCTCTCTCTCTCTCTTATCATCAGCTCTGCAACAGATACCACCAGCTCTCCTTCGTCGTCAGCGGCAATCTCCCCAATTCGTTCAGTCTTCAGATGCGTTGGATCGTTTGCAGGGGCTTGAACGTAGTAGCAGTGGTTTCCATCAGCATCATTAGAGCTCTCTTATAGATTTGATTATAAAAAGATGATGTGAGTTATTAAATATGTCCTTTGTCATTTGTGAAAGAAGAAGCAGTCTTGTGGTGAAAGTCATATTCATATTATATAAAATAATTAAAAAAACTGGAAAAGTGTATGTGAAATATAACATCTGTGTAGATATTTAAAAATTGCAGTTGATTTCCTATGATGAAATCAAAGGATGCATTTGTAGAATGGCTCCTCAAATTAGGATTAGAGACAAGGGAACTAGTGCATTTGATTTTCTATGATGAAATCAAAGGCTGCACAAGTTTAATTTTTGGATGGATAAGGTTCATAATATCAAATAAATGTGACTTATTTTCTCATTCAGGTGCTAGACCCGAAACTGTTTGAAAGACAATTACCCATTTAGGTGGGCCAAGATACACGGGGAGAGAATAAAAAGCCCAATAAGCTACATATATAATCATCTGGGAGATTAATTCCAAGTGCTTTGATTTTGGCTCCAATTTTAATTATGGTCATTGTGACTTGCATGCTCTTTTTAAGCTTTGTAAGGGAATGGCAGCCCCAAACTTGATATTTCTTTCATATTACTTTTGAAGTACAAGTGGTTTATATGGTGGATTTAGCTACAGAGGTAAGGTATTTACTTTTATTTCCTCCTTGCTGTGACACAAGAACTACAGTTTTGGGCTGTGAAGTTTACAGTCTATTGGAAACCGTTTCTTAGGCTATATCAATCCTAATGACTGTCTCACCAAATTAGAGATCATGGATCGGCCCATCAAGCCCTCAGCCCAGCCATGCTGGCCTGTGAATTTTCACGGGGGCCGTGCTGTGCCCAAGTTGGTTGTGTTGTGCCCTAAATGGGTGGTTCAGGAAGGGCTGACACTAGGCATTTCAAATGGGGCGGGCCGCGGGCTGGGCTGTGCCGTGCCGGCCGTGCTCGGCGTGCCTCGTTAATTTTCTTTTTCCAATTAATTTTTTTTATTTTTGGTATTAAATTTAAAATTAAAAATAAAAACACAAACACTGATGTTAAATAAGATGGTTATCATTATTGGATGGACCCATTTTTGTTGTTGATTTCGAAGCTTTTTTTGCATTTGGTAGATCCATTAGATCTTGTAGTATTGTTAGATTTCTTAGATTTTGTTCATGAAGTACCCGAATCTAGATATGATCGGAGTTCTATATACTTGGAGTTAGAGGTGGACTCAGCATTGGTAAGATGTATAAGAGTCGGACCTAACTCTAGTGTACTCAACATATGTCTTCCCAAGGCTCTTGGAGAAATGGTTCTTCACAAAAATAAAGTTTTGGGAAGTAGGAACAAAAAAGGGTGTTGTTTTTCACAAAAAGATGGTGGTTTTTTTATTTTATTTTATTTTGGATTGGTTTTTGAATCTTACAAATGACCACTTATACTTCTAACAATTGTCAATTACTCCTTTGTGCAAATATGATATTTTCACGGCAAAGGGCCTCTGTTTTTTTTTTTTTTTTAGAATTTAGGAATGCATGGTCAGATTAACTCAAGACTATTAAAGATGTGAGGGTGAAGGATATGTGATGAAGGGTGAATGATAGAATATATATAATTAGACGTTGACAGTTAGATATCCATTTGACATCTTCTATCGATTCAATTCCATTAAAAAAGAGGTTTTTATGATTATTTTGAGTATTTATTATTGATCATTCATTTTTAAATACTTATAAAAATACAAAGTCTTGGAATTCATTGGAATTCAATTACATGAAACAAACATGCCCCCTACATGAATAGTTATATTTGTAGATAGTCTATCCAAGTATTTCCTCCCCTACATGTGAATTGACGCTACGATCAACTCGAGACTCATCTTTCCATTACTCAAAGTTGGATTGCACCTTAAGAAATATTTTATTAAAAGATGATTAGATTTTAAGGATGTTAAATCAAGTATTAGGATAATCTAAATGAGCTAACCATTTGCCTAATCCTTATTTACAACAAGACCTTTTTCATCTCCTCTACCTTTTTGTGGCATGCATGAACTTGACCGGCCGGGTATGAAGAATATATAGTCCATTTGCAGGAACAATTTTCCCATCACTCTCCTACATGAAAATCTCAATCATCCACCTTTCTCATTTGCTAATAGAGGTGTTAATGAGAAAGGATGGGCCAGGTTGAAGTTTGTGTAAGCCCAACCATCTAGTATTGGGCCTAATATTCAGGCCTTAAAACATTTAAAGGCCCATAGCCCACTTAATTGTCCGGCTAGAAAATAGGGCCAAAGGTGGGTCAGGCGAGCCATGCCTGGTCAGGCCCATAGCCCGTTTTACATCTTAAGCTGCACATAAATGAAGTCGACATAAAATTCAAGCATTGTCTTATGATGGTGGGCGCGCATAGCCTATATAACATATGATAGACTTGGATAATCAGTCATTACCATTGACCATGCAATTTGAAACGAAAAAAAAAAAAAAAAGGTCACCTTCCAAGTGGGAGAGAGGAAAGAGAGAGGTTAGCAACCACACGTAGAGACACAAATGTAATCTCGTGCCCAACTTAGATTTTTTTCTACATCCTCAAATCTGCTGTAGCATTTCATCAATCCAGACCATTATCAAATAGACTCCACTCTAGATAGATAGGGTCCTACCCAAAAGTCTCAGTTGTTAGACAAATTGGTCCCACAGTCTCAGTTATTTTGGCCAAAGATACTTGCCAATTAGATGAAAAAGATATTGGCCCTGCGAACTAGAGAGTATCCTTTTCGATCAGAGATAATAAGAGTCGTTAGCATCAGAAGTCTAGCCCCAAACTAGGACAGTAAGGGCAGAAAAACCTACTCAATAAAAAAAGAAAAGTGAACTTAAATGAAAAGGATTCAAAAACTATACTCCAACAGTCATTCTCTTCTCTCTCCTTCCTACTATGGGGTATGTATTCCACCCTCAAATTGCCGGGACAAAATTTCAATTTCACTGCCAAACCAAAAGAATAAAGGTAAGACCCAATAAATAAAAACCCATCGAAGGGTATTTACAGAAGCTTCTATTTTTTCATTTTGGAGGGCAAGTTTTACTGCATGCTCTATTCTTTGTTCCTTTCAGGTGCTCTTCTACAGTCCCAATAGAATGTAGTAAACTAGTGTTATGGGGAGAGCTATTAACATCCCAAAGATAACCCTGTGATCATATTACAATCAAGAACATCAACCGTTGGCAAAAAAGAATCTAATTCTATGCATGCATGCTTACATGAACCACAAGCATTTGTTTGGCTATATCCAACAAAGGCTTCAATTTTCATCCTGTAATCACGTGGGCCAGCTCAATAATCTTTGAAACAGGCCATTCATATGGAGGTTACTAGCATTGAAGTTTGACAAAAATACTTCTCCCACATTGAAAATTTCCATCTATGTCACGATCCGGTCCGCCCAGCAGATATTGTCCTCTTTGGCATAGGGAGTAAGGGCGCACCATTCATGATCCATGTTTTCTTCTCGGAGCCCATTAAGCCCCAAAACACGTCTTACTAGACTCACAAGCGTCAACACATATAAGCCCAGTCTCTTGGCAATGTGGGACGTTACATTCGCCCACCGTCAGAGGAGAGCCACCCTCGGCTCTAATATCATATTATATGTCATGACCCGGTCTGCCCAGCACCTTGGCCTCAAGGTTTTGTTCTCGGAGCCCATTAAGCTCCAAAACACGTGTTACCAGACTCACAGGCGTGAATATATATAAGCCTAGTCTCTGGGCAGTCTCTTGGCGATGTGGGACGTTACAATGTAAGTGATTGATCTTTTTTGTACATATAGTCTGTTGCTTAGCGCACAACCACCAAATGACAAGGATCTGATTGTGGACAATTTTGGGGGCATTGCTGTCTGACCATATCAATGGTTTCAGTTAAAGAATTACATTGGCATGACTGGGTTGATTAATGCTCAGTTTTGTTCAGTTGTGGGAGAATATGCAAGTGCTTTGTGTAACAAGTATGTACACAAAGCTGTTGGCAGATGCTAGTATGTCAGGATGCACATTGTACTCCTTGGCAAAGACGAAAGGAACAATTCCTTAAGGAAGAGCTGCCTGCAAAAATAACACCAAGTGATCAAAATCGCATAACAGGTTACCGGATTTTCATATACTAAAACCTCAGGCGCCTATGCACAAATCCTACAAACTTTAGGGGGTATATATAAAAATCTCTAATATATATCTCATCTTTTCAATTATCTTCTCCTAAAATCTTGTAATAATTTTCAATGAGGAAAATAATTGAGCCCATTTTATCCATTTAAACAATTACCAAATTCGGTAGTCTACCATAATCACACGGTTTTATGAACCCATTTAAACGAGAGTGTTTTTACAAAAAGGCCCCTATATTTTTACAAAACCTCAAAAGGCCTCTATATTATATGTTTCTACTTAGAGTACATCTCTTGACTAACAGTCGAACTGTGCAAAGGCTAACTGTTTCCATCATCACTCATGAAATTTGAACTACTTGAAATCACCGATCTGATAAATTGCTCCCGATGATCTAATGAATCTCAAATGATACGTGTGACAGGGTCCATGTGAGATCAATGGCTCTGATCACGTATTTCCCTGCTTGATGTCGATAATTAAGATTCTATGAATCCATAGTTAGAAATTTCCTTCCCTCATGTTCTCTCTGATTTCAATTCTTGCAGGTGTGGATCCTGCAAGAAATTTATATGACCATGTGTAGATCCTAACTCCTCTTGACTGATCATCGGATGTGGCAAGAATTGGGCCCTGGGAGTCCTTGAGGAGGGATCTTGATTTTGTGGTCTCTCTATTTGAACAGAGGAGTTTGTTTTGTTTGGTATCTCATTGACTTGAGATGGTAGGGTTGTTGCGTTTGTCTAAGGGTAAATAGGTAAAAGAACAAAAAGGGAATACTTATAACAGTAGTTAGTTGGCCTTGGCACAGTTTGACTGTAAGGCAAGGGATGTCTTTGTAAAAACATATAATATGGGGGCTTGTTGAGGTTTTGTGAAAATGTCAGGGCCTTTTTGTAAAAAACTCTTTAAACAACCACCAAATTCGGTAGTCTACCATAAAAAGGCAATATGGTTTAATCATCTTCTATGATTACAGCCAAATCCTGAGGCTCACAAGCCAATACATCCTTAGCTGGATCCCAACCTTCTCCTCCAATATGGAGATCCTGAACCAAAAGAAGAAGAGAAGAGAAATTTTTTCTGTTTTCAAATCTTAGTTCTATATCCAATGGGGGGCTTTCCTCCAATGGGCCGGGTAAACGATTGAATCTCTCATATTTTGGCCTACATGTGTTCCCATCAAATTTATGCATATTCTTGTAACGATGATGACCAAAACAAAAAGAACAACAGCTCAATAGTTCAATGTATTCAATTGAAATAGCTGACACTTGATAAAACATATTGTCTCATGACACATGGGAAATTGTTCAACATGACTATGACAGAGTCTACAACGACAAAATGTACTTCTTTAATATTAGATCGATTGCAAATCAAATAAGGCAGGATTTTAGCCTTAGGGTGTTAGAGATGATGGATTTCTCTCCCTTCCTCTTCTTCTCCATCCCCCCAGCTAACGGGGAGGGAGATCAGGTTAGCTCTTATACGAGTTACTTGTTGTGCATATAGAGTTTTACCAATGATCAACCATAAAGGTGTCGACGGGTTCCTTGCAAGGTTTAAAAAACCAAACTTGAGACCCGACTCGTTATGTCCGAGTCGACTCGCCGAGTCCCAACTTCAGTTGTATAGGATTCGGCCGGGTCTCATGGCCGAGTCCCATGGGACTCAACGGAGTCGCATTAGGACTCGGCGGGGTCTCATGGCCGATTCCCATGGGACTCAACCATGAGACCCAACTCGGTATGTGCTGAGTCTGAGTCGACTCGGACTTTTTAAACCATGGTTCTTCGTCATAAAAAGGAAAAAAAGAACTCTTATGGTTTACATGTATAGGCCCAACCCAGACTTGATCTAGGGTTGAAAATGTACCAAATTAAACCTGAGATTTGAAAAGGGAACTCCAAAATGACACAGTAAAGCCTTGCAATCAGGTTGTGTTGGTTGATCATAGCAGCACGATTGAGTCATCTGGTCGATTTGGGTTTCATTTCAGTTGGTGGATTGTATATCAAGAAGGCACTCAACCCAAACCTGATTCCTTTTATTGATTAATTTAAATATATCTATATGAAACGAGCCCGAAAATAAAAGAAGGGTTAACCCAAACCCTAGGTTTAAAAATTAGTCCCATTTTTTGAAAGCGGGTTGGGTCTTAGTTTCCATTTTGTTCATGTACAAGTTTTCCTGTTCCTTATTTTATCATTCTTGAGTCACCACTAGTGTTTTTTGGACATGAGAAAACTGCTTATGGACTTTAATAGGCTATGGATTTGAGGAATCAAGAAATGGAACTTCTTCAAGAATTGCAAGACCCTCCAGAAGTTAAAGAGTTCAGCAAAGAGCTTAGGCAGATCATTGAGAAGAAAATTGACTCCATCAACTAGGAGTGTACACGGATCAGATTGTTGTGGATCAGACTAAATCCGTCACCAATTCATTACCTACGAATTGATGGATTTGAAATCTGTCCTCAATTCGTGGTTGATAAAAACAAATCCAATCCGATCCGTGGAGGACCTGATCGGATCGGTTTAATCCGTTCAATCCATTGAATCTAACGTTAAAGAAAGAGAACAAACATGTTGCAAAAGTTTCATCATACAAGCTAACAATCTACCAAAAAGAAAAAAGAAAAATACAAATATGTTTTTTTTGGTCCCGGAAGCTGCCCAATTGATCAATACAAAGAGCTGCTTCTATCTACATTACAACCGAAAGAGATCTAATCAACAAATAAAGCCAAACATGTTAAATTCATAAAAATCACACTCTATCTATTGAAACCTTGAACTCTTACATTTTGACCCCTGAAGTTTTTTCGTCTTTTATATTTAGACCTCTTAACTTAAATTGAGACCCCTTAAATTTTTTTTATTTATATTTAATGTCAACGGATCGGATTGGATTGAATCTGCAGATTGAGGCTGAAATCCGCCACTAATTTGTTACTAACGGATTATAAGATTCTCAATCCATCACCAATCCGGTTACCTTTGGTTCGGTTAAAAATCCGCGGATAAGATCAGATCGGTTTTACGGATCGACGGATTTTTTGTGCACCCCTACCATCGACAAGCAAGATTTTGGAAAGGTACATTGCTAGATTGTTAATGTTTCTTTTGTTGATATCCCTACATTGAATGGCTCTCATCATAAAAATTAGCTTCATTGGACAATAATTGTCATTTGTTCTAAGGTAATGATATGCATGTTTATAGTATTTTGTTTTGTTTCATTATGACCTTGGTTTAATCACCTCTCAATGGATGGCTATTAATGCCCAATTGTGTGAATTTCAAGGCTAGTTCATTTCATGTAATTAAATTCCTGGGATTATATTTCTATAAGTGAATAAAAATGAAAAATCAAAGGTGAATCGAAAAAAAAGAATGACCTTCAAATAATCTCCCCTTTAATGGAATCTGTATCAAACGAAGATAAGAAATGAGTACCTCATCTACATCATGGCTAACATGTATCATTCACCCCTCATCTCACATCTTTCACTCCTCATCAATCCTTCGGTGTGGCAAGTTTGACCATGAATTCCTATGTGGATTTAACTTCTATGCATTCTTTGCAAGCAATCATGCCCCTATTAACTCCTAATTTACAACATATTAGCTAACCGCCATGGGATCTTCAAAGTTGTTCGAGATTTTGTTCAATCTCAATGAATATCCTCAAAGATCATGTGCTATAAGAGTCCGGAATTGAGAGATACTGTTTCTTCTAATCTACATTTGCTAATTGTGTAAAATATTATGCCATCTAATGCACCCTCTCAATTGATTTATTGGAGATTTTACACAGTTGGCGAATGTGGATCGGATGAAACAGTATCTCCATATTTCTACGAAACAGCGGATAAGGACTTGTGCTATAAATAAATCTATAGAAAGAAACTGATACAAGTAGTCTAAACTTTACTGTATACTCTAGTTACAAATACAAGATTATGCATTCATCTTTTTCATTGAAAAAGGAAAACCTTGCCAGGTATGTTGCCTTTCATAACCCACCTATGCATCTTATAAGGCAATTCATTTGTAAGATGAAAACCATATTGGTTTTAATATAGTTGTTTTAATGAAAGATGATATGCTGAGAAAACCTATTGATTTGTTGACAGGCTCTAAGCGAGCAGGAGAAAGAGCTCATAGTGAAGATATTGGCCGCAAAGAATATAGGAAGAACCAAGACAGAAAGGAAAAAGTTTGAGTCCCAAGGGCGCAATTCAAGCTTGGTTGTGAGTCTTGTGACTGAATTGGATGTCCAAGACATTGTTTCCCCCTGGACTAGAATCCCCGTTGAGAACATCTTAAGCAACTAATCAAAACATCTACTCAAAATGGAAGAGGCTCTTTGCAAGCGAGTCATCAGTCAAGATAAGGCCATTGATGAGATCAGCTGTGCCATCCGCCGTGCTTGAGTTGGTCTAAAGGATCCCAACCGCCCAATCAGAAGCTACATATTCTAGAAACCAGACAAACAAGGAAACCCTGTTTGGACCAATCGGGGGTGACACATGAGCTTGTTGAGTTTAAAAACCGGTGTTGTCTTTAAAAGACAGCTCACGTGTCACCCCCGGGATCCGGTTCCACATATTCTGCGGCCCCACTGGCGTAGGAAAGACTGAACTAGTAGAGGCGCTTGCTGCCTACTACTTTGGGTGTGATGGTTACATGGTCACATGAGCGAGTTATGGAGCAACACACTGTTTCAAAGCTCATTGGCAGTCCCCCCGGGCTATATTGGATATTTCCATGGTGGCCAATTGACAGAAGCAATCCGTCACCGGCCCCACTGCATAGTTTTATTCGATGAGATAGAGAAGGCCCCACCCAGATGTGTGCAATATGATGCTTCAGATTATGAAAGATGGGAGGCTGACTGATGGTAAAGGGCTAGTAGTCGATTCTAAGAACACTCTCCTGATCATGACATCCAATATTGCGAGCAGTGTTGTGATCAGTGACAGTGGTGATTACAGCCATTCAAGGACAATGCTGATGAACAAGCTAAAGAAGTTTTTCAAGTCGGAGTTTTGAACAGGTTGGATGAGATTATCTTGTTTAAGTGCCTATCAAAGGTCGAGATGAAGGATATTGTGGATATACTGCTGATGCAGGAGGTATCAGAGAAGGTAAAGTCTAAAGGCGTAAAGATTAAGGTGATGGACGCGTTTAAGGAGAAGGTAATGGAGGATGTTTATGACCCATTATATGGGGCTAGGCCGCTGAGGAGGGCAACAACAAGGCTTTTAGAAGACTGCTTGGCTGAAAAAATGCTCACTGGATTGATCAAAGAAGGGAATTCATTCACAGTAGATGTTAATTTGGATGGGAAGGTAATGTTGTTCAAGGATTAATACGATGCTTGACCAATCTTGTGGTACAGGATTTAAGGTGGCAATGGCCTTTTTGACAAGAAGTTTTCTAATTGTAGCAGTGGACACTTCTTTACAACATCTTGAAGAATTAAAGTAAAAAAAAAATCTGGCTCACTAGATGCATTCCAACATTAACTGGTAACAAAATGAGCTGGATTTCCCATTATGGTGCCCTAAAATGAAAGCAAGAAAATGAAGGATCTGACATTTCATTTCGTATTTTCTGTTTGATTAGTATGTTGGTTCTGTTCACAAGGTCACAAGAAGTAAAAAATGGCACTGGGACCGGTCTTTTCATTTCATAAGATAGAAAAGATACAACCAAGAAAGAAGGGTCCACGTGTTTCTCATGTTTTCAAGTAGGTTTGTGCAAAGAGAGGATTCCATTATAGAGAGAGGAAAGTTGTTCTGATTTTCCTTACTTCCAAATGCACAATCTTGCTTCGTTAGGGGCGACAGGTTTTCCATATTGAGAAGGAAAGAAAAAAGATTTTCTTTATAAAGAGAATTTCGATTTCATATCTATTCAATTCCTTCCTTGCACACAATTGGGCCTTTGGTGCATAACCATTAATATAAATTACGGGGACTCATATTCTCAAATTTAAACCACTCAAAATTAACGATTTCCCTTTATAACTCAAGTAGGGATCATTTCTTGATGGATTGTGGAACCTATGATTGACAAATGGTTCACTGCTTTTATATTGTTTTTTCTGTTTTGAACACATTTCTAACGGTGGACCCTACTTTGGTTGGAGTAAAAGCTAAGCCCACCAAGCAGTAATTCACTCAAAGCCCTATGAATCCAGTACTTAGGGTATGATATTCATATTGCTATAGTCGCGGTGATTTTCAGCTATCAAAACACATGTTAGAAGATTTAATTATTTTGAAAACCGTAGGATAAGACTAATTTTTTCAGACCTATATTGAAATATGTAATTATTTTGAAAACCATTTTATAAGACTAATTTTGCATGAAAAACTTAATTGAAAATCATCCCTGGAAAAATACATGTTCAATCTAATTAGCCCCATCAGATTATCCCTCACTTGATTTAATAGTCTTAATTTGTGCAAATGGGGGGCCAGATAAGTCCACAAATGTTCATCTATTGGTTTGAACTTTTTTTGAAAATATCTTAAAATCCGTAATGAATCAATGGCTGATTTTGGGCTTCTAAGCTTGGGCATTTAAAACACGATGAACGCTCGAATCTTCGTTGTGGAGCACAAAAAAACAGGAAAAATGAGAAAATCAATACTGCTCAAAATGACGTCTGAAATGCTATTCATTTGCTTTTCCGCTAGGGAAGGAAGAACTACAGGGGGCGGCCTGGGAATGGAGGATTTGCAAAATCCTCTTGGGAGGCCAGAAAATTGTCCAAATTAATAAACTGAGTTTCCCTCAAAATCAAGGATGGAATCTCCTTTGTGGTCGGTTACCAAATGTGCCCTAAAGGTGTGTCGCATACTACACCATATTTTCATGCATGTTTATGACATTTGATAAAGAGAAAATGATACACCAATGATCCAATAATACGTGTTCAAAGAACAGTACAAGAGATGCTCTCGAAGGTTATAAATAATGTCTTGTTTTATGCATTTGAAAAAGAAACATCTATTTAAAAAATAAAAATATATTGGAGGATTAGAGGGGCCAAATAGTTCATTTTACATGCTCTTTTTTAAGTTAAGTACTCACACAATATTTACAAATAAAAAAAAAGTACTCACACAGTCATCCAAGTCCCTCTTTATGTGGAATAGAAATGTCAGCCTCATTGGGTTACCGACCTGTTGTTGGCTACACGTTGGTTTTATGGCCTAAAACCCCACCCCATCGTTTTCATTTTTGGCCTTCTAGAGATGATGGATAGTTCAGGTCGTGCCAATGGGGCCAACAAAAAAAAAAAAAATAGTGGTATGGTCTTTTCCGCAAATAACTCAAAACCCATGAAGAATTTAAGGTTGAAAATTGACCAATGGCTGTTTTGAGCCTTTTGAAGATTGTGGACGGTACGGATCGTGTTTGTTGGGTGATGGGTCCACAGGAAGCAGAAAATGGGCAAAAAATGACTATCCTAAAAATCCCCTTCTTACGTTGTGGCAGATCAATGGTCTCGAGTTTTCTGCAATTTTCTCTTGATTTTTGATGAATCAAGCTATGAAAATTCACCCCTAACTGCTTTTGCTCTTCTAGAGTGATGAAGGGTTCGGATTATGCAAATGGGGTCCATAGAAGTCCACAAATGGTCATTTATTGGATTGAACTTTTTTGTAAATATCTCAAAATCCAAGATGAATCAATGGCTGATTTTTTTTTTTTTTGCCTCTTAGCAGTTTAGAGCATTTTAAACACGATGAACGGTTTAAATCTTCATTGTGGAGCCCAGAAAAATGAGAAAATGAAAACAATAATACTATTCAAGATAATGACAGATATGCTATGCATCTGCCTTTCTACGGACACGAGTAAAGGAACAAATTCGGGGGTTATTTGCAAAATCCACTTATGAGGGCAGAAAATTGTCCAAACCTAGGTTTCCCTCAAAATAAAGGAAGGAATCTCCCTTGTGGTCGTTTAACAAATGTACCATAAGAGTCGCATATTCCACCATATTTTGATTAAAAGTGAGCTGGTGGTCATGCTTTTTCTTTTTTCTTACTAGTGTGCATGCTTTTAGAATTGTCATTTTCTTTTATTTTCTCTTATGATGGGGAGAGGCAGCTTTCCTTTTCTACGTGGGCATGCATTTTTTTCACTTTTTTTTTTAATTATAGTCCATGTTTTTATGGTTTGACAATCATTCAAACATTACAGGAACAAAAGGTGGTGACCATTTTTAGTGCTCCTAACTATTGCTACTATCAAGATAAAAACACCTAAATATAATTTACAAAAATAAAAGTTTTATATTTTCACATGTAGTTCAAACAAACATGGTAAAATGATTCACATGCATAAATGATGTGAAAATGAAAATAATAGACAAACATTATAAACTGAAACGCATGTATAAAGCTTACATGTGTGAAATTTACACGTGGAACATTTTTATATGTAAACTGCATTTACGCATCTAATGTATAAAAGACAAACGTCCCCTAAGTGAGCTAGTGGGAATGCTCTTTCTTTCTTCTTGCTAGTGGGTGTGCTTTTAGAATTGTAGAGTCCGGCACTTTCTCCTAAGATGGGCCTCACTGTCTCATATTTCTTTTTTATTCAAGGCTGGCTTTTAAATTCATATATGGAGCAAGGTTTTTTTTTTCCTACCCCAACACCTAAGATTAATAAGCAACCTTGATGCGGTTGTCGATTTGACTCTCCTTTCCTCCTTCCTCCTTCCTCCTTCCATTGCCCCCATTAAAAATCAAGTACAGTTACCAAAAAGTATCCAATTGCTCCTATCATTACCCTCAACCTCTACCGTCTTAAAGCACTGCCATTGAATTTTAATCTCGCGAGGGAGTTTGATGAGGTGGCAAGCACTACTTTTCAATTACTCCTTATCCAAAGTTGAGTTCGGATCCATGCTTGCTATGAGTAGATCAATCACATTATGCGACATTGACACAAAACCATCTTCTCCCTCGTTTGATTCAACTTCAAAAACACACTCTACTCACAACTCATTTTATATATTTTATATTATTGATTATGTATTTTTAACTAAATGAAGGATTTGAACTCACACACTCCACTCAAGACTAATGTCTCCAACGAGCTGTACTACAACTAAGGAACATTATGAATTATACAGCATCTTCTAAGCACGGGCATATTTTTTAATTGATTATTAAAAAATAATCAACTGAGGGCTTGTTTCTTTGCTAAAATTCAATGAATTCTTACCTGAAAAATTACTGAATTCCCAGTCATAGTGGAATTCCTGGATGCTCTTTTGGGCTTGAGCATCCAGGAATTCCACCAAAATGCAAAGAGAGTGGAATTCCTGGATTCTCATATGCCATAAGAGACATTTCATGTGGCTGGAAGCAAGAAATACTAATGAAGAAACACGGATTCAGAAATTTCAGGGGACAAGATATCACATAATGTTCAAAAATTCCTAGATATGGTGAATTATTGGCACAAATCCCACAAAAGAAATAGGCCCTAAGTGTTATTGTCTGTAGCTCTAATCGATCAACTCAATTCCTTACTTCCTTTAATGAAATATCTTGTGTGTAGGTTATTTAATATGCACTGAAAAATATTCTGCTTTGAATATTTTGGATAAAAGGGATGCAATTAAAAATTGGCTTCATTGTCAAAAGTAATTGAAGAATAACTCAATATTTTGATGAATTGTATTGTAAAATATATTATTTTGTAAAACATATTTATTTCTTCAATTGCACAATTGAAAACTGTACAAACATTTTTTGTCCACCAAGACTTTTGATTTGTGTTTATGATCTTGAAAAAAAAAAAGAAAAAGAAAAAAGAAGCCCTCTCTTCCTCTCTATCTCTCTGTATGTGGAGAGAATTTATGGTGAGGGATATAGTGGGGCAACATAGTGGGGTTGACTTTATGACTCATCTAAGCTATCCACACACAACACCCCCTTGATTTACACTGGATCCATTGAGGTTTCACCAATCCGAATATTGGATTGGACCGGCAATCCTCCGCTGGGCCACCTCTCCAAGCCCGCAAGCGGCCTGGCCTGGCCCGCCCAAGGGTCCAACGGTCTGATGTTTTGAGCACCCCCCCCCCAAGCCCCGCCCGCCCGCCCGCCCATCTCTAAAAGAACGGTCATAGGGGTGTAAAAGAAAACCGTCTAACCGACCAAACTGAATCGATCTGGCGGTTAATAACAGTGTTTTACGATTCAGTTACAGTTATTAAAATTGGAAAACCGTGCTTCACGGTTCGGTTACGATTTTCAGTTTTGAGCGGTATTGACACCTCAGTATCACATGTATGGGATTGATCCCTGGGTTTTCAAATTAATAGTATCACACTTCGCTAGTAGGCCAACCTTAAAAAAAAGGTGCGAATATGGAGGAAGGTTTTTAGTTTCATTTCTAAAGCATTCATTGCTTTTGAGATATACAAAGCTTTTAACATAAACTTCATATCTATCTTTTACCCCCAAAAAAAAATAAAAAAAATCTTCAACATCTATCACATGTAGAAATTGGACCAAAGTGTGGAACCCATGAACCTAATTGGACTTGCATAATGGGTGGCTCCTACTTATATCACTATATAAAAGGAGATCTCTAATTAGCACCCACAAAAACTAGAACGATCAGGCATTGCTGGTTGTTCTTTCCAAAACATTGATTGAGAGCCATTCACCAAATTTTTATTCAACAGCCAGCTTTTTGTGACCTGAATACATATAAAAACCTGTAAACCAACCATATAAGGGAAAAACTTATATTTATTGGATTTCGCTAGCCATCTAATCTAACATAATGAATTTAAGCCACATGCCATTACCTTCAATTTCATCGTTATAGATCAAATGGTTAGATGAGTCCAATGAACTTATTTTTGCTTAAATGGTTAATCCACATACACTCCCACCCTTTATCTAATAGACCACTTCATCTCATATGCATGCCGTGATATCAGTTGGTCTTTAGGGGGAGCAGACGTATCCATATGAAGACATCCACATCGTCATATTTTGGGGGTCCCGAGTTTTTGATGGGAGACCCACTACTTTATTGCCTGATTCCAGATCACCTATCGTAGTTATTATGCCTTCATCGTGAATGGATCAATAGCAGTCCACTACGTCATCCAAAAATTTAGGTGCCTTTCATAGTTGGCAGTTGACACACATCTAGTGGGCCCTATAAAATTTGCTCACTAACGGCCCAATCTAAGCACAACTTGCTTTTGGACGGGCTTAGACATATAAATTGAAACCGATTAATATTTGGGCTGGGCTCGAGTTAAGTTATAGAAAGCCAAAAGCCCAGCGCAAGTGATAGAAACCCAAAAGCCCAGCATGGATGGATCCGGCCGATAAATGCTTATAATTTAGTGTACAAATATGGCATTTTTTTCTCTCTCCTACTTCCAGCAGAGCGAGGATATCACCACTTGACAAATACACACCAAACAACCAGTTGATTCGTATATCCGGAGCTAGAGGTATTGGTATCGACCCCCAGTTTCCCTTCTTCTTGAACCAAAGGTTTGAATCCACTTGTGCTACCACCTACTACATGAGGTTTTACCCGGCATATCTCTGGTCAGGAATTAGTCCAACCCTTTGGGTTGAGAATCCTTCAAGGAGGAAAAAAAAAAGAGAGTCTAAACTAGTATTGGGAATCCAGTTACATCATGAAGTGTCATCCACTCATTCTACAGGGTCGTGAAGAAGAACCCAATGTGAGAATCTGCATGTCAACATGTGATATGTTGCTCATTTACAAGAATCTATGAAAAAAATGATAGTCAATTTCTGAAATACCAATGTAGTGTAACACATCAATATCCTACATATGTTTCGGATTTTCAAGAAACCTCTTCAGTTGTTTGCAGACTAGTTGTACTTCGGTTCCCATTGGTTGTGCAGATGCGGGAACAAACACAAGTCATGGGAGGTCCAACAACTGCCATACATGTGTCCTTTCTCCATTTTAGGAATTGGTCTTTGGAGCAAGTTTCTCAAAAGGAGTGTACGTAAACTAATGTACTCCATGTAGGCCATACCTTAATTAGAAAGCAATACAGACTAGTGACTACTGTTGCAAGGAGATACCAATATGTGAGCTTGGTTGCTGATTAATGATCTGTTTGGATGAGCAAATTGCATTTTGAATATTATGGGTGACCATTATGCTTGTCTTTTTTGGTCAGCATCAGAGATGCTGGTGTGGTACTTTTTTTTATGGAAAAAAAAATATAACTGCCTCATTTGGGTTGGTAAAAGAAGACAGCAGCATACCTAATATGGTTTCTGATTTCCACAGTACCGAACACATAACAATTGATAATCATACATCCTGCAAGAATACTCAAGCTGATTGTAATCTTGTTTACATCATAATACCTTTGCTTCATTTCTTTGAAGCTTGAATTGGGTTTGAATCATGGATCAAAATATCAACAATATTGGCCGACTTTGCTTCCGTATTTCGGAGTAAATTGTTGTTCACAAGGGTATCGATTGTTTCCCCAATGTCACCACTATGTCAATTGGAGGTTACATTTCTTATAAAATTTTCTTGTAGGATTAGTTGCTGAGAAGCTAGAATGGGGAAATGATGATGACATGGGCCGAATTATACGAAGATACCCTAGCGGATTTGATCTTGTTCTCAGTGCTGACATCTATATCCTACAACTTCTTTTTTCCCCAATTTTGTACTCTTCTTGTTCATTGGTTAATAACGCTATACTGCAATTTTATTTTATTTTATTTGTTTTGTTTTTAACTCCCTTGACGATATGTAAGCTTTCAACAATCCAGCATTCCTCCACTTTTTGATACTGTAGAACAGCTTCTCTGTCTTAGAGGAGGCAATTGCAAATTCATACTGGCCTATGTATCTCGAGCTAAGATGTAAGTATTGACCTATCAATGTCATATGAAGGTTGAAGTATGATTGCAGTCTGACTGACGAGTTTTAATGTCTTGCACTGAATTCCCCACCAACTACACAGCATGTGGGGTTTGGTAATAATGACTGTTGAGTTTCTTCGACCTACCATGTATGAGCCCATTTCTGAACCATTGTTGTATCCTCTTATCCCTCAGTTTGTGGGTTGCTGGTTGTAAAGTTAGGATCTGGTCTTGGTTACTTTATGAAGCATCTATAATATGTTGTATTGCTGTGGGCTCCATCATGTTGCCACTCTTAACATGGAACCATAGCCTCAATTCGCAAATGTGTGAAACCATCCAACACTGGGATGGTAGTTGTGCAGCACAACCCACATGCTAGTGCCATGTATTGGTGACAATCATGAAATGGAGTTACAGTTCCATGATATTATGTCCTTAAACTCCTTAATAGGCTCTTTGGATGCCTTCAAATAGCAAGTGAACCACAGTATTTTGGCAGGATGAATGGTTTTCCTTTCTTTTGTGTTGTTTGAAATCATGTGGGAGATGGTAACCTGATTACATTCGTTTCCTTTTCTTTTTTTTTTGATAACAAGAAATCTAATTTCCACAAAAAGAACAACAAAGATTACAAGCAAAGAAGCCAATGAAATTTAGCTAAAACTCAAACAAAAAGAGAAAACGAAGAAAAGGAAAACACCAGACATCAAACAGAATAGAAGATCGTAAAACTCCCTCCTTAGCAAGAGTATCTGCCATGACATTTGCCTCCCTATGAACATGATGAAATGAGGCTCCAAGCTATTTTGGTAATATCTTGCACTTCCTCCACCAAATCTGTCTATCTCCAAGGATAAGAGGCTACTACTAGAAAAAAGGGTTTTTATATCGGTTGCAAAAACTGCCCTATATCGGTTTTTCATATAACCGATATAATATCTTCAGTCAAGGTTTTTTATATCGGTTAATATTTTTTTATATCGGTCAATTTTTTTTTTATATCGGTTACACAGGAACCGACATAATAATCTCTATATATAATATCGGTTAGAAAAATATGTGATATTAACTTTAATATTTTATATCGGTTATTATAAAACCAATATTATATACACATATTTTATATCGGTTGTATACATATATTTTATATCGGTTGTATACACATATTTTATATCGGTTATTATGGAACCGATATTATATATACATATTTTATATCGGTTATTATGAAACCGATATTATATACCCAATGATTTTACATCAGCACGTCCTGCGGCTAACCGCCAGTGCACCTGCAGCTAACCGCAAGTTCACATGCGGCTAACCGCTAGTGCACCTGCGGCTAGCCGCCAGTTATATATAGATATTTTATATCGGTTATTATGAAACCGATATTATATACCCAATGAAATCCCTTAATCGCCCGCGCGGGCTCAGTGGTTCTTTCCCTCCTTTTTATTTTTCCTTCCCTCTCTTCTCTTTCTTTCTCCATCAGTCCTTCTTTCCTCTCACTCTCGCTCTCTTCTCTCCTCACTCTCGCCTCTCTCCCTCCAAAAACCCTTTTCCTCTCACTCTCGCTCTCTTTTCTCCTCACTCTCACCCTCTCTGCTCTTCTCTCACTCTCGCTCTCTCTACTCTTCTCTCACTCTCGCTTTCTCTACTCTCTCTCTGCTCTCCCTGATTCTCTCGCTCACTGTCGTTCTTCGGAGAAAAAGAAGACGACGACGAAGAGGAAGAAGCTGCTCTTCCGGCGCTGCGCAGGTGCCAGGTACATCACGTTCTTTCCTTTCTTTTTGTTTCGTTTCTTTCTTTCCCTTTTCTTCTGCTGCTACTATTTTCTGTTCTCTCTCTCTCTCTGTTTTTTTGTTTGTTCTGTTTTCTCACGATCTCTGCTGCTGTTTTTCTTACTGCTGTTCTGTATTTTTTTTCCCTGCTGTGTTTCTGCTGTTTTTTTTCCCTGCTGCGTTTCTTCACAATGCTGTTTTTTCCCTGTTGTTTCGTGCTGCTGTTTTTTTTTCCCTGCTGTGCTGCTGTTTTCTTTCTATTGCTGCTGTTCTTTTTGTTTTTTTTGCTCTGCTGCTACGTTTTTTCTTTTATGATGTTTCTTGTGCTGCTGTTGTTTCTTTTCTTTTTGTTTTTTTTTTGTTCTACTGCTACATTCTTTTTCTTTTTTGGTGATCTCTGCGTCTGGTCTTGACAGCGTTCTTGCTGCTGGTTTTTGTTTTTTCGTGCATTGTGTTCTTTCTATTGCTACTGCTACATTCTGTTTTTTTTTCGTGCATCCTTCAGTTTCTGCTGCTGCGTCTAGTCTTGACAGTTTCGTGCATCCTTCAGTTTCTGCTGCTGCTCCCTATATTTGTAACTTCATTAGGCTCTTTATTTTTTTGGTTCATGAGGATGGATTGGACATGTGGATTGGTTTAGGTAGGATGAAGATATTCATATCATGAATCTGTTTGAGGAATCCAGAAGTTGGAGGCTACCCTCCAATTTGGTTCGGCTAGCCGCCTCCAAGTTGAAGGCTAGCCTCCAGAAGTTGGAGGCTAGCCTCCAGAAGCCTCCAACTAGGTTCGGCTAGCCGCCTCCAAGTTGAAGGCTAGCCTCCAGAAGTTGGAGGCTAGCCTCCAAAAGTTGAAGGCTAGCCTCCAGAAGTTGAAGGTGATTTTACACTACTTTCCATTCAATTTGGGTTAAATCTCAAAACATAAAAGTTGTAGCCATCTGATAAATCTTTCATTTGGATCAAGAATCCTGTTGTTTCGAGTTCAGAAGAGGAAGTTATGAATTTTCTACTGGAGACAACTCTGCTTCACTCAGGTTGCTGTTTTTCTGTGACCAGTTAGTTTCAAGGTGATTTTACACTACTTTCCATTCAATCTGGGTTAAATCTCAAAACATGAAAGTTGTAGCCCTCTGATAAATATTTCATTTGGATCAAGAATCATGTTGTTTCGAGTTCAGAAGAGGAAGTTATGAATTTTCTACTGGAGACAACTATGCTTCACTCAGGTTGCTGTTTTTCTGTGACCAGTCATCTTCAAGGTGATTTTACAGTACTTTCCATTCAATCTGGGTTAAATATCAAAACATGAAAGTTTCATCCCTCTGATAAATCTTTCATTTGGATCAAGAATCATGTTGTTTCGAGTTCAGAAGAGGAAGTTATGAATTTTCTACTGGAGACAAATTCTGCCATTGTAAGTAGACTACTGACAAATTCTGCCATTCTACTGAAGTTATGAATTTTCATTTGGAAGTTATGTTTTTATACTGAAATCCATTTCCATGTTGATGCCATCGTAGTAGTCTACTTATATGTGGGATTGGAACCCCTCATATTTGTGAGCTATAATTCAAAGAAAGACCATTGCTAGGAGGAGACAGACAAGTCCCTCGAATTCTCAAGAGATATTTGTTTCATAATGTTTTGATTCGTGGATGGAACCCATCATGTTAGTGAATTGTAATTCTATTTAAACACGATATTTAGATAAATCTTGCAATGTTGGCTCTGTATATGTTGCTAGAATTTTTCTAAGATTCCTTCTACTTCTAAGATGTTTATTTTGTTTTGGTATTCAACTCTCTCTCTTTCTCTAAGCATACATTGCATGGATTTTTTTGCAGGGAGTTAAACTTCTTGTTTCCTCAGTCCGCAACTAAAGTTTTGCCATACTTTGTCTTGAGATTCTTATAGGACTTGTAAGTGCTTTTAAATTATCTATTTAATGGACTACATCTTTACTTTTTCCACTCCTATGAAATGAGGCTGACTTTTTCCTTTTTTTCTTTATTACTGATATTGGTTGCAGGAGCGCTTCCATGGTCTTGGATTGTTTCCTTGCAGGTGAGTTCGATAAATGAATTTTAACTCTTTTTCCTTGCATGTATTTTAATATCATATAATTGGTGTTTTTTTGGGATATGTTGTAGTGTCTTGCTTTTGCCCTTCTAGTAGATGTTTATATTGTGAATCCTAAATGCTTAGATTTTTTTTTGTCAATGTAGTTTTTGATTGGTCTGCAAGTTCGATAAAAAATGCTTACTGGAAAGCTGACCGTGGGTCTGGCGGCTAGCCCCCTTGCAAAGGGCGGCTAGCCGCCAGGTGACCGTAAACCTGGCCCTTTCTAGAAGGACTATTTATAAAAAAAAATGCATATATAATATTATATCGGTTACAGAACAAACGATATAATACAATCTCAAAAAACCGATATAATAAAGCCCTTTATAACCGATATTATAAATAATTTTTATATCGGTTTCACTCTTTTTTGTATCGGTTTTAGAGTAATGTATGCTATAATTTTAGTTTCAAAACACATCAGTTCTCCGAAAACCGATATTATAAATATTTTTTATATCGGTTTCACTTTTTTTATATCGGTTTTACAGTAATATGTGTTATAGTTTCAGGTTTAAAAGACATCAGTTGTCCAAAAACCGATATGAAATAATACACATATTATATCGGTTATAGTTATTTATTATATCGGGGGTACTTGTATCGGTTTGAAGTTTACTGAAAAACCGATATAATAGGTCTTTTATATCGGTTTTTAGCCGATATAAAAACCCTTTTTTCTAGTAGTGGGCCTTTCAAGAACCACACTGAATAGCTGAAAAAGAATCACCTTTAATAATTGCATTGTAACCATGGTTTTAAAAATCGGCCGAGTCTGAGTCGACTTGGACTCGACACTTACCGAGTCGAGTGACTCGAGTCTACATGACTCGGACTAGGCTCAAGTTGAAAAAAAGAAAAAAAAGAAAAAAAAAACAAGTTGCTTTTGTAAAAACAGTTTAAATGGAGTGAGGGAAAGGCTCTTTCAATGGCAAAAAAAGGTTGGGAAAGGGTTTCTGGTTTTGGGGGTGGAGAGAGAGAGAGAGAGATGCTGGCCTAGTGCAGTGCTCTGTTACTGCTGTTGGTGCAGTGCTGCTGCTGTTGGCCTTCTGCTACTTTTGCAGGTGCTGCTGGGAGCCTGGGACAGTTGCAGTTCTGCTGATGCTGGTACTTTGCTACTGGTAGTGTGGTACGCTATTCTTCTCTCTCTTCTCTTTTCTTTCTTTCTTTCATTTTTTTCCCTTTTCTCTTGGTGATGTTTCTCTGCTGCTGGTGCGGCTCTTCTTCTTCTTCCTCCTCTTCTTTTTCTTTTCTTTTCTCTTGGTCAGTTCCATCTGGTCTTAGCAGCTTGCCTCCGTTCGAGCCGGAGTTTGCTGCTTCAAAAGAAGGCGCTAGCGCCTCTATTACTTGACGGCTAGGTTGGCTAGCTCGCAACGACAACACTTGACTCTGCCCCGCTTGCAGCTTTATCCTGAGAAAACATTTCTCAAGATTAGTGTAGTTCAAATTCATCATGTGAAGGGAGAAGCGACTCATTTAGCTCACCGTCAGGCTAACTTGGGTGTTAGGCTGCAGTCTTGTAGTCAGTGGATGGGAGGTCTTCCATTCCAGAAGAGATTGTAATTTCACTCTTTCCCCCACTTCTCATCTCTCTGTGGGACTTGTTCCCTCCTTTTCAGTTAGCTGGGGCTGGGCTGAGAGTAGGGTTCCTGTTTTATTTTTATTTTTCTTATATTTTCAAGTTTCTTTGTTTTGAAGTGGATGGATTGCGACTTGGGCGGGTCCCACGAGTCGACTCGGACTTGGCCATGCCCGAGCCGGCTCCCGAGTCTTGTTTTCTAAACCATGATTGTAACCACCCTAGCCAAGCAACTCACAACAACCAATCAACAGAGCATAGACTTCAGCTGCATTAGCATTCAAAGAGTCCATAGGCCTACAATAGTTTCTAATCACCTTGCCCTCACAGTCTCGAATTACTCCACCAATTCCGCCTTGTCGAATATCATGAAATTAACATCCATCAAAATTCAGCTTAAGGACACCAGTGGGGGACTCAACCAAAGAACCTTTCAGACTACTTTATCATGGCAACGTCCCTTCAGGAAAGGATCCCAAGATCTATTAAGATCATCAAGAGAGATGCCAGCAAACTCCTTACGGTTACTAACCCATTCAGACACCGTCCAGATAATAGAGTGAGAAATCTCCTTTACTGATTTACTTTGATTGCAAAAGACTCTGTTATTCCTTTCCCTCCAAAGCTTCCAACAAGTAGCATAAAGAACTGCCTTCCATAAAAGCTTTCCATGAACAAACTTGGTTACCTAAACGCCATTGAAGAAAAAGATCTTCAACCGTCTTTGGCATTACCCAATTCACATCAAACAAATTAATAAGAGCAATCCAAACTCTGTAAGCAAAAGTTCAATGGATCATCAAATCTGCACCGATTCTTCGTCTCTCAAACATAAAGGACAACCATTAATTATACCATGATTCCTTTTTCGTAGATTATCAATAGTTAGAATTTTTTGCTGCTTACTGACCCAACAGAAAGCCAAAACTCTAGGTGGGACATAGGAAACCCAAAAGCTGTGCCAACCTTCCATTCTAACATCTGATGCAGACAAAACATTGTAAAAAGATTTAACTGAAAAAGACCTCTAACATCTAGTTTCCAAAGCCTAACATCAGATTTGCCACTTGATAAATAGTACTTATCAAGACAACCA
This sequence comes from Cinnamomum chago, assembly GCA_038049695.1. NCBI lineage: Eukaryota > Viridiplantae > Streptophyta > Magnoliopsida > Laurales > Lauraceae > Cinnamomum > Cinnamomum chago. The sequence goes on along the minus strand of CP142453.1, from coordinate 30,805,978 downwards.
AGTAATCGAACAAAATCAGCAATTTCAATAGCTGTCAAATTTCAGTGAAAAGAAAAGTCCCAAACAACTCCCTTCTCCGTTGAACAAAAATAATCTGCTACTACAGCATGTTGCCTCAAATCCAAATAGTACAAAGAAGGAAACTGACTATGCAAATTGGATTGCCCACAACATTCATCATGCCGAAACCTCACCCGACTACCATCATGAATCTTGCAACGAATCCACATATCACACTTTACAGAAAGAATAGACTTCCAAATGCTAGAAACATTATAAGTTTGACTAGGCACACACCAACCGCTGTTATCCTACCTATACTTTCAAGATAGGATCTTTTCCCACAAACTGTTACAGGATGGAGAGATTGATACTGATGTAAGTCAGAAGATTCAGGCCGGGTGGACCAAATGGAGGAGTGCTTCGGGTGTCTTGTGTGATCGGAGAGTCCCCCTCAAGGTTAAAGGAAAGTTTTATAAGGTGGCGGTACGTTCAGCGTTGTTGTATGGATTAGAGTGTTGGGCAGTAGAGCATAATCATATTAAGAAGATGGAAGTTGCGGAGATGAGAATGCTAAGATGGATGTGCGGGATCACAAGGAGAGATAGGATTAGGAATGAGGAGATTAGGGGCAAAGTAGGAATAGCACTGATTAAAGATAAAATGAGAGAAAATAGATTGAGATGGTTAGGCCATGTTAGAAGGCCCCCAATGGAGGTACTTGTTAAAAGGTGTGAAAGCATAGAGATTGCCCAGAGTAGGAGAGGGAGAGGGAGACCCAAGAGAAGTTGGAAAGAAACTATTAAACATGCATGACCTTGCCTATATGGATCTAACGGAGGACATGGCCCTAAACAGATTTGATTGGCGTCGTCAAATCCATATAGCCGACCCCACCTAGTGGGAAAAGGCTTGGTTTGGTTTGGTTTGTTGCCTTAACCCCCCATCATCCACAACCATTTCCCCAATAAGGCTTTATTAACCTTCTCAATGGACCGAATACCCAAACCACCTTGAGCTAAAGGATTACAGACACTCTCCCCCACTTCACTAAGCGATAATGCTTCCTTCTCTCAATAGAATCATTCCAATGCAAGTCCCGTTGAATTTTTTCAATCCTTCGCACAACATTCATAAGACATTTGAAACCAGAAAGAAAATAAATCGGAATGATAGATATCACTGATTTAATCAAAGTTATACGACCTCCCATAGACAAATACTTACCTTTCCATGAGCTTAATTTTTTCTAAACCCTTTCCACCACAGAATCCAATAAAGATTTCTTTGGAATCCAAATACTTTGAAGGAAGTTTTCCAGCTTTACAACCAAAAATGTTGGCAAAGAAATCAACCTGATTGAGTTCCATATGCACTCCAATAAACTCACACTTCTCGTAGTTAATTTTCAATCCCGGCAACACTTCAAACCATTTCAAAATAATTTTCAAATTATTCACTTGGGCCAAAGAAGCATCACAAAAAATAATAGTATCACCTGCAAATTGTAATTGAGTTACCTCAAGTGCCTCATTACCAATAGAAAATCCAGAAACAAGCTTCATATGATTGGCTCTCACCATCAATCCATTTAAAGCTTCTGCCATAATAACAAAGAGCATCAGAGATAAAAGATCTCCTTGTCAAAGACCTCTAGTACTTTTCAAAATAACCTTTGGAAGAGCCATTCACCATTATTGAAAAATGAGCAGATGACACAGAACTATGAATCCACATATGCCATTTCTTTCCAAACCCCATTCTTTCCATCAAGTACTGAAGAAACCCCCAATCCACCATGTCGTATGTCTTTTCAAAATCCAATTTGTAGACTAAACGACGACATTGATGATTCCTTGAATCAATGCACTCGTGGGCAATCAACACACGATCTAAAATTTGACGACCATCCACAAAAGCTCCTAGAATAACTGAAATGATTTCTGGAAGCACCATCCTTAAACGATTAGCCAGAACCTTCGCAAGGATTTTATACAGATTCCTAATCAAACTAATGGGCCTATAATCCTAAAGGGAGATTGCTCTTTTTTGTTTTTTTTTTTTATTAAAGCAATGAAAGAAGCACCAACTCACCTGTTAAGACACCATTATCATGGAATTCATTACAGAAGATAAATAAATCATCTTCTAGTAAATGCCAAAAGTGTTGAAAGAACACTATAGGAATGCCATTTGGACCCGGAGCACGGTCACCACCAAGATATAAAAAAAAAGCTTGTTTGATTTCATCTTTAGTAAACCGCGCTTCTAGAGCCATTGGGTTAGAGAGTTGTTTAAAAGAAATCCCATCAATCCTTGGTCTCAACTTCACATCTCTAGAATTTAATTGACGAAAAAGTGAACAATCTCTCTTTCAATATTGGCTCTACTTCCCACATTCTTCTTCTAGCAGAAATGACATTTATACGATTAACACGCCAACAAGCATTAGCAATCGCATGAAAACAATTTGTATTCCGGTCTCCTGCATCTAACCACTTAGTTCTTGATCTTTGCTTCCATTTAATCTCTTCCTGAAAAATCATCTTGCGAAGATCTTTTTGATCTAACAGGCAGTTCTTTCTTGCCTCAATACTACCAAAAACTTCCTTCCACCATACTTGCATTTTCTTTTTAAGAATCTTTAATTTTTGGGCTAACTGATATCTCATCCATCCTTTAACTGAAAAAGAAGACCGCCATTCTTTATCCAAGTCTTCAAAATCTTTCTCATATAGCCATGAAATTTCAAAACGGAAAGGAGGAGACCCCAATCTTCTATTCCCGTCTCAAGCAATAGAGGACAATGATCAGAGATTGGCCGAGCCAAAGCCCTTTGAATACAATATGAAAATAGATCTAACCAATTAGTCGAAACTAAAAAACGATCCAATCAACTCACCACGGGAGTTTCTTCCAAGTTTGACCAAGTAAATTTTGCACCTCTCAAGGGCAAATCTACAAGATCATGATTAACAACCTCCTTTTTTTTCATGCGGAAACGTGAAAACATTGAAATCACCTCCACTAACCCATGGATGACTTTACAATCCAGCCACCTGATTTAGCTCCCCCAGAAAGCCTTATTGTCACTAGAATGGTTGGGACCATAGACCGAAATCACTACCCAAACAGCACCGCATCTAACATCCCTCAACAAAGCAGACACGGAATATCTCCCCACATGTTCATCCAACTTAACCCGTAGAGCCGCATTCCACACAAGTAAAATACCCCCTAAAGCACCAAATGAAGGACACAAAACATACTGATAGGCAGGCCAAGGACTGAAAGATCTAAAAGACTGGTCATCAACACTCTCCAGTTTAGTCTCTTGAAGAATAAACATTCACCTTTCACCTTTCACGGACTTAAACAAGCCTTTCATAACTGCACGCTTAGAGACTGAATTCATACCACGAATATTCCACAAAAGAATCTTTATACTCCCAACCATGGTTTAAAATCTAGGCCGATACCGGTTCATATCGGCCGATATGAACCGGCATCGTCTGATACCGCGACGATATTTTGCCGCGATACGAGTCTGGTAAAGTATCTTTGAAAATATCGGCTGAGATGAAGTAATGTTTAAAAACCTTGATTTTTTGTAATTTTTTTCCTATTTTTCCATTTTCTTCTCCTCTTCCTTCATCTCCTTAGAGCAACCATGTCTCCATAGCTCATTCTCTTATATATTCCCAACTTCCAATATTATTTTTTTGAAGAAATCATTTTATTTAGTAAGAGAAAATCAAATTAACTTCCTTATTTTTACTATTATGTGTTTTTTATTTTCTATTTTTAGATAAAGCATAGAAATGAATGAAACGATCATTGGCATGTCATTTTTGGGTTTGTTTTGTGTTATTCACTTAGATCTACACACTTTCATGCTAGATCTACTTATAAACATGTTTTTGGGTGTAAAAAATGGTCTTTTTTTAAAATCTTCTACTTGTAAAAAAAAAATTGGTTGAGTATTTATGATACTAAATAATAAATACTAATAACTTATTAATAATGTATAGATAATTATTATGTTATCTTTATTTTCTTATATTTTACACTAATAAATTGATCATGAGCATCAATAATTGTTGCATTATATGAAATACTAGAGAAGACAGCGAATTGCGACACAAACAGGACTCAAAAATTAAGGGAACCGAGATTTTAATTTATTGTTGTTACTAATAAATTTTTTTTTGTTTTCCAGCATTTTCTAATATTATGGATTTTTTTAATATTTTTGCGATTTTTTTTGGATTAAAAAAAATCACATCGCGACGGACCGATATCCGCTACCGATATCGATATCATATCGGTTTTTCGGCCCGGCCGATACCGCGACCGAGACCAAGATTTTAAACCATGATCCCAACAACTTGACACCAGATCTCTTATCCCCAGTTGGACGGTCATAAGTTATAGAAGAAGCCAACTTATCTAACTCTCTTTGTGCTCTTGATTTTTTTCTACTTTGAATACCCATTTTCCTACAACTCTGTACCTCTGTCAAACATCTCATGAATAAAACTCCTCAAGTCCTCTATTTTTCCCTCCCTCCATACTCCATAGAAATGCCCAAAATTTTATCAATTTCAAACATTTTCTCCTCAAGTAACTCATTAGTGGCCTCCACTCCAAAATTTAACCTTGATTTATCCACAGCAATGGCGGCAATGGTATCGGTCCCTACAGTCAGAGCTTGATTCAAATTCTGATTTAACTCATCTTCATTCTCTTCTACGCTCAAAGAGCCTTCCCCAGCTGAGCTACGATCTCCCCATATTCAGATTCCGATCCACCATCAGAGGAATAAGAAGTTCTATGAATAATTTCATTAAAAGATTTAATGGAAGAAGGATCAATATTAGCACCTTGTCCCACCTGGGCCCCACAGTGGCCGTCAAAACCATCTAGTTGAAGGGAAACACAATTCCGGTCAGTTGTTTCATTTAAAATAGGACTCACATGGGAATTTCAAAGTTCCACAGGGGCATTTAAGTCATTCAATAACTTATTGAAGGGTGCTGCTACCAACACACTGCATTTTTCTCTCCACACACTGCTAATAGATTGTGACTAAAATGCCCACTTGTAAATTTAACAAAATGTATGAACTTCAGCCCTCCCACACTACTTGAAATGCTATCTACACACTGCGTATTTTCCCTCCACTTGAGACGTCTGAACGAATGTTAAGGGTTTCACTCCTCTCCACTTCCTTCCATTCACTCCTCTGCATCATGAAATGAAGTTCTACTTCTTCCCGCATTTTACTGATCTTTACTTCCTCCCTCTTTCATCTTCTCTCTCGGTTTGAATCCTCACTTCATTCTCAATTGACTGTAACTCATTAATCTTGATTTCATTCAAAGTTGAAACTCAATTTGCTAGCATTCTTAATCAATGGACGAGCAAAAGGACAAGCAGAAGATGTCTCCCGATCATTCTAGGAGCGTCGAGGTAAGCATATTCATCGCAAGCTGTGTAAATCGGAATAGACGAATCGCTCGGCCCTGCATGTCCAACCGAATGGCCTCTACGCGGCCTTTCAGGGCCAAACAGAGGTATTCTACACGGCCCTGAAAGGCCGAGCATAGGTACTTTTCGCGGCACTACAGTGCCGATAAGAACCAAAATATACGGACATGCATGACTTAAAGTAAGGACATTTTGCGGACATGCAGGGTCGAACAATTTAATTTTGTCCGGATATTTAGAGCCGTGCAGTTGTGTCATTTACGTATTCTAACAAAATTGGTTCTATAGCAGTTTCATGCGCCTACTGAATGCAGCAAGGTTGGCTCGGAATGTGTGGTCGACTATAGTAATGAGTTTATCACCGAAGAGGTAAATTAATCGAGATGAATCATTTGATAGTTAAATTGATGTAGGCACTTTGTTAAATATGATTTTGTTTGGTTATGCTCAGATATTCACAAGTCGAGAATCCCTAATTAATTGGGCTTGTGATGTTGGGGGGAGAAATGGTTTCATTGTTGTGATTAAGACATCAGCAGCGCCCAACAGGAGAAATAAAAAACCAAGGCTGACCCTTGGGTGTGAGAGGAGTGGGTCTTATAGAGACACGAGGATTTCTAAAGACGGGACTGGTGGGAAGAAATTGAAGCAGACTGGTTCGAAAAAATGCGGATGCCCATTCACGTTACAAGTCAAAGTGGTTGGCTCAAATGAGGAATGGATGTTGCATGTAGTGTGTGGTGTGCATAATCATCCTGCTGCAGACTTTATGGAAGGTCACTCATTTGCAGGGAGATTAACAAAGGATGAAACTTCAGTGCTGGTGGACATGTCCAAGAATATGGTTCGGCCAAAGGATATCTTGGTGACACTGAAATATAGAAATGAGTTAAATGTAAGGACAATGAAGACCATTTACAATGCACGTCAAAGGCATAAAGTTGCGGAGAGGGCTGGACTGAATCAGATGCAGCAACTGTTGAAATTATTGGCGGAGCATGGTTATATTGAGTGGCATAGGAAATGTCATACAACAGATACTGTCATTGACTTGTTCTTCACACACCCTACCAGCGTAGACCTCTTGCGTGCATTTCCTCATGTGTTGATAATGGACTGCACCTACAAGACCAATCGGCATCGAATGCCCTTATTGGAGATTGTTGGGGTTACATCCACAAAGAAGACTTTTTCGGTATGCATTGAATATCTCCAGAATGAACGTGAAGATTGCTACTCATGGGCATTGGGTATTTTGCGCAAAGTTATTGACAAGGGTGTTCTTCCTAGCGTTATCGTCACTGACAGAGAGATGGCTTTAATGAACGCTATATCTATTGTTTTCCCCGGCGCCAAACATCTTTTATGTAGATGGCATATCAACAGAAATATCTTGGCTAAATGCAAGAAGTTGTTTGAGACGAAGGAAAAGTGGGACCGGTTTATAATGAGCTGGAACATGTTGGTCTCTTCATCCACAGAGGAACATTACAATCTCCAATTCAATTTATTTCTAAAGGAGTTCATTACCTATCCTGCAGCACTTCAGTATGTTAGAGTGTCTTGGTTAGATGCGTACAAGGATAGATTTGTGGCTGCCTGGACGGACAAGGTCATGCATCTTGGGAACACTACTACAAACAGGGTGGAGAGTTCACATGCACAGCTGAAGCGGCAGCTTGGATCAAGTTAGGGGACTTTTGAAGACTCATGGATGAAGATACACAACCTATTGCTGCTGCAACATACTGATATAAAAGCATCGTTTGAAAAAAGTAAGATGGTTGTGCAACACAATTTCAAGCCTTCTGAATTCAAAGAACTTCGTAGGAACATTTCTATATGTGCATTAGAGAAAATCTTGGCCAAGACGAAACGAGCATCATCCGTCGGTATTGATACAGATGCTTGTGGTTGTGTACTTCGACATACACATGGCCTACCTTGTGCTCATGAGATTGCAGAATACATAAGTGCTGGTCGCCCTATTCCTTTAGATTGCACGCATATGCATTGGCGCAAGCTTGACTTATTACATACCGCTTATGACCAGGACTCCAGTGTCAATTTGGATTGCATGCCAGAGATAGATTTAATTATCGAACAGTTCAGGGGCTATGATTCGAGAAAGAAGTTACAGATCTTGGATAAGCTTAGGGAGCTTGCAAAGCCTGAGACAACCTCACTGATCGAGCCAGATTCGAAAACTAAATGTCGGGGGCGCCCCAAATTGAAATTGCACAATTCTACTAAACGTGAACCCTCTTCCTTTGAATATGCCGAATCAGCTCAGGATAGTTACTCTCCTGTCTTAAAGATGGAAGAGACTATTGTCAGCAGTGGGGCCTCTTTGGTGCCCGTGAAAAAGCTGATTCCTAAGCAAAAGGTCATCCGCACCCGAAATTTGAAGCCAACCACTTATTTTAACACACTCCCAGATGGTTTAAGGTCTTATATTCATCATGTAAAAGATGTCAATGCGGATGGCAATTGTGGCTTTAGAGCCATTGCAGGGTTGATGGGACTTGGTGAGGATTCGTGGCAATAGGTACGGAAAGATCTTTCAAGAGAGTTGGTGACTCATGCAGAACACTACAAACAACTATATGGATCACACCAAAGGGTTGATGAACTTCTCAATATCATATCGTACCAATTGGATTGCCCTCCATATGATCGATGGAAGACGATGCCGGACATGGGACATCTAATTGCCTTGCACTATAACGTTGTCCTATACCATTTGTCAAATGAACAATGCCTGACTTTTCTTCCTCTTCGATCGGTCCCTATTCCTACTGCTGCTAGACGGGAGATCGCGCTCGGTTTTGTCAATCAAAACCACTTTGTTCAGGTGATAATAGTAGATGCATAGATTCCCAATTTTCCTTTTTCCTTGAAATGCCGTGACTCACTTGAACTCCTTGTTATATGTAGGTTTTCCTCGAACAAGGTCATCCAATTCCTCCTATTGCTACTAATTGGATTCGTCACCATCACCCTTCTGCAGATGGTTGGGATATAGCTTATCAATCTCGGATCCAACATTTCAGAGAGATTATAAGTCCATCAGTTGCCACATGTGAAACCATCGATCTAGAATGATTGTTATATTTTATAAGGATGTCAATGCGGATCCAATGACTTTTAAGAGCTTAATGCAATTGAGCATTTTGTAAATTAAGATGAGAACATTTTCACTTTGTTTTATATAAAAGAACATTCTATATCTCTTAATTGCATATAGCTTACGACAATTTCAACCGAGTGGTCCTTATGACAGATTTTATTTTGCTCGGCTCTGAGAAGCCGAATTAAAACTATAGTGTCGGCCCTGAGAGGCCGAGTAGACCACATTTGCTTCGCCCTGAGATGCCAAGCAGATCACATCGTCTCGGCCCTGAGACGCCGACCAAAATATATTTCCTCGGCCCTGAGACGCCGACCAAAATACATTTCCTCGGCCCTGAGACGCCGAGCAATATACATTATTTCAAACCTGAAATTGTACTAGTTTACAAATTACGTCATCCATTTCAAAAAAATGCTGTGTACATAGAAAGTGACATCAATACAAAATGCAACATAAAAAATTATATCCATAAAGTGGCCAAAAGGTGATAAAAAGTTTTACATTTGGTACATCTCTGTTACCCAAAAAAATTGATGAAATTCAGTTTACAACCATAACAAAATACATATCACATGCTAAGTCCACATCCTAGACCCCACGTCTACCCCTGCGGCTGTAAGTGCGTGCCTCGCTCCGTGGCGGTCTATGAACAAGATCTTCTGGATCGACTCCATCTAGGACCCTGTTGACGTCCTCAAGGGCCGTGTACAAGGCATCAGGATCTCGGACACTCAGACTATGGCCTCTCCTCAGAATAGGCTGAATAATACTTTGGGCATTCAAGATGCGCTGTTAATTAATCACATAATGAACAAATTAGAATGTTTGTACAATTGGTTATACTTAATATGATAGATATGCTCGTCAAGGATCGTACCAAACGTGGGTCAATAGAAGAGCTGCCCATAGAATCTTGAACTCGCAGATTGAACGTGGAGCGATGTGCAGGGTTCTGAATGATTGGATGCGACACTCGGAGGAACCATTCCATATAATTGGGTGCACAGTCCCATGGGTGCGACGCAGGCACACCACGCTCCATCGGAGACAGGATGTGGTTATGCCACCTCTCCCATATTTGATCCAAGTAATTGTAAGCGATCCGATATTGATTTGCGGTGGCACCCCTACTGGCGCGCTGTGGAGCTAGTGGAGTGGGGGGAATGCGTTGGACCCTACCAAACTGCCTAAGCACCCGATCGGGATGATATGGTTCTATGATGTCCATGCACTTAATACTGCCAGTATAATAAGCAACCTCGTGAAAGGGGTGTTCTGCCCTATTCTCTCGGTAGGGGTCCCACACCACCTGCAACATTAATCGACAAATGCATACGTTAAATTGTACGATACTCATTTACATATTTTTTGAATTTATAACTTATAAGAAATTACCTCATGGGCACCAAGATCGTCAAGTGCCTCTCATAATGACTGTAAGTTGGACATTTGGTCCCCAGACTCTCTTCGTGGCACCCAGCGATTCACCCGCGGTAAATTTTCTGTGTATGTGCGGTTTGGGTGAGGCCTACACCTGGGGAAAAGATCGTAAATCCATGCCTCTAGTGGAGTAAGGTATCCTGCAGTCTGCTTGACACCACTCCGAGTAGCAAACCCCAACTGTCGGTATAGGTGAGCAAGCGCACCAGCTCCCCAAGCATATGTGCGTGCCTCATCGAAGTTCATTAGCAGCCTTAGATAGACCACTGGGACCCTCGTGCTGGTCTTGTCTGCGAAGAGTGTACAGCCCAAGATATACAATAGATATGCTTTTGCGGCATGCCTAATGTGCTCTTCTGGATCCGCATCGGTCACATCTCCGTATAGGTCCCTCAACCACTCCAATCTAACCGACGAGCCCCGCACACCTACTAACTCTTCGTGTGCCTGCTGGGATGTGACCCCAAGACCATGCTCTACAAGTGTCTTTGATCGCTCAAATGACAGTTGCTCCACTGATACAGATTTTCCAGTGACCGGGATCCCTAGAATGGTGCCCACGTCATCAAGGGTAATCGTCATTTCACCAAAAAGCATGTGGAATGTGTTTGTCTCAGGCTGCCATCTTTCCCCAAATGCTGTCATCATGTTCTTGTTGATGGAACGATAAGATGTTGCCACCAATGGAGCCAACCCCGAACGGTCAATGAGACGACTGAAAACCGTATTCTGCCTTCCCTCTGAATTCCATGCCCATTCACTGATTTTTTGGCCATGGCTTATGTATTTAAGTGGCGGTCTCTTCTGCAAAATGAAATAAATATCAAATTAGTGAAGATAATAAAATTTTAATCACAGATTAAAACATGTTAACCAAGATTAAACACAAACCTGCTGCTGCCAAATACTTGCAGCAATATGCATCCGGAAACTAGGTAGCAGGCTCAAACTTGTAGGCCCCCTGGGAATATCTCCAGTCCTATAATGAGCAGCAGAAGAAGTTTGTCCTCGTACTTCTTCTGCCGGTTCGGAAACTTCGGTCTCCACTTGGGCTTCGGGTTGTTCTTCAACTACTTCTTCGTCATCCTCGACCTCATCAGCAACAAAACTTTGACGGAGTCTCCTGTTCGACGCTGTGGGTCGAGTCCTAGAGGTACTCGGCACATCCATATATCTGGAAAAAAAATTTATCAGTACATAGTTCAGCACTGAGTCACAGTCCATTCGGCCCTGACTGTCCGTGTGGAAAATATAGTTTCGGCGTTACAGAGCCGTGAAATGTGCTTTTGATCGGACCCACAGTGCCGAGAGATGATACTATGCTCGGTTTATAGACACCGACATAACTTTTTCCACTTGGCCCCATACTGCCGAGATAATTCAATATATGCGGATCATCGAGGCCGAATGTAATCTCTGTATTCGGACCCACAGTGCCGAATGAGTTCTTCATACAGACTAAAACGATGACGATGGATGGAATAATGGGGGATAAAAAGGTGAATGAAGGAGGAAAAAAACTTTGAAAAAACCAAATCTTTGATCTTAAAACAAAACTACAAACATTTCTAATCAAGTAAAAGTTATCGAAATCACTCACGGAGGTTGGAAAGTCGACGATTCACAGTAGTGCAGTTTGACGAAGAAGGCAAGAAGAGAGAGATGCCTGAACACGAGGTGCGGCGTTTACGTCCGGGTGGAGGAGCTCGTCGAGATCGTCTTCGATGTGGAGGGTGTAGCCTCTGACGGTTTACAGAACGTGAAATGGGAGGGAAGAATGCAGAGTGTAGGGAGTAGTTTCATCAAGTCCAGCAATGGGTGTTTTAGGGAAAATGCAGAGTGTATAGAGGAAATATTTAAATTTTCTTCACAGAAGACCACTGTGTAAAGAGATGTAGTGTGTGGAGATCAAATCCCATTGTGCAGGTAGCAGCTCCCCTTATGGAAAACCCTTTTAATAGAAGGGCAGCTCGAAACCCCCTTCTCTCTCCCAGGCGTGACGAAAGAAATTTGTCTTCATAGTACCTGTAAAATACTTCGGATTTGCAGAGATTTTCAGCTGGATTTTTGCAACTTCAGATCTTCCTTCCTCTTGCACATGTTAGCGTTGCTGAATCTTGAGCGAGAACTTTAGGTAACTGAAAACCCAAATCCCCTGATTCCACGCATTGATTAATCGGAAAATCCTCCCTCATTTGGTCGCCTGATTTTTCCATCGTTGCAGGATTCTGACAGGAAATCTTTGGCATTTGAATGTTTTTTGAGCTTCTACCTCTTTCTGCAATACTGATACCAATACAAAGTTGATCGCCTTCAACCTCCAGATCGAGTTTTGGTGGCAATTGTCGCCGAGGATCCCTCAAGATAAGAATACGAACCCTATCTATTCGTAGTTTCTTCTTTGCTTCTTCATCAATCTCCAACACTACCTTCAAGCATTCTCCCAAAGGACTAAAAACGCTTTCATCCCAAGCATGAAGAGGAATACCCTCCATCTGGATCCAGCTTGGCTGTAGAACAGGTCCCAACACTTCAGTCCATTGATCCAACCTTTGAATCACAGAATCAGTCAAATAGCAACCGAGTCCAAGCATTTGTGAGAACTGAGAAGTCTTCTTGTGAAGAAGGAATAATCCAAAACAAAGTGGAATTGAGTCTCTTTTCTTCCGCCTGAATCCCCTTTCTAGAAAACAACCATGGAACCTTCTCTTCTGCTCAAATCTGTAACAATGATTTGATCCTTCTTCTCTGGAGTTGGTTTCACTTGGCCAAACTTTTTAGCATTACGATCAATAACTCTAGCCTTCTGAACTCAAATCCTCCCACCATAAACAAGGCTGCCATTGAATCTTTGGATTGCTCGATTCGCATCCCATTCAATTTTATACCGCACAAAACCAAAGCCTCTTCCTTTCTCAGATGCTTTGTCTTTAGGCAAGAAAACATCAAACACTGGTCCTACCTCCCGAAAAACATCAAACAGGATCTTCGTTGTCTGCGTCGGTGAGAGATTAGAGACAAGCAAGGACCAGCAATCCTGAATCCACCCTAATTTCGACCCCATTCAGGCCAAAAGGTTTTCAAGTAAAACTCTTTTTTTTTCCCCTTTCAAATTATCTTATCACGAGTCAATATGTGTGACCTGTAGTTTTGCCTGCTTTGATTTACGCAAAGTATCATGCACAACAAAATATGTATATCTGCGCATCCAAATGCACTTTATTTTTTCTTTATAATAAAAAAATCCAAAATGTTAGAGCTACCCAAAAATCCCGCCCTTTTTCATCTTCGTTGTTTCCTTCCAGCTTTTTGCCTCCAGATCCAGCGTCCCAACCTCTTCTTCTTCCCAACCATGATTGATGCCTTTCCCCCATTAAGCATCTCAAAAGCCACAACCACATCCCTATCCCACCTCCTTCCAAAACCCTATCTTCCCAAACTGTCTTGCAGTCTCTTATCCACAACTGTGATCAAGCAGCCAAGAAAAACCTTACAATTGTATTTTTCTACACAATGGAAAGTGAGAAATGACCAAACCTTTCATGAAATCCAGGCTAATCTGGATAGGGTCACTAGATACCTCCATGGATCAGCTTTCTTTTACCCTCAACTCATACTACCAAGCCATTTCAAGGAACGACTCTTTACCGTTCACTCAATTTTTTGGGAGTTGATTCTCCATTGACATTTTGATGTAATTCTCGGAGTTTTTTTTTTCTGTGGGGACTTGCTTGTCCTTGTATTCTCTCTCTCTCTCTCTCTTCTTATTTTATTCTCTTAATACAAATTTACTCATCATCATCACCAAAGCTTTGTCCCAACTATGTTGGGGTCCGCTACATGAATTCTATATCTCCATTTGGATCTATCTTAAGCCAAATCCTCAGTCTCAATACAAATATACTTTTTGGCACAAAAAAAAAAAAGATGCATATTTTTGTAATCATAACTGCTTTGCCATCCCCAGAAAACTACTTTAAGAAGGAAAAGGGGGGCTGTGGTGTGGGGAGAGGAGGATGAACTATTTATAAGTTCACTCCCTTAGGATGCATTTTGATGTAACTATCTAGTATGTTCACTCCCTTGGATGCATTTTGGTGTACCCGTAATCACACATGGTTTGAATATCTGGTATAGTGGAGTTGATATTGTTGTCAATTTTGAATTGGTTGGACGAGTCAGAAAGATCACATCCAGCTAACATCATTATTTTTGTTTTTTGTTTTTTTCCTTTAGATGATACTACTAGATGTACATTATACAAACATATTCTGACTAATTATGGTTTGGGGTACATCCAAATGACTGTTTCTCCAAAACCCAACAAACTGAATGGAAAAGGAGTTTACCCTGTAAAAACTTGTTTGTAATTATCTTCAAGGAGCTTGGATCTCTAGGTTAACGCACAAATTATTTTCTCTTGATGCAATGGTTGTTGATGAAGCTATCCGGCATGGAATGAAAATCAGTGAAGTAAATGGGACCCGGTCAGTGGTCAGAAATCTTGAAGGTGTCATTTATGAGATCAAACTTTAACTAACACATGGAATGCATAGCTTGTTTTATTTTTTGTTTGGAGCAAGTTAGTTCTCACCAGTTAAGTTATTGTAACCCCAAGTATATGTTGCATAACCATGGCAAATTTTGCTTGAAGTCACCTGGTATAAGTTCTATCTTTGTTCTATGCTTCAATGAATAAAACATTCTCCTTGGGACTGGGCTTCTTCTTCTTCGACCTCTATAGCCATTCTCATTCTCGCTCGCTTGAAGATCTACCAATTCCATTTCTCTCTCTCTATCTCTATCTCTCTCTCTCTCTCTCTCTCTTTCTCTTTCAAATTTAATCAAAGGAGGGAGAGTTATGAGATCTGGAGAACTAGAAGAGGAAAGGAGAGAGAGAGAAATAGAGACAAATAAATAAGGATAAATCAGCCAGAGGTCCCTTAACCTTGTTAAGGCCTCTAAGTACACAACTTTTTCGCTTTATTTGATTTTTTTCAAGAGACTGATAAATTTTTATGAGTTTTGAAAGAAAGTCATATAAATTTATCTGAGTTTTGAGAGGTTGGAATAAACTTATTTGACTTTTTAATAAATTTATCTAAGTTTGGGACAAATTTATTTGAGTTTGGAACAAATTTATCTGAGTTTCAGCCAAATTTATGAGTGTGGAACTAATTCATTTGAGTTTGAAATGAACTCAGATAAATTAATTTGAGTTTGGAACAACGCCCTGCTATTGGTACACTAAATCCTTTACTAGTTACAATTGATAAAGCTAGGTTATTCTAGTAATTTTCACAAAAAAAATAGTAAACAATCCAATTAAAAAAATAAAAGAAAAAAACTTCATTGAATTGAGGTGTCTGGGTAGGCACATGGTGGGCACATCACCACCCATTTTGGTTAAGGGATTGGAAAATCCAATTCCACTACCACGTTTTTAGGTATTAGCTTCATTAAATGGTTATGATCATTAAAATCAAAATGGTCAATTCTTTTGAGAAAAGATGTTAAGGAAAGATAAAAATGCAAGGGTGTTTTTGTTGTTTCTCATAAAACTTAATGGAGAAGACTTGATTCAAAGAATTGTAAAGATTTTCTATACTTTTTTGAAATATTAAAATCTTCATATATTTTTTTCCAAAAATAATCCAAAATTCTTAAACTTTTTTGATAATTTCGTAAAAATAATTATAAGCTCCCACGTCTTGTACTATCTCATCAGATTGCATTATAAAGACACCGTGAGATTGATTAGTTTATAAGTAGATCAATAAGATTGAGATTGATTAGTTTATAAATAGATCAATAAGATTTAGGTCTTGCGTAGGCGAAACTCAAACTACTACATAAGAGTGAAGGTTGGAGATGGACCATAACACAAATGTGGGCATTTATTTTAAGAGATGGACGATTTTCTTTAGTGGGTCCCTCATAGGAGCAACTGGATTGTTTGAGTACATGCTACTTTTGAAAGAGGAACAAAAGTCCCTTGCACAATCACCGCTCTTCTTTCTTGCACAATCACCGCTCTTCTTTCGGAAATGGATCTCCTGTTCTTTGGACCAATTAGTGGGTGCCATTGCACAACATCTTTTGAAAGAAAGAGATTTTCAACGAAATTTTTCGGTTGCTTCCATCTCATGGTGACATTATTTGTAGGCTGGGATCTAGTGGTCCTCATGGGGGGGACCGGTCTGAATTCGGTCCCCCCATTCGGTCCACATAGCATGGCTGTTATTTGCACGGCTGTTATTTGTAAGGCCTTTTTCATCAGTTAAGTCAGGCCATGATATTTTCAAGAAGTAATTGCTCTGATGCTTCTTCCTTCCAGCTCATTGCACGGCATCTTTTGTTACCGAAATCTATTTCAGATTCAAAGTCCCTCTGTTCTTTCATCTTTGCTCTCTGTGATCTGTCAAACAAAGGTATGATTTCTCTACCCTATCTCTTCCGTGATAGTTTTTTCTCTAGTTTGTATTTATGTAATTCTTTCTCAGAACACTATTACAATATGATCGACTTTCTTTTTCTACTTCAATTGGGTCCTCTCGGTAGTTTGAGCAGGCTGAACCATGTCAGCTATGATGACCAATCACGATATGGCACATCGACACAAAATCCATGTGATTTTGAGGTCGAATCAGATGCCAACATGTATATCTTGGTTTAAGTCCAAATCCTAGGTCCAATTCAACTCACATGCGAACATGTATGCATCTTGTTTTGAGTTCTCCCTAAATAGAGCCATGGAACTTTATTTTAAGTAATTTAAAAAAAAAATTTAGCATAGTCTTTTATAGTTTTATATTGATTCCTACAAATATCATAGGTGAACATGCGAGTGATTAGCACAGATTATTATGCTAATTTTTTGTTCATACTCTACTAGAAAACATGCCCTTTCATAATATTAAAATTTATAAAAAAAACTTTATGATCAATTTCTTTAAAATTAAATGCAGAAGGCTAGTCTGAGAGAGAGCAGGAAAAAAAAGAAGTGCATAAGAATTCAATACCTAATACCAAATACAGTAATAAAAAAAATACAACCCCATGAAAATTGAAGACTAATGACCAAGAAAACTAAAAAATAAAATCAAAATAAATAAATAAATTATATAAACTATTAATAAAATCCAATAAAATTTGAAAGAGACATAGAAATAAAACATAAAAACGAAAATCTATAATCGATTCAATAACATAAGGAATTTAAAAGAATCAACATCCATGAGAAGAAAAACTTTAAATTGGAGCATAGAAGGACAAAGAAAAAAAGAACCCACAAATTCATGAAAAACCATCATAAAAAAAAAAAAACCTAAAAACCATCACAAGTGAGAAATAATGATAAAAGAAATACAAAATAAAATAAAAATTTTTTTATTAAAAAGGATATATATAGATTAATAGACAATACAATGGTAAAAGAAATTTAGAAGAACCAAACCAACCTATATTAATCTAATACTCAAAAATGGAAATTTGAAGCCACAAAAGAAATAAGAAAAATCAATAAAAAGATTTCACAAAGAAAACTAAAAGAACTCAATGGAAGTAAAATAAATAATTAACTCATAATGATAAGCAATAAAAAAATACAACAAAAAAATGACAATTCATAGAAAACCTCATGATAAAAAGTGATTTAAAAGGAAAAAAAATCAAAACCTAATACCCAAAAATTGAAACAAAAAAGGGGAAAAAAGCCCTCACAATCTATAAAAAGCTAATGCCACAAAACTAAAAAAATCCACTGTAAAGTAATAAAAATATATAAAGACAATCTAATAGTGAAAAAGACCCACTACCCAACAACCAAAAATTAAAGTAAGAAAAGTGAATTAAAAAAAAAATTAAAAACCCATGAAAAACCATCCCCAAAAGAATTAAACAGACCCAACGAAACTAAAAATAATAATAATTAAATAAACCCATAATAAAGTGTAAAATGCCCATTTAAAATTCAAGAAATATAAAATAAAAGAAAAAAAATATAAAACATCCCATTGTATAAGCAACTTAAAAGAAAGAAATAGGGCTGCACATGGGCGGTTTGGATCGGTTTAACACTAAAACCAATAACCAAATCGAACCTGTCAGTTTTTTAATTAACCGATCCGATCCGACCAATAGAAAGAGCTTAAACCGAACTGGACCGAACCATTGGTTTTGTTGGTTAAACCGTTGTTTTCTATTTTATTTTTTTTGAAAATCAGACATTGAAAATTTCAAAATGATGATACCCCGTCCTTTGCATTTATTCCAATGTTTAGTGCAAACATAAAAATCCAACATTCCAGACTGGACTAAACGCATATAAAATATAATTCTACTCCAAAAAGAGAGTTTGGACTAAATGCAAGCGCACAAAAAAAAAAAAAAAAAAGGAAAAAGAAAAAAAGAATAACCAGCTTGCAGTGAAACATTCATTCCACATGATACCATTTGGAATTACAATAGAAAAATAGTTCATGTCAAGAAAAGTCACACACAAACGGAATCTGTATCAGAACCCACTGTATTTTTCAGAAATGAAGGTTTCTTAACACATTGGTTAGGTGAGACCAAAACCAACCATCAAAAGGCTAGGCTCTATTGGCTTTTCTAGCATTCTCAAGAGTGCAGCCTTCTAATAAAAACTTCATTGAAATGAGGTAGGAATTATGATGGAAAGAAAAAACCATCTACAGTAATCCCTCTATTAAAAAGCATTTGAGAGATTAGAGGAGATTCACTGAGGCAGTGTTGACGGTTGAATTCATGTAAGAATGAAGTTGTGGAATGTAACTTTGAAAGTAGTAAAATAGGAAATCCTAAGGCTAAAATAGTAAAAAAGCAACACTTAAGTTACTACATACGGTCGGTTTGGTTTAAGTGGTTAATTGTGGGCTCAAACCGATAGCCAACCGATGTAAGCAGTTTTTATGATTTTCAAACCGTTAACCCAACCAATCTGCTATAAATCGATCCGAACCGCCCGGTTCAGTCGATTCGGTTCGGTTTTGCGGTGATACCAGATTTTTTGTGCAGCCTTAGAAAGAAAGAAACCCATTAGGATTCAATACTAAAAATATATAAAAGAAAAAAAAACCATAAATTTATTAAACCCCATCACCAGAAAAACTAAATGAACACATCAAAATTGGAAAAATAATAAAACAAACCCACAACAAAAGGCAACAAAATCAGATAAAAAATGAACTTTTTTTTTAAATTCTTTCCTTAGTGTTTGAGAGATTTAATTAGTTCTATTGCCTACTCTAAATGAAGAAAGAAGGACGGAAGGATGCAACAAAATCTATACATGCTTAGTATGTAGCTCATTCTCCCTCATTTCAAGACAACATTCATCAGTAATAAAATTGAAAAATAAAAATCTAGATTTATAACAAATAGTTCAGCACGAACAAACTACAAAAAATCCCTACTTATCGAAAAGGTAGTAAGAAAAAGAGGGAGAACATGAATTTGATGGATGTGAAATGAAAAAAGTACTGTAATCCTATATGGAAAGAAGCATGAAACTAAAAGAGACTAAAAGTGTACATTTCAATGTTAGAAGTATGTTGGACTTCGGCTGCTCTGATTAGTAGAGTATCATTTACAAAACAAACCAATTTAAGTACATGAGAGCCAAGACAACTCTTCTAATCCAAACTTCAATACATAGGGAGACTTTCCAAATAAAATCCACCAAGAAGATGATATTGTACGTACCTCTTTTTAGAATCTGTAGAGACGTTATTCAACTGCTACAAACACTAGAACTATTTTAAAAAAAAATCCTTTTTCTGCATTTATCCCCAATAGAAAAACCATACAAATACAAACCATAAAAATATGTCAAACATATAAAAAAATTAAAATGATGATTCTTTTGTATAAATTATATTAAAATGAACTCAGAATTGCTCAAATAAAATATGATGAACTCAAAAGTAAATAAATTAAAAAAGGTTACCTCTCAAATTGAAATGTTTAATAATTACACAAATTGTCTCAATATGCTCACATTTTAAAACAGGTTGAACACTGATCTATGCTAAGCATGCAAATGAGACATGACTCGGTACTAAAAAGAGACACAAAGAAATAAAAGAAATATTGAAGTTGCTCTAATAAAATATAATGAACTCAAAATAAATAAAAAAATGAAAGTTCTCTTGTTGACATAGAGAAATGGAATTATATTGGAGAAAGTAGAAAATGATGATAATAAGAATGAGTTTAATTCTTAGATGGACCAATATTATTGGAGATTTTTTTACCATTATTTCCGCGTTCTTAAAAGAAAAAGTGTACACTCAAAATCAGTGGATAAAAACGAAACCATATACTTCAGAACTGGAAGCGGATTAAATAAAAATGACTAAGCATGCAAATGAGACATGACTCGGTACTAAAAAGAGACACAAAGAAATAAAAGAAATATTGAAGTTGCTCTAATAAAATATAATGAACTCAAAATAAAAAAAATTGAAAGTTCTCTTGTTGACATAGAGAAATGGAATTATATTGGAGAAAGTAGAAAATGATGATAATAAGAATGAGTTTAATTCTTAGATGGACCAATATTATTGGAGATTTTTTTACCATTATTTCCGCGTTCTTAAAAGAAAAAGTGTACACTCAAAATCAGTGGATAAAAACGAAACCATATACTTCAGAACTGGGAGCGGATTAAATAAAAATGACTAAGCATGCAAATGAGACATGACTCGGTACTAAAAAGAGACACAAAGAAATAAAAGAAATATTGAAGTTGCTCTAATAAAATATAATGAACTCAAAATAAAAAAAAATGAAAGTTCTCTTGTTGACATAGAGAAATGGAATTATATTGGAGAAAATAGAAAATGGTGATAATACGAATGCGTTTAATTCTTAGATGGACCAGTATTATTGGAGATTTTTTTTACCATTATTTCCGTGTTCTTAAAAGAAAAAGTGTACACTCAAAATCAGTGGATAAAAAGGAAACCATATACTTCAGAACTGGGAGCGGATTAAATAAAAATGACTAAGCATGCAAATGAGACATGACTCGGTACTAAAAAGAGACACAAAGAAATAAAAGAAATATTGAAGTTGCTCTAATAAAATATAATGAACTCAAAATAAAAAAAAATGAAAGTTCTCTTGTTGACATAGAGAAATGGAATTATATTGGAGAAAATAGAAAATGGTGATAATACGAATGCGTTTAATTCTTAGATGGACCAGTATTATTGGAGATTTTTTTACCATTATTTCTGCGTTCTTAAAAGAAAAAGTGTACACTCAAAATCAATGGATAAAAACAAAACCATATACTTCAGAACTGGGAGCGGTTTAAATAAAAAAGACTAAGGATTAATTAAATTAGACAACCCAGAACTCAACATTTCACAATCTAAAAAAGATTCATATAATCAGAACAAGAAAAAATACTTGAAATTTCTTAAATTAGTGGCACTTGGACATTGGGACCCATTAACACTCAAATGCTATTGCATTGATAGAAATATAATGATATTGGGAGTTTCTTAATGGACACAAGGCATGATGACGAGTCCAAATCACAAAAAAAAAAAAAAAAAAAAAACTTTATTGAGAAAACTCTAATACTTTGTTTTTTATCAGATAATAAACTTGACAATGGAAATAACCCAGATTGAAATGAAAATTAGGGATATCCTATAAATAGCAAGGATGTTTGTCTTAATGATTGTGATTTTTAATAAATGGGGTGTATCGTGGTGTTCTTCTCCTTTTACATCACGGTTTATAAAAGTTAACGACCCACAAAAAAAAAAAAAAAACTCCACCCTTTCTCCCTAAGCAAGCATGCATGGTAGCACATCATTTACATAGAAAGTTTCCCACTTCCTCTTTAATTCCACGTTGTTGTCACAAGTTTGCCTTTTTCAATAATAATGTTGCCAATTTCTTATGAATTATGAAACTTATTATTTTTATTGATCAATTCCATATATTATATATTCATTTGGGTTTAGTTTTATAGTAAAATGATTATCATAGAAAATTAATGACTATATAGGAAATCATATAATAGTTTGATCACCTATGCTTAAATTACAATCACAACACCAAAAACAGGAAATTGGAACGGAAAAGCGTTCCCAATCCTTCCGTTCCTAATCCGTTAAAGCGTTCCAAAAACAGGAAATTGGAACGCTTTAACGTATTAGGAACGGTTGGTACCAAATTGGAACGGAAATTGGAACGGTTTAACGGATTAGGAACGGAAGGATTAGGAACGCTTTTCCGTTCCAATTTCCTGTTTTTGGTGTTGTGAATGCATAACTATCAAAATAATAACAACAGTATTTGTGGTTCAATATTTTAAAAATATAGTTACTTTTATAAATACCTCGTAGATAAAGTCCAACTCCCGGTCAATATTCCAAAGTGGGGCTAGGTCCCTTCCTTATCAACTAATTTTAACCTTTTGTTGATAACTATTAGCAAAATATTGCTTTGTAGTGTAATGGCAGGGTTGCCCCTTTGAAATCCAAAAATGTCTTGAGTTCGAGTTGTAGCACATTATGATTAATTTTTACTGTGTCATTAAAAGTACACGGGTCGGGTCTAATGCGGGCTAGACAGGTTAGCCCGACCCGAGACTGGGAAGGGTCAAATTAAATTAAATTGGATGAGTCAAAGTCAATTGGAGCAAATTTCAAATTGAAATCGCTTCATATATATATATATATATACATAAATTTGACCACATGAAATGATCAATTAAAACTCCATGCACATACATTTGTAATACTAACTTGCCATCCATCACGGATCAAGTGACTTAATAATTATAAGAATTTGAGCCCCTAATATTTCATCTGACTCTCCTAATCCAAGTGGACTTAGGTTTTAAAAGGCTTGAACTCGAAAAATAATTCCTAAGCCTTCTCACTTCTCGAGCTCACTAATTAAAATAAGGAAAATCTTCAAAAAGTTATAAAACTTTTGACTCATTTTCTAAAAAATACATGAAGATTTGAGTATTTCAAAAAGGTATAAAATTTTCTACAATTCTTTCAATCAAGTCCTCTCTTTAAAAAAATAAATTAGAAAACGAGAAAAACACCCTTATTTCATTTTTAACGATCTTCCTTTAAGAGAAATATTAAGTCCAACCTACATGACCCCATGGGGCCCACTTCAACTACCTTTATGCATGCATGATTTAAAAAAGGAGATTCTGAATGACTAGAAAATTAGCTTCTTCATTGAATGGTTATGATCATCAAATTTAAAATGGCCAGTTTTAGAAAGAAATGACAAAAAGGAAAGGGTATTTTTGTTGTTTCTCAAAATAATTAATGGAGAATGCTTGATTCAAAGAATTGTGAAGATTTTCTATACTTTTTTGAAATATTAAAATCTTCATATACTTTTTTAAAATAATCCAAAAGTCTTATACTTGACCGAAAAGCTAATGGGCCTGCTTTTAGAATCCAAAGGCTGAGATTTTCTTTCTTTGCCACTTGACCGACTCACCATTATTTTATTTAAAAAGTAAGAAAAGGCAGCTCACTTAATGGTATACCAAATTTGGCATAGTATCTTATGCTTCAAATCCATGTAGGATATGAAGTAACTGTTGGAGCCTCTCTTATATGCAAATTAGAACAAAAGGAGTTGCTCTGAGTAGGCTAATGGGCGAAGGTCCCAATGCAGAGCTTTTATTTCTTGTGGGCCCAGCCCAATTGTAGCGAATAGAATATGTTTTTGAGTCACAAGAAGACCTCCCTTTTGAGTTTATATTACATTGTGTTTACTTCTCCCTACTTAATCTCCCTTGTTTCATTTTCATGTCTCAGCTATTGATTGCTATTCGAACAATGGATTCTGCAACATTGATGGTAGTGGAAGCAGCTTTAAGCGCCATTTTACAGCATGTGCTGGATACATTGGCCCTTCCTTTCCTCAAAAGTCTAGGCTTTCCTTTCGGTGTTGAAAAGGAGGCGAAAAGGCTCAAATTATCCCACTCGAGAATTGAAGCCCTTCTCACTGATGCAGAAGAAAGACAAATCAAGGAGGAATCGGTCCGTCTGTGGATGAGTGACCTCAAGCATGTTGCCTACGATGCCGAGGACATCCTCGATGAGCTCGAATGCAGGGCCCTTGGATCCAAAATAGAAGAAGCCCCAATTCAAATGAGAAAGAGGAAGCTGACTGATCAGTTTCGGGTAACCCACTTCTTCTCTCAATTTAGTTCCAAGTTCAAGTTTGGTTCTCGAATTAAGAAGATTAGAGAGAGTTTGGATGAGATTGAGAGAGAAAACAATCAGTTCCACTTCTGTCTCAAAGTGATATATGGGCCTCAAAGTGAAATGCTCAGAATGCGGCTTCCCACTAGCTCCATCGTAGATGAGTCGATTGTATTCGGAAGAGAAGCTGACAAAGCAAAGGTGGTCCATTTGTTGACATCGGACGACTCTTCGGCCTCCGACTTAGGTATTCAGGTCGTTCCTATTTGCAGTATGGGAGGACTAGGGAAAACGACACTTGCTCAATTGATCCACAATGATGAACGGGTAAAGAAACATTTTGATGTAAGTGTCTGGGTTTATGTTTCGGAAGACTTTGATTTAATTAGGCTCACAAAAGCCATTGCAGAGTCTGTTCCTCGAAGCGATCCTCGTCTTACGAACTTGGATGCAATTCAAGTTAGTATTCAGAAGGCTCTGAAAGGGAAGAAGTTTTTTATTGTGTTGGACGATGTTTGGAATGTGAATTGTAATCGTTGGGATGCCCTACGAGCTCCATTGATGGTTGCGGGAAGAGGAAGTAGAATTCTAGTGACCACAAGAAGCCACAGAGTTTCCTTAATGATGGGAACAGTTCCCACTTACTCCTTGCAGTGTCTATCGGACGATGATTGCTGGTCTATCTTCAAAAGACTAGTATTTGTAGAAGGGGATTCAGATGTACATCCGGACTTGGTGATGATAGGCAAGGAAATTGTAAACAAGTGCAAAGGGTTGCCTTTGGCAGTGAATACGCTTGGAGGTCTTTTACGCTCTAAAGTAAATGTTGTTGACTGGAAATCAATCTTACAAAGCGAAATATGGGATCTGCCAGAAGAAGGAAATGACATTTTGCCCGCTCTAAGATTAAGTTATCATCACTTGCCAGCACATTTGAAGCGGTGTTTTCAATTTTGTTCCATATTTCCTAAAGGTTCTGATATCATGTTTGGCGAGGAATTTGTTTGGTCGTGGATGGCACTAGGTTTTATTCAGTCTGAAGGAAGTAAGGACATGGAAGACATAGGCAAGGAATATCTCGCTGATTTGGTTTCAAGGTCTTTACTTTATACAGAAGGATCATTTTTCAGAATACACGACCTCATTCATGATCTTGCACGGTCTTTTTCGGGAGTTGAAATTTTGGAAATCGGAGACCGGAAGTCAGATAAAAATACTGAAAAGGTACGCCACTTATCATGCGAATTGTCCAGGTTTAGTGTGGAATCATTCGATTTCGAGTATCTCTATTGCTTTAAAAGCCTGCACACACTTATATTGCGAGGAAATGCATCTAATCCTGTCCATACCATCCCACCTGATTTGTTCGTAAATTTGAGGCATTTACGCATTTTGTATTTGAGGGTAAATGTAACCGAATTGCCAGAATCAATCGGAAATTTGATACAACTGCGGTATCTTGACTTGTCTTGTACTATGATTGAAAGGTTACTGAAATCAATAACCAGACTCTACAATCTACAAACCTTGGCTCTCGCATATTGCTCCAAGCTTGTAGAGGTACCCAGTGATCTTAGCAACCTAGTCAGGCTTAGAGCAATAATTTTAGTGGGATGCTCTGCTTCTATCCCATTTGGGGGATTAAATGTGATTAGATACAGGGTCAACGAGCTGCGGAACTTGAAATGCCTACGACAATCACTTCACATTTCAGAGCTTGAGAATGTGATAAGTGTGGAGGAGGCCAAAGAGGCTGAATTAAAAAAAAAGCAGAATATTAACCACTTGAGGTTGGAATGGGAATCCCATGACGTGAATTCACGACAAGAAGGAATTGAGGAGGAGGTACTCAATGCCCTCCAGCCTCATACCAACCTTGGATGCCTAGAGATTTATGGCTACTGTGGTGTCAGATTTCCAACATGGTTGGGGGACTCAAGCTTCTCCAAATTAGTTTTTATCATTTTGTTCAAATGCAAATGTGGTATCCTCCCGCCTTTTGGTCAGCTCCCTTCTCTCAAATTTCTGTCTCTTGGAAGACTTTATGGATTGGAGAAAGTGGGGCGTGAAGTCTATAGCGATGGCATGGTGAAGGGTTTCCCATCATTGAAAAGGCTAGACATTTATTTTATGCCGAATCTGGAGGAATGGACTGCCCTAGAAGCTGATATAATCACGGTTACTTTCCGGAATTGCTCCAAGTTGAGGGTGCTTCCTGATCTCTTTCCTCTCTCAGTGGATACACTGGTTATTGATGATTGTCCTTTGGTAACGGAAAAGTGTAAAGAAGGAGGCGAGTATTGGAGTAAGATATCACACATCCCTAACGTACATATCCATTGATGGTTATTTGGTTCCAAAGTACAAAAAAGAAGTGTTGCGTTAAACTCCAGAGTCTCGTGGTCTCTTGCTGCTGCTGCTGCTGCTCCCTCCTCAAGTCTCTTGGTTGAGTTGGGTCATTTTGAGTTTGGGCATCATCTGCATGCATAGACAGTTACGCTTTAGGTGGTGCTGCAGAAAAAAAACTCTTGACCCCTTTTCATTTTGTTGGATTTGGAGATTTTCCCTTTGTCTCAATCTGCAGAAAAAACGCGTAGAGTTCTGTGACAGAACATTGCTGCAGAAAAAAACTCTTGTCCCTTCAATGTGCCTGCAAATTGACAGCAACGGCGACTACTCGAGCCTAATTAAGCGGCAGAACATTGCTGCTCTCTCTCTCTCTCTCTCTCTCTCTCTCTTTTATCATCAGCTATGCAACAGATACCACCAGCTCTCCTTTGTCGTCAGCGGCACTCTCCCCAATTCCTTCAGTCTTCAGATGCGTTGGATCGTTTACAGGGGCTTGAACGTAGTAGCAGTGGTTGCCATCAGCATCATTAGAGCTCTCTTATAGATTTGATTATAAAAAGATGATGTGAGTTATTAAATATGTCCTTTGTCATTTTCTGAAAGAAGAAGCAGTCTTGTGGTGAAAGTCATATTCATATTATATAAAATAATTAAAAAAACTGGAAAAGTGTATGTGAAATATAACATCTGTGTAGATATTTAAAAATTGCAGTTGATTTCCTATGATGAAATCAAAGGATGCATTTGTAGAATGGCTCCTCAAATTAGGATTAGAGACAAGGGAACTAGTGCATTTGATTTTCTATGATGAAATCAAAGGCTGCACAAGTTTAATTTTTGGATGGATAAGGTTCATAATATCAAATAAATGTGACTTATTTTCTCATTCAGGTGCTAGACCCGAAACTGTTTGAAAGACAATTACCCATTTAGGTGGGCCAAGATACACGGGGAGAGAATAAAAAGCCCAATAAGCTACATATATATAATCATCTAGGAGATTCATTCCAGGTGCTTTGATTTTGGCACCAATTTTAATTATGGTCATTGTGACTTGCATGCTCTTTTTAAGCTTTGTAAGCGAATGGCAGCCCCAAACTTGATATTTCTTTCATATTACTTTTGAAGTACAAGTGGTTTATATGGTGGATTTGGCTACAGAGGTAAGGTATTTACTTTTATTTCCTCCTTGATGTGACATAAGAACTACAGTTTTGGGCTGTGAAGTTTACAGTCAATTGGAAACCGTTTCTTAGGCTATATCAATCCTAATGACTGTCTCACCAAATTAGAGATCATGGATCGGCCCATCAAATCCTCAGCCCAGCCATGCTGGCCTGTGAATTTTCACGGGGCCGTGCCGTGCCCAAGTTGGTTGTGTTGTGCCCTAAATGGGTGGTTCTGGAAGGGCTGACACTAGGCATGTCAAATGGGTGGGCCGCGAGCTGGGCTGTGCCGGGCCGGCCGTGCTCGGCGTGCCCCGTTAATTTTCTTTTTCCAATTAATTTTTTTATTTTTGATATTAAATTTAAAATTAAAAATAAAAACACAAACACTGATCATGTTAAATAAGATGGTTATCAATATTGGATGAACCCATTTTTGTTGTTGATTTCGAAGCTTTTTTTGCATTTGGTAGATCCATTAGATCTTGTAGTATTGTTAGAGTTCTTAGATTTGATCGTAGTTCTAGATATGATCGTAGTTCTATATACTTGGAGTTAGAGGTGGACTCAGCATTGGTAAGATGTATAAGAGTCGGACCCAACTCTAGTGTACTCAACATATGTCTCTTCCCAAGGCTCTTGGAGAAATGGTTCTTCACAAAAATAAAGTTTTGGGACGTAAGAACAAAGAAGGGTGTTGTTTTTCACAAAAAGATGGTAGGTTTTTTTTTTCTTTCTCGATTGGTTTTTGAATCTTACAAATGACTACTCATACTTCTAACAATTGTCAATTACTACTTTGTGTAAATATGATATTTTCACGGCAAAGGGCCTCTGTTTTTTTTTTTATTTATTTAGAATTTAGGAATGCATGGTCAAATTAACTCAAGACTATTAAAGATGTGAGGGTGAAGGATATGTGATGAAGGGTGAATGATAGAATATATATATATATATATATATTTAAACGTTGACAGTTAGATATCCATTTGACATCTTCTATCGATTCAATTCCATTAAAAAAGAGGTTTTTATGATTATTTTGAGTATTTATTATTGATCGTTCATTTTTAAATCTTATAAAAATACAAAGTCTTAGAATTCATTGGAATTCAATTACATGAAACAAACATGCCCCCTACATGAATAGTTATATTTGTAGATAGTCTATCCAAGTATTTCCTCCCCTACATGTGAATTGACGCTACGATCAACTCGAGACTCATCTTTCCATTACTCAAAGTTGGATTGCATCTTAAGAAATAGTTTATTAAAAGATGATTAGATTTTAAGGATGTTCAATCAAGTATTAGGATAATCTAAATGAGCTAACCATTTGCCTAATCCTTATTTATAACAAGACCTTTCCATCTCCTCTACCCTTTTGTGGCATGCATGAACTTGACCGGGTATGAAGAATTTATAGCCATTTGCAGGAACAATTTTCCCATCACTCTCCTACATGAAAGTCTCAATCATCTACATTGATCATTTGTTAATAGAGGTGTTAATGAAAAAGGATGGGCCAGGTTGAAGGTTGTGTAAGCCCAACCATCTAGTATTGGGCCTAATATTCAGGCCTTAAAACATTTAAAGGCCCATAGCCCACTTAATTGTCAGGCTGGAAAATAGGGCCCAAGGTGGTCAGGCGAGCCATGCCTGGTCAGGCCCATAGCCCATTTTGCATCTTAAGCTGCACATAAATGAAGTCGACATAAAATTGAAGCAATGTCTTATGATGGTGGGCATAGCCTATATAACATATGATAGACTTGGATAATCAGTCATTACCATTGACCATGCAATTTGAAACGATAAAAAAAGGTCACCTTCCAAGTGGGAGAGAGGAAAGAGAGAGGTTAGCAACCACAGGTAGAGACACAAATGTAATCTCGTGCCCAACTTAGATTTTTTTTCTACATCCTCAAATCTGCTGTAGCATTTCATCAATCCAGGCCATTATCAAATAGACTCCACTCTAGATAGATAGGGTCCTACCCAAAAATCTCAGTTGTTAGACAAATTGGTCACACAGTCTCAGTTATTTTGGCCAAAGATACTTGCCAATTAGATGAAAAAGATATTGGCCCCGCGAACTAGAGAGTATCCTTTTACATTAAATTGAAAAATCAAGTGCCAATTCGATCAGAGATAATAAGAGTCGTTAGCATTAGAAGTCTAGCCCCAAACCAGGACAGTAAGCGCAGAAAAACCTACTCAATAAAAAAAGAAAAGTGAACTTAAATGAAAAGGATTCAAAAACTCTACTCCAACAGTCATTCTCTTCTCTCTCCTTCCTACTATGGGGTATGTATTCCACCCTCAAATTGCCTGGACAACATTTCAATTTCACTGCCAAACCAAAAGGATAAAGGTAGACCCAATAAATAAAAACCCATCAAAGGGTATTTACAGAAGCTTCTTTTTTTCATTTTGGAGGGCAAGTTTTACTGCATGCTCTATTCTTTGTTCCTTTCAGGAGCTCTTCTACAGTCCCAATAGAATGTAGTAAACTAGTGTTATGGGGAGAGCTATTAACATCCCAAAGATAACCCTGTGATCATATTACAAGAACATCAACCGTTGGAAAAAAAAAATCTAATTCTATGCATGCATGCTTACATGACCCACAAACATTTGTTTGGCTATATCCAACAAAGGCTTCAATTTTCATCCTGTAATCACGTGGGCCAACTCAATAATCTTTGAAACAGGCCATTCATATGGAGGTTACTAGCATTGAAGTTTGACAAAAAATACTTCTCCCACATTGAAAATTTCTATCTATGTCATGACCCGGTCCGCCCAGCAGATATTGTCCTCTTTGGCATAGGGCGTAAGGGTGCACCATTCATGACCCGTGTTTTCTTCTCGGAGCCCATTAAGCTCCAAAACGCGTCTTACTAGACTCACATTACATTCGCCCACCGTCAGAGGAGAGCCACCCTCGGCTCTGATACCATATTATATGTCATGACCCGGTCCGCCCAGCACCCTAGCCTCAAGGTTTTGTTCTCGGAGCCCATTAAGCTCCAAAACCCGTCTTACTAGACTCACAGGCGTGAATATATATATATATATATAAGCCCAATCTCTGGGCAGTCTCTTGGCGATGTGGGAAGTTACAATGTAAGTGATTGATCTTTTTTGTACATATAGTCTATTGCTTAGCGCACAACCACCAAATGACAAGGATATGATTGTGGACAGTTTTTGGGGCATGGCTGTCTGGCCATATCAATGGTTTCAGTTAAAGAATTACATTGGCATTTCTGGGTTGATTAATACTCAATTTTGTTCAGTTGTGGGAGAATATGCAAGTGCTTTGTGTAAACAAGTATGTACACAAAGTTGTTGGCAGATGCTAGTATGTCAGGATGCACATTGTACTCTGTGGCAAAGACGAAAGGAACAATTCCTTGAGAAAGAGCTGCCTGCAAAAATAACACCAAGTGATCAAAATCGCATAACAGGTTACCGGATTTTCATATACTAAAACCTCAGGGGCCTATATACAAATCCTACAAACTTTAGGGAGTATATACAAAAATCTCTAATATATATCTCATCTTTACAATTATCTTCTCCTAAAATCTTGTAATAATTTTCAATGAGGAAAATAATTGAGCCCATTTTATCCATTTAAACAATTACCAAATTCAGTAGTCTACCATAATCACACGGTTTTATGAACCCATTTAAACAAGAGTGTTTTTACAAGAAGGCCCCTATATTTTTACAAAACCTCAAAAGGCCTCTATATTATATGTTTCTACTTAGACATCTCTTGACTCACAGTCGAACTGTGCAAAGGCTAACTGTTTCCATCATCACTCATGAAATCTGAACAACTTGAAATCACCGATCTGCTTTGTATTAGCTCTATGATAAATTGCTCCCGATGATCTATTGAATTTCAAATGATACGTGTGACAGGGCCCATGTGAGATCAATGGCTCTGATCACGTATTTCCCTGCTTGATGTCGATAAGATTCTATGAATCCATAGTTAGAAATTTCCATCCCTCATGTTCTCTCTGATTTCAATTCTTGCAGGTGGGCCCATATAGAGTGCACCAAAGAAATTTATATGACCATGTGTGGGAATATAAACATTGATGGTTATTTACTTTCCATCCCACCTGATTTGTTCGTAAATCTGAGGCATTTACGCATTTTGAATTTGAGTAAAAATCACATAACTGAATTGCCAAAATCAATCGGAAATTTGATACAGCTGCGGTATCTTGACTTGGCCTATACTTTGATTGAAAGGTTACCAAAATCAATAACCAGACTCTACAATCTACAAACCTTGGTTCTCGCATATTGCTCTAAGTGTGCAGAGGTACCCAGTGACCTTAGCAACCTAGTCAGCCTAAGAAGTATAATTTTAGTAGGATGCTCTGCATCTATCCCGTTTGTGGGATTAAATATGATTGGATACCGGGTCAACGAGCTGCGGAAATTGAAATGCCTAGGAGGATCACTTCGCATTTCAGAGCTTGAGAATGTGATCAGTGTGGAGGAGGCCAAAGAGGATGATTTGAAAAATAAGCAGAAAATTAACCGCTTGAGGTTGGAATGGGAATCCCATGACGTGAATTCACGACAGGAAGGAATTGAGGAGGAGGGACTCAATGCCCTCCAGCCTCATACCAACCTCAAACGCCTAGAGATTTGTGGCTACTGTGGTGTCAGATTTCCAACATGGTTGGGGGACTCAAGCTTCTCCAAACTAGTTTCTATCTGTTTGTCCGGATGCAAATGTCGTATCCTCCCGCCTTTTGGTCAGCTTCCTTCTCTCGAATTTCTATCTCTTGGAGATCTTTATGGATTGGAGAAAGTGGGGCATGAAGACTATGGCGATGGCTTGGTGAAGGGTTTCCCATCATTGAAGAGGCTAAACATTTGGTTTATGCCAGATCTGGAGGAATGGACTGCCTTAGAAGGTGATATGATCCAGGTTACTTTCTGGAATTGCTCCAAGTTGAGGGGGCTTCCTGATCTCTTTCCTCTCACACTGTTTACACTGGTTATTGATGATTGTCCTTTGGTAACGGAAAAGTGTAAAGAAGGAGGCGAGTATTGGAGTAAGATATCACACATCCCTAGCGTACATATCCATTGATGGTTATTTGGTTCCAAAGTACACAGAAGAAGTGATGCGTTAAACTCCAGAGTCTCGTGGTCTCTTGCTGCTGCTACTGCTCCCTCCTCAAGTCTCTTGGTTGAGTTGGGTCATTTGAGTTTGGGCATCATCTGCATGCACAGACAGTTAGGCTTTAGGTGGTGCTACAGAAAAAAACTCTTGTCCCCTTCTCAATTTGTTGGATTTGGGGATTTTCCCTTTGTCTGGATCACACCCACACCCTTCGATGTGCCTGCAAACTGACAGCAACGGCGACTGCTCGAGCCTAATTAAGCAGCAAAACATTGCTGCTCTCTGTCTTTCTTTTTTATTTTCTCATCAGCTCTGCAACAGATACCACCAGCTCTACTTCTTCTCCGTCGGCGGCACTCTCCCCAATTCCTTCAGTCTTCATATGTGAGTACCAATGTTGGATCGTTTGCAGGGGCTTGAACGTAGTAGCAGTGGTTTCCATTAGCATCATTCGAGCTCTGTTATAGTTTTGATTATAAATAGATGAAGTGAATGATTAAATATGTGGTGAAAGAAGCAGCAGTCTTGCGGTGAAAGTCATATTCATATTATATAAAATAATTCAAAAAAGGGGAAAAGTGTACATGAAATATAACATCTGTGTAGATATTCAAAAAATGCATTTGATTTTCTATGATGAAATCAAAAGATGCATTTGTAGAATGGCTACTCAAATTAGGATTAGAGACAAGGGAACTAGTACATTTTATTTTCTATGATGAAATCAAAGGATGCACAAGTTTAATTTTTGGATGGATAAGGTTCATAATATCAAATAAATGTGACTTATTTTCTCATTCAGGTGCTAGACCCGAAACTCTTTGAAAGACAATTACCCATTTAGGTGGGCCAAGATACACGGGGAGAGAATAAAAAGCCCAATAAGCTACATATATAATCATCTGGGAGATTCATTCCAAGCGCTTTGATTTTGGCTCCAATTTTAATTATGGTCATTGTGACTTGCATGCTCTTTTTAAGCTTTGTAAGGGAATGGCAGCCCCAAGCTTGTTATTTCTTTCATATTACATTTGGAGTACAAGTGGTTTATATGGTGGATTTAGCTACAAAGGTAAGGTATTTACTTTTGTTTCCTCCTTGCTGTGACATAAGAACTTCAGTTCCTAGAGGTTTTGGGCTGTGGAGTTTACAATCAATTGGAAACCGTTTCTTAGGCTATATCAATCCTAATGACTGTCTCACTAGATTAGAGATCATGGATTGGTCAAACCCTCAACCCAGCCATGCAGGCCTGTGAATTTTCACAGGGGCCGTGCCGTGCCCAAGTTGGTTGTGTTGTGCCCTAAATGGGTGGTTCAGGAAGGGTTGACACTAGGCATGTCAAATGGGGCGGGCCGCGGGCTGGGTCGTGCCGTGCCAGCCGTGCTCGGCGTGCCTCGTTAATTTTCTTTTTCCAAATAATTTTTTTATTTTCGATATTAAATTTAAAATTAAAAATAAAAACACAAACACTGATGTTAAATAAGATGGTTATCAATATTGGATGGACCCATTTTTATTGTTGATTTCGAAGCTTTTTTTGCATTTGGTAGATCCATTAGATCTTGTAGTATTGTATGATTTCTTAGATTTTGTTCATGAAGTACCCGAATCTAGATATGATCGGAGTTCTATATACTTGGAGTTAGAGGTGGAGTCAGCATTGGTAACATGTATAAGAGTCGGACCTAACTCTAGTGGACTCAACATCTACTTAGCACATCCCATATAGAAATGTCTCTTCCCAAGGCTCTTGGAGAAATGGTTCTTCACAAAAATAAAGTTTTGGGAAGTAGGAACAAAGAAGGGTGTTGTTTTTCACAAAATGATGGTGGTTTTTTTTTTTTTTTTTCCTGCATTGGTTTTTGAATCTTACAAATGACCACTCATACTTCTAACAATTGTCAATTACTCCTTTGTGCAAATATGATGTTTTCACGGCAAAGGGCCTCTGGTTTTTTTTTAGAATTTAGGAATGCATGGTCAAATTAACTCAGGACTATTAAAGATATGAGGGTGAAGGAAATGTGACGAAGGGTGAAGGATAGAATATATATATATATATATATATTTAGACGTTGACAGTTAGATATCCATTTGACATCTTCCATCGATTCAATTCCATTAAAAAAGAGGTTTTTTATGATTATTTTGAGTATTTATTATTGATCGTTCATTTTTAAATACTTATAAAAATACAAAGTCTTAGAATTCATTGGAATTCAATTATATGAAACAAACATGCCCCCTACATTTTTTTTTTTTGATGTAAAGGTAATTGTATTAATAGAAAAAGGAAACAGAGAAAGAGAATTTACAAGGGTCTAAAAAGGACCCCCAAAAAGGAAAGAAAAACAGAAAGAAGAAAAGCCAACTGAAGAGGAAGACAGGCTCACAGCTTATACTTTCAGTGACTGGCAAATAGACTTAAGCTGAGGGCTACAAAAAGGCTGAGAAATATTCTTCAGAATTAAGGAAATGTCTTCTTGAAGCTGCAAGATGATGAGGTTCAGGGGGAGACAGTGGTTATCAAAGATGAACTTGTTTCTGACCTTCCAAAGAGAGAAGATTACTTGAATGAAAACAGCAGCCATTAACTTGGAACCTGTGGTGTCGTTGCCTTGAGAGAGAGCTTGCCATAAGACTGCAGCAGAGAAGGACCTGGGGGGCCTTAGATTACCAGCTCTGAAGAGCCAGAGCCAGATAGATCTAGCTTGCGAGCAGGAGAAGTGTTGACACCAAAAATGTCACTTTGCCTCTTCACACCAAAAGCTACACGGAGCCGCATCCTACCAAAAATAGGCAGGTGCTACTTCAAGCATCAGATCTTGTCAGAATCAAACAAAAACTGCAAGGACCCTCAAAATAACCAAAAGAGAGGTACACATGAAGTTTCGGGCCATTTCGATATCATTTGGTCTAGCTTCACTTCTCCAACAGCTAAGCAGCAGCTCCCGGCAATGGAGCACCCCGGGGCCATGGCACCCAATTCGGAGCTTGTGGATCATCTCAAAATGACTCCATTAGGCTCCCCATCAAATTTCAGGTCAATCGGACATCGTTTGACCGAAAGTCAAAGCTCGGCATTTCCCTCGCGGTGAAATAAAGGCGAGCATTTGCATGACTCCAAATGGCTTCAAAACTCAAACGAAAGCCTATGGTTGGTCTTAACTACTGATGAGGGAGTCACACGTCGAATTTCAGGTCAATCGGACATCGTTTGACCGAAAGTCAAAGCTCGGCATTTCCCTCGCGGTGAAATCAAAGGCAAGCATTTGCATGACCCCAAACGGCTTCAAAACTCAAGCGAAAGCCTATGGTTGGTCTTAACTACTGATGAGGGAGTCACACATCGAATTTCAGGTCAATCGGACATCGTTTGACCGAAAGTCAAAGCTCAGCATTTCCTTCGCGGTGAAATCAAAGGCAAGCATTTGCATGACCCCAAATGGCTTCAAAACTCAAACAAAAGCCGATGGTTGGTCTTATTTAATTCTCAAGAAGCTTCACCTCAAATTTCAAGTCATTCCGACATCGTTTGATACTATTTCAGCTACTGGCGGAAAATCAGCAGTTCTGCGTTCGGCTTTTCCCGGAAAATCAGAAACTTTGCAAACCAATTTGCAAGGATTCTCATCAGGTTTTTCAGAGGGAAATCAAGACAAATAATGCGGAGAAATGTCAGAGAAAACAAGCAAAAAAAACGGAAGCGAAAAACGACGAAAAACGGCCAAAAAGGGGCCCCGGGAAGGAATTTTTCCCCCAGGGTCGCAGACCCCCGCGACCCTGGGAGGTCCGGGGCGCCGATTTCGCCCCGGGACCCCCTGTTTCGTCCGTTTTCGCGAGACGAGTTGTTCTGTCCCTGTGATTTTTCCAGATTCAGGCTTTTGAAGCTCCAAATTCACTGATATTCATCAAGATCACAGAACTCCTTTCCAGAACTTCAAAAACTTCGTTGACTGCCAGCCGAACAACCAAAAAAGAGCACTTTCTGCCCGCCCGATCGTGAAATCAACTGGACAGATGCTGCCGGCCCGCTGGTATCAACCAATGCCTAAAACTACATGATCATCTGATGTTGATTTACATAAGGATCCATCAACGATCATCGCAAAAGGAATTCCAAAAGACGCAACATGGCCCGCGACTCTTCAGCTACCGAGGCGGCCACTTAATGCTATCAATTGGCCCGTTTATGGCAAGTTAATGCGGTCATTAACCCATTATCTTGGACGGCCCAATCAGAAGCCTCTGTTCAGGAGTTACGAGTCCAAGCAATCATGGCATTCAAGCCATGAAACTCCTAACATAATGGAGATTAAAGGCGATTAAATGCCCACTACTCTCCATCGGCCAATCAAATGCAAGTAAAAAGGAGTTACAAAACAAGTAATTAAAAACTTGTAACTCCTCCCATCATGAGCATTAATACCATAAATGCTCATAAACTCTCCTAAATGGCTACCAAATGCCTATAAATAGGAGGCCATTCCAAGGGAAACGGATCCGGAAAAATCACCAGAAAATCATTCAAAAATCCTCGGAGAAATCTCTACAACCCTGCTCCTTCAAGAAAACTCTGCTGCGACAAGTACTACAAGGTGATTGAAGCCCCTTGGGGGGCCACCCCCCTTCAAAGGCCACCTATCCTTCTATCCAACATGGCTAGATGCGGCTTTTCAGCCCGTCTACTCAGCTTTTTACCGGATATAGGACCTTATCTTGGTCCTTATCCTCTAAAAATCTGAGGTTGGAGCCAAGCCAGGAAATCAAGCACTATGTTCTCATCTGAAGGACGATGGCGGAGCCCATACATGACTCGCGACCGTCGATCTGAACGAGCCCTCCCACAATCGCATGAGAAGTTAGATTCCTTTTTCTTGCTTTTCTATTGTAGATTGTATTTTTTTTAAGAGACAAAAAAATTCACAATTCTTGTCTTTTACTTTTGATAAGATTTGTAAATCGCCTTTTACGGCAAAATCGCCTTCAATGGCACCAAATCGCCTTCTACGGCACAAAAACGCCTTTCACGGCACTCAAACAAAACTGTCTCTTTTATTAAAATATGTATGCAATGGAAAACTAGAAAAAAGTTTCATTTCCCTTTTTACTTGTGAAGGTGGATCTCCGGATCACCATTTCTAAATTCCAAGTATAAAAGAGAAATTGGCATACCCGTACAAAAAAAAACAACTGATGCCCGCTTTTCCTTTCTTTCCCTCCACCGTACCCCGTCAGCCCCGGGGCGGAGGCAGCTTTGGAAAAAGAGAAAAGCCGGGTCCATCAAGCTGGCACACCCGGTGGGACTCGTTCATTTGATGAACATGTGCTTAGATTCCTTTTGGCTCCATTCTGGTTGGTGGCCTATGTTGGATCTTGCATCTAAAAAAAAAAGAACACATGAGATAGGATTCTTGGAAATTTCTTCTTTTGAGTTTATTTCCAGTCTTTCTTGTTTCTAAAAATAAAAAAAATAAAATCTGATTTACAAAAAATTTCAGATTTTCCTCTTTTGGGTTTAAGTTGAGAAACTTTGGTTTCCTCCTTTTCGGACTTCGAGATCGCAGAAATGTTGAACTCATTTTCGGAATGGAACACCATTTGCTCTCTTCTATGAATCCATAAAAAAAATCAAAAAACAAAATCTGATTTACAAAAAATTTTCAGATTTTCCTCTTTTGGGTTTAAGTTGAGAAACTTTGGTTTCTTCCTTTTCGGACTTCGGGATCGCAGAAATGTTGAACTCATTTTCGGAATGGAACACCATTTGCTCTCTTCTATGAATCCACAAAAAAAAAAAAGAAAAAAAAAACTTCAGATTTCTCCCTTTTGGGTTAAGTTGAGAAACTTTGGTTTCTTCCTTTTCGGACTTCGAGATCGCAGAAATGTTGAACTCATTTTTGGAATGGAACACCATTCGCTCTCTTCTATGAATCCATAAAAAAAATCTTTCAAAAAAAAAAAAAAAAAAAAAAAAACACTAAGGTTGCACCAATTGCGTTCTTTGACCAAAGTGGATCTAAGAAAAGCCTTGTCCAGAGTGTGGAGACAGCTAGACTGTTCTATGCAAGGGTCCTCCAAACGGGTTCATTAAGTAATCCTACCCTTACCTGGGGGCTGATCTATCCACTGAGGTTTCATAAGATCGAATTGGAGATCTATGTGAACTCTTAAAAAAAATCTCTAAAAAAAAAAGAGAGAACAAAAAAAAAAAAACACTTCTGTCATTTTTGGATTCATAATTGAGAAATCCTGGTTCCTTCCTTTTCGGACTTCGAGATCGCAGAAATGTTGAACTCATTTTCGGATTGGAATACCATTTGCTCTCTTCTATAAAGTCCAATCTTGACACTTTCAAAAAAACTTCCGTCACTTTTGGATTCACATTTGAGAAATCCTGGTTCCTTCCTTTTCGGACTTTCGAGCTCGCAGAAATGTCGAGCTCATTTTCGGATTGGAATACCATTTGCTCTCTCCTATGAATCCAATCTTGACCTTTCAAAAATCCCATCTCGTGTCCTTTCCAAGGATGCGATTTGCAACATTTGTGCCTAGCGGTGCTAGTACGCCCTTTCGGGTCTACTGTATTCGCAACCGACACATTTGTATCTCAACCTTATATCATTTTACCTTGAGTGAGCTTTGCTTCTCGGTAATTTGAATTAAGGTTCACAATTGCTCCTAGCAGTCACTGGGACGCTCATTCTGAGCTGACCCTACCTGCGTTTAGAACAATTGTGCCCTCTATGGCTTTTCTGCCTTCCTCATGTTGCTTGGGCTGGGCCATGTCCCCTCGGGTGATTTGAAGAGGCGAAACCATAGTATTTTCCATTTATGATCACTATATTCTTGTGATTACTAATGGATATGGTCTTGTTACAAGAAGTTTTCAAAAACTAACAATGGCAGCTTCATTAACCATCACCTTTGATGAGAACAAGTACCAGCTCATGCTCCAAGGCAAACAAACCAAGCGCACTTACAAGCGCCCTGCCAGCTGCCGAAGCGTCATTTCCCTCGACAACTCAGAAGACACCGGGGCAAACTCTACTCCCCGGACCATTGTCTTCGGGTCATTGGGACCATTCCCACTACCCGCAGAAGAAACCGCACCTGCCAAAAAGCAGAGAACCACCCCTCAACGTATCACTACAGTGATACCAAGGGTGATCATCAAGAAGCCTGAGGCCCGTAGCGCTCCTGCAAAGCCTCAACCAGCAAGAAACCAGGTCTGCTCAAAGACTTGGTCTCCAAGGCCTTCACCCAAACAGCGAAGGTCACAAACATCAGCAAAGCCAGCATACCTGGCCCCTCTCAAGGAGAACCGGTTCTACCCTCTTGCTTACATGAAAGAGGAGAAGCCTACCCTCCGCCAAACAAAACCAACTCAGCACAAGCCGGCTTGCTCATACAAGCCCAAAATCAAATCGTGCATCGTAAGGCCTCCGCAAGAACCTGCCAAGGCCTGCACACCTGCGAATCGACCCTTCCTCTCAACAGGAGCCGAACTCGCAAAATTCAAAGCTTCGCTGCGACAGGCAAAGGACCGCGTCCAGATCCTGTCCCTGCCCGTCTTCAAAGAAGACAAGCTTGGCTGCTGCGCACCAGGGACTACGTCCTTCATTGCCAGAGCACAGCCAGAGCTAACCGAAGCTCAAATCGCTCGTCGTATGCGTCGCCGCACGGCATATCGACAAAAGAGACTAGAGAAGCAAAGAACCCAGGATTCTGCACTTCAGGTCTCCCAAAAATGGGTCGAAAAAGAAAGACCCGACCAAGTTGTTGCTGTTAATATGGTTGGCAAAACCAGAAAACGCCAGAAGTCAGCAACTAAAATCCATGTCAGACGACCGGTGACTCGCAGCGTCTCCCGGACACGAAGACATAAAGAAAACTCTCCCGCTCCTTCAAGCCAAGGACATCAGAGTGACCACTCTTCGAGCTCTTCATCTAAAAGAATGAGCTCCAGCTCAGTCACCAAGACTGTATCCTCTTTCGACTCTCGAAGAATGAACGTCTTGGTCACAAATGCTGAGCAACCTCCGCCGCATGATGACGTAACCGCACGCATCCAGCAGCTGGAGCAAGGGCAACAGAGGATAGAGACTCTAATAGAGAACCTAATTCTCAATCTTCAGCGTCCACAAAACAATGAAGCTCCTCCGAGCCATCAAGGCGATGAGGAAAATGCGGAAAACAGTGAGTCACGCGCCCTTACCAAAAAGGACGTTGACGATATCCTCGCCAAAGCAAAAGAAGAGGATACACTAAAGGAGCATGGGATCAAGCCACCATATCCCTTGTGGATGGACTCGGTCCCGTTCCCTACAAAATTCAAGCAACCTACTCTCCAAACATATACGGGGAAAGGTTCAGCCAGACAACACGTCATCCATTTCAAGATCCTGACGGGAGCTATTGCGGATCAAGATGCCCTCAAAATCCGCCTCTTTGCAAGTACCCTAAAAGGTACGGCCTTTGATTGGTACTCCACTCTGCCTGAGGACTCCATTCAAAATTGGGCCATGTTGGAGACACGCTTCCTAACCCACTTCAAAGGTGAGGATCATCATGTTACTATGGCTCAGCTCTGCAGCCTAAAACAGGGAGAGAATGAGTCAACATATGACTTCATTCACAAGTGGAAGGCAATGGCATACAAATGCTCCGATGTACTGCCACAAGCATCACTGGTCGACATCTGCCGAAACAACATGAGAGCAAGAATCCGCTCCATGATCATCGGCAACAAATCAAAGAACCTGGGAGAACTCCTGGAAGCAGCTATGGAAGC
This sequence comes from Cinnamomum chago, assembly GCA_038049695.1. NCBI lineage: Eukaryota > Viridiplantae > Streptophyta > Magnoliopsida > Laurales > Lauraceae > Cinnamomum > Cinnamomum chago. The sequence continues at coordinate 30,764,211 of CP142453.1, read as the reverse complement.
TGAAACGGTGATCAAAGACCTCAACAGTCAGAAATCGTTAAAGAAAGAGCCGACTGCCATTGCAACCTCAACACCAAAGAAAAAGGAGGTTCTCAATGTGCAAACCAAGTCAGCTCCTCAGCAGCCAAAGAAAGCTGAAAACAAAGCTGTAGGTAAAAAGCCTGAACTCTCTGATGCCTTCAAAGAACGAGTAGAAAAGAAATACCCGTTCGATGAAGATGTTGAAGAAATCTTTGGGGCACTCCTAGCAAACGGCAAACTTACATTGCCTGACCCCAAAAGACCAGGAGATGTTGGCAAAACCAACGATCCTCGGTACTGTCCATACCATCAGATGGTCCCGCATCCTCTCAATCAATGCTTTGTTGTGAGAGAGAAGATAAATGAGATGTGGAAAAACGGAGTCATTACCTTCGACAAGAACTATGGGTCTGCCTCCGTCAACATGGTGTCGTATGGACAAAAACAAAAATCACCAAAAGAGAAGATCACTACTTCCTTCAAAGTGATAAAGATGACCCAGACGTCCCAAGAGTTGGTTCCATATCCAACATCAGACGAACAGCCCATATGGGTACACCCCGATATCCTAGAAGATGAAGATTGGGAGGTCGTCAAAACAAAGCCCACCGCTCAACAGCGAAGGCAAGCCAGGAGACAACTCCGCAGGCTCAAACAGCAGGAGAAAACTCCGAAAAAGCAAGAAGTCGCTGAAAAGGCAGAAACCTCCTCTACCGCTTCACTGGGGGCAATAGAAGAGTCCTCTCCTAAGGCTTCAAAGGCGGCAAGAAAATTCACTCTTGGTGATTTCATGCCACCACACCTCAAAGATGAAACTACGCAGGGGGCATCATACTCTTGCAACTCAGTGGTCGGATTCTCCATGGATGGATATGAGTCCAGTGACACCGCTAGTGACATCGATGAGTGGAAGAAATCCCTCGAAACAGGAGAATATCTCTCCGACGAGGAATGGATCCCTGAATCTCATCTTATGCCAGTAATCTGGTATAACCCATTACAGCCGCAAAGATCCTGGTCTGATGATGAAGAAGACCAAGAGGCTGTCCAAGAAAATACTCTAGTGGAACCCAACCATGTTGAACCACAAGGAGCAGATGAAGAAGAAGATTCGGCTCCCGTGCCTAATCTCGATGAATACGCAAGGATCTTGCAGCACCTTGCTATAAAGCAAGAACAAGGTCGCATCAATCAGCTTCGTCACAACCCAGCACCGGAAGTTCCTGAAAATTTACAGGAATCTCCCCCGGTAACCCCGGAAAACGAAGAAAGCTGTTGGATCGATGATCCTCTTACATCTGAGGACGAATCTGATTCCCAACAATTCATCTTGGAGGCATCTTCCGTCAAAGTTACTTGCAATGCAATAACTCAGGATGATAATTCCTCACCTTCTCAGGCTTCGTCTCCTGAAACAGTGACATCGGAACTCAAACCTCTTCCGACTGATCACCTTGAAGAAATTCCAGCCTGTGAAATCTTCTTCAGAGAAAATCCGGTTAATTGGTCCCAAATGCCCGATCTCATCGGTGATGTCTGGACCGACAAAATCTTCGATAAAGAAGGAAAGTTGCTGGATGTTGTTCAGGACTTGTTCCCGGAAAATGCTCCATGCAACACAATTACTGAAGATGGCAATGCTGACACAGGGACATCTTCAGCAAATGAGAAGGAACAACCCCTCGATCTCGAGGGTGATCTTCTAAACAAAGACCCTTCTCCAGAAGCTCTTGAAGTTGGTAGAGGTACCCGTTCTGGCCGGGATTACCACAAAAACTACAACCAACCTTCTGCTTCTTATGTAAATCCTTCGGGAAAACAAGCTGTAAACGCCCCTAGTGGCAAGAATAATGAAAATGCAGGCCCCAAGGAGGCTTTCAAGTATGACTTGATTCAGCACTTCAAACACATACCTGCACGTCTGCACATCCTAGACTTATTACGAATGTCACCACAGACTCGTGATAGTCTCATTTCAGAACTACAAATGCTGGATGCGGATGTCGACAAACATGCCCCACAAGTCCTACAAATTGAAATGGACCATAGGGTCAAAAAGTCAAAGACTCCCTCAAAAGGAGAAAAGAAGAAAACTGAGGGATCCTGCATCGAATGCCTCTCGGTTCAAAAAGCAGCAAGTGCAACCATCGCCTTCACCAAGGAAGACCTCCTGCTAGGCGAGACAAAGCACAACCGACCCCTGTACTTCACCGGGTACATCAAAGAGGTACCACTACGCAGAATCCAGATCGATCCAGGTTCTGCACTCAACCTCATCTCCACTTCGGCACTCGAAGAACTGGGCATTCCGCCTAGCAAGCTGAGCCACACGTCTGTGTCCATCTTTGGATATGATGGCAGCGCTCAAAGGCCGATCGGCAAAATCAAGTTCAAGTTGCAAATCGGTGATCTTATCTCCGAGGTCACTGTTTATGCAATAAAGACCCCTTCATGCTACAACATCCTTCTCGGACGCCCCTGGATACACGAGAATGGTGTTGTCCCTTCAACTTTACATCAGTGCATCAAGTTCGTTGGCAATGACAGCTTGATACATCGAGTGTTTGCAGACAAAAAGCCCTTCAAAGGCAAAGAAGTCTATTTCGCAGATGCTCAGATGTACAAAGATGAAAAAGAAGAAAGGGAGGAAGAAACAACACCCTTTGCCGAAAATCTCCAGAAAGACAAAGGCAAGGCTCCTCAGCAATCACCAGAAGAAAGTAAACCCTCTATCAAAACCGAAGAGAATAATCAATCTCCCTTCATGGTCTCCCTCAAGTCTTCAAAGCCTCTGGTGATTACCACCAAAGCAAAGAAGACAAAACAAAGGGCTGGGGGCAAGTTTGCTGTCTCCTTCGTGTCTATCTTGCAAGACATGAATTCGGACTCAGAGCCAGAAGACGATACATTGTCAAGCCGAGCTGATGATCAACAAGTTGAGCCCGCTCTCACTCCGATGGAGACAACCGTTGACATAAAAGATCCGGCATCTGCTTCCTTCGTTGTTCCAGCAACATCAGCAGAAGAAAAGCCAATCTTCTTCCATAAATCTGGAGTTTCTTCATCAAATTCTTCGCTTGAACCTTTCCAAAATGAAGGTATGCCTCAACTATCCCTGTATAGTCCAATGGCGCAAGCTATCATGAAGAAAATGGGCTACGACGCTCAGAACCCAATCGGTTTGGGAGATGGCCGTGGTATTATCACGCCATTGGAACCAACCCTGACCAAAAGTCAACTGGAAAGTTGGAAACCCCACCGCCACATAGAAAAGTCTTCATATGGGCTGGGGTATGATCCTGACGCCTCCTTGAGACAGTTGACACAAAGGCCGCAAAGTCATCCTGTCGACCAAGCCTCAACATCTCATATTAATGAAGACATTGATCTCCCTGGATATTTCTTTGAAGAGTTGACCATCAAGGATCCAGGAAGTTTATCCAATTGGTATGATTCCTCTGATGATGAAGAAGAACTATCCGATAATACAGATACACGGTTGTCTGACCCAGAAGAATCACTGTCTCCAAAGGAAGTGCCCTACTTCGACCTAGTTTCAACAGGTGATTGGGACCATCTCATAGCAAATCTTGAGAAAAGTACCAATCAAGAAGACCCATGGACAAAAGCAGAGCCGTGGTCTGTAGATACCTTTGGAACTCCAGAAGGCTTTGTTGGGTTGGAAGCCTCCGAAAATATTGTGGAGGAACCACCTTCAAACCTTCCAACTGAAGATTCTGTTCAAAAGATAGACTTGGGAACACCTGATAACCCACGTCCTGTATTCATAAGCAAGAATATAAAGGATGATGAGTTACCCGAGTATATCGCGTTTCTTCATGAGTTCGTTGATTGTTTTGCATGGTCTTACGGTGAGATGCCTGGCTTAGACCCCAAAATAGCAGTCCACAAACTCAATCTTCAAAAAGATATCAAGCCTGTCAAACAAGGCCAAAGAAGGTTCCGTCCTGATGTGATGGACAAAATTGAACAAGAAGTTCAAAAACTCAAAAGCGTTGGCTTCATCCGTGAGGAACAACATCCTGAATGGTTGGCCAACATCGTCCCCGTGACAAAGAAAAATGGGCAAATCAGGGTCTGCATTGATTACAGAGACCTAAACAATGCATGCCCAAAAGATGAATTCCCGCTCCCTATACCGGAGGTGATGATCGACAACACCTGTGGGTTCGAGCGAATGACATTCATGGATGGCTTCTCTGGCTACAATCAGATAAAGATGCATCCTGAAGATGAAAAACACACAGCATTTCGGACCCCGTTTGGCATGTATTGCTACACTGTCATGCCATTCAGTCTGAAGAATGCCGGCGCTACATATCAGAGGGCTATGATGAAGATCTTCCAAGATATGCAGCACAAGACGGTCGAATGTTATGTCGACGACCTCGCCGTCAAAAGCAAAAGAAAAGAAGACCATCTCAAAGATCTTCGAGAAGTCTTCTTCCGACTTCGCAAACACAAACTGCGAATGAATCCCCTCAAATGCTTCTTCGGTGTTTCATCGGGTAAGTTTCTCGGATTCATAGTACGGAAAGCTGGCATAGAGCTTGACCCCATCAAAGTCAAGGCTATCCTAGAAATGCCATCTCCAAGAACCCTAAGACAATTAAAAGGGCTCCAAGGAAGATTGGCATACATTCGACGGTTCATCTCCAACCTATCAGGGAAGTGCCGTCCATTCTCTCGGTTAATGAAAAAAGGTGTCGATTTTGTCTGGGATGCTGAATGTGAAGCCGCGTTCCAGGACATCAAGTCATACCTGACTAAACCTCCAGTGTTGGCTGCCCCCACAACTGGAAAACCATTCCTCTTGTACACAAGAGCCCTTGACTGCTCTTTAGGCGCTCTACTCGCACAAAAGAATGGCGAAGGAAAAGAAGCTGCTCTATATTACCTTAGCCGCATGTTGATAGGTGCAGAGCATCGCTACTCTCCAGTCGAAAAAGAATGCTTGGCAGTGTTGTTCGCCGTACAAAAACTGCGTCACTACCTGCTATCCAACACAGTGTACCTGATTTCGAGGATCAACCTCCTAAAGGTCCTTGTCACGAAAGCAGGTTCTCTCAATGCCCGACTTGCAAAATGGTCCATCCTCCTGTCACAATTTGACATTAGGTATGTACCACAAAAAGCAATCAAAGGCCAAGCTCTAGCAGATTTCCTCGCCGAGCATCCATTGCCTAAAGATTCTCCTCTCAGGGACGACCTCCCAGACGAACCGGTCTACAGTGTGGAGACTTCCTTATCAAATGCTTCCTGGCACATGTACTTCGATGGCGCGACCAGGACAAATGAAAAGGGAAATCAAATATCGGGAATTGGCATTCTCTTTGTTAGTCCCGACAAATACATGATTCCACACGCATTCTCGCTACTGGAACCATGTTCAAACAATGCAGCTGAGTACCAAGCCCTCATCGTAGGATTGGAGCTCGCCCTTGAATCCTGCATTACTACACTGGAAGCTTTTGGAGGCTCTCAACTGATCGTCAACCAGATGAATCAGAAATTTGAAGTCAGGAAGCCCGATCTGTTGCCTTACTATAACAAGGCACAATCGCTTCGACAAAAGTTCGACATCTGTCACATCACCCACATCCTCAGAGGTGAAAACATTCGTACAGATGCCCTGGCTGGACTTGCTGCATCTATGGCAATCCAAGAAGAGGAAAACATGCAAATTACAGTGTGTCAAAAAAGGATTCTCCCTCCTCTCAACACACATCAAGCAGTTGCTGAATGCCACCAAGTGGTTGGAAGTCGGATCTCCGTCCTTAAACCTCTGATCGGCGACTGGAGGGATCCGTTCATTGATTACATAATGTTCGGAATCCTACCCGAAGATCCAAAAGAACGGGTAAGCATCCAAAGGCGAGCCCCAAACTTTCATTTGGATATTCCTTCAAAAATGCTGTATAGAAAATCCTATAATGGAATACTTCTACGCTGCTTGTCACAACAAGAGGCTGAGGAAACACTCAAAGAAGTACATGCTGGTCTTTGTGGAGCCCATCAGGCTGGGCCTAAGCTCTACGATCAGATAAAAAGGTTAGGTTATTATTGGCCTACCATGGTGGCTGATGCAATGCAATTTGCTAAGCGCTGCCAACAATGCCAAGTTCATGGAGATTATGTCCACATGCCTCCGGAATGGCTGCATCCTACAGCAATCTCATGGCCTTTTGAAGCCTGGGGTATGGACATCATAGGTCCTATCTCCCCTCCATCGAGCAAAGGTCATCGCTTCATCTTCGCCGCTACGGATTATTTCTCCAAGTGGTCAGAAGCATTTGCGCTTAGTGAAATGAAGACCTCATCAGTCCTTCAGTTCTTGCGCACCAACATCATTTGTCGCTTCGGCATACCTAAAAGATTCGTCCATGATAACAGACCACAGTTCCGCGATCACCGATTCTACAAGTTCTGCGACAAATACAAAATCCAAAGTTGTCCTTCAACTCCGTACAATCCGGCGGCGAATGGGCTAGCAGAGGCCTTCAACAAGACGCTCTGCAAAATCCTCAAGAAAATGGTCTCTAGTCACAAAAGAGATTGGGGCGACAAACTGCCTGAAGCTTTGTGGGCCTATCGAACCACAGTTCGAGGACCAACCCATAGCACACCATTCTCCTTGGTCTATGGATGCGAAGCTGTTGTCCCTTTGGAAGTTCAAATTCCTTCCTTAAGGGTATCTCTACAAAATGACATGACGCAAGAAAGTAATGTCAAATTGAGACTCCAAGAGCTGGATAACCTCGATGAGAGATGGCTCGAAGCTCTACAAAGCATTGAACTCTACCAAGCACGCATGGCAGGATCTTTTGACAAAAAGGTCAGGCAACGCGCCTACAAAAAGGGAGACTTGGTTCTTACAGTAAAAAGACCAATGGTTTTTGCCAACAAATCCAAAGGCAAATTTGAACCAAAATGGGAGGGACCTTTCGTCATCGACAAAGTCTTCTCCAACGGCGCATACGCTCTTCTAAATATGGAAGGTGACAGATGTATGCTGCCCATCAATGGAAAGTTCTTGAAGCGGTACTACCCTTGAAGGCTTCTTCCATCGGGTCAGAGCGACGCCTGCACGGCCAAAGCCTATTCCTAGGTATCTGCTCGTCAAACCCACTCCTTTTGAAATTTTCATCCTCTTGTTGAAATTTCGAAAAAAAAAAACCCTCAAAACAATGTTTCTTTCATCGTTTCATTGTTCAAAAAAAAAAAAGCAAATCCAAAAATCCAAGTTTAGGAGCTTCTTCCCAAACTTGACCAAAATTTTCGATCCTTGAAACCAAAATTCACGGTTTGAAACAAAATCAGGACCTAGGGATTTCAGCCCTAGTCCACCCCGACTTTTACCACCAAAATGGTTTTGAGTCAAAATTTACGACCCTCGTGTCTTTAAACAAAAAAAATGGTTTTTCAAAAACCGCAGGGAAGCGACGTTCAGTCGATACTTGCAAAACCCAAAATCGGAAGGATGCGAACCCCATTCGATACTTCCAAAACCTCAAAATTTCAAAAATCGTGGAGACGCAACGTTCCAGTTGATATCCACAACTCAAATTTTAAAACAAACAAAAAACAAAACAAAGGTTCGAAAAAACCTTAAACTTCAAAAATCGTGGGGAAGCGACATTCCATCGATACCCACAAAACAAAATTTTTGAAGAAAAAAGCAGGGAAGCGACGCTTAGTCGATACTTGCACCCAAATCCGCGGGGAGGCGACATTCCATCGATACTCGCAACCGAATGAGCAAAGAGGCGACATTCCATCGATACTTGCAATACCATTCAGCAGGGAGGCGACTTTTAGTCGATATTTGCATTTTTGAAAACCAAAAACCTGGCTTTCACGCCAAAAAACCCGGCTTCCATGCCAAAAATCCGGCTTTCACGCCAAAAAATCAAAAATCCGGCTTTCACGCCAAAAACTCGGCTTTTATGCCAAAAATCAAAATTCGGCTTCCATGCCAACAAAACAAAATTCGGTTTTCAAAAAAAAAAAAATCCGGCTTTCATGCCACTCCAAAAAAATCGGCTTTCATGCCACCTCAAAAATCTGGCTTTCATGCCAAAAACAAAAAATCTGGCTTCCATGCCAAAAAGAAATTTTGGCTTTCATGCCAAAAACAAAAAATCTGGCTTCCATGCCAAAAAGAAATTTCGGCTTTCATGCCAAAAAACAAAATCTGGTTTTTACACCAAAAACAAAACCGGCTCTCATGCCGCAAACCAAATCTTGGCTCTCATGCCACAAAAAATCTTTGGCCCCATGCCATTTCAAACTCGGCTTTCATGCCATTTAAAAAATCGGCTTTTACGCCACAAAAAATTGGCTCTCATGCCATCCCAAAATTTGGCTTTCACGCCACCAAAATCGGCTTTCATGCCACCTCAAAATTCGGCTTTCATGCCATCTCAAAAAAAAAAACGGCTTTCATGCCACTCCAAAAATCGGCTTTCATGCCACCTCAAAATTCGGCTTTCATGCCATCTCAAAAAATTGGCTCTCATGCCATCCCAAAATTTGGCTTTCACGCCACCAAAATCGACTTTCATGCCACCTCAAAATTCGGCTTTCATGCCATCTCAAAAAAATTTGGCTCTCATGCCATCCCAAAATTGGGCTTTCACGCCACCAAAATCGGCTTCCACGCCACCTCAAAATTTCGGCTTCCACGCCATCCAAAATTTTGGCTCTCATGCCATAAACCCAAATCCGGCTATAGATGCCACCCAAAAATTGGCTTTCATGCCGTAAACAAAATCTGGCTCCCATGCCAAAACATGTCTCAAAAACTGGCTCCCATGCCAAAACAATCATTTGTCAAAAGATTTCTCACAAAATGACAAACTTTTGATCACATCCCATTTAGCAATCACTTTAATCACAATATTTGAGTGAGCGTAGGGAAAACAAAAAAAAAAAAAAAAAGTACCAAAAAATACATGTGGTACCAAAAAAAAAGAAGAAAAGAAAAGTGTTCACAAGCAACTACAAAAATGTATACAAAAAAAAAAAAAAAAAAGAGAAGAAAAAAAAAAAGAAAAGGGCGTGTAAAAAAAAAAAAAAAAAAAGAAAAGAAAAAAAGAACACGTGCAAAAAAAAAAAAAAAAAAAAAAAAGAGAGAGAAGAAAAAACAAATGATGAAACTTTCTTTACATGGAATTTCTTGTAAAAAGAAATAAAAAACTTACTTGAAGCCATGGATGGAGAAGAAAGGAGAACTTGAAGACTCTTGAAGAAGGAGGATTCTTGATCTTAGAGCAACTCTTGAAGACTTTTGCAAAAAGAAAGCAATAGGAGCAAGAGATCCCACCTCAATTGCTTTTATAGAAGAGAGCAAAACAAAAGAGGAAACAAGAGAAAAACAAGGAGGTAAGGGCTAAAAATTAGCAACCTTCCCAAGTAAATTTGCCTTCCCAAAAGAAAAGGAAACTTGGGATATTCTCTCCCAAAACAAAGATTCCTTGAGAAATTCTCCCCAAAAAGAAAGGGAATGATAGATATTCTCTCCCAAAGAAAGATATTTTGAGAGAATCTCTCCCAAAATCAAGGAAACTTGAGAAAATCTCTCAAAGTAAGGATATTTTTAGATATTCTCCACCCAAAGGAGATATCTTTAGATATTCTTTACAAAGTGACACCATATGAGATCTAAGCCATCCTTCAAAGCTTAAGGTCCCATGGGTTAGCCCATATGAGCCAGGTTTGACCACCTAGGCACTAAAAGTGGCTTTTAGTCAAAATTTCTCTTACCAAGAGCATACAAAAATGGTCCCATGCCTCTTTTGAGTTCATTGGACCATACCATATAAAAATCCAAGCTTCATGAGTTTCCAAAAATCCAAACCATCCCACCTCGTGAACCAAATTAAGCCAAAATCTTAAAATTGACATTCCACAAAAGCCCAAACCACTCCAATGGACCCAAAATTGTCCCAAAGAGTGAACCAAAAAAACCAAACCATGATCCCCTAACTCGCCACATACAGCTTGTTGGGGCACAAGACCAAAACCAAAAATCAAAACCCGACCCCCTAACTTGCCACATACAGCCTGTTAGGTCACAAGGTCAAAACCAAAACCAAAAACCTGACCCCCTAACCTGCCACATACAGCTTGTTAGGTCACAAGGTCAAAATCAAAACCAAAAAACCAAAACCAAATCCAAATCCAAATGTCATTCTCAAAATCTTGCCTTAAGATGGTACGTGATCCCTCTCACTACCATAAAATCCCCTGGAAGCTCAAAAGGCTACTCCATATAAAAAAAAATGCTCAAAGACTCTTGGTCAAGTCAGAAGCTCTTCTTCAAGATTCTCTTCGAGGCACATCGACAGCAAAAGCTATATCATCGCTGTACCTCGAGGGGGCATTTGTTGACACCAAAAATGTCACTTTGCCTCTTCACACCAAAAGCTACACGGAGCCGCATCCTACCAAAAATAGGCAGGCGCTACTTCAAGCATCAGATCTTGTCAGAATCAAACAAAAACTGCAAGGACCCTCAAAATAACCAAAAGAGAGGTACACATGAAGTTTCGGGCCATTTCGATATCATTTGGCCTAGCTTCACTTCTCCAACAGCTAAGCAGCAGCTCCCGGCAACGGAGCACCCCGGGGCCATGGCACCCAATTCGGAGCTTGTGGATCATCTCAAAATGACTCCATTAGGCTCCCCATCAAATTTCAGGTCAATCGGACATCGTTTGACCGAAAGTCAAAGCTCGGCATTTCCCTCGCGGTGAAATAAAGGCGAGCATTTGCATGACTCCAAATGGCTTCAAAACTCAAACGAAAGCCTATGGTTGGTCTTAACTACTGATGAGGGAGTCACACGTCGAATTTCAGGTCAATCGGACATCGTTTGACCGAAAGTCAAAGCTCGGCATTTCCCTCGCGGTGAAATCAAAGGCAAGCATTTGCATGACCCCAAACGGCTTCAAAACTCAAGCGAAAGCCTATGGTTGGTCTTAACTACTGATGAGGGAGTCACACATCGAATTTCAGGTCAATCGGACATCGTTTGACCGAAAGTCAAAGCTCAGCATTTCCCTCGCGGTGAAATCAAAGGCAAGCATTTGCATGACCCCAAATGGCTTCAAAACTCAAACAAAAGCCCATGGTTGGTCTTATTTAATGCTCAAGAAGCTTCACCTCAAATTTCAGGTCATTCCGACATTGTTTGATACTGTTTCAGCTACTGGCGGAAAATCAGCAGTTCTGCGTTCGGCTTTTCCCGGAAAATCAGAAACTTTGCAAACCAATTTGCAAGGATTCTCATCAGGTTTTTCAGAGGGAAATCAAGCCAAATAATGTGGAGAAATGTCAGAGAAAACAAGCAAAAAAAACGGAAGCGAAAAACGACGAAAAACGGCCAAAAACGGGCCCCGAGAAAGAATTTTTCCCCCAGGGTCGCAGACCCCCGCGACCCTGGGCCAGGGTCGCCGGCGACCATGGGCCCGGCGACCCTGGGAGGTCCGGGGCGCAGATTTCGCCCCGGGACCCCCCGTTTCGTCCGTTTTCGCGAGACGAGTTGTTCTGTCCCTGTGATTTTTCCAGATTCAGGCTTTTGAAGCTCCAAATTCACTGATATTCATCAAGATCACAGAACTCCTTTCCAGAACTTCAAAAACTTCGTTAATTGCCAGCCGAACAACCAAAAAAGAGCACTTTCTGCCCGCCCGATCGTGAAATCAACTGGACAGATGCTGCCGGCCCGCTGGTATCAACCAATGCCTGAAACTACATGATCATCTGATGTTGATTTACATAAGGATCCATCAACGATCATCGCAAAAGGAATTCCAAAAGACGCAACATGGCCCGCGACTCTTCAGCTACCGAGGCGGCCACTTAATGCTATCAATTGGCCCGTTTATGGCAAGTTAATGCGGTCATTACCATTATCTTGGACGGCCCAATCAGAAGCCTCTGTTCAGGAGTTACGAGTCCAAGCAATCATGGCATTCAAGCCATGAAACTCCTAACATAATGGAGATTAAAGGCGATTAAATGCCCACTACTCTCCATCGGCCAATCAAATGCAAGGAAAAAGGAGTTACAAAACAAGTAATTAAAAACTTGTAACTCCTCCCATCATGAGCATTAATACCATAAATGCTCATAAACTCTCCTAAATGGCTACCAAATGCCTATAAATAGGAGGCCATTCCAAGGGAAACGGATCCGGAAAAATCACCAGAAAATCATTCAAAAATCCTCGGAGAAATCTCTACAACCCTGCTCCTTCAAGAAAACTCTGCTGCGACAAGTACTACAAGGTGATTGAAGCCCCTTGGGGGGCCACCCCCCTTCAAAGGCCACCTATCCTTCTATCCAACATGGCTAGATGCGGCTTTTCAGCCCGTCTACTCAGCTTTTTACCGGATATAGGACCTTATCTTGGTCCTTATCCTCTAAAAATCTGAGGTTGGAGCCAAGCCAGGAAATCAAGCACTATGTTCTCATCTGAAGGACGATGGCGGAGCCCATATATGACTCGCGACCGTCGATCTGAACGAGCCCTCCCACAATCGCATGAGAAGTTAGATTCCTTTTTTCTTGCCATTCTATTGTAGATTGTATTTTTTTTTAAGAGACAAAAAAATTCACAATTCTTGTCTTTTACTTTTGATAAGATTTGTAAATCGCCTTTTACGGCAAAATCGCCTTCAATGGCACCAAATCGCCTTCTACGGCACAAAAACGCCTTTCACGGCACTCAAACAAAACTGTCTCTTTTATTAAAATATGTATGCAATGGAAAACTAGAAAAAAGTTTCATTTCCCTTTTTACTTGTGAAGGTGGATCTCCGGATCACCATTTCTAAATTCCAAGTATAAAAGAGAAATTGGCATACCCGTATAAAAAAAAAACTGATGCCCGCTTTTCCTTTCTTTCCCTCCACCGTACCCAGTCAGCCCCGGGGCGGAGGCAGCTTTGGAAAAAGAGAAAAGCCGGGTCCATCAAGAAGAAGAGATGAGGAGCTGATTCTTCATCTTGGAGGCAGCCACTGCACCTGGATGCTAGAGAGAATCCCAGGCGTTTCAAGAAGGACTCAGTTGGAGTTTTGTTGTGAAGCAAACGCCATCCAAAGCACTGCAATTTGGGGGGAGAGAAGTGGTTCCAAATGAATTTAGGCCAGGACAGAGGATTTGCTCTGTGTCTAACTGCATTCCAGGCTTTATGAAGAGAGAGCTGTCCGTCTAAAGAGTCTTTCCACCTGAGGCTGTCTTTGGTATCCAGACTAGGAGTGAGGTTTTGAAGCTGTCTAGAGAGTTGTAATAGGACAGCAGGCTGGATGCCTTCCGGAAGAGACCATGATCCCTGATGGAAAAGAGAAGAGAGATATTGGTCCTGAGGAAAATGCATGAAAGGAAATCTCTCTGAGAGAGGCACGTCTCCATTCCAAGAATCAAACCATATGTTAATGTCTAGACCATTGCCAAAGAGCCAAGAACTGCCACTGTGTAGAAGAGGAGCCAGACGTCTCATTTTTTTCCATATACAAGAGCCATAGGAAGTGTTCTGCTGGTGCCAGATAGGCTTGAATTTGAAGTATCTATCCTTGAACCATTGAGACCAAAGAGAAGAAGCAGTAGATGCTTGCCAGCCGAGCTTTAAAAAGGAGGCAGTGTTAACTTCAGCGATCGTTCTTATGCCGAGACCTCCTTCAGCCTTTGGAAGAGTAATAGTATCCCAATTTACAAAGTTTAACTTGGAGTGGGAAGCATTACCTGTCCACAGGAAATGCCTCATCAATCTTTCAAACTCTCTACAAATCGAGACAGGGAGAGGTAAGATGGCAGCTAAGTGGATAGGCATACTAGAGATCACATGCTTTATCAAGACCAGACGACCAGCAAAAGAGAGGGATTTGGCTTTCCAAGCACTCAGCCTTGCATTAACTGAATCCAGCAGAGAAAAGAAGTGACGCTTCTTAGGAGATCCAAGGCAGATGGGAGTGCCCGGGTATCTGAGTTGGGACGTAGATTCCTTTATTCCCAGGATGGAACTGATCCTGTTCTTCCTTCTGGATCCGCATTTTCCAATGATGAGATGGCTCTTTTGGAGGTTAAAGAATTGGCCAGCTGCTGCCTGATAAGTCTCAAGCAGGTCTTGCAAAACTAGGATACTGGAGGTTGCACCTTTCATGAAGATAAGGATATCGTCTGCATATAGCAGGTGACACGGAGTGGAGGGGATAGTGGAGATCTGGCGAAAAATACCTTGGGATAAAAGGCTTTGCAGATGTAGGCTTAGGATTTCCTCTGGTAGTATGAAGAGATGAGGGGACAATGGATCTCCTTGCCTAAGACCACAGTTGGAGCTGAAGAAGCCATGAGGGGTGCGATTGACCAGCACAGAGCACTTAGAGGTGCTCACACACTCTTTTATAAGATTGATCCAAGTGTCAGAGAAATTGAAGAACTGAAGAACAGAGAAAAGAAATGACCAATTGAGTTTATCAAAGGTTTTGGTGATGTCTAGCTTGAGGCAGAGACTTCCTTTGGAATGCTTGGAATTCAGCTTCTGGAATAGCTCAAAGGCCAGGCCTGTATGATGTTGAATGCTTCTCCCTTTGATGAAGGCAGCTTGGTGATTGGATATCAGGTTTGGGATGATCTTGGCTAGTCTGTTAGCTAGGATTTTGGAAATAATCTTGTAGGTAAAATTCAGCAGGCTGATGGGTCTGAAATCAGCAAATGAGGAAGGAGCTTTAGATTTTGGGATGAGGGCTAAGAAGAAGGTGTTAGAGGCCTTGTGGATTCTCTTAGAAATGAAGAAGTGTTGCACCGCCTTCACAACTGAATTTCCGATGATATTCCAAACAGAAGTAAAGAAGACACCATTAAAACCGTCAGGGCCAGGACTACTCTGCTTCTTAAGTCCAAAAACCGCTTCTCTGATTTCATCAGCTGAGGGCGTGGAGGTTAACATTGAGTTCTCAATGACTGACACTTTTGGGCTATCAACCATGAACAAAGAAGGACTGGGGTGACAATCCAGGGGCTGGAACAGATTGGAGAAGTGCTCAACTGCCAGAGCTTGAATAGTTGCTGGATCATCAAAGGTTCTGCCGTTTGCTGAGATATGGTGGATATGGTTAACAGAACTCCTGGCTCTTGCTGACTGGTGAAAAAATTTAGTGTTTTGATCACCTTCTTTCAGCCAAGCTATTCTAGATCTTTGGCGCCAGTGAGTCTCTTGAGCTTTAAGAGCAGCATGAAGGTCTGATCTGGCAGCAAGGAGATCATCACTGGAGGTTTCCGAAGGAGAGGAATCATGAAGACTCTGACAGAGCTGCACACGAGCTTCAGCTGCAAGAATATTCTGATGAATGTTTCCAAAAGTTGACTTACTCCATTGCTTGAGGGAGGTCTTCAGAGCTTTAAGCTTTTGAGCTAGAATATACTGAGGGTTGCCAAGGATAGGACTATTCCAACTGTTTTTGACTACCTCAAGGAAGGAAGAGTGTAACAGCCATTTATCTTCAAATCTGAAGGGAGTATTGGAAGTAGAAACTTTTGATTGGTAGTCTAGAAGGATTGGGCTATGATCAGAGGAAAGCCTGGGGAGATGGAGAAGAAGAGGGGGAGGGAAGTGAGCCAGCCAATGGGGGTTCACTAAGGCTCTATCTAGCCTAGTTGCTACATATGAAAGGCCTTGTCTATTATTGGACCAGGTGTATTTGTTGCCTGAGTAGGGGACTTCGGTCAGGCCAGCTTGGTGAATGGTTTCTTGAAAGTCTCTGAGGTTAGAAGGATTGGACTGCCGAAGACTGAGCTTATCAGCATGGGAAAGAGTAGCATTGAAATCCCCTAGTACACACCAGGGGAGGTTTGAAGAGGCAGTATCAATGAGCAGATTCCAGAGCTCTCTTCTCTGAGTGGGAAAATTGGAGCCATAAACACCTGTGATAATATTGGAGAGGCCTGAAATTGGGTTATGGAGGAGCATAGATAGATGCTGGCTAGAAAAATCATGAATAGAAATGGAGAGGTGGTGGTTAGACTTGGAAAGACACCAAAGGTTAGTGACAGTGTCTTGGGGGGCATTGGAGTGAAAAGTATCAAAACCAAAGTAACTCAACCGAAGGGAGGAGGTAGAGGAGAACAGAGTCATGGGTTCTGAGATGAATAAAAGGTCAGGGGAGTGCTTCTGGACTAAGTTTGCCAAAGTTCTTTTGGTAGGAGTATTGGCAATGCCCCTACAGTTCCAGTAGAGGACTTTTATCATGGAGAAAAACTTTTGTAGGGGCTCTACCTCTAGTTCTCCTAGTAATAGGGCCAGTGGAGGAGCCTTTAGAATATTTGATTCTTCCAGCAACTTTGATTTCTTTGAGATTTCTTGAACTAGAGTCTACCTCTGCTGTGTGGGAGCTGATATCAGTAGAAGGGGACTTGGTACCTTGAGCTGGAGGAATTGGAGAGGGAGGATTATCAGTTTCCTTAGTTTTGGGCTGAACTACTGCTTGAGTAGAGAGTTTATCAAGAGTTTGGGGTTCAGGGGGTGGAATAGCAGGTTCAAACCCAGGGGGAGGGTCTGAAGAGGAGGGGGAATTGTCTTCTAAAAAAACCTTGAGATTGCTGCCAAAGGTGGAAGGATTAAGAACTGGATCTATCAAGGAGCAATTATCAAGAATATCAAAAGGGGTTGGAAGTGTCTATGGGTTGGATGGGAATTCTTTGGAGGATTTCTGTGATAGCATCATAAGGCAGGTCTGTGAATGAAGGGGAAGAAGTAGCTGGATTAGGGGGGGTGGATTGGAGGAGGACTTTTTAAAAGAGTGCTTAGGGGGAGGACAGTTAGCTGTTGGTTGGATGGAAGAATAATTTAGAGACTGATGGCTGCTGTTAGAATGGGTGAATGGTCTATGCTGAGGATCGAAGGGAGTATTAGTGATTGCAGTGGAAGAGGAGAGAGGCTTAGGGGTGGGGAGCTGAGCTTGCAGAGAAGAGCCAGGGGCAGTGCCAGGGGCAGGGTCAGGGGAGGAAGAGGTGAGAGAGGTGAGCTGTTTTAGGTTGGTAAGGCTTAGAGATGGGGAGCTGATGGCTTGACCTGAGAGGACTGGCCCAGGTGACAGAGTGTTTGCAGGGCTAGTGGAAGAGGAGATAGTTGCTGGAGAGTCAAGAGGAAGACTGTTAGTACCTAGACGAGTGAAAGGGCAGGAAGATTGCTTGTGGCCAACTGATAGGCAATGTGGGCAAGGAGAATTTTCATATTCTATGTCTATCTCCAGCTCTTGCTCCCCTTGAAGGTCCACAAGGATAGAGGAAGGCTTAGGCTTAGAAAGATCAATGTTTACCAGGACTCTAGCAAAAGAAAGAATTTTCTGGCCTAATGTGATGTTGTCCAGCTTAATTGGTTGGCCTACTGTGTTTGCTATGGAAAAGATGATGTTTTGGCTCCAACAGTGATAGGGCAGACCTTTGAGTCTAATCCAAACTAGAGCTATTGAAGGCCAAGGAGATTCCTCCTAGCCTGGGGACCAAGGGAGGAAGAAAACTTTTGACTTGTCCATAGAGAGGGGGGAGAGACTTAAGATGGAAGCTTTGTCCTCTGGAGAGTTGAAGCGGAAGAGATAGTATCCTTTGTTTGTAAGGGAGACCATACAGGGTCTAGAAAGAGGCCATTGCTTGACTCTCTCTTCTACCCATTCAAGAGAGGGTCGTCTGCCTACAAATCTGCCTATTACAGCATTAGTGAAGGATTCTTTACTAGAGGAGATCATGTCTAGGGGAATAGTAAGAGCAGGCTTACCATTTTTCCAGGAAGAGATTCGGAAGGAGGCTGGGGGTTGACAGGAAAAAAGGGGTTGAAAAGGGGGGAGGGGTGGTGAACAGATTGGCAAAGGAAGGCCTGGTTGGATAGGGGGAACTGGCTAGCAAGAACGAGGGAGGAGGAGTAAGAAGAGAAGTTACCTGACTGAGAAAAGGTGGTGGGAGGCTGAGGGTGTTGGATCGATGAAAAAACTGAAAGAGTGTTGGAAGCTTGGGGAGCAGGGTGAGGAAGTAAGGGTTGGGTGGGAGGGGGGAGGGGGCATTTATGAGGGAGGTTTGGTTGGCTAATAAAAGCGGAGGAGTTACGAGGGGGGGTCTATTTGGGGGGCAGCGAGGATGGCTGTAGGGGGAGCAGCAAGGAAGGCTGCTGGGGGAGCAGCAAGGAGGGAAGATGGCTGAGTAGGTATGGGGATCGGTGGAACAGCTTGAGAGAGTGGAGGTGGAGGTGGTTGATCAGGAAAAGGGGCGCGGGGTATCAGTGGGGGAGCTGAAGAAGGGTTTGCAGCAAGAGGGGGGAAATGGTGCTGATGAAGGCTGAAGGGCAGGCTTTGCTTATCTCTGAAGGGGATCTCCGGATCTGAGACCGGAGGGGTAGTGATGGGCAGAGACAGTTGAGAGGATGAGGCAAGCAATGGGGGTTGGGTTGGCAGAAATGGGGGAAACATCGAGCTGCTTGGATGTTGTCTGGTTCATCAACCTAGCTTGATCTTTTTCCACGTCATGCCCCCTACATGAATAGTTATATTTGTAGATAGTCAATCCAACTATTTCCTCCCTTACATGTGAATTGATGCTACGATCAACTCAAGACTTATCTTTCCATTACTCAAAGTTGGGTTGCATCTTAAGAAATATTTTATTAAAAGATGATTAGATTTTAAGGATGTTAAATCAAGTATTAGGATAATCTAAATGAGCTAACCATTTGCCTAATCCTTATTTACAACAAGAGTACTTTTCCATCTCCTCTACCCTTTTGTGGCATGCATGAACTTGACCGGGTATGAAGAATATATAGTCCATTTGCAGGAACAATTTTCCCATCACTCTCCTACATGAAAATCTCAATCATCCACATTGATCATTTGCTAATAGAGGTGGTAATGAGAAAGGATGGGCCAGGTTGAAGGTTGTGTAAGCCCAACCATCTAGTATTGGGCCTAATATTCAAGCCTTAAAACATTTAAAGGCCCATAGCCCACTTAATTGTCAGGCTAGAAAATAGGGCCCAAGGTGGGTCAGGCGAGCCATGCGTGGTCAGGCCCATAGCCCGTTTTGCATCTTAAGCTGCACATAAATGAAGTCGACATAAAATTCAAGCACTGTCTTATGATGGTTGCCATAGCCTATATAACATATGATAGACTTGGATAATCAGTCATTACCATTGACCATGCATTTTGAAACGATAAAAAAAAGGTCACCTTCCAAGTGGGAGAGAGGAAAGAGAGAGGTTAGCAACCACAGGTAGAGACACAAATGTAATCTCGTGCCCAACTTAGATTTTTTTCTACATCCTCAAATCTGCTGTAGCATTTCATCAATCCAGACCATTATCAAATAGACTCCACTCTAGATAGATAGGGTCCTACCCAAAAGTCTCAGTTGTTAGACAAATTGGTCCCACAGTCTCAGTTATTTTGGCCAAAGATACTTGCCAATTAGATGAAAAAGATATTGGCCCCGCGAACTAGAGAGTATCCTTTTACATTAAATTGAAAAATCAAGTGCCAATTCGATCAGAGATAATAAGAGTCGTTAGCATCAGAAGTCTAGCCCCAAACCAGGACAGTAAGGGCAGAAAAACCTACTCAATAAAAAAAAGAAAAGTGAACTTAAATGAAAAGGATTCAAAAACTCTACTCCAACAGTCATTCTCTTCTCTCTCCTTCCTACTATGGGGTATGTATTCCACCCTCAAATTGTTGGGACAAAATTTCAATTTCACTGCCAAACCAAAAGAATAAAGGTAGACCCAATAAATAAAAACCCATCAAAGGGTATTTACAGAAGCTTCTTTTTTTTCATTTTGGAGGGCAAGTTTTACTGCATGCTCTATTCTTTGTTCCTTTCAGGAGCTCTTCTACTGTCCCAATAGAATGTAGTAAACTAGTGTTATGGGGAGAGCTATTAACATCCCAAAGATAACCATGTGATCATATTACAAGAACATCAACCGTTGGCCAAAAAAAAATCTAATTCTATGTGCATGCGTGCTTACATGACCCACAAGCATTTGTTTGGCTATATCCAACAAAGGCTTCAATTTTCATCCTGTAATCACGTGGGCCAGCTCAATAATCGGGCCAGCTCAATAATCTTTGAAACAAGCCATTCATATAGAGGTTACTAGCATTGAAGTTTGACAAAAATACTTCTCCCACATTGAAATTTTCCATCTATGTCACGACCCGGTCCGCCCAGCAGACATTGTCCTCTTTGGCACAGGGAGTAAGGGCGCACCATTCATGATCCATGTTTTCTTCTCGGAGCCCATTAAGCTCAAAAACACGTCTTACTAGACTCACAAGCGTCAACATATATAAGCCAAGTCTCTTGGCGATGTGGGATGTTACATTCGCCCACCGTCAGAGGAGAGCCACCCTCGGCTCAGCACCCTAGCCTCAAGGTTTTGTTCTCGGAGCCCATTAAGCTCCAAAACACGTCTTACCAGACTCACAGGCGTGAATATATATAAGCCCAGTCTCTGGGCATACTCTTGGCGATGTGGGACGTTACAATGTAAGTGATTGATCTTTTTTGTACATATAGTCTATTGCTTAGCGCACAACCACCAAATGACAAGGATCTGATTGCGGACAGTTTTTGGGGCATGGCTGTCTGACCATATCAATGGTTTCAGTTAAAGAATTACATTGGCATTTCTGGGTTGATTAATACTCAATTTTGTTTAGTTGTGGGAGAATATGCAAGTGCTTTGTGTAAACATGTACACAAAGCTGTTGGCAGATGCTAGTATGTCAGGATGCACATTGTACTCCTTGGCCAAGACGAAAGGAACAATTCCTTGAGGAAGAGCTGCCTGCAAAAATAACACCAAGTGATCAAAATCGCATAACAGGTTACCGGATTTTCATATACTAAAACCTCAGGGCCCTATATACAAATCCTACAAACTTTAGGGAGTATATACAAAAATCTCTAATATATATCTCATCTTTACAATTATCTTCTCCTAAAATCTTGTAATAATTTTCAATGAGGAAAATAATTGAGCCCATTTTATCCATTTAAACAATTACCAAATTCGGTAGTCTACCATAATCACACGGTTTTATGAACCCATTTAAACAAGAGTGTTTTTACAAGAAGGCCCCTATATTTTTACAAAACCTCAAAAGGCCTCTATATTATATGTTTCTACTTAGACATCTCTTGACTCACAGTCGAACTGTGCAAAGGCTAACTGTTTCCATCATCACTCATGAAATCTGAACAACTTGAAATCACCGATCTGCTTTGTATTAGCTCTATGATAAATTGCTCCCGATGATCTATTGAATTTCAAATGATACATGTGACAGGGTCCATGTGAGATCAATGGCTCTGATCACGTATTTCCCTGCTTGATGTCGATAAGATTCTATGAATCCATAGTTAGAAATTTCCATCCCTCATGTTCTCTCTGATTTCAATTCTTGCAGGTGGGCCCATATAGAGTGCACCAAAGAAATTTATATGACCATGTGTGGATCCTAACTCCTCTTGACTGATCATCGGATGTGGCAAGAATCGAGCCCTGGGAGTCCTTGAGGAGGGATCTTGATTTTGTGGTCTCTCTATTTGAACAGAGGAGTTTGTTTTGTTTGGTATCTCATTGACTTGAGATGGTAGGGTTGTTGCGTTTGTCTAAGGGTAAATAGGTAAAACACAAAAAGAGAATACTTATAACAGTAGTTAGTTAGCCTTGGCACAGTTTGACTGTAAGGCAAGGGATGTCTTTGTAAAAACATATAATATGGGGTCTTGTTGAGGTTTTGTGGAAATATCAGGGCCTTTTTGTAAAAAAAACTCTTTAAACAACCAGCAAATTCGGTAGTCTACCATAAAAAAACAATATGGTTTAATCATCTTCTATGATTACAGCCAAATCCTGAGGCTCACAAGCCAATACATCCCTAGCTAGATCCCAACCTTCTCCTCCAATATGGAGATCCTGAACCAAAAGAAGAAGAGAAGAGAAATTTTTTCTGTTTTCAAATCTTAGTTCTATATCCAATGGGGGGCTTCCTCCAATGGGACGGGTAAACGATTGAATCTCTCATATTTTAGCCTACATGTGTTCCCATCAAATTTATGCATATTCTTGTAACGATGATGACCAAAACAGAAAGGATTTTCAAGTTTAGTAGGGAAGTTGAGTGTTGCTCTTTGACACACTGGATCAAAGATCTTAAAGTTTCAGTAAAGCTGTAGTCTCACCCCTCTTCTGTTTCAGCATTTGAAATTAGGTGTTCTTTTTTCTTTTTTCCCCTATTTCCTGCTACTTTTAAGTTGTTTATAGAGGCCCAATTTTCAATGGGTTTGCAGTTCTAGCTCAGTACAGCAAAACCAATCTAGTGAAACTCTTCTTAGACCCTTCTTCTTTTATTTTTCATTGGAAGAAAAATGCAGCGGCCCCTCCCACCTGAAGATTTCCGTTTGAAAGAGACCTCGCCCCACCTTGGCGGTGGCTGGATCACCGGAGACAAGCTTACAAGCTTATAACCACAGGAAAAACAACAAAATGCAGCTGGCATGGCATGAAAAGGAGACATTGGCAAATGTACTGAAACCTTAACCCTACGTCCCATATCACATAAAAATAACATGCCCTATCCATTGAAAATGGGGCAAAAAAAATAGGAGCATTCCTCAGACCCTATGTGTTCATGCCACTTAAACAATCATCAGCATAGTACTACAGAGACTAATCCCACTTACATTAACAACAAGAAGGTCTAAAATCCTAGCAAGGAAGAAAATGCAGAAACGAAACAACAGAAAAACCAGAACCATATGTGTTAATCTCACTTAAACAACAATCAGAAGATCATTTCAGAGACTAATCCCACTTACAATACAACAACAATATCTAAAACCCTAGTAAGGAAGAAAATGCATAATCAAAACGCAGAAAAACCGGAACCATATGTATTAATCTCACTTAAACAACAAACAGAATATCATTTCAGAGGCTAATCTAACTTAGAATACAACAACTAGATCTAAAACCCTAGTAAGGAAGAAAACAGAAAAATGTAAGAAGGAAAAACCTAATCACATTCATTAATCTCACTAAAATCATGGGCAACACAACATACGCTGACCAATCTCACTTACACTGCAACAACAAGATCTAAAACCCTAGAAATAAAGAAAATGCAAAAAAACAACTGAGCTAAAATTCCAAAAAACCCCCCCCAATCGCAAATGTATGAAGCAAAAATCAAAGACTCAGTTCGGATTAAGCAACCAAAACTCAATAAAACATAAACAAACTGAGGAAAACCGGAATCTAAGCCCGAAAAACTAACTGAAAAACGGGAACAAAACAAACAAAGAAGAAAAAAAAAACATCACTAGATGGAATACATAAACAAAATGAAGATCAAACCACAAAACCTTCGAAAACTCAACAGATCTAAACAGAAACGAAAAGAATGGTGATAGATTGAGAAAGAGAGAAGAAATAAGGAAATGGTAAAACTGCTCTCACCAGCCACGAACGAGGAGCAGATCCCTAAATGTTAGGGTTTTCGTCTTCTTGTCTTTCTTCTTCTATTTGCTTCTGGAAGAGAAGGGAAGGCGTTGCAGAGAGATGAGGAAGAGATGAGGAAGAGTTCGGCGTCGAGCGATGCGTGAGCAGAGAGCGATGGAGAGAGCAGAGGTATGGAAGAGATGAGGAAGAGTTCACTGAAACAGATCTTCTGTGTCGCCGAGACTTGAGCGTGAGCAGAAGAGAGAGCGTGAGCGTGAGCAGAAGAGAGAGCGCAGGAGAGAGCGAGAGAGGCAACGATGAGCGAGAGCAGGAGAGAGGGAACGATTAAAATAGCTAGCGATTTTTAAGTGATGTCGTCTTCTACCGTCTCTTTTAAGTGACCGCCGGTGTTACTTCGAAGCTAAATATACTTTTTCTTATAGTGTCAATGTATTCAATTGAAATAGCTGACACTTGATAAAACATATTGTCTCATGACACATGGGAAATTGTTCAACATGGCTATGACAGAGTCTACAATGACAAAATGTACTTCTTTAATATTAGATCGATTGCAAATCAAATAAGGCAGGACTTTAGCCTTAGGGTGTTAGAGATGATGGATTTCTTTTGGATAAAACAAGAAAGACAATATACAAATTTTATATATCAAGTAAGAAATTATAACTTAATTAATTTAACCTCTCATGAATAATTTTTTCTCATTAAGATTTTCTCATTGAATTTTAATCTAACTTTAAGACATAAGTTATCACCTTTTATTTTGTAGTTGATTTCAAATTTTGATTTATTTTTTTGTTAGAGAAAAAGTTCATCCATAACTTTTTTAAATGCGGGTCAGGATTTTCCAACTCCTAAATGAGCCAATAATGATATCTGTTGGGTTAAGAATGCCATAGGCAGGTCCATTATTTGGACCCGAACCTGAATATTCTATCCATTGGGCTGGCTCAGGTTAATGTTGATCCTGGCTCAAAACTAACCCATTTAAATTCATAAGTACACAATTAACGATGAGACTACGAGAGCTTCTATTGGCATTGCGGAAATGTCTTTCCCCACTCCAAAAAGGTGAGAGCATCTCTTACCATACTATAAGAGATAGGGGTGGGGGCCCTCACATTTAAATTGTTGGCATTGGATATGGATGTGAGGGCTCCCACCTTATTATATCTCATAATAAGGTGAGAGCATCTCTCATAGGAGCATCTCCCCCCACCCTCCATATATATATATATATCCTAAATTACCCATTCCCCCTCCTCCCTCTTCCTCCACTCTCATTCTCTCTCCCTCTCCCCCACCCCACCCTCCTAGTCTCCAGCGGGAGGGACCTCCTGCTTGCCTCCCTCTCCCTCTTTCTTCCTCCCTCCCTCTCTATTCTCTCTCCCCCTCTCCCTTCCTCTTCTTCTCCATCCCCCCAGCTAACGGGGAGGGAGATCAGGTTAGCTCTTATACGAGTTACTTGTTGTGCATACAGAGTTATACTAATGATCAACCATAAGGGTGTCGACGGGTTCCTCGCAAGGTTTAAAAAACCAAACTCGAGACCCGACTCGTTATGTCCGAGTCGACTCGCCGAGTCCCAACTTCAGTTGTATAGGATTCGGCCGGGTCTCATGGCCGAGTCCCATGGGACTCAACGGAGTCGCATTAGGACTCGGCGGGGTCTCATGGCCGATTCCCATGGGACTCAACCATGAGACCCAACTCGGTATGTGCTGAGTTTGAGTCGACTCGGACTTTTTAAACCATGGTTCCTCGTCATAAAAAAGAAAAAAAGAACTCTTATGGTTTACATGTATAGGCCCAACCCAGACTTGATCTAGGGTTGAAAATGTACCAAATTAAACCTGAGATTTGAAAAGGGAACTCCAAAATGACAGAGTAAAGCCTTGCAATCAGGTTGTGTTGGTTGATCATAGCAGCACGATTGAGTCATCTGGTCGATTTGGGTTTCATTTCAGTTGGTGGATTGTATATCAAGAAGGCACTCAACCCAAACCTGATTCCTTTTATTGATTAATTTAAATATGTCTATATGAAACCAGCCCGAAAATAAAAGAAGTGTTAACCCAAACCCTAGGTTTAAAAATTAGTCCCATTTTTTGAAAGCGGGTTGGGTCTTAGTTTCCATTTTGTTCATATACAAGTTTTCCTGTTCCTTATTTTATCATTATTGAGTCACCACTAGTGTTTTTTGGACATGAGAAAACTGCTTATGGACTTTAATAGGCTATGGATTTGAGGAATCAAGAAATGGAACTTCTTCAAGAATTGCAAGACCCTCCAGAAGTTAAAGAGTTCAGCAAAGAGCGTAGGCAGATCATTGAGAAGAAAATTGACTCCATCAACTAGGAGTGTACACGGATCGGATTGTTGTGGATCAGGCTAAATTCGTCACCAATTCATTACCTACGAATTGATGGATTTGAAATCTGTCCTCAATTCGTGGTTGATAAAAACAGATCCAATCCAATCCGTGGAGGACCTGATCGGATCGGTTTAATCCGTTCAATCCATTGAATCTAAAGTTAAAGAAAGAGATCAAACATGTTGCAAAAGGTTTCAGCATACAAGCTAACAATCTACAAAAAAGAAAAAAGAAAAATACAAATATGTTTTTTTTGGTCCCGGAAGCTGCCCAATTGATCAATACAAAGAGTTGTTTCTATCTACATTACAACCGAAAGAGATCTAATCAACAAATAAAGCCAAACATGTTAAATTCATAAAAATCACACTCTATCTATTGAAACCTTGAACACTTACATTTTGACCCCTGAAGTTTTTTCGTCTTTTATATTTAGACCTCTTAACTTAAATTGAGACTCCTTAAATTTTTTTTATTTATATTTAATGTCAACGGATTGAATCGGATTGAATCTGCAGATTGAGGCTGAAATCCGTCACTGATCTGTTGCTAACGGATTATAAGATTCTCAATCCATCACCAATCCGGTTACCTTCGGTTCGGTTAAAAATCCGCGGATCAGATCGGATCGGTTTTACGGATTGGCGGATTTTTTGTGCACCCCTACCATCGACAAGCAAGATTTTGGAAAGGTACATTGCTAGATTGTTAATGTTTCTTTTGTTGATATCCCTACATTGAATGGCTCTCATCATAAAAGTTAGCTTCATTGGACAATAATTGTCATTTGTTCTAAGGTAATGATATGCATGTTTATAGTATTTTGTTTTGTTTCATTATGACCTTGGTTTAATCACCTTTCAATGGATGGCTATCAATGCCCAATTGTGTGAATTTCAAGGCTAGTTCATTTCATGTAATTAAATTCCTGGGATTATATTTCTATAAGTGAATAAAAATGAAAAATCAAAGGTGAATCGAAAAAAAAAGAATGACCTTCAAATAATCTCCCCTTTAATGGAATCTGTATCAAACGAAGATAGGAAATGAGTACCTCATCTACATCATGGCTAACATGTATCATTCACCCCTCATCTCACATCTTTCACTCCTCATCAATCCTTTGGTGTGGCAAGTTTGACCGTGAATTCCTAAGTGGATTTAACTTCTGTGCATTCTTTGCAAGCAATCATGCCCCTATTAACTCCTAATTTACAACATATTAGCTAACCAGCATGGGATCTTCAAAGTTGTTCGAGATTTTGTTCAATCTCAATGAATATCCTCAAAGATCATGTGCAATAAGAGTCCGGAATTGAGAGATACTATTTCTTCTAATCCACATTTACTAATTGTGTAAAATATTATGCCATCTAATGCACCCTCTCAATTGATTTATTGGAGATTTTACACAGTTGGCGAATGTGGATCGGATGAAACAGTATCTCCATATTTCTATGAAACAGCGGATACGAACTCGTGCTATAAATAAATCTATAGAAAGAAACTGATACAAGTAGTCTAAACTTTACTGTATACTCTAGTTACAAATACAAGATTATGCATTCATCTTTTTCATTGAAAAAGAAAAACCTTGCCAGGTATGTTGCCTTTCATAACCCACCTATGCATCTTATAAGGCAATTCATTTGTAAGATGAAAACCATATTGATTTTAATATAGTTGTTTTAATGAAAGATGATATGCTGAGAAAACCTATTGATTTGTTGACAGGCTCTAAGCGAGCAGGAGAGAGTGCTCATAGTGAGGATATTGGCCGCAAAGAATATAGGAAGAACCAAGACAGAAAGGAAAAAGTTTGAGTCCCAAGGGCACAATTCAAGCTTGGTTATGAGTCTTGTGACTGAATTGGATGTCCAAGACATTGTTTCCCCCTGGATTGGAATCCCCGTTGAGAACATCTTAAGCAACTAATCAAAACATCTACTCAAAATGGAAGAGGCACTTCGCAAGCGAGTCATCAGTCAAGATAAGGCCATTGAAGCGATCAGCTGTGCCATCCGCCGTGCTTGAGTTGGTCTAAAGGATCCCAACTGCCCAATCAGAAGCTACATATTTTGGAAACCAGACAAATAGGGAAACCCTGTTTGGACCAATCGGGGGTGACACATGAGCTTGTTGAGTTTAAAAATCGGTGTTGTCTTTAAAAAATAGCTCACCTGTCACCCTCGGGATCCGGTTCCACATATTCTGCAACCCCACTGGCGTAGGAAAGACTGAACTAGTAGAGGCGCTTGATGCCTACTACTTTGGGTGTGATGGTTACATGGTCACATGAGTGAGTTATGGAGCAACACACTATTTCAAAGCTCATCGGCAGTCCCCCGGGCTATATTGGATATTTCCATGGTGGCCAATTGACAGAAGCAATCTGTCACCAGCCCCACTACATAGTTTTATTCGACGAGATAGAGAAGGCCCACCCAGATGTGTGCAATGTGATGCTTCAGATTATGAAAGATGGGAGGCTGACTGATGGCAAAGGGCTAGTAGTCCATTCTAAGAACACTCTCCTGATCATGACATCCAATATTGCGAGCAGTGTTGTGATCAGTGACAGTGGTGATTGCAGCCATTCAAGGACAATGCTGATGAACGAGCTAAAGAAGTTTTTCAAGCCGGAGTTTTGAACAGGTTGGATGAGATTATCTTGTTTAAGTGCCTTTCAAAGGTCGAGATGAAGGATATTGTGGATATACTGTTGATGCAGGAGGAATCAGAGAAGGCAAAGTCTAAAGGCGTAAAGATTAAGGTGATGGACGCGTTTAAGGAGAAGGTAATGGAGGATGTTTATGACCCATTATATGGGGCTAGGCCGCTGAGGAGGGCAACAACAAGGCTTTTAGAAGACTGCTTGGCTGAAAAAATGCTCACTGGATTGATCAAAGAAGGGAATTCATTCACAGTAGATGTTAATTTGGATGGGAAGGTAATGTTGTTCAAGGATTAATACGATGCTTGACCAATCTTGTGTTACAGGATTTAAGGTGGCAATGGCCTTTTTGACAAGAAGTTTTCTAATTGTAGCAGTGGACACTTCTTTACAACAGCTCGAAGAATTAAAGTAAAAAAAATCTGGCTCACTAGATGCATTCCAACATTAACTGGTAACAAAATGAGCTGGATTTCCCATTATGGTGCCCTAAAATGAAAGCAAGAAAATGAAGGATCTGACATTTCATTTCGTATTTTCTGTTTGATTAGTATGTTGGTTCTGGTCACAAGGTCACAAGAAGTAAAAAACGGCACTAGGACCGGTCTTTTCATTTCATAAGATAGAAAAGATACAACCAAGAAAGAAGGGTCCACATGTTTCTCATGTTTTCAAGTAGGTTTGTTCAAAGAGAGGATTCCATTATAGAGAGAGGAAAGTTGTTCTGATTTTCCTTACTTCCAAATGCACAATCTTGCTTCGTTAGGGGCGACAGGTTTTCCACATTGAGAAGGAAAGAAAAAAGATTTTCTTCATAAAGAGAATTTCGATTTCATATTTATTCAATTCCTTCCTTGCACACAATTGGGCCTTTGGTGCATAACCATTAATATAAATTACGGGGGACTCATATTCTCAAATTTAAACCACTCAAAATTAACGATTTTCCTTTATAACTCAAGTAGGGATCATTTCTTGATGGATTGTGGAACCTATGATCGACAAATGGTTCACTGCTTTTATATTGTTTTTTCTGTTTTGAACACATTTCTAAGGGTGGACCCTACTTTGGTTGGAGTAAAAGCTAAGCCCACCAAGCAGTAATTCACTCAAAGCCCTATGAATCTAGGACTTAGGGTATGATATTCATATTGCTACAGTCGCGGTGATTTTCAGCTATCAAAACACATGTTAGAAGATTTAATTATTTTGAAAACCGTAGGATAAGACTAATTTTTTCAGACCTATATTGAAATATGCAATGATTTTGAAAACCATTTTATAGGACTAATTTTGCATGAAAAACTTAATTGAAAATCATCCCTGGAAAAATACATGTTCAATCTAATTAGCCTCATCAGATTATCCCTCACTTGATTTAATAGTCATAATTTGTGCAAATGGGGGGCCAGAGAAGTCCACAAATGGTCATCTATTGGTTTGAACTTTTTTTGAAAATATCTTAAAATCCGTAATGAATCAATGGCTGATTTTGGGCTTCCAAGCTTGGACATTTAAAACACGATGAACGCTCGAATCTTCGTTGTGGAGCACAAAAAAACAGGAAAAATGAGAAAATCAATACTGCTCAAAATGACGTCTGAAATGCTATTCATTTGCTTTTTCGCTAGGGAAGGAAGAACTCCAGGGGGCGGCCTGGGAATGGAGGATTTGAAAAATCCTCTTGGGAGGCCAGAAAATTGTCCAAACTGAGTTTCCCTCAAAATCAAGGATGGAATCTCCTCTATGGTCGGTTACCAAATGTGCCCTAATGGTGTGTCGCATACTACACCATATTTTCATGCATGTTTATGACATTTGATAAAGAGAAAATGATACACCAATGATCCAATAATACGTGTTCAAAGAACAGTACAAGAGATGCTCTCGAAGGTTATAAATAATGTCTTGTTTTATGCATTTGAAAAAGAAACATCTATTTAAAAAAATAAAAAAATATTGGAGGATTAGAGGGGCCAAATAGTTCATTTTACATGCTCTTTTTTAAGTTAAGTACTCACACAGTATTTACAAATAAAAAAAAAAGTACTCACACAGTCATCCAAGTCCCTCTTTATGTGGAATAGAAGTGTCAGCCTCATTGGGTTGCCGACCTGTTGTTGGTTACACATTGGTTTTATGGCCTAAAACCCCACCCCATCGTTTTCATTTTTGGCCTTCTAGAGATGATGGATAGTTCAGGTCGTGCAAATGGGGCCTACAAAAAAAAAATAGTGGTATGGTCTTTTCCGCAAATAACTCAAAACCCATGAAGAATTTAAGGTTAAAAATTGACCAATGGCTGTTTTGAGCCTTTTGAAGATTGTGGACAGTACGGATCGTGTTTGTTGGGTGATGGGTCCACAGGAAGCAGAAAATGGCCAAAAAATGGCTATCCTAAAAATTCCCTTCTTACGCTGTGGCAGATCAATGGTCTCGAGTTTTCTGCAATTTTCTCTTGATTTTTGATGAATCAAGCTATGAAAATTCACCCCTAACTGCTTTTGCTCTTCTAGAGTGATGAAGGGTTCGGATTATGCAAATGGGGTCCATAGAAGTCCACAAATGGTCATCTATTGGTTTGAACTTTTTTGTAAATATCTCAAAATCCAAGATGAATCAATGGCTGATTTTTTTATTTTTTTATTTTTTTTGCCTCTTAGCAGTTTAGAGCATTTTAAACACGATGAACGGTTTAAATCTTCATTGTGGAGCCCAGAAAAATGAGAAAATGAAAACAATAATACTATTCAAGATAATGTCAGATATGCTATGCATCTGCCTTTCTATGGACACGAGTAAAGGAACAAATTCGGGGGTTATTTGCAAAATCCGCTTATGAGGGCAGAAAATTGTCCAAACTTAGGTTTCCCTCAAAATAAAGGAAGGAATCTCCCTTGTGGTCGTTTACCAAATGTACCATAAGAGTCGCATATTCCACCATATTTTGATTAAAAGTGAGCTGGTGGTCATGCTTTTTCTTTTTTCTTACTAGTGTGCATGCTTTTAGAATTGTCATTTTCTCTTGTTTTCTCTTATGATGGGGAGAGGCAGCTTTCCTTTTCTATGTGGGCATGTATTTTTTTCACTTTTTTTTTTTAATTATAGTCCATGTTTTTATGGTTTGACAATCATTCGAACATTACAGGAACAAAAGGTGGTGACCATTTTTAGTGCTCCTAACTATTGCTACTATCAAGATAAAAACACCTAAATATAATTTACAAAAATAAAAGTTTTATATTTTCACATGTAGTTCAAACAAATATGGTAAAATGATTCACATGCATAAATGATGTGAAAATGACAATAATAGACAAACATTGTAAACTGAAACGCATGTATAAAGCTTACATGTGTGAAATTTACACGTGGAACATTTTCATATGTAAACTGCATTTACGCTTCTAATGTATAAAAGACAAACGTCCCCTAAGTGGGCTAGTGGGAATGCTCTTTCTTTCTTCTTGCTAGTGGCTGTGCTTTTAGAATTGTAGTGTCCGGCACTTTCTCCTAAGATGGGCCTCACTGTCTCATATTTCTTTTTTTTTCAAGGCTGGCTTTTAAATTCATATATGGAGCAAGGTTTTTTTTTTTTTTCCTACCCCAACACCTAAGATTAATAAGCAACCTTGATGCGGTTGTCGATTTGTCTCTCCTTTCCTCCTTCCTCCTTCCATAACCCCCATTAAAAATCAAGTACAGTTACCAAAAAGTATCCAATTGCTCCTATCATTACCCTCAACCTCTACCGTCTTAAAGCACTGCCATTGAATTTTAATCTCTCGAGGGAGTTTGATGAGGTGGCAAGCACTGCTTTTCAATTGCTCCTTATCCAAAATTGAGTTCGGATCCATGCTTGCTATGAGTAGATCAATCACATTGTGCGACATTGACACAAAACCACCTTCTCCCTCGTTTGATTCAACTTCAAAAACACACTCTACTCACAACTCATTTTATATATTTTATATTATTGATTATGTATTTTTAACTAAATGGAGGATTTGAACTCACACACTCCACTCAAGACTCATGTCTCCAACCAGCTGCACTACAACTAAGGAACATTATGAATTATACAGCATCTTCTAAGCACGGGCATATTATTTAATTGATTATTAAAAAATAATCAACTGAGGGCTTGTTTCTTTGCTAAAATTCAATGAATTCTTATCTGAAAAATTACTGAATTCCCAGGCATAGTGGAATTCCTGGATGGTCTTTTGTACTTGAGCATCCAGGAATTCCACCAAAATGCAAAGAGAGTGGAATTCCTGGATTCTCATATGCCATAAGAAACATTTCATGTGGCTGGAAGCCAGAAATACTAATGAAGAAACACGGATTCAGAAATTTCAGGGGACAAGATATCACATAATGTTAAAAAATTCCTAGATATGGTGAATTATTGGCACAAATCCCACAAAAGAAATAGGCCCTAAGTGTTATTGTCTATAGCTCTAATCGATCAACTCAATTCCTTACTTCCTTTAATGAAATATCTTGTGTGTAGGTTATTTAATATGCACTGAAAAATATTCTGCTTTGAATATTTTGGATAAAAAGGGATGCAATTAAAAATTGGCTTCATTGTCAAAAGTAATTGAAGAATAACTCAATCTTGTAATGAATTGTATTGTAAAATATATTATTTTGTAAAACAGATTTATTTCTTCAATTGCACAATTGAAAACTGTACAAACATTTTTTGTCCACCAAGACTTTGATTTGTGTTTATGATCTTGAAAAAAAAAAAAAAAGAAGCCCTCTCTTCCTCTCTATCTCTCTGTATGTGGAGAGAATTTATGGTGAGGGATATATAGTGGGGCAACATAGTGGGGTTGACTTTATGACTCATCTAAGCTATCCACACACAACACCCCTTTGATTTACACTGGATCCATTGAGGTTTCACCAATCCGAATATTGGATTGGACCGGCAATCCTCCGCTGGGCCACCTCTCCAAGCCCGCAAGCGGCCTAGCCTGGCCCGTCCAGGGGTCCAACGGTCTGATTTTTTGAACACCATCCCACCACCCCACCCCCCCCCCCCCCCCCCCCCGCCCATCTCTAAAAGAACGGTCATAGGGGTGTAAAAGAAAACCGTCTAACCGACGAAACTGCAACCCCGCCCACCGCTCGCCCATCTCTAAAAGAACGGTCATAGGGGTGTAAAAGAAAACCGTCTAATCGACCAAACTGAATCGATCTGGGGGTTAATAACAGTGTTTTACGATTCAGTTACAGTTATTAAAATCGGAAAACCGTGCTTCATGGTTCGGTTACGGTTTTCAGTTTTGAGCAGTATTGGCACCTCAGTATCACATGTATGGGATTGATCCCTGGGTTTTCAAATTAATAGTATCACACTTCGCTAGTAGGCCAACCTTAAAAAAAGGTGCGAATATGGAGGAAGGTTTTTAGTTTCATTTCTAAAGCATTCATTGCTTTTGAGATATACAAAGCTTTTAACATAAACTTCACATCTATCTTTTACCCCCAAAAAAAAAAAAAAATCTTCAACATCTATCACATGTAGAAATTGGACCAAAGTGTGGAACCCATGAACCTAATTGGACTTGCATAATAGGTGGCTCCTACTTATATCACTATATAAAAGGAGATCGCTAATTAGCACCCACAAAAACTAGAACGGTCAGGCATTGCTGGTTGTTCTTTCCAAAACATTGATTGAGAGCCATTCACCAAATTTTTATTCAATAGCCAGCTTTTTGTGACCTGAATACATATAAAAACCTGTAAACCAACCATATAAGGGAAAAACTTATATTTATTGGATTTCGCTAGCCATCTAATCTAACATAATGAATTTAAGCCACATGCCATTACCTTCAATTTCATCGTTATAGATCAAATGGTTAGATGAGTCCAATGAACTTATTTTTGCTTAAATGGTTAATCCACATACTCTCCCACCTTTTATCTAATAGACCACTTCATCTCATATGCGTGTCGTGATATCAGTTGGTCTTTAGGGGGAGCAGACGTATCCATATGAAGACATCCACATCGTCATATTTTGGGGGTCCCGAGTTTTTGATGGGAGACCCACTACTTTACTGCCTGAGTCCAGATCACCTATCGTAGTTATTATGCCTTCATCGTGAATGGATCAATAGCAGTCCACCACGTCATCCAAAAATTTAGGTGCCTTTTATAGTTGGCAGTTGACACACATCTAGTGGGCCCTATAAAATTTGCTCACTAACGGCCCAATCTAAGCACAACTTGCTTTTGGACGAGCTTAGACATATAAATTGAAACCGATTAATATTTGGGCTGGGCTCGAGTTAAGTGATAGAAAGCCAAAAGCCCGACGCAAGTGATAGAAACCCAAAAGCCCAGCATGGACGGATTCGGCCGATGAATGCTTATAATTTAGTGTACAAATATGGCATTTTTTTTTCTTTCCTACTTCCAGCAGAGCGAGGATATCACCACTTGACAAATACACACCAAACAAGCAGTTGATTCGTATATCCGGAGCTAAAGGTATTGGTATCGACCCCCAGTTCCCCTTCTTCTTGAACCAAAGGTTTGAATCCACTTGTGCTACCACCTACCACATGAGGTTTTACCCGGCATATCTCTGGTCAGGAATTAGTCCAACCCTTTGGGTTGAGAACCCTTCTAGGAGAAAAAAAAGAAAGAGTCTAAACTAGTATTGGGAATCCAGTTACATCATGAAGAGTCATCCACTCATTCTACAGGGTCGTGAAGAAGAACCCAATGTGAGAATCTGCATGTCAACATGTGATGTGTTGCTCATTTACAAGAATCTATGAAAAAATGATAGTCAATTTCTGAAATACCAATGTAGTGTAACACATCAATATCCTACATATGTTTCGGATTTTCAAGAAACCTCTTCAGTTGTTTGCAAACTAGTTGTACTTCGGTTCCCATTGGTTGTGCAGATGCGGGAACAAACACAAGTCATGGGAGGTCCAACAACTGCCATACATGTGTCCTTTCTCCATTTTAGGAATTGGTCTTTGGAGCAAGTTTCTCAAAAGGAGTGTACGTAAACTAATGTACTCCATGTAGGCCATACCTTAATTAGAAAGCAATACAGACTAGTGACTACTGTTGCAAGGAGATACTAATATGTGAACTTGATTGCTGATTAATGATCTGTTTGGATGAGCAAATTGCATTTTGAATATTATGGGTGATCATTATGCTTGCCATTTTTGGTCAGCATCGGAGATGCTGGTGTGGTACTTTTTTTTATGGAAAAAAAATATAACTGCCTCATTTGGATTGGTAAAAGAAGACAGCAGCATACCTAATATGGTTTCTGATTTCCACAGTACCGAACTCATAACAATTGATAATCATACATCCCGCAAGAATACTCAAGCTGATTGTAATCTTGTTTACATCATAATACCTTTGCTTCATTTCTTTGAAGCTTGAATTGGGTTTGAATCATGGATCAAAATATCAACAATATTGGCCGACTTTGCTTTCGTATTTCGGAGTAAATTGTTGTTCACAAGGGTATCGATTGTTTCCCCAATGTCACCACTATGTCAATTGGAGGTTACAATATTTCTTATAAAATTTTCTTGTAGGATTAGTTGCTGAGAAAGCTAGAATGGGGAAATGATGATGACATGGGCCGAATTATACGAAGATACCCTAGCGGATTTGATCTTGTTCTCAGTGCTGACATCTATATCCTACAACTTCTTTTTTCCCCAGTTTTGTACACTTCTTGTTCATTGGTTAATAACGCTATACTGCAATTTTATTTGTTTTGTTTTTAACTCCTTTGACAATATGTAAGCTTTCAACAGTCCAGCATTCCTCCACTTTTTGATACTGTAGAACAGCTTCTCCGTCTTAGAGGAGGCAATTGCAAATTCATACTGGTCTATGTATCTCGAGCTAAGATGTAAGTATTGACCTATCAATGCAATGTCTTTTTTTTCTTCTTTTTGCTGTCGGAGGGTTCCCAACCCTTTGGGCTGGACTAATCCCTTCGGGCCCAGAGGGAAGCCGGGTAAATCCCCTGTAGCCCTATTGTAGTAGCGGAGTTTCGAACCCACAACCTCCGGGAGCAAACCGTGGTCTTAGGCCAACTAAGCTACCCCTTAGGGTTAACCTATCAATGTCATATGAAGGTTGAAGTATGATTGCAATCGGACTGACGAGTTTTAACGTCTTGCACTGAATTCCCCACCAACTACACAACATGTGGGGTTTGGTAATAATGACTGTTGAGTTTCTTCGACCTACCATGTATGAGGCCATTTCTGAACCATTGTTGTATCCGCTTATCCCTCAGTTTGTGGGTTGCTGGTTGTAAAGTTAGGATCTGGTCTTGGTTACTTTATGAAGCATCTATAGTATGCTATATTGCTGTGGGCTCCATCATGTTGCCACTCTTAACATGAAACCATAGCCTCAATTCGCAAATGTGTGCTACCATCCAACACCGGGATGGTAGTTGTGCAGTACATCCCACATGCTAATGCCATGTATTGGTGACAATCATGAAATGGAGTTACAGTTGCATGATATTATGTTCTTAAACTCCTTAATAGGCTCTTTGGATGCCTTCAAATAGCAAGTGAACCACAGTATTTTGGCAGGACGAATGGTTTTCCTTTCTTTTGTGTTGTTTGAAATCACGTGGGAGATGGTAACCTGATTACATTCGTTTCCTTTTTTTATTTTTTATTATTTTGATAACAAGAAATTTTATTTCCACAAAAAGAACAACAAAAATTACAAGCAAAGAAGCCAATGAAATTTAGCCAAAACTCAAACAAAAAGAGAAAACGAAGAAAAGGAAAACACCAGACATCAAACAGAATAGAAGATCGTAAAACTCCCTCCTTAGCAAGAGCATCTGCCATGACATTTGCCTCCCTATGGACATGATGAAATGAGGCTCCAAGTTATTTAACAATATCTCGCACTTCCTCCACCAAATCTGTCTATCTCCAAGGATAAGAGGCCTTTCAAGAACCACACTGAATAGCTGAAAAAGAATCGCCTTTAATAATTGCATTGTAACCATGGTTTTAAAAATTGGCCGAGTCTAAGTCGACTTGGACTCGACACTTAACGAGTCGAGTGACTTGAGTCTACATGACTCGGACTCGGCTCAAGTAAAAAAAAAAAAAACAGAAAAAAAACAAGTTGCTTTTGTAAAAACAGTTTAAATGGAGTGAGGGAAAGGCTCTTTCAATGGCAAAAAAAGGTTGGGAAAGGGTTTCTGGTTTTGGGGGTGGAGAGAGAGAGAGAGATGTTGGCCTGGTGCAGTGCTCTGTTACGGCTGTTGGTGCAGTGCTGCTGCTGTTGGCCTTCTGCTGCTTTTGTAGGTGCTGCTGCTGGGAGCCTGGGACTCTTGCAGTTCTGCTGATGCTGGGACTTTGCTACTAGTAGCCTGGTACGCTGGTCTTCTCTGTCTTCTCTTTTCTTCCTTTCTTTCATTTTTTTTTTCCTTCTCTTGGTGATGTTGCTCTGCTGCTGGTGCGGCTCTTCTTCTTCCTCCTCTTCTTCTTCTTTTCTTT
Source organism: Cinnamomum chago (assembly GCA_038049695.1). Classification (NCBI taxonomy): domain Eukaryota; kingdom Viridiplantae; phylum Streptophyta; class Magnoliopsida; order Laurales; family Lauraceae; genus Cinnamomum; species Cinnamomum chago. Next base: position 30,726,052 of record CP142453.1, on the reverse strand, counting down.
TCTCTTGATCCGTTCCATCTGGTCTTAGCAGCTTGCCTCCATTCGGGCCGGAGTTTGCTGCTTCAAAAGAAGGCGCTAGCGCCTCTATTACTTGATGGCTAGGTTGGCTAGCTTGCAGCGGCAACACTTGACTCTGCCCCGCTTGTAGCTTTATCCTGAGAAACCATTTCTCAAGATTAGTGTAGTTCAAATTCATCATGTGAAGGGAGAAGCGACTCATTTAGCTGACCGTCAGGCTAACTTGGGTGTTAGGCTGCAGTCTTGTAGTCAGTGGATGGGAGGTCTTCCATTCCAGAAGAGATTGTAATTTCACTCTTTCCCCCACTTCTCATCTCTCTGTGGGACTTGTTCCCTCCTTTTCAGTTAGCTGGGGTTGGGCTGGGAGTAGGGTTCCTATTTTATTTTTATTTTTCTTATTTTTTCAAGTTTCTTTGTTCTGAAGTGGATGGATTGCGACTCGGGCGAGTCACACGAGTCGACTCGGACTCGGCCATGCGCGAGCCGGGTCCCGAGTCCTGTTTTTTAAACCATGATTGTAACCACCCTAGCTAAGCAACTCGCAACAACCAATCAACAGAGCATAGATTTCAGCTGCATTAGCATTCAAAGAGTCCACAGGCCTAGAATAGTTTCTAATCTCCTTGCCCTCACAGTCTCGAATTACTCCACCAATTCCGCCTTGTCGAATATCATGAAAATAACATCCATCAAAATTCAGCTGAGGACACCAGTGGGGGACTCAACCAAAGAACCTTTCAGACTACTTTATCATGCCAACGTCCCTTCAGGAAAGGATCCCAAGATCTATTAAGATCATCAAGAGAGATGCCAGCAAACTCCTTACAGTTACTAACCCATTCAGACACCGTCCAAATAATAGAGTGAGAAATCTCCTTTACTGATTTACTTTGATTGCAGAAGACTCTGTTATTCCTTTCCCTCCAAAGCTTCCAACAAGTAGCATAAAGAACTGCCTTCCATAAAAGCTTTACATGAACAAACTTGGTTACCTAAACGCCATTGAAGAAAAAGATCTTCAACCGTCTTTGGCATTACCCAATTCACATCAAACAAATTAATAAGACCAATCCAAACTCTGTAAGCAGAAGGACAATGGATCATCAAATGATGCACCGATTCTTCATCTCTCAAACATAAAGGACAACCATTAATTATACCATGATTCCTTTTTCGTAGATTATCAATAGTTAGAATTTTTTGCTGCTTACCGACCCAACAGAAAGCCAAAACTCTAAGTGGGACATAGGAAACCCAAAAGTTGTGCCAACCTTCCATTCTAACATCTGATGCAGACAAAACATTGTAAAAAGATTTAACTGAAAAAGACCTCTAACATCTGGTTTCCAAAGCCTAACATCAGATTTGCCACTTGATAAATAATACTTATCAAGACAACCAAGTTATCGAACAAAATCAGCAATTTCAATAGCTGTCAAATTTCATTGAAAAGAAAAGTCCCAAACAACTCCCTTCTTCGTTGAACAAAAATAATCTGCTACTAGAGCATGCTGCCTCAAATCCAAATAGTACAAAGAAGGAAACTGACTATGCAAAGTGGATTGCCCACCCCATTCATCATGCCAAAACCTCACCTGACTACCATCATGAATCCTGCAACGAATCCACATATCACACTTTACAGAAAGAATAGACTTCCAAATGCCAGAAACATATAAGTTTGACTAGGCACACACCAACCGCCGTTATCCTACCTATACTTGCAAGATAGTATCTTTTTCCACAAACTGTTACCTGGACAACCATTTCCCCAATAAGGCTTTATTAACCTTCTCAGTGGACCGAATACCCAAACCACCTTGAGCTAAAGGATTAAAGACACTCTCCCCCACTTCACTAGGTGATAATGCTTCCTTCTCTCAATAGAATCATTCCAATGCAAGTCCCGTTGAATTTTTCAATCCTCCGCACAACATTCATAGGACATTTGAAACAAGAAAGAAAATAAATCGGAATGCTAGATAGCACTGATTTAATCAAAGTTATACGACCTCCCATAGATAAATACTTACCTTTCCATGAGCTTAATTTTTTCTCAACCCGTTCCACCGCAGAATCCTATAAAGATTTCTTTGGAATCCAAATACTTTGAAGGAAGTTTTCCAGCTTTACAACCAAAAATGTTGGCAAAGAAATCAACCTGATTGAGTTCCATATGCACCCCAATAAACTCACTCTTCTCGTAGTTAGTTTTCAATCCCGACAACAGTTCAAACCATTTCAAAATAATTTTCAAATTATTCACTTGGGCCAAAGAAGCATCACAAAAAATAATAGTATCACCTGCAAACTGTAATTGAGTTACCTCATGTGCTTCATTACCAATAGAAAATCCAGAAACAAGCTTCATATGATTGGCTCTCACCATCAATCCATTTAAAGCTTCTGCCATATAATAACAAAGAGCATCGGAGATAAAAGATCTCCTTGTCAAAGACCTCTAGGACTTTTCAAAATAACCTTTGGAAGAGCCATTCACCATTATTGAAAAATGAGCAAATGACAAACAACTATGAATCCACAGACGCCATTTCTTTCCAAACCCCATTCTTTCCATCAAGTACTGAAGAAACCCCCAATCCACCATGTTGTATGCCTTTTCAAAATCCAATTTGTAGACTAAACCAGTACGACATTGACGATTCCTTGAATCAATGCACTTGTGGGCAATCAACACACAATCTAAAATTTGATGACCATCCACAAAAGCTCCTTGAATAACTGAAATGATTTCTGGAAGCACCATCCTTAAACGATTAGCCAAAACCTTCGCAAGGATTTTATACAGACCCCAAATCAAACTAATGGGCCTATAATCCTAAAGGGAGATTGCTCTTTTTTTTTTTTTTTTGGGGATTAAAGCAATGAAAGAAGCACCAACTCACCTGTTAAGACACCATTATCATGGAATTCATTACAGAAGATAAATAAATCATCTTCTAGTAAATCCCAAAAGTGTGAAAGAACACTATAGGAATGCCATCCAGACCCGGAGGACGGTCACCCCCAAGATAAAAAAAAAAAAAAAACAAGCTTGTTTGATTTCATCTTTAGTAAACCGCGCTTCTAGAGCCATTGGGTTAGAGAGTTGTTTAAAAGAAATCCCATCAATCCTTGGTCTCAACTTCATATCTCTTGTATTTAATTGACGACAAAGTGAACAATCTCTCTTTCAATATCTTCTCTACTTCCCACATTCTTCCTCTAGCAGAAATGACATTTATACGATTAACAAGCCAACAAGCATTAGCAGTCGCATGAAAAAAATTTGTATTCCAGTCTCCTGCCTCTAACCACTTAATTCTTGATCTTTGCTTCCATTTAATCTCTTCCTGAAAAATCATCTTGCGAAGATCTTTTTGGAGTAAAGATCTATTGACACGATCATCTTCTGAGAGGATCCTATCTTCTTCTTTGACATCTATAGTCTGAATATCAGCTAACAGGCAGTTCTTTCTTGCCTCAATACTACCAAAAACTTCCTTCCACCATACTTGCATTTTCCTTTTAAGAATCTTTAATTTTTGGGCTAACTGATATCCCATCCATCCTTTAACTGAAAAAGAAGACCGCCATTCTTTATCCAAGTCTTCAAAATCTTTCTCATATAGCCATGAAATTTCAAAATGGAAAGGAGGACCTCAATCTTCTATTCCCGTCTCAAGCAACAGAGGACAATGTGATCAGAGATTGGCCGGGCCAAAGCCCCCTTTGAATACAATCTGAAAATAGATCTAACCAATCAGTCGAAACTAAAAAAACGATCCAATCAACTCACCACATGAGATTCTTCCAAGTTTGACCAAGTAAATTTTGCACCTCTCAAGGGCAAATCTACAAGATCATGATTAACAACCTCCTTTTTTTTCATGCGGAAACGTGATCACATTGAAATCACCTCCATTAACCCATGGATGACTCCACAATCCAGCCACCTGATTTAGCTCCCCCCTGAAAGCCTTATTGTCACTAGAATGGTTGGGACCATATGTTAAACAAGCCCAAGGCCCATCTATAGGCCCATCTCTCTCACATGGATTTAAGTTGGGTCAATATTAGCCATTGTACATATTTCTTTCTTTGGTTGCTTTCCTAACTTAGATATACTAATTGATGTAATTAGTTTCCTTCCTAACTTAGAACCCTAATTGATGTAATTAGTTACTTTCCTATCTTAGGACTTTGATGAGGGGCATGTATATACATATAAATTGAGGGTCGATCTCCAAAGGAGAGACACACAATAATAGAATACAATTCTGAAACTTCGGGTCACTCATACGATTCTTGAAATTGTCACCATAGACCGAAATCACTACCCAAACAGCACCACATCTAACATCCCTCAACAAAGCAGACACGGAATATCTCCCCACGTGTTCATCCAACTTAACCCATAGAGCCGCATTCCACACAAGTAAAATACCCCCTAAAGCACCAAATGAAGGACACAAAACATACTGATAGGCAGGCCAAGGACAGAAAGATCTAAAAGACTGGTCATCAACACTCTCCAGTTTAGTCTCCTGAAGAAATAAACATTCACCTTTCACCTTTCACCGACTTAAACAAGCCTTTCATAACTGCACGCTTAGAGACTGAGTTCATACCACGAATATTCCAAGAAAGGATCTTCATAATCCCAACAACTTGACACCAGATCTCTTATCCCCAGTTGGACTGTCATAAGTTATAGAAGAAGCCAACTTATCTAACTCTCTTTGTGCTCTTGATTTTTTTCTACTTTGAATACCCATTTTCCTACAACTCTGTTCCTCTGTCAAACATCTCATGAATAAAACTCCTCAAGTCCTCTATTTTTCCCTCCATAGAAATGCCAAAAATTTTATCAATTTCAAACATTTTCTCCTCAAGTAACTCACTAGTGGCCTCCACTCCAAAATTTAACCTTGATTTATCCACAGCAATGGCGCAATGGTATCGGTCCCTACTGTCAGAGCTTGATTCAAATTCTGATTTAACTCATCCGCTTTCTCTTCTACGCTCAAAGAGCCTTCCCCAGCTGAGCTATGTTCTCCCCATATTCAGTATCCGATCCACCATCAGAGGAATAAGAAGTTCTATGAATAATTTCATTAAAAGATTTAATGGAAGAAGATCAATATTAGCACCTGGTCCCACCTGGGCCCCACAATGGCCGTCAAAACCGTCTAGTTGAAGGGAAACACAATTCCGGTCAGTTGTTTCATTTAAAATAATAGGACTCACACGGGAATTTCGAAGTTCCACAGGGGCATTTAAGTCATTCAATAACTTATGGAAAACCCTTTTAATAGAAGGGCAGCTCGAAACCCTCTTCTCTCTCCCAGGCATGTGACGAAAGAAATTTGTCTTTCATAGTACCTGTAAAAAACTTCGGATTTGCAGAGATTTTTGCAGCTTCAGATCTTCCTTCCTCTTGCACATGTAGCGTTGCTGAATCTTGAGCGAGAACTTTAGGCAAATGAAAACCCAAATCCCCTGATTCCATGCATTGATTAATCGGAAAATCCTCCCTCATTTAGTCGCCTGATTTTTCCGTCGTTGCAGGATTCCGACAAGAAATCTCCGGCATTTGAATGTTTTTTGAGCTTCTACCTCTTTCTGCAATACTGATACCAATACACAGTTGATCGCCTTCGACCTCCAGATCGAGTTTTGGTGGCAATTGTCACCGAGGATCCCTCAAGATAAGAATACGAACCCTATCTATTCGTAATTTCTTCTTTGCTTATTCATCAATCTCCAACACTACCTTCAATCATTCTCCCAAACGACTAAAAACCCTTTCATCCCAAGCATGAAGAGGAATACTCTCCATCTGGATCCAGCTTGGCTGTAGAACAGGTCCCAACACTTCAGTCCATCGATCCAACCTTTGAATCACAGAATCAGTCAAATGGCAACCGAGTCCAAGCATTTGTGAGAACTGAGAAGTCTTCTCGTGAAGAAGGCATAATCCAAAACAAAGTGGAATTGAGTCTCTTTTCTTCCGCCTGAATCCCCCTTCTAGAAAACAGCCAATCTTGGATAGCAAATTTTTTTTTTTTTTTGAAATGCATCTTGGATAGCATTTTTTGTTTACATCCAGACAGTAAACAGTTGCAACAAAGGAATTATCAACCTCCTTTCTCAAGGGAGATGCCAAAGACGCTGCCAGCTTAACCACCTTACAGTTTTGTTCGTCTTCAATCCAAACCTGATCAAATCTGTTTTTCGCCCTAGTTACTTTAAAGAGATCAGCCATGGAACCTTCTCTTCTGCTCAAATCTGTAACAATGATTTGATCCTTCTTCTCTGGAGCTGGTTTCACTTGGCCAAACTTTTTAGCATTACGATCAATAACTCTACCCTTCTGAACTCAAATCCTCCTACCATAAACAAGGCTGCCATCAAATCTTTGGATTGCTCGATTCGCATCCCATTCAATTTTATACCGCACAAAACCAAAGCCTCTTCCTTTCTCAGATGCTTTGTCTTTAGGGAAGAAAACATCAAACACTGTGTCCTACCTCCCGAAAAACATCAAACAGGATCTTCGTTGTCAGAGCCGGTGAGAGATTAGAGACAAGCAAGGACCAGCAATCCTGAATCCACCCTAATTTCGACCCCATTCAGGCCAAAAGGTTTTCAAGTAAAACTCTTTTTTTTTCTTTCAAATTATCTTATCACGAGTCAATATGTGTGACCTGTAGTTTTGCCTGCTTTGATTTACGCAAAGTAGCGTCATGCACAACAAAATATGTATATCTGCGCATCCAAATGCACTTTATTTTTTCTTTATAATAACAAAAATCCAAAATGTTAGAGCTACCCAAAAATCCTGCCCTTTTTCATCTTCTTCCTTGTTTCCTTCCAGCTTTTTGCCTCCAGATCCAGCGTCCCAACCTCTTCTTCTTCCCAACCATGATGCCTTTCCCCCATTAAGCATCTCACAAGTCACAACCACACCCCTATCCCACCTCCTTCCAAAACCCTATCTTCCCAAACTGTCTTGCAGTCTCTTATCCACAACTGTGATCAAGCAGCCAAGAAAAACCTTACAATTGTATTTTTCTACACAATTTACACCCTATGGAAAGTGAGAAATGACCAAACCTTTCATGAAATCCAGGCTAATCTGGATAGGGTCACTAGATACCTCCATGGATCAGCTTTCTTTTACTCTCAACTCATACTACCAAGCCATTTCAAGGAAAGGCTCTTTACAGTTCACTCAATTTTTTGGGAGTTGATTCTCCATTGACATTTTGATGTAATTCTCGGAGTTTTTTTTTTCTGTGGGGACTTCCTTGTCCTTGTATTCTCTCTCTCTCTCTCTCTCTCTCTCTCTCTCTCTCTCTCTCTCTCTCTCTCTCTCTCTCTCTCTCTCTCTCTCTCCCTCCCTCTCTCTCTCTCTCTCTTTTTCTTCTTATTTTATTCTCTTAATACAAATATACTCATCGTCATCACCAAAGCTTTGTCCCAATTATGTTGGGGTCCGCTACATGAATTCTATATCTCCATTTTGATCTATCCTAAGCCAAATCCTCAATCTCAATACAAATATACTTTTTGGCACAAAAACAAAATAAAAAAAGATGCATATTTTTGTAATCATAACTGCTTTGCCATCCCCAAAAAACTACTTTAAGGAGGAAAAGGGGGGTTGTGGTGTGGGGAGAGGAGGATGAACTATTTATAAGTTCACTCCCTTAGGATGCATTTTGATGTAACTATCTAGTATGTTCACTACCTTGGATGCATTTTGGTGTACCCGTAATCACACATGGTTTGAATATCTGGTATAGTGGAGTTGATATTGTCGTCAATTTTGAATTGGTTGGACGAGTCAGAAAGATCACATCCAGCTAACATCATTATTTTTGTTTTTTGTTTTTTTTTTTTTCTTTAGATGATACTACTAGATGTACATTATACCAACATATTCTGACTAATTGTGGTTTGGGGTACATCCAAATGATTGTTTCTCCAAAACCCAACAAACTGAATGGAAAAGGAGTTTACCCTGTAAACTTGTTTGTAATTATCTTCAAGGAAGATGGCCATTATTGTCTCTTGTAAAACAAAGTAATCGAATGTGATCACAAATTTGCATACTATAATATACTGTTAATACTTACTGATTACTATCAGGAGCTTGGATCTCTAGGTTAATGCACAAATTATTTTCTCTTGGTGCAGGATGGATGCAATGGTTGTTGATGAAGCTATCCAGCATGGAATGAAATCAGTGAAGTAAATGGGACCCGGTCGGTGGTCAGAAATCTTGAAGGTGTCATTTATGAGATCAAACTTTAACTAACACATGGAATGCATAGCTTGTTTTATTTTTTGTTTGGAGCAAGTTAGTTCTCACCAGTTAAGTTATTGTAACCCCAAGTATATGTTGCATAACCATGGCAAATTTTGCTTGAAGTCACCTGGTATAAGTTCTATCTTTGTTCTATGCTTCAATGAATAGAACATTCTGCTTGGGACTGGGCTAGCTTCTTCTTCTTCGACCTCTATAGCCATTCTCATTCTCGCTCGCTTGAAGATTTGCCAATTCCATTTCTCTCTCTCTCTCTCTCTTTCAAATTTAATCAAAGGAGGGAGAGTTATGAGATCTGGAGAACAAGAAGAGGAAAGGAGAGAGAGAAATAGAGACAAATAAATAAGGATAAATCAGCCAGAGGTCCCTTAACCTTGTCTTTTAAGGCCTCTAGTACACAACTTTTTCGCTTTATTTGATTTTTTTCGAGAGACTGATAAATTTTTATGAGTTTTGAAAGAAAGTCATATAAATTTATCTGAGTTTTGAGAGGTTGGAATAAACTTATCCGACTTTCTAATAAATTTATCTAAATTTGGGACAAATTTATTTGAGTTTAGAACAAATTTATCTGAGTTTGGGCCAAGTTTATATGAGTGTGGATCAAATTCATTTGAGTTTGAAATAAATTCAAATAAATTAATTTGAGTTTGGAACAACATCCTGCTATTGGTACACTAAATCCTTTACTGGTTACAATTGATAAAGCTAGGTTATTCTAGTAATTTTCACAAAAAAATAGTAAACAATCCAATTAAAAAAATAAAAGAAAAAAACTTGATTGAATTGAGGTGTCTGGGTAGGCACATGGTGGGCACATCACCACCCGTTTTGGTTAAGGGATTGGAAAATCCAAACCCACTACCACCTTCTTAGGGATTAGCTTTATTAAATGGTTATGATCACTAAAATCAAAATGGTCAATTCTTTTGAGAAAAGGCGTTAAGGAAAGACAAAAATGCAAGGGTGTTTTTGTTGTTTCTCATAAAACTTAATGGAGAAGACGTGATTCAAAGAATTGTAAAGATTTTCTTTACTTTTTTGAAATATTAAAATCTTCATATATTTTTTTCCAAAAATAATCTAAAATTCTTATACTTTGTTGAGAATTTAGTAAAAATAATTATAAGCTCCCACGTCTTGTACTATCTCATCAGATTGCATTATAAAGACACCGTGAGATTGATTAGTTTATAAGTAGATCAATAACATTGAGATTGATTAGTTTATAAGTAGATCAATAAGATTTAGGTCTTCCGTAGGCCAAACTCAAACTACTACATAAAAGTGAAGGTTGGAGATGGACCATAACACAAATGTGGGCATTTATTTTAAGAGATGGACGATTTTCTTTAGTGGGTCCCTCGAGCTCATAGGAGGAACTGGATTGTTTGAGTACATGCTACTTTTGAAAGAGGAACAAAAGTCCTTTGCACAATCACCGCTCTGCTTTCGGAAATGGATCTCCTGTTCTTTGGACCAATCAGTGGGTGCCAGTGCACAGCATGTTTTGAAAGAAAGAGATTTTCAACGAAATTTTTAGTTGCTTCCATCTCATGGTGACCGGGCTCGAATTCGGTCCTCCCATTCGGTCCACATAGCACGATTGTTACTTGTAAGGCCTTTTTCATCAGTCAAGTCAAGCCATGATATTTTCAAGAAGTAATTGCTCTGATGCTTCTTCCTTCCAGCTCATTGCACAGCATCTTTTGTTACAGAAATCTATTTCAGATTCAAAGTCGCTCTGTTATTTCATCTTTGCTCTGTGTGATCTGTCAAACGAAGGTATGATTTCTCTACCCCATCTCTTCCGTGATAATTTTCTCTACTTTGTATTTATGTAATTCTTTCTCAGAACACTATTACAATATGATCGACTTTCTTTTTCTACTTCAATTGGGTCCTCTCCCTAGTTTGAGCAGGCTGAACCATGTCAGCTATCCCACATGACCAATCACGATATGGCACATCGACACAAAATCCATGCGATTTTGAGGTCGAATCAGATGCCAACATGTATATCTTGGTTTAAGTCCAAATCCTAGGTCCAATTCTACTCACATGCCAACATGTATGCATCTTGGTTTGAGTTCTCCCTAAATAGAGCCATGGAACTTTATTTTAAGTAATTTTTTTTAAAAAAATTAGCATAGTCTTTTATAGTTTTATATTTATTTCTACAAATATCATAGGTGAACATGCAAGTGATTAGCACAAATTATTATGCTAATTTTTTGTTTATACTCTACTAGAAAACATGCCCGTGCATAATATTAAAATTTATAAAAAAAACTTTATGATCAATTGCTTTAAAATTACATGCAGAAGGCTAGTCTGAGAGAGAGCGGGAAAAAAAAAAGAAGTGCATAAGAATTCAATACCTAATACCAAATACAGTAATAAAAAAAATACAACCCCATGAAAATTGAAGACTAATGACCAAGAAAACTAAAAAATAAAATCAAAATAAATAAATAAATTATATAAACTATTAATAAAATCCAATAAAATTTGAAAGAGACAGAGAAATAAAACATAAAAATGAAAATCTATAATCGATTCAATAACATAAGGAATTTAAAAGAATCAACATCCATGAGAAGAAAAACTCAAAATTGGAACATAGAAGGACAAAGAAAAAAAGAACCCACAAATTCATGAAAAACCATCATAAAAAAAAAACCTAAAAACCATCACAAGTGAGAAATAATGATAAAAGAAATACAAAATAAAAAAAATTTATTAAAAAGGATATATATATATATATATAGATTAATAGACAATACAATGGTAAAAGAAATTTAAAAGAACCAAACCAACCTATAATAATCTAATACTCAAAAATGGAAATTTGAAGCCACAAAAGAAATAAGAAAAATCAATAAAAAGATTTCACAAAGAAAACTAAAAGAACCCAATGGAAGTAAAATAAATAATTAACTCATAATGATAAGCAATAAAAAAATACAACATAAAAATGACAATTCATAGAAAACCTCATGATAAAAAGTGATTTAAAAGGAAAAAAAATCAAAACCTAATACCCAAAAATTGAAACAAAAAAGGGGAAAAAAACCCTCACAATCTATAAAAAGCTAATGCCACAAAACTAAAAAAATCCACTGTAAAGTATTAAAAATATATAAAGACAATCTAATAGTGAAAAACACCCACTACCCAACAACCAAAAATTAAAGGAAGAAAGTGAATTAAAAAAAATTAAAAACCCATGAAAAACCATCACCAAAAGAATTAAACAGACCCAACGAAACTAAAAATAATAATAATAAAATAAACCCGTAATAAAGTGTAAAATACCCATTTAGAAATCAAGAAATATAAAATAAAAGAAAAAAAATTATAGAACATCCCATTGTATAAGCAACTTAAAAGAAAGAAATAGGGCTGCACATGGGCGGTTTGGATCGGTTTAACACTAAAACCAACAACCAAATCAAACCTGTCAGTTTTTTAATTAACTGATCTGATCCGACCAATAGAGAAAGCTTAAACCGAACTAAACCGAACCATTGGTTCGGTCGGTTAAACCGTTGTTTTTTTTTTATTTTTTTGAAAATCAAACATTGAAAATTTCAAAATGATGATACCATGTCCTTTGCATTTATTCCAATGTTTAGTGCAAACATTAAAATCCAACATTTCAGACTGGACTAAACGCATATAAAAAATAATTCTACTCCAAAAATAGAGTTTGGACTAAACGCAAGCGCACAAAAAGAAAAAAAAAAAAAGAATAACCAGCTTGCAGTGAAACATTCATTCCACATGATACCATTTGGAATTACAATAGAAAAATAGTTCATGTCAAGAAAGTCACACACACACGGAATCTGTATCAGAACCTATTGTATTTTTCAGAAATGAAGGTTTCTTAACACATTGGTTAGGTGAGACCAAAACCAACCATCAAAAGGCTAGGCTCTATTGGCTTTTCTAGCATTCTCAAGAGTGCAACCTTTTGATAAAAACTTCATTGAAATGAGATAGGAATTATGATGGAAGGAAAACACCATCTACAGTAATCCCTCTATCAAAAAGCATTTGAGAGATTAGAGGAGATTCACTGAGGCAGTGTTGACGGTTGAGTTCATGTGAGAATGAGGTTGTGGAATGTAACTTTAAAAGTAGTAAAAAAGGAAATCATAAGGCTAAAATAGTAAAAAAGCAACACTTAAGTTACTACATACGGTCGGTTTGGTATAAGTGGTTAATCGTGGGCTCAAATCGATAACCAACTGATGTAAGCAGTTTTTATGATTTTCAAACCGTTAACCGAACCAATCTGCTATAAACCGATCCGAACCGCCCGGTTCAGTCGGTTCGGTTCGGTTTTGTGGTGATACCGGATTTTTTGTGCAGCCTTAGAAAGAAACAAACCCATTAGGATTCAATACTAAAAAAATATAAAAGAAAAAAAAAACAACCCATAAATTTATTAAACCCCATCACTAGAAAAACTAAATGAACACATCAAAATTGGAAAAATAATAAAACAAACCCACAACAAAAGGCAACAAAATCAGATAAAAAATAAACTTTTTTTTTTATTCTTTGCTTAGTGTTTGAGAGATTTAATTAGTTCTATTGCCTACTCTAAATGAAGAAAGAAGGACGGAAGGATGCAACAAAATCTATACATGCTTAGTATGTAGCTCATTCTCCCTCATTTTAAGACAACATTCATCAGTAATAAAATTGAAAAATAAAAATCTAGATTTATAACAAATAGTTCAGCACGAACAAACTACAAAAAAAGCCCTAATTATCGAAAAGGTAGTAAGAAAAAGAGGGAGAACAGGAATTTGATGGATGTGGAATGAAAAGAGTACATCGTAATCCTATATGGAAAGAAGCATGAAACTAAAAGAGACTAAAAGTGTACATTTCAATGTCAAAATATGGTGGACTTCGGCTGCTTTGGATGCTTTTTCTTTGCTTTGAAAAGAAAAACTCATGATTTAGATATTAATGCTCATCAGTAGTGGTGTCATAGACCATTTAACTTTGAAGTAATAAAAAAAAGTATTTGGAGTAATGAATAATTTGTAATTTTTTTCTTATAAGAAGAAAAAAACTTATACCCTTGTGATGGCAACTTTATGTGATTCCAACATCTAGAATCTGAAAAAGTATATAAAGGAAAAAAAAAACACATAACATACCACATGATTAGTAGAGTATCATTTACAAAACAAACCAATTTAAGTACATGAGAGCCAGGACAACTCTTCTAATCCAAACATCAATACATAGGGAGACTTTCCAAATAAAATCCACCAAGAAGTGAAAAAAAAGAAGATGATATTGTACGTACCTCTTTTTAGAATCTGTAGAGGCCCTATTCAATTGCTACAAACACTAGAACTATTTTTAAAAAAAAATCCTTTTTCTGCATTTATCCCCAATAGAAAAACCATACAAATACAAACCATAAAAATATGACAAACATATAAAAAAACTTAAAATGATGATTCTTTTGTATAAATTATATTAAAATGAACTCAGAATTGCTCAAATAAAATATGATGAAATCAAAAGTAAATAAATTAAAAAAGGTTACCTCTCAAACTGAAATGTTTAATAATTACACAAATTGTCTCAATATGCTCACATTTTAAAACAGGTTGAACACTGATCTATACTAAGCATGCAAATGATACATGACTCGGTACTAAAAAGAGACACAAAGAAATAAAAGAAATATTGAAGTTGCTCTAATAAAATATAATGAACTCAAAAGGAACAAAATGAAAGTTCTCTTGTTGACATGGAGAAATGGAATTACATTGGAGAAAGTAGAAAATGATGATAATAAGAATGAGTTTAATTCTTAGATGGACCAATATTATTGGAGATTTTTTACCATTATTTCCGCGTTCTTAAAAGAAAAAGTGTACACTCAAAATCAGTGGATAAAAACGAAACCATATACTTCAGAACTGGGAGCGGATTAAATAAAAATGACCAAGCATGTAAATGAGACATGACTCGGTACTAAAAAAAGACACAAAGAAATAAAAGAAATATTGAAGTTGCTCTAATCAAATATAATGAACTCAAAAAAAAAATGAAAGTTCTCTTGTTGACATAGAGAAATGGAATTATATTTGAGAAAATAGAAAGTGGTGATAATAAGAATGAGTTTAATTCTTAGATGGACCAGTATTATTGGAGATTTTTTTACCATTATTTCCGCGTTCTTAAAAGAAAAAGTGTACACTCAAAATCAGTGGATAAAAACGAAACCATATACTTCAGAACTGGGAGTGGATTAAATAAAAATGACTAAGCATGCAAATGAGACATGACTCGGTACTAAAAAGAGACACAAAGAAATAAAAGAAATATTGAAGTTGCTCTAATCAAATATAATGAACTCTAAAAAAAAATGAAAGTAATCTTGTTGACATAGAGAAATGGAATTATATTGGAGAAAATAGAAAGTGGTGATAATAAGAATGAGTTTAATTCTTAGATGGACCAGTATTATTGGAGATTTTTTTACCATTATTTCTGCGTTCTTAAATGAAAAAGTGTACACTCAAAATCAATGGATAAAAACGAAACCATATACTTCAGAACTAGGAGCGGTTTAAATAAAAAAGACTAAGGATTAATTAAACTAAACAACCCAGAACTCAGCATTTCACATTCTAAAAAAGATTCATATAATCAGAACAAGAAAAAATACTTGAAATTTCTTAAATTAGTGGCACTTGGACATTGGGACCCATTAACACTCAAATGCTATTGCATTGATAGAAATATGATGATATTGGGAGTTTCTTAATGGACACAAGGCATGATGACGAGTCCAAATCACAAAAAAAAAAAAAAAAAAAAAAAAAATTATTGAGAAAACTCTAATACTTTGTTTTTTATCAGATAATAAACTTGACAATGGAAATAACCCAGATTGAAATGAAAATTAGGGATATCCCATAAATAGCAAGGATGTTTGTCTTAATGATTGTGATTTTTAATAGATGGGGTGTATCGTGGTGTTCCACTCCTTTTACATCACAGTTTATAAAAGTTAACGATCCACAAAAAAAAAAAAAAAAAAAACCTCCACCCTTTCTCCCTAAGCAAGCATGCATGGTATCACATCATTTACATAGAAAGTTTCCCACCTCCTCTTTAATTCCACGTTGTTGTCACAAGCTTGCCTTTTTTCAATAATAATGTTGCCATTTTCTTATGAATTATGAAACTTATTATTTTTATTGATCAATTCCATATATTATATATTCATTTGGGTTTAGTTTTATAGTAAAATGGTTATCATAGAAAATTAATGACTATATAGGAAATCATATAGTAATTTGATCACCTATGCTCAAATTACAATGCATAACTATGAAAATAATAACAACAGTATTTGTGGTTCAATATTTTAAAAATATAGTTACTTTTATAAATACCTCATAGATAAAGTCCAACTCCCGGTCAATATTCCAAAGTGGGGCTAGGTCCCTTCCTCATCAACTAATTGTAACCTTTTGTTGATAACTATTAGCAAAATATTGCTTTGCAATGTAATGGCAGGGTTGCCCCTTTGAAATCCATAAATGTCATGAGTTTGAGTTGCAGCACATTATGATTAATTTTTGCTGTGTCATTAAAAGTACAAGGGTCGGGTCTAACACGGGCTAGACGGGTTAGCCCGACCCGAGACTGGGAAGGGTCAAATTAAATTAAATTGGATGAGTCAAAGTCAATTGGAGCAAATTTCAAATTGAAATCGCTTCATATATATATATATATATATATATATAAATTAGACCACATGAAATGATCAATTAAAACTCCATGCACATACATTTGTAACACTAACTTGCCATCCATCACGGATCAAGTGACTTAATAATTATAAGAATTTGAGCCCCTAATATTTCATCTGACTCTCTTAATCCAAGTGGACTTAGGTTTTAAAAGACTTGAACTCGAAAAATAATTCCTAAGCCTTCTCACTTCTCGAGCTCACTAATTAAAATAAGGAAAATGTTCAAAAAGTTACAAAACTTTTGACTCATTTTCTAAAAAATACATGAAGATTTGAGTATTTCAAAAAGGTATAAAAGTTTCTACAATTCTTTCAATCAAGTCCTCTCTTAAAAAAAAATTAGAAAACGAGAAAAACACCCTTATTTCATTTTTAACAATCTTCCTTTAAGAGAAATAATTAAGTCCAACCTACATGACCCCATGGGGCCCACTTCAACTACCTTTATGCATGCATGATTTAAAAAAGGAGATTTTTAATGACTAGAAAATTAGCTTCTTCATTGAATGGTTATGATCATCAAATTTAAAATGGTCAGTTTTAGAAAGAAATGACAAAAAGGAAAGGGTATTTTTGTTGTTTCTCAAAATAATTAATGGAGAATGCTTGATTCAAAGAATTGTGAAGATTTTCTATACTTTTTTGAAATATTAAAATCTTCATATACTTTTTTAAAATAATCCAAAAGTCTTATACTTGACCAAAAAGCTAATGGGCCTGCTTTTAGAATCCAAAGGCTGAGATTTTCTTTCTTTGCCACTTGACCGACTCACCATTATTTTATTTACTACAACAATATGCAGTTTTAGCGACGTTTTTTAGCGACGATTTATAAAAGCGTCGGTAAAAGTCACACCTTTACCGACGATTATACAAAAACGTCGGCAAAGTTCAAAGTGCAAAATAAAATGGAAGATTATTACCGACGAATTAGAAAACGTCGGTAAAGTGAATTTCAGCAACGTTTTATTTATTTTACCGACGATAAAAAGCGTCGGTAAAAGCCTTTTTATTTTTTATTTATTTTCTATTTTATTTTACCGACGAAAAAAAACGTCGGTAAAGTGTTTACATTTATTTTGTTTATGTTTCTGTTTCTTTTTGCCGACGAAACAAAAACATCGGTAAAAGTCTTTATATTTTTTATTTACTTTTCTATTTTCTTTTTGCCGACGAAAAAAAACGTCGGTAAAAGTCTTATGAATTATATTTGTTGTTTGCCGACGAAATTTAAAACGTCGGTAAAATGGATTTATTTTTTATTAATGTTTTTATTTTACCGACGCAATTAATGTTTTACCGACGAAATTTAGCGTCGGTAAATATTTTACGGACGTTTTATGATAAAACGTCGGTAAAAGTTGTTAAATTTTAACTTATTTTTAATAATAAAAACTTATTAATATTTACCGACGAAATGTGTGTGTTTACCGACGAAATGTGTGTTTTATATGTCTATTACTCTTGTCACTGCTGTATTTGGTCTGTCTTTTCAGTAACCTCCCTTCTACTTGTCTTCCCTGTATTGTTCATTTCTACTTGTGTCTTTTCAGTAAGCTCCCTTCTACTTGGGTCTTTTATTGTGCATTGATAAACCATCTATATAAATTCTTGTCAGACATGTAGAAGAGGCTTTCTCTGTTGAGAAGTCATTACCTTTCGTTTGGGGGGTTATTTAACCTTTTTAAAGAATCCTACTTGCACATGTGTTCGTACCATTTTTTAGACCGGGCTATTCATGATGGGGTTATCAATCTTATCAGTGTCTAGGACCAATCATTTCATTTATCTCTTATGATTTATATCCATTTCTGATGGTTGAAATGTCTCAGTTATATTACGATTTACGTCCATTTCCTTTGTAATCCTGTAATTGTTTTCCATTTCGTTCAACTTGTAAGGGATACTTAATTATTTGTGAAAGCTGATATGCACCAGTAGATTCTGTGATTGTAATATATATATATATGTATATATATATATATAGCTTTTTTTTTGGTTTCTTGGGTGTATTTGTGTATTTGGTAGATATTTTTGTGCTTCATGTGGCTAATATGTACAAGAAAACGGCCATCAAATGTGATTTTCTTATGTGCAATATGTACTAATGAAGTTGGTGATCAAGATCTGCATTGTGAGGGGCCTTGCTCTTTAGGGCAGAGCATTAGATGTTCATCTTTTGATTGAAGCTGTTTCGATGACCTAAGATGGCCTGAGATCGATCACCAAGTAACTTCACTTTGGTTTAATCTGATCACATCTGAGCGAGTCACAGTTCATTAATAGTGTCACGGCTGATCAAAGTGCAAACCACTTTGTTTTATCACTTTATATAATTCATTTCAATAATCATCTTGCATTCAATGTAGAAAAAAGCTCTATTTGGTTCGGCAAGTTCATTTTATTCACTTGGTTTCCTACAACATGGAAGTAATTGTTACAAGGGATGTGCTCACTGAAACACTTTTTTTCTACTCGCAGATCGCTTGGTACAAATCCTTTGATTTGATGTTATGACTTATGATCACCCACAGTTCAAATTTCTATGATGAGTTTTTGGTCCTCAGAAACCTTCTCACTGGTACTAAGGAGATTGTGTGGTTCCTGTATTGGCTTACATCTTTCACAGGCAAGTCATTTTGGCTATTGTACACTAGCAGTAGGGTTTTATAAGGAGGCTTTGTTTCCTCTTTTTTTTCCCTCTTTTTTTTTTTTTTGGGTTGTCATCTCTTTATCTATAATGCTTGATTAGCAAGAGAGGCTGGTGCCTGACGGAAGATGGTAACTCACTCAGCTTTATAAATTCCCATGGACTTGTTTTCCTTTTTTAATCTTTTGTTGGATTTCTTACTATGTTGGAAATCATATGGTATCTTTCTCTTTGTCAACATAAGTGCACAATTTAGCGTTGCTGATCAATCCAACTCTCTCACAGACAAATTGATCTATGAATCTAAATGGGTTTACCAAGCAGTGTGTGGATAAATTATCTAAGCTAGGTGCTCACCTTATCTAAAAGTTTGGTAGTCTTGTTTCTTATATTACCACCATATTCTTTGTCGTGTTCAGTAAAAATTCAGAATATACTAATAGCAATAATGTGCAACTGTCTTCACTAATCTCAGCCTTTTGTCCATGAGACTCATTTTGGATGAGCCAGAACATCCACTGGTTGTATTCTTTTCATAGATGTCTTGAAAACTATGTTTTTAGTTGGTAGTGTCAATGGACACCACAAAACTCAATACAAATTTGTTGATCGCAATTCGCAGCTCGATTCTGGAGTGTCAGGAATGTTAGATCTGTATTAATTTTTATTCAAAACTTGGTTTATAAGAGTTCTCTCTCTCTCTCTCTCTCTCTCTCTCTCTCTCTCTCTCTCTCTCTCTCCATTTATAGGTATGTTTAGATTCTCTCTCTCTCGCCATTTATAGGTATGTTTTGATTCACAAAAGACTTATGTAGGGTTGACTGGGTTCACTTGTTTGTAAGGAAGACTCCTGTATGCAATTGAGTCATATAATAATGGAAAAAATTCTCTGTGATATACTACAGTCTTCCACCCTTCTATGCAGGGAAAGCTCCAAATGGGAGACTCCATCATCTAAAACTTCCAGGCAGAGAAACTAGTGAGGCTCCTCGCTGGGGCCTAGGCATTAAAATTTAAACAATTCTCAAGTAAAAAGGATCTCTGTGGAATGAATCAATGGAAAAGTTCAGATGAATAATTTTAGGATTGTACCTTGTTGACACCATGTGACTTTAGTTATTAAGGTTGCCCCCTTCCAGGCTGATATTCATTATGGATTCTCTTAGAATGCCTTGAAATTCAGACTTGTTTCTCCTGTTCTGTTCAATGTTAGAGACATCCCCAGATATGTCTTAATATCAAGACATTTGTCTTTAAGTCCCAAGATTTGGGAAGAGAACAAGAACCAGGATTTCTGTCTATTTGGCCCTCTTCTTTCTCAAAGAATGCTACAACCTCGTTGAGAGTGATTAAGTGGAGGTGGTAGTAGAGGTGAAGAATTAAAGATCATCGGAAAATTGTCCCCTCAGTAAAATTTTAGGAGACATCCTCAGGCAACTCACCTCTTCAAGACATCGCACCACATATGACCTAGAGGAAAGGAGATAAGGGATACCCTTGGCATAAGCCTTTCTCAGCCTAAATAGTCTATGCTCTCTGTCTATTCGGACAACAAAAGGAAAGGAAAGGAAGGTTACACCTTTCATTATGCAGTACACAATCATGAGGAAATCTCCACTCAAGCTATCATATAACTTTTTCAATATCTAAATTTAATGCTCACATATTGCATCAGCTAGAGATCAAATGTGATCACCAACTTCATTAGTACATATTTCTCTGTGGGGTTTGATTTCTGCTGTTATTCCATCAGTTTCTTTCTTCTTCTTTTTTTCTCTCAGTTTTCAAAAGAAAGTCATGTTCTTGTTATTGCTTTTGTTTTGGGTATTCCAATAAAAATGGTTACTTTAGTCTCTACCTTGAATTTTTACCTTTTTTTGCTTCTTTGTTTACATCTTCATGAAATGTTTGTTGGTTTCTACTTCTCACCTTAATTTATTTTGATGGGTTTTATGTTCCAACCTCTGATTTGATCTTTAATTCGATCTATTTTTCTGTTTGATTGATTTGATTGTTGCTATTCCCTGAAAGCCTGTTTGATGTTATCATTAACCCATGTAGTGGTTGATGTTATCATTAATCCTTTGAGATATTGTTGACACCTGATGCATCTGGGTCATATAATTGAGCTATTGTTAGTTTTCATTTCTATTGATGCTTTGTATGAGTACAACTCTACTGAAAGTAGCTCACAGAGATCACATACTTCACCTCTTTGCCCACCTTGCACTAATCCTATTTACAGTATTTCTATCAAATCCTCCAAAAGTAAATTCTACTATAATACATTTAAAGAATCTACTATAATATTCTCTTGTATTATAGTAAATTCTACTATAATACATTTAAAGTTCTTTGTGCTGCTTTTCATGCTAGAAATGCTTCTTTTCAGTTCATCCTCTGTTTTGGCAGATAATCACATCTCAGCAGTGGGTGACCCTGGCATGAAAAGAGATGGATTGAGAGTGGCATTTGAAGCCTGGAATTTCTGCAATGAAGTTGGTTCTGAAGCCCCTCAAATGGGAACATCACCTGCCACCTGTTGCCTGTTTCAGATTTTCAGTTTTCCTTCCAATTTAATTTGGATTTTTGTAGGTTGTTTTAATATAATAAAAAGTATTTTATTTTTTTTATTTTTTGAAAAATACTTTTACCAACGTTTTTTTTCGTCGGTAAAAGTAAAAATTTATTTTTTTTAAAAATTTAACACTTTTGCCGACGAAACAAAAACGTCGGTAAAAGTATTTTATTTTTTATTTTTTGAAAAATACTTTTACCGACGTTTTTTTTCGTCGGCAAAAGTATTACATTTAATTTTTTAAAAAATAAAATACTTTTACCGACGTTGTTTTTCGTCGGCAAAAGTAATTTTATTTTTTTATTTTTTGAAAAAATACTTTTATCGACGTTTTTTTTTCGTCGGTAAAAGTAGAAATTTATTTTTTTTAAAAATTTAATACTTTTGCCGAAGAAAAAAAAACGTCGGCAAAAGTCTTTTTATTTTTTTAATTTTCCCGTTATCTTTTGCCGACGAAAAAAAACGTCGGTAAATGTCTTTTTATTATTTGTAAATTTTCCTATTTTATTTTGCCGACGAAAAAAAACGTCGGTAAAAAATAAAAAAGCGTCGGTGAAAATTATAATTTTACCGACGAAAAATTAATTCGTCGGTAAGGCTTTTTCTTGACATTTTTTTGCCGACGACTGCTCGACGAAAAAAGAACGTCGGTAAAGGTTTTACCGACGTTTTTTGGACTTTTAGCGACGAAAAAAAATGTCGCTGAAGGTGTAATTTGTTGTAGTGTGAAAAAGGCAGCTCACTTAATGGTATGCCAAATTTGGCATACTATCTTATGCTTCAAATCCATGTAGGATATGAAGTAACTGTTGGAGTCTCTCTCATATACAAATTAGAACAAAAGGAGTTGCTCTGAGTAGGCTAATGGGCAAAGGTCCCAAAGCAGAGCTTTTATTTCTTGTGGGCCCAGCCCAATTGTATCGAATACAATCTGTTTTTGAGTCACAAGAAGAACTCGCTTTTGAGTTTATATTACGTAGTGTTTACTTCTCCTTACTTAATCTCCCTTGTTTCATTTTCATCTCTCAACTAATGTTTGCTATTGGAACAATGGATTCTGCAACATCGATGGTGGTGGAGGCAGCTTTAAGTGCCATTTTCCAACGTGTGTTGGATACATTGGCCCCTTCTTTCCTCAAAAGTCTAGGCCTTCCTTTCGGTGTTGAAAAGGAGGCGAAAAGGCTCAAATTAACCCACTCAAGAATTGAAGCCCTTCTCACTGATGCAGAAGAAAGACAAATCAAGGAGGAATCGATTCGTTTGTGGCTGAGGACCTCAAGCACGTTGCCTATGACGCCGAGGACATCCTCGATGAACTCTAATGCAGGGCCCTTCGATCCAAAATAGAAGAAGCCCCAATTCAAACTAGAAAGAGGAAGCTGACTGATCAGTTTCGGGTAACCCACTTCTTCTCTCGATTTAGTTCTAAGTTCGAGTTGGGTTCTCGAATTAAGAAGATCAGAGAGAGTTTGGATGAGATTGAGAGAGAAAACAATCAGTTCCACTTCCGTCTCAAAGTGATGTATGGGTCTCAAAGTGAAATGCTCAAAATGCGGCCTCCCACTAGCTCCATTGTAGATGAGTCGATTGTTTTCGGAAGAGAAGCTGACCAAGCAAAGGTGGTCCGTTTGTTGACATCGAACGACTCTTCGGCCTCCGACTCCGATATTCAGGTCGTTCCCATTTGCGGTATGGGAGGACTAGGGAAAATGACACTTGCTCAATTGATCCACAATGATGAACGGGTAAAGAAACATTTTGATGTAAGAGTCTGGGTTTATGTGTCGGAAGACTTTGATTTAATTAGGCTCACAAATGCCATTGCAGAGTCTGTTCCTCGGAGCGATCCTCGTCTTACGAACTTGGATGCAATTCAAGTTAGTATTCAGAAGGCTCTGAAAGGGAAGAAGTTTTTTCTTGTGTTGGACGATGTTTGGAATGTGAATTGTAATTGTTGGGATGCCCTGCAAGCTCCATTGATGGTTGCAGGAAGAGGAAGTAGAATTCTAGTGACCACGAGAAGCCACAGAGTTTCCTCAATGATGGGAACAGTTCCCACTCACTTCTTGTGCTGTCTGTCGGACAATGATTGCTGGTCTATCTTCAAAAGACTAGCATTTGTAGAAGGGGATTCAGATGTACATTCGGACTTGGTGATGATAGGCAAGGAAATTGTAAACAAGTGCAAAGGGTTGCCTTTGGCAGTGAAGACGCTTGGAGGTCTTTTACGCTCTAAAGTAAATGTTGTCGATTGGAAATCAATCTTATAAAGCGAAATATGGGAGCTGCCAGAAGAAGGAAATGACATTTTGCCCGCTCTAAGATTAAGTTATCATCACTTGCCAGCACATTTGAAACGGTGTTTTGAGTTTTGTTCCGTATTTCTTAAAGGTCCCAATATCATGTTTGGCGAGGAATTTGTTTGGTCGTGGATGGCACTAGGTTTTACTCAGTCTGAAGGAAGTAAGGACATGGAAGACATAGGCAAGGAATATCTCGCTGATTTGGTTTCAAGGTCTTTACTTTATACAGAAGGAATATTTTTCAGAATGCACAACCTCATTCATGATCTTGCACGGTCTTTTTCGGGAGCTGAGATTTTGGGAATTGGAGACCGGAAGTCTGATAAAAATGCTGAAAAGGTACGCCACGTATCATGCAAATTGTCCAGGTTTAGTGTGGAATCATTCAATTTCGAGTATCTCTATTGCTTTAAAAGTCTACGCACACTTATATTGCGAGGACACCCATCTGATCCTGTACTTACCATCCCACCTGATTTGTTCGTAAATCTGAGGCATATACCCATTTTGAATTTGAGGGTAAATCTAACTGAATTGCCAGAATCAATCGAAAATTTGATACAGCTGTGGTATCTTGACTTGGCTTGTACTTTGATTGAAAGGTTACCAAAATCAATAACCGGACTCTACAATCTACAAACCTTGGTTCTCGCATATTGCTCTAAGCTTGTAGAGGTACCCAGTGACCTTAGCAACCTAGTCAGCCTAAGAGAGATAATTTTAGTAGGATGCTCTGCTTCTATCCCGTTTGCGGGATTAAATATGATTGGATACAGGGTCAACGAGTTGCGGAAATTGAAATGCCTACGAGGATCACTTTGCATTTCAGAGCTTGAGAATGTGATCGGTGTGGAGGAGGCCAAAGAGGCTGAATTGAAAAATAAGCAGAAAATTAACCGCTTGAGGTTGGAATGGGAATCCCATGACGTGGATTCACGATAGGAAGGAATTGAGGAGGAGGTACTCAATGCCCTCCAGCCCCATACCAACCTCGAACACCTAGAGATTTATGGCTACTGTGGTGTCGGATTTCCAACATGGTTGGGGGACTCAAGCTTCTCCAAACTAGTTTTTATCTATTTGACTACATGCAAATGTCGTGTCCTCCCGCCTTTTGGACAGCTCCCTTCTCTCGAATTTCTATCTCTTAAAGAAATTTATGGATTGGAGAAAGTGGGGCGTGAAGTCTATGGCGATGGCATGGTGAAGGGTTTCCCATCATTGAAGAGGCTATACATTTGGTGTATGCCGGATCTGGAGGAATGGACTGCGCTAGAAGGTGATATGATCCATGTAATACTTTCAGGAATTGCTCCAAGTTGAGGGTGCTTCCTGATCTCTTTCCTCTCACACTGGATACACTGGTTATTGATGATTGTCCTTTGGTAACGGAAAAGTGTAAAGAAGGAGGCGAGTATTGGAGTAAGATATCACACATCCCTAACGTACATATCCATTGATGGTTATTTGGTTCCAAAGTACATAGAAGAAGTGATGCGTTAAACTCTAGAGTCTCGTGGTCTCTTGTTGCTGCTGCTGCTACTCCCTCCTCAAGTCTCTTGGTTGAGTTGGGTCATCTGAGTTTGGGCATCATCTACATGCACAGACAGTTAGGCTTTAGGTGGTGCTGCAGAAAAAAACTCTTGTCCCCTTTTCAATTTGTTGGATTTGGAGATTTTCCCTTTGTCTCGATCACGCCCACACCCCTCGATGTGCCTGCAAACTGACAGCAATGGCGACTGCTCGAGCCTAATTAAGCAGCAAAACATTGCTGCTCTCTGTCTTTCTTTTTTTTCTAATCAGCTCTGCAACAGATACCACCAGCTCTCCTTCTTCTCCGTCGGCGGCACTCTCCCCAATTCCTTCAGTCTTCAGATGTGAGTACCCACGTTGGATCGTTTGCAGGGACTTAAACGTAGTAGCAGTGGTTGCCATCAGCATCATTCGAGCTCTGTTATAGTTTTGATTATAAATAGATGAAGTGAATTATTAAATATGTCCTTTGTCATTTGTGAAAGAAGCAGCAGTCTTGTGGTGAAAGTCATATTCATATTATATAAAATAATTCAAAAAAAGGGAAAAGTGTATATGAAATATAACATCTGTGTAGATATTCAAAAAATACATTTGATTTTCTATGATGAAATTAAAAGATGCATTTGTAGAATGGCTACTCAAATTAGGATTAGAGACAAGGGAACTAGTACATTTTATTTTCTATGATGAAATCAAAGGATGCACAAGTTTAATTTTTGGATGGATAAGGTTCATAATATCATATAAATGTGACTTATTTTCTCATTCAGGTGCTGGACCCGAAACTGTTTGAAAGACAATTACCCAGTTAGGTGGGCCAAGATACACGGGGAGAGAATAAAAAGCCCAATAAGCTACATATATAATCATCTGGGAGATTCATTCCAAGTGCTTTGATTTTGGTTCCAATTTTAATTATGGTCATTGTGACTTGCATGCTCTTTTTAAGCTTTGTAAGGGAATGGCAGCCCCAAACTTGATATTTCTTTCATATTACTTTTGAAGTACAAGTGGTTTATATGGTGGATTTAGCTACAGAGGTAAGGTATTTACTTTTGTTTCCTCCTTGCTGTGACATAAGAACTACAGTTTTGGGCTGTGAAGTTTACAATCAATTGGAAACCGTTTCTTAGGCTATATCTACCCTAATGACTGTCTCACCAAATTAGAGATCATGGATCGGCCCATCAAACCCTCAGCCCAGCCATGCTGGCCTATGAATTTTCACGGGGGCCGTGCCGTGCCCAAGTTGGTTGTGTTGTGCCCTAAATGGGTGGTTCAGGAAGGGCTGACACTAGGCATGTCAAATGGGGCGGGCCGCGGGCTGGGCCGTGCCGTGCCAGCCGTGCTCGGCGTGCCACGTTAATTTTCTTTTTCCAATTAATTTTTTTATTTTCGATATTAAATTTAAAATTAAAAATAAAAACACAAACACTAATGTTAAATAAGATGGTTATCAATATTGGATGGACCCATTTTTGTTGTTGATTTCGAAGCTTTTTTTGCATTTGGTAGATCCATTAGATCTTGTAGTATTGTTAGATTTCTTAGATTTTGTTCATGTAGTACCCGAATCTAGATATGATCGGAGTTCTATACACTTGGAGTTAGAGGTGGACTCAGCATTGGTAAGATGTATAAGAGTCGGACCTCACTCTAGTGGACTCAACATCTACTTAGCACATCCCATGTAGAAATGTCTCTTCCCAAGGCTCTTGGAGAAATGGTTCTTCACAAAAATAAAGTTTTGGGAAGTAGGAACAAAGAAGGGTGTTGTTTTTCACAAAAAGATGATGGTTTTTTTTTTTTTTTTTTTGGATTGGTTTTTGAATCTTACAAATGCCCACTCATACTTCTAACAATTGTCAATTACTCCTTTGTGCAAATATGATGTTTTCACGGCAAAGGGCCTCTGGTTTTTTTTTTTTTTTTTTTTAGAATTTAGGAATGCACGGTCAAATTAACTCAAGACTATTAAAGATGTGAGGGTGAAGGATATGTGATGAAGGGTGAAGGATAGAATATATATATTTAGACGTTGACAGTTAGATATCCATTTGACATCTTCCATCAATTCAATTCCATTAAAAAAGAGGTTTTTTATGATTATTTTGAGTATTTATTATTGATCGTTCATTTTTAAATACTTATAAAAATACAAAGTCTTAGAATTCATTGGAATTCAATTACATGACAGAAACATGCCCCCTACATGAATAGTTATATTTGTAGATAGTCTATCCAAGTATTTCCTCCCCTACATGTGAATTGACGTAACGATCAACTCGAGACTCATCTTTCCATTACTCAAAGTTGGATTGCATCTTAAGAAATATTTTATTAAAAGATGATTAGATTTTAAGGATGTTAAATCAAGTACTAGGATAATCTAAACGAGCTAACCATTTGCCTAATCCTTATTTACAACAAGACCTTTCCATCTCCTCTACCCTTCTATGGCATGCAAGAAATTGACCGAGTATGAAGAATATATAGTCCATTAGTAGGAACAGTTTTCCCATCACTCTCTTGCATGAAAATCTCAATCATCCACATTGATCATTTGTTAATAGAGGTGTTAATGAGAAAGGATGGGCCAGGTTGAAAGTTGTGTAAGCCCAACCATCTAGTACTCACACAGTCATCCGAGTCCCTCTTTATGTGGAATAGAAGTGTCGGCCTCATTAGGTTACTGACCTGTTGTTGGCTACACATTGGTTTTATGGCCTAAAACCCCGCCCCATCGTTTTCATTTTTGGCCTTCTAGAGATGATGGATAGTTCAGGTCGTGCAAATGGGGCCTACAAAAATAAAAAAAATTAGTGGTATGGTCTTTTTCGCAAATAACTCAAAACCCATGAAGAATTTAAGGTTGAAAATTGACCAATGGCTGTTTTGAGCCTTTTGAAGATTGTGGACGGTGCGGATCATGTTTGTTGGGTGATGGGTCCACAGGAAGCAGAAAATGGGCAAAAAATGACTATCCTAAAAATCCCCTTCTTACGCTGTGGCAGATAAATGGTCTCGAGTTTTCAGCAATTTTCTCTTGATTTTTGATGAATCAAGCTATGAAAATTCACCCCTAGCTGCTTTTGCTCTTCTAGAGTGATGAAGGGTTCGGATTGTGCAAATGGGGTCCATAGAAGTCCACAAATGGTCATCTAATGGTTTGAACTTTTTTGTAAATATCTCAAAATCCAAGATGAATCAATGGCTGATTTTTTTTTTTTTTTTTTTTTTTTTGCCTCTAAGTAGTTTAGAGCATTTTAAACACGATGAACGGTTTAAATCTTCATTGTGGAGCCCAGAAAAATGAGAAAATGAAAACAATAATACTATTCAAGATAATGTCAGATATGCTATCCATCTGCCTTTCTACGGACACAAGTAAAGGAACAAATTCGGGGGTTATTTGCAAAATCCGCTTATGAGGGCAGAAAATTGTCCAAACCTAGGTTTCCCTCAAAATAAAGGAAGGAATGTCCCTTGTGGTCGTTTACCAAATGTACCATAAGAGTCGCATATTCCACCATATTTTCATTCTTGTTATAACATTTGATAAAGAGAAAAAAGATATATCAATTATCCAATAATAAAAGAACAGTACAAGGGATGCTCTTAAAGGCTGTAAATAATGTTTAGTTATACACATTTGAAAAAGAAACACCTATTTAAAAAAGATAAAAAAATCTGAAGTGTTGGAAGGGCTAGATAGTTCATTTTATAAATATTTTTTTAAGTTACGTACTGACACAGTATTTACAACAAAAGAAAGTACTCACAGTCATCCAGGTCCCTCAACCATCACCATTGCATGTTCGTGATTGTTTATGTGGAAGAGAAGTGTTAGTCTCAATTGATGGCAACCATTATTGGTCTTACACCCTAAAATCTCACCCCATCACCATTTTTGGCCTTCTAGAGTGATGGATAGTTTGGGTCGTGCGAATGAGCACAACAAAAAAAAAAAAGAGTTGGTTTTTATGGTTTGGTCTTTTTCACAAGTAATGCAAAATCCATCAAGAGTCTAAGGTTGAAATTTAACCACTATTTTGAGCCTTATGGAGATTGTGGATGGTTCGGATCATGTTTGTTGGGTCCACGGGGGAAGAAAAATGGGTAGAAATCTACAACCCTAAAATCCCTTTTTTACACCATGGTAGATCAACGATTTGGAGTTTTCTGCGATTTTCTCTTCATTTGTGATGAATCAAGCTATGAAAATTCACCCCTAGCTGCTTTTGCCCTTAATTATAAGGTGGATGAAGGGTTTGGATTGTGCAAATGGCATCCATAGAATTCCACAAATGGTCATCTACTAGTTTGGGATTTTTTGCAAATATCTCAAAATTCATGATGAGTCAATTGCTGATTTTTTTTTATACCTCCAAGCCGTTTTGGTCATTTTAAACACGATCAATAGTTTGAATCTTCATTGTGGAGCCCAGAGAACTAAGAAAAAAAAATCAATACCGTTCAAAATGACGCCAAAAATGCTATTGATCTGCCTTTCTGTAAATACAAGGAAAGGAAAAACTCTATGTGGGGTTGGATCAGAGGATTTACAAAATCCCCATACAAGGCCAAAAAATTGTCCAAACCTGGGCTTCTCTCAAAAATCAAGGAATGTGCAAGGTGCTACATGCCCCATCATATTTTCATGCCCGTTTATGACTTGTGATAAAGAGAAAAAGATATAGCTAGGATCTAAGAACAGTACAAGAGATGCTCTCATAGGCAGTAAATAATGTTTTGTTTACAGATTTAAAAAAGAAATACATATTTAAAAAAGAAACGAATTGGTGAAATAGAGGAGCCAAATAGTTTATTTTATATATATTTTTTTAAGTTGAGTAGGTTTTACATTGTTTACCATCATTTTTTCCAATAGCAAATTGAGCATGGGATCAGCTTGAGTAGAGGCCGCTTTCTTTTCCAGTGGGCCCACATTGTTAAATTACTTTTTGATTAAAAGTGAGCTGGTGGTCATGCTTTTTCTTTTTTCTTACTAGTGTGCATGCTTTTAGAATTGTCATTTTCCCTTATTTTCTCTTATGATGGGGAGAGGCAGCTTTCCTTTTGTAACGTCCCAATTCCGGATACCGATATAATCGTTCGAATACCCGAAGTTGGTGCGTTACTTCCCGGAAAATCCGAGAACTTCCAAGATCGTAGGCCGCAGTGAGGTCCAATTTAAAATTTTTAGACCAATGTAATACTCAATGGTTAAATTTGCAGAAGCGTAACAATTAAATAAAGCGGAAGCAATAGGTATCGATATATGTTAAATGTGAGCTGAACAATAGTCTAGTTTAAAATGTATCAGTTGTTAATCAAAGTTTATACATTTGAATTCTACCCAACTCACTACAAAATTGTTCTCTCAAAACCCAAAATAATAAGAGACCCTCAAAGCCCATGTAGATCGTCTCCGCCGGTCTCCGCCCTCCGGCTCGACATCCGTGTCGGCCGGACCCCAACCGTACTCTCCAACTGCCGGTGCCTCCACTAGAGCTAGTGCATCATCAGGGATCTCTGGGTCAAGGCCTAACCACCAATGAAGGGTCAGATCTAAAAGATTTGGCAAGTTACAGCATACTACTAACATAGGATAAATATATCAAAGGAAATAAAGACAGGTAAATAAATTAAATGAATAGCAAGGTAGAGAACTAGGCAGTTGTGCATTTTAATCATAAGGAATCAGGATAAGTCGAAACATCTAAACTACTACAACAAAATGGCACATTCACACGAGCTAGAATACCGCGGGATATTATGCCGCGGCCCTCCCATACTGAACACAGTTGCGGCGGGGAAATCTCACCAGTGCTGGGAATTACTAATCCCGCAATTCACTCATCAACTCATCATACTCATCACTCAAGACCGAACACGGTATCACACCGTCCGTTTTAACCACACAGCTCATCATGATAGCTCCTCAACACTCAACTAGCTCCTACCGGGGATGATCAGTCCACAGGCTGAGCTTAAATCAACCGAGTGAATGTTCATGCCGACTCGAGAATACTCTAAGGGTCTGCGTCTGTCTAGGCTTTGCCTTGCGTGAACAAGGTCCTAACAATGTCTCTAAGCGGTCTACAAATACCCATTCAGTCTATGGATTTCATTCAAGGTCCAAGCCCACTCGTTGGATCCATACCAAGGCCCATCGGCACATGGCCTGGTCTAAATCTGTCCAAACGAGGCAACTAATCCATTTACTACTGATAAACGTTTCATCTTAATCCATATAACTTTAAAATCCCAAAAGAAACTACCTCTTCCAACTAGGGGTTTCCATCTCCATACTTAGGCCCAATAAGGGCCCACCTAGACACAGACACGGGTCAATGTTTTCCCAAATCACACTATCGGGTAACCTCTAAGATATCCTAGGTTTAGGTCCTCCATTTATGTTTAATTAATAGTAAACAGCTACACTAAAGATCTAAGAACGACAGAATATAATAAAAGTGAAGTACAAACTTCAATGAAGGAATCAACGGGGAAAAGCAACGGTCCAATCCTAGGTAATGGGCCACATTAGGTTCAGGTCTATCTCCGGTAATTTGATCTCTAAACGAAGTCATTAATGCCATGAAATACTGTATTTGGTGCTTAGGTAGTTACGGGCATCTTTGACAACCCTTAGAGGTCGAATCATCTTAGATTGACAACCTAAACCCTAGACAGTGGTCCCTACGAGTCAAGGTTGAGCCACACCGTTGACTCGGGCTTAGAACATTGATAAATGTTCACTTGGATGGTCAATGGGCCCCACAACTGATCACAACTCCTAAATGTTGAAAACTGGAAGATCAGGGTTTTCCAACTGAACCTGATGTGTAGTGAGTTCGGTTGATCTCCTGGCCTGGAGGATCAACTGAGTGCACTGACTAACCTGAGTCAGGCTTCCTGGACAACTTAATTTGTTTCTAAGGGTTTCCAGCGTGTTCGGTCAAACAACCTGGCCTAGGTGATTGACCGCATACTCCAAAAACCCTAGAAAGGATTGATGTCCCAGCTTTAAACACTTTCTAAAGTAAATCCTAAGTATCAGGTCAATCTGGGTGTAAAGAGTCTGAGTTTCGGGTGAAAACCAACTTTCAGTCACTTCTTGCACAAACAGTGGTGTATCAGGTCAACCGGTACAAGACCAGGTCCACCTGGCTATTTGGAATGGAGTTCATGCAAGAAAATGGTTGAGGGCCAATTTTCACAAATTTTATAGTGTAGCCTGTCAACCAGGGCACCAAAACTCAGCCTGCAGGAAGGTTTAACTGGGAACAAAAATTTCCCAATTGCAGTGTGGCCGGTTAACCGGCCAAGAGCCCGGTTAACCGGGTACACTGCAGACCACCCCCCTGCAGGAATATAACTGGGGACTGTTATTCTTCATTTTTCAGTGTGGCCGGTTAACTGGGCACACTGCAGGTTAACCTCCCAGGTTAACCGGGTACACTAAAACTGGAAAAATTTCAGTTTCTGCAATCCCTCCGTTTTGGCTCCTTTTACACCCAAACCACTTCCAGTCCATTCCAAACTTCACCAAACCATCTCCAATCATTAAATAACACAAAAGCCCATTAATTAGCCACCTTTGGACCCATTGATCTTCCAAATGGGGGCTGAAACCCCATCCATCAATGTCCATTTCCATCCAAAATAGAACAAAAGCTCAGGTAGAACTACTATAACTCAATTAATCACAAAAACGAATTAAAAACCATAGAATCAAAGGAAATACATATGCATTCTAAACTAGGAGTATGTGCACTTGCCTTTTAGGAGATGAAGGAAGGTTTGTAGAGAGAGGGAAGCAATATAAAATCCCAGAATCCCAGAATCCCAGCTGAACAGAGGAAGTGAAGAAGAAGATGACACAGCTGCTGTAGCAGTAGCAGCTCCAATATGTTTTTCCAGCACAGTAACAGCAGTAGCTTGGAGAATGAGAGGGGGAAAAGGAAGGTGAAGTGGCAGCTGCAGCAAATCCAAGGGAAATTCCCAGCTGAAATGAAGAAGAAGAAGAAGAAGAAGACACAGCTGCTGTAGCAGTAGCAGCTCCAATATGTAAATCCAGCAGTAGCAGGACCTCCCAGGTGAAGGAATGAAGAGGAAGAAGATGAGGCAACAGCTGAGAGGATGTTCCAGCACCGTAACAGTGGGTGTCTCAGCTCAAATGAAGGGAGGAATTGAGGGAGAAAAAAGAGAGAATTGTTCTTGGGATGGGGGCTGGTCTTAGCTTAGGGTTTGCATTGGGATAAGAGACATTTTATAGCTTAGGAAGAGGTGATTAAGGACCAGATTAGCCCTAGGGTTCCATGGGATTAGGGTTAGGGTTAGTTTGGTCTTTGGCTGGAATCTTCTAGAAGAGCACCATTAAACACTAAACCCACTCTAATTAAAATTAAACCCACTAAGGACCTATCTAGCTCTATTAGACCCTAGGATTAACAAAACCTCCTACTAACCACAAAGCTAACCCAACTAAGCTAGTCTAACCAAAAACTTAGGAGAATCTACCCAATCACCCTGATTAACCCCTAATTAGCCCAAATAAGTAGTAATTAGCAATAATTAACATAATTAACCAATAATTAGCATAAATTAGCATAGATTAGTCTATAAAATAGCATTTAGAGGGCCCACCAAGGGTGGGGCCTCACATCATTCCCTCCTTTTAAAACATTTGGTCCCCAAATGTAAAACAAGGTTAGAACATACCTGAGGTAGAAGATGTGGATAGTCCTTCTCCACTTGGGCGCGTAGCTCCCACGTAGCCTCTTCTGGAGTGTGATGCTCCCACTGAACCTTCACCCAATGAATGGTTCGGGTCCGGAGCACCTGCTCCTTGGTGTCGATGATCGCAACTGGCCTGGCGACGTACGAAGCATCTGGCTGGATGTTGAGCGGCTGATGATGAAGAATGTGTGTCGGATCCTCCACGTACTTCTTCAGCATGGAGACGTGGAACACATCGTGCACTCCTGCAAGCTCTGGGGGTAGCTGAAGCTTGTAAGCAACATCTCCAACTCTCGACCTGATCTCGAACGGTCCAACATATCTCCGCGCTAGCTTACGCTTCTCACCAAACCTCAGGGTACCTCTAGCCGGAGAAACCTTCAGGAAAACTCTGTCTCCCTTCTCAAACTCGAGAGGTCTGCCCCGGTTGTCTGCATAGCTCTTCTGTCGGCTGCGGCTGACCGTCAGGTTCTCAACTATCTGCCGAACCTTCTCGCTGGTGTCGCTGACTATGGATGGACCATGAAAACTCCTGACACCAACTTCCTCCCAACAGACTGGGGTCTTGCATCTCCTCACGTACAAGGCCTCGAACGGTGCCATCTTGATGCTCGCATGGTAGCTGTTGTTGTAGGCGAACTCGCAAAGCGGCAAGGAATCCTCCCAGTTCTCCTTGGAGTCCAAGACATAGGCTTTCAACATGTCCTCTAGTGTCTGGTTGGTACGCTCTGTCTGTCCGTCTGTCTGAGGATGATAAGCCGTGCTGAAACTCAACTTGGTGCCCAAGGCCTGCTATAGACTCTCCCAGAAGTGAGAAGTGAATCGCGGGTCTCTGTCTGAAACAATCGAAGCTGGAACTCCGTGCAACGAGACAATCCTGTCCACATACAGCTTAGCAAGGACGTCGAGTCCTGCTCTCATCGAAACTGGCAAGAAGTGGGCTGACTTAGTCAGCCGATCCACAATCACCCAAATGCTGTCATGGCGCCTCCTGGTGGCTGGAAGTCCTGCGATGAAGTCCATGGTGATGTGCTCCCACTTCCACTGAGGTATCTCGAGCTGATGAAGTAGTCCTGGCGGCTTCTGGTGTTCGACCTTGATCTGCTGGCACGTCAAACACCTCAAGACATAGCGTGCTATCTCCTTCTTCATGTTGTTCCACCAATAGTAGCTCCTCAGGTTCTGGTACATCTTGATGCTGCCGGGGTGAATCGAGTATCTGTTGTGGTGTGCATCTGCAAGAATCTCGTCCTTCAGCTCCTGAATGTCTGGAACGCACAATCTGTCCTGATAGTAGAGCACTCCACCAATCAGTCTGAACTCCGGCCTCTGGTCAATCTGCTCGATCACTCTGACAAGCTTGGGATTGTTGCGTTGACTGTCCTTGACCTTGCCTAGCAACTCTGGTTCCCATGCCGAAATGGTAGCAAGCAAGACTCTCTCGCTGAACGGCTGAAACTGAACGTCTAAGCTGCTGAAGACGTCGGTCCACACACCCTCTGCTGCTAGAAAACTGACGAGGGCGGTCTTCCTGCTCAAAGCATCCGCTACGACATTCGCCTTACCAGGATGGTATTTGATAGGGAAGTCGTAGTCCTTGATGTACTCCATCCATCTCCTCTGCCGGTTGTTGAGGTCGTTCTGAGTGAACAGGTACTGCAAACTGCGATGATCTGAGTGCACTTCGAACTTCTCGCCGTAGAGGTAGTGCCGCCACAACTTCAAAGCAAAAACGACCGCTGCAAGCTCCAAGTCGTGAGTGGCGTACTTCTTCTCGTGCTCTTTCAACTGGCGCGATCCATAGGCAATAACCTTGCCCTCCTGCATTAGAACACAACCAAGACCGGTCCCTGAAGCGTCGATGAAGACTACGAATCCACCACTGCCGGAAGGTAAAGACAAGATCGGTGCTATCGTCAATCTCTCCTTCAGCTCTTGAAAACTGTTCTCACAAGCATCGGACCAAATGAACGGTACATCTTTCCGTGTCAGCTTGGTCAACGGTGCTGAGATCGTGGAGAAACTCTTGACGAATCTGCAGTAGTAGCCTGCTAAGCCGAGAAAACTCCTGATCTCCGTGGCATTCTTCGGTCTCGCCCAGTTCGTCACTGCCTCTATCTTCGCTGGGTCCACTGCTAGCCCATCCTTGGAGATGATGTGTCCAAGGAAGACTACATGCTCCAACCAAAACTCGCACTTGCTGAGCTTCGCGTACAACTAGTTGTCGCGCAACAACTGTAGAGACGTCCTCAAATGCTGTTCGTGCTCCTCTCTAGACTTGGAGTAGACCAACACATCGTCGATGAAGACCACTGTGAAGCTGTCGAGGTACGGTGCGAAGATCTTGTTCATCAGGGACATGAACACTGTTGGGGCATTTGTCAACCCGAACGGCATCACAAGGAACTCATAATGGCCATAGCGGGATCGAAACGCTGTCTTCGGCACATCCTGCTCCCTGACTCGCAGCTGATGGTACCCCGATCTCAAGTCTATCTTCGAAAAGCACTGCGCACCCTGAAGCTGGTCGAAGAGCTCGTCGATCCGGGGAAGAGGATACTTGTTTTTCACTGTTGCCTGGTTCAGTTGCCGGTAGTCGATGCACATCCTCATCGATCCGTCCTTCTTCTTCACGAAGAGCACTGGTGCGCCCCATGGCGACGCACTTGGCCTGATGAAGCCTTTCTCTAGCAACTCCTCCAACTGGGTCTTCAACTCTCGCAGCTCTGTCGGAGCCATGCGATAAAGAGCTCTGGAAATCGGTGCTGTGCCTGGTGCAAGCTCAATGGTGAAGTCGATCTCTCGAACAGGAGGCAATCCCGGGATCTCGTCGGGAAACACATCTGGAAACTCGCAAACAACTGGAATCTCCTCGACTCCCTTGGACTCCTTGTCCTCTGAGACAAACGCGATGTAGCACTCACAACCTGATCTCATCAGTCTCTCGACCTTCAGTGCTGAAATCATCCGAGTGCTAGGTGATCTCCTCTCACCAACAAACTGTAAGTCCATGGGGATCCGAACCCTAGAGGGGGGGTGAATAGGGTGAGCTTCTTTTATGACCAATTTTAACTTCTTAAAAACAAACTAGTCACATGTGATGATTATCAAACAAAATGCGGAAGCTTAATAAAATAATCACCACAAAGCAAGCACCATCACACAAGGATTTATAGTGGTTCGGCCTCAATGCCTACATCCACTACCGGCTTGTGATCCAACACCCCACCGGATTTCCACTATTTATGCTTTTCAATAGGCTAAGCAATAACCTTTACAATATGCTTTTCAAGGCTAAGCAATAACCTTTACAATGATGTTTTTCAAGGCTAAACATCAACCTTTACAATGATGTTTTTCAAGGCTAAACATCAACCTATACATTATGCTTTTCATAGGCTAAGCAATAACCTCTTCAACCACAAGGTTGGTTATCTCTCTAAATTAGTGTCTATAAACACTTGATGGAGATTCTATTAAGCTCATTACAATGCCTCTTAATTAGGCGGATATGGAAGTGAAAATCTAATACACACTCACATTATGAATGCAAAGATGAAAACACATGAAGTGTGTGTGTGTGGTCCTCAATCATTTTGAAAATGAAAGCTCATAAATGTATGCCTAAGGCTTTTGAAAGTTTTAGCTCATAAAACATTTATGATTGAGGATGTAATGCAATCACATGTTAAAAGTAACAACTTGTTAATGATATCAAAGTTACACAAGTTGTATGAAATGAATTAGCTCTAAACATGTGATGCATAGGGATGTCAATCAAATCATCAATGTAGCTCAAAACATAAAAATAGATTTGATTGAAGTAAGGGGACAAATCATATGTAATTATAAAGACAACTTGAAAATGATATACCTATCAAAGTAAAGCAAGTTGAAACTTTAAAACAAAGTTACATATGATTTGTAAAGATGCTGAATCCAAAACATAAGATATATTTGAAAGAGATTTTCTTATGATGGAAAAACAACAACCAAAGATTCAACAAAGTATATGAATCATGTTACATATTTCATTAACATGATCTACTTAGATTTACCAAAGATAAAGTACTACTTTGATGAATCAATGGTGATGTATCCAAAACAATAGATCTATTCAAAATATAGAACATGCTAAGGATACAACAAATCATAGATTAACATGCTACAAAAGATTTATCAAAGATAAAACAAAACATGAAAACATATGATTTGTAATGAAGTTGAATCCAAAACATAAGATAGTTTTGAAAGTGATTTTCTTATGATGGAAAACAACAACCAAAGATTCAACCAAGTATATGAATCATGTTACATATAATTTCAAAGGTTCTTTCATTAACATGATCTACTTAGATTTACCAAAGTTAAGTACTACTTGGATTGAATCATATGGTGTTGTATCCAAAACAATAAATCAACTCAAAACATAAAACATGTTAAGGACACAACACAAACATAGTTTAGCATGCTAGAAATGATTTACCAAAAATAAAACAAAGCATGAAAACATATGATTAAGGAAGGAAGAGCCTACTTGGTGGTTTAACTTCATTAATCCAAGCTTTAGCTTTCCTAATCATCCCCTTCATCCCTTAGTTCTTTTCCCTTTTGATATGCCTCAAATCCTCTCAAGGAGGAGCTTAAAATTCCCAACTTTTGGCAAAGGAAAGAACTCATATTTATACCAAAAAGTTGCCAACGGCTAGTCCTCGGTCGACCTAGACACAGGTCTCGGTCGACCTAGAACACACAACGGTCAGATTTCTGACCGTTGGAGCTTCAGGTCACTTTCTGCCTGCAATGTCCTCGGTCGACCGAGACCTCTAGGTCGGTTGACCGGCGACACTGCCGGGCCACCCCCTTTTTTGCAAAAATCCAACTTTTCACATTTTAAAGGTATTTCTTTGGGGGACCTTTTGGCCACTAAATCAAGCTTGAAAAACATGTTTTAAAGATTCTAATGGTTTTTAAAACATGAACATAAAAAGCCTAAAACGTTTTGAAAGGTTTGAAACTCATAGGCTAGCTTGATTTCATAAAACTCTTTTCTAAAACAAATGCATCCAAGATTGAAAACAAAACATGCATAAATCAATACTTTTACAACTCTTTGAAAACAATGCATGTATAAAACAAGATTTCAAGTTTAATTAAAACCAATGCAAGTGTGTAAATCAAATGATGCTTGAATGATAATGCATCCATCAAATTGCAATCTACAAAATTCCTAACACAAACTCGATCGCGTCGTCTGAACCGTCGATAGAGAGTCTGACTGTCTTCTGGAAGCAATCCATCACTGCTTGGTATCTGGCCAACCAATCCATCCCCAAAATGACATCGAAGTCATGCATGGGTAGCACGATCAGATCTGCAAGCAAAATGCACTCCCTGATCTGCACTCGGCATCTGGGGTGGTAAGTCTGACACATCACACTCCTGCCCATCGGAGTGGACACAACTAAGGTGCAAGGCATAGCCTCACCTACTCCACCAAAGATCAAAGCAAAAGCAAACAACACAAACGAATGTGTCGCTCCTGGATCTAACAATACTCTAGCAGGATGACCACAGACAGAAAGGGTACCTTCGACGACGTTGCCTGCAGCCTCTACCTCCTCATGCGTCAGTGTGAAAGCTCGACCCACAGCTTGGGGCCTCTGCTGCTGATGCTGCTGGCCCTGGTGCCTCTGATGACGTCCTCGCTGGAAGGGTTGCCCTCTGGGCTGCTGAGGTCCCCGTGCCTGCTGCTGCTGAGCACGGTACTGCTGCTGAGGTGGAAGTGCAGCCTGTCGTGCGGGCTAAGCCGCTGGAGCTGGGGCTGCCGGAGCTGCTGGAGGTGCCGGAAGTCGAAGCATCTGCGGTTGTCCTCCTCGGAGCGGGCAAAACCTGGAGATGTGCCCTGGCTCTCCGCGGTCGTAGCACACTCTGGGTCCACGCTGCGGCTGCTGCTGCTGACGATGCTGATGCTGAGGCTGGAACTGCCCTGCCGGCCGCTGCCTCTGGAAAGGCTGCTGCTGTCGTAGAGGCATGGGCTGTGGTCTGGCCAGAGCGGCTCGGATCCGTCTCTGCTGCTATCCAGTCTCTATCCGCTGTAGACGCTCCTCTGCCCAGTAGGCTATCCTCAATGCCTCCTCATAGGTGTGAATCTCGATGCAGGACATGTTCAGCTGGATGTCGTCCCTCAGTCCATCGACGAACAGCCGGATCCTCTCCGACTCAGGCGTGACTAGAGCCTCTGCAAAGCGAGAAAGCTGGGTGAAACGAACCTCGTACTCGTAGACAGTCATACTACCCTGCACCAGTGCCTGGAAATCCCGCATCTTGCGGTCTCTGACATGCGATGGGATGAACTTCCGGAGGAAGTCAGCCTTGAAGGTCGTCCAAGCAATCTCATCCCCGATCGCCTCGTAGTGTCGCTGAATAGTCCTCCACCAATCCTCGGCGACTCCTCGGAACATATAAGCAGCTAGCTGCACCCTCTGCTGGCTGGTGCACTCGAAGACCCTAAAAATCTTCTCCATCCGCACGATCCAGTCGTCAGCCACTAATGGATCCTCTGCGCCCGTGAACTCTGGTGGTCCCCTCTTGAGGAACTTCTCAAAGATCAGGTTCGGGTCTGCCCCCAGAACTGGCACATCCTCAGGGGCTGGCGGGGCCACCCTATCAATAACATCCAGGACCTGTGCCTGAAACTGCGCGAAATCCTCCGTCTGCCGCTGGTGAGCTACGGTCTGGGCCTCCTGAGCCGCGAGGAAGGCCTGAAGAAACCTCTCAAACCGACGCTCATGGGCGGACTGCTCATTGAGAACGACCGTCTCCGGGCGTGCACCATCTCCTGACATCTGTCATGAAAAAGGAATTGTGTCAGTTTAAGTCCAAAACCTAAGACTGCACTGACTCTACCCAATCCATCGTCCTCACACGTATCCCATCGCTCGAATCCTCACTACGTCCTATGGTTTCTAGTGTATTTTATTTCCTAGAGACCAGCTCGCTCTGATACCATAAAAATGTAACGCCCCAATTCCGGATACCGATATAATCGTTCGAATACCCGAAGTTGGTGCGTTACTTCCCGGAAAATCCAAGAACTTCCAAGATCGTAGGCCGCAGTAAGGTCCAATTTAAAATTTTTCGACCAATGTAATACTCAATGGTTAAATTTGCGGAAGCGTAACAATTAAATAAAGCGGAAGCAATAGGTATCGATATATGTTAAATGTGAGCTGAACAATAGTCTAGTTTAAAATGTATCAGTTGTTAATCAAAGTTTATACATTTGAATTCTACCCAACTCACTACAAAATTGTTCTCTCAAAACCCAAAATAATAAGAGACCCTCAAAGCCCATGTAGATCGTCTCCACCCTCCGGCTCGACATCCGTGTAGGCCGGACCCCAACCGTACTCTCCAACTGCCGGTGCCTCCACTAGAGCTAGTGCATCATCAGGGATCTCTGGGTCAATGCCTAAGCACCAATGAAGGGTCAGATCTAAAAGATCTGGCAAGTTACAGCAAACTACTAACATAGGATATATATATATCAAAGGAAATAAAGACAGGTAAATAAATTAAATGAATAGCAAGGTAGAGAACTAGGCAGTTGTGCATTTTAATCATAAGGAATCAGGATAAGTAGAAACATCTAAACTACTACAACAAAATGGCACATTCACACGAGCTGGAATACCGCGGGATATTATGCCGCGGCCCTCCCATACTGAACACAGTTGCGGCGGGGAAATCTCACCAGTGCTGGGAATTACTAATCCCGCAA
This sequence comes from Cinnamomum chago, assembly GCA_038049695.1. Classification (NCBI taxonomy): domain Eukaryota; kingdom Viridiplantae; phylum Streptophyta; class Magnoliopsida; order Laurales; family Lauraceae; genus Cinnamomum; species Cinnamomum chago. The sequence goes on along the minus strand of CP142453.1, from coordinate 30,684,294 downwards.
TTCACTCATCAACTCATCATACTCATCACTCAAGACCGAACACGGTATCACACCGTCCGTTTTAACCACACAGCTCATCATGATAGCTCCTCAACACTCAACTAGCTCCTATCGGGGATGATTAGTCCACAGGCTGAGCTTAAATCAACCGAGTGAATGTTCATGCCGACTCGAGAATACTCTAAGGGTCTATGTCTGTCTAGGCTTTGCCTTGCGTGAACAAGGTCCTAACAATGTCTCTAAGAGGTCTACAAATACCCATTCAGTCTATGGATTTCATTCAAGGTCCAAGCCCACTCGTTGGATCCATACCAAGGCCCATCAGTATATGGCCTAGTCTAAATCTGTCCAAACGAGGCAACTAATCCATTTACTACTGATAAACGTTCCATCTTAATCCATATAACTTCAAAATCCCAAAAAAAACTACCTCTTCCAACTAGGGGTTTACATCTCCATACTTAGGCCCAATAAGGGCCCACCTAGACACAGACACGGGTCAATGTTTTCCCAAATCACACTATCGGGTCACCTCTAAGATATCCTAGGTTTAGGTCCTCTATTTATGTTTAATTAATAGTAAACAGCTACACTAAAGATCTAAGAACGACAGAATATAATAAAAGTGAAGTATAAACTTCAATGAAGGAATCAACGGGGAAAAACAACGGTCCAATTCTAGGTAATGGGCCACATTAGGTTCAGGTCTATCTCCGGTAATTTGATCTCTAAACGAAGTCATTAATGCCATGAAATACTGTATTTGGTGCTTAGGTAGTTACGGGCATCTTTGACAACCCTTAAAGGTCGAATCATCTTAGATTGACAACCTAAACCCTAGACAGTGGTCCCTACGAGTCAAGGCTAAGCCACACCGTTGACTCGGGCTTAGAACATTGATAAATGTTCATTTGGATGGTCAATGGGCCACTCAACTGATCACAACTCCTAAATGTTGAAAACTGGAAGATCATGGTTTTCCAGGTGAACCTGATGTGTAGTGAGCTCGGTTGATCTCCTGGCTTGGAGGATCAACCGAGTGCACTGACTAACCTGAGTCAGGCTTCCTGGACAACGTAATTCGTTTCTAAGGGTTTCCAACGTGTCCGGTCAAACAACCTGGCCTAGGTGATTGACCGCATACTCCAAAAACCCTAGAAAGGATTGATGTCCCAGCTTTAAACACTTTCTAAAGTAAATCCTAAGTATCAGGTCAATCTGGGTGTAAAGAGTCTGAGTTTCGGGTGAAAACCAACTTTCAGTCACTTCTTGCACAAACAGTGGTGTATCAGGTCAACCGGTACAAGACCAGGTCCACCCGGCTATTTGGAATGGAGTTCATGCAAGAAAATGGCTGAGGGCCAATTTTCACAAATTTTATAGTGTAGCCTGTCAACCAGGGCACCAAAACTCAGCCTGCAGGAAGGTTTAACTGGGAACAAAAATTTCCCAACTGCAGTGTGGCCGGTTAACCGGCCAAGAGCCCGGTTAACCGGGTACACTGCAGACCACCCCCCTGCAGGAATATAACTGGGGACTGTTATTCTTCATTTTTCAGTGTGGCCGGTTAACCGGCCAAGAGCCTGGTTAACCGGGCACACTGCAGGTTAACCTCCCAGGTTAACCGGGTACACTAAAACTGGAAAAATTCCAGTTTCTGCAATCCCTCCGTTTTGGCTCCTTTTACACCCAAACCACCTCCAGTCCATTCCAAACTTCACCAAACCATCTCCAATCATTAAATAACACAAAAGCCCATTAATTAGCCACCTTTGGACCCATTGATCTTCCAAATGGGGGGTGAAACCCCATCCATCAATGTCCATTTCCATCCAAAACAGAACAAAAGCTCAGGTAGAACTACTATAACTCAATTAATCACAAAAATGAGTTGAAAACCATAGAATCAAAGGAAATACATATGCATTCTAAACTAGGAGTATGTGCACTTGCCTTTTAGTAGATGAAGGAAGGTTTGCAGAGAGAGGGAAGCAATATAAAATCCCAGAATCCCAGAATCCCAGCTGAACAGAGGAAGTGAAGAAGAAGATGACACAGCTGCTGTAGCAGTAGCAGCTCCAATATGTTTTTCCAGCACAGTAACAGCAGTAGCTTGGAGAATGAGAGGGGGGAAAGGAAGGTGAAGTGGCAGCTGCAGCAAATCCAAGGGAAATTCCCAGCTGAAATGAAGAAGAAGAAGAAGACACAGCTGCTGTAGCAGTAGCAGCTCCAATATGTAAATCCAGCAATAGCAGGACCTCCCAGGTGAAGGAATGAAGAGGAAGAAGATGAGGCAGCAGCTGAGAGGATGTTCCAGCACCGTAACAGTGGGTGTCTAAGCTCAAATGAAGGGAGGAATTGAGGGAGAAAGAAGAGAGAATTGTTCTTGGGATGGGGGAGAAGAGAGAATTGTTCTTGGGATGGGGGCTGGTCTTAGTTTAGGGTTTGCATTGGGATAAGAGACATTTTATAGCTTAGGGAGAGGTGATTAAGGACCAGATTAGCCCTAGGGTTCCATGGGATTAGGGTTAGGGTTAGGGCTAGTTTGGTCTTTGGCTGGAATCTTCTAGAAGAGCACCATTAAACACTAAACCCACTCTAATTAAAATTAAACCCACTAAGGACCTATCTAGCTCTATTAGACCCTAGGATTAACAAAACCTCCTACTAACCACAAAGCTAACCCAACTAAGCTAGTCTAACCAAAAACTTAGGAGAATCTACCCAATCGCCCTGATTAACCCCTAATTAGCCCAAATAAGTAGTAATTAGCAATAATTAACACAATTAACCAATAATTAGCATAAATTAGCATAGATTAGTCTATAAAATAGCATTTAGAGGGCCCACCAAGGGTGGGGCCTCACACCTTTTCTAAGTGGGCATGTATTTTTTTCACTTTTTTTTTTTATTATAGTCCATGTTTTTATGGTTTGACAATCATTCAAACATTATAGGAACAAAAGGTGGTGACCATTTTTAGTGCTCCTAACTATTGCTACTATCAAGATAAAAACACCTAAATATAATTTACAAAAATAAAAGTTTTATATTTTCACATGTAGTTCAAACAAACATGGTAAAAATGATTCACATACATAAATGATGTGAAAATGACAATAATGGACAAACATTATAAACTGAAACGCATGTGTAAAGCTTACATGTGTGAAATTTACATGTGGAACATTTTCATTTGTAAACTGCATTTACGCATCTAATGTATAATAGACAAACGTCCCCTAAGTGAGCTAGTGGGAATGCTCTTTCTTTCTTCTTCTTGCTAGTGGGTGTGCTTTTAGAATTGTAGAGTCCGGCACTTTCTCCTAAGATGGGTCTCACTGTCTCATATTTCTTTTTTATTCAAGGCTGGCTTTTAAATTCATATATGGAGCAAGGTTTTTTTTTTTTCCTACCACAACACCTAAGATTAATAAGCAACTTTGATGCGGTTGTCGATTTGTCTCTCCTTTCCTCCTTCCTCCTTCCTTTTCCATTGCCCCCATTAAAAATCAAGTACAGTTACCAAAAAGTATCCAATTGCTCCTATCATTACCCTCAACCTCTACCGTCTTAAAGCACTGCCATTGAATTTTAATCTCTCGAGGGAGTTTGATGAGGTGGCAAGCACTACTTTTCAATTACTCCTTATCCAAAGTTGAGTTCGGATTCATGCTTGCTATGAGTAGATCAATCACGTTGTGCGACATTGACACAAAACCACCTTCTCCCTCATTTGATTCAACTTCAAAAACACACTCTACTCACAACTCATTTTATATATTTTATATTATTGATTATGTTTTTTTAACTAAATGGAGGATTTGAACTCACACACTCCACTCAAGACTCATGTCTCCAACCAGTTGCACTACAACTAAGGAACATTATAAATTATACAACATCTTCTAAGCACAGGCTATTTTTTAATTGATTATTAAAAAATAAACAACTGAGGGCTTGTTTCTTTGCTGGAATTCAATGAATTCTTGTTTGAAAAATTGCTGAATTCCCAGACATAGTGGAATTCCTGGATGCTCAAAAATGCTCTTTTGAGCATCTAGGAATTCTACCAAAATGCAAAGAGAGTGGAATTCCTTGATTCTCAAAGGCCATAAGAGACATTTCATGTGGTTGGAAGCGAGAAATACTAATGAAGTAACATGGATTCAGAAATTTCAGGGGACAAGATGTCACATGATGTTAAAAAATTCCTAGATATGGTGAATTATTGGCACAAATTCCACAAAAGAAATAAGCCCTAAGTGTTATTGTCTACAGCTCTAATCGATCAACTCAATTCCTTACTTCCTTTAATGAAATATCTTGTGTGTAGGTTATTTAATATGCACTGAAAAAAATATTCTGCTTTGAATTTTTGGATAAAAAGGGATGCAATAAAAAATTGGCTTCGTTGTCAAAAGTAATTGAAGAATAACTCAATATTTTGATGAATTGTATTGTAAAATATATTAGTTTGTAAAATAGATTTATTTCTTCAATTGCACAATTGAAAACTGTACAAACATTTTTTGTCCATCAAGACTTTTGATTTATGTTTATGATCTTGAAAAAAAATAAAAAAGAAGCACTCTCTTCCTCTCTTTCTCTTTGTATGTGGAGCAAATTTATGGTGAGGGATATATAGTAGGGCAACATAGTGGGGTTGACTTTATGACTCATCCAAGCTATCCACACACGAGACCCCCTTGATTTACACTGGATCCATTGAGGTTTCACCAATCCGAATATTGGACTGGACTGGCAATCCTCTGCTAGGCTAGCTCTCCAATCCTGTAACAAGCGGCCTGGCCCGGCCCGCCCAGGGGTCCAACGGTCTGATTTTTGAAACGAAACCAACCCCCACCCCAATCTCTAAAAGAATGGTCATATTATTTTTTTGACGTTTTTAATAGGGGTATAAAAGAAAACCGGAAAACCGTCTAACCGACCAAACTGATTCGATCCGGCGGTTAATAACAGTGTTTCACGATTCAGTTACGGTTATTAAAATCAGAAAACCGTGCTTCACAGTTCGGTTACGGTTTTCAGTTTTGAGCGGTATTGGCACCTTAGTATCATATGTATGGGATTGATCCCTGAGTTTTCAAATTAATAGTATCACACTTCGCCAGTAGGCCAACCTTAAAAAAAAAAAAAAAAAAGGTGCGAATATGGAGGAAGGTTTTTAGTTTCATTTCTAAAGCATTCATTGCTTCTGAGATATACAAAGCTTTTAACATAAACTTCACATCTATATTTTACCCCCCAAAAAAATAAAAAAAAAATCTTCAACATCTATCACATGTAGAAATTGGACCAAAGTGTGGAACCCATGAACCTAATTGGACTTGCATAATGGGCGGCTCCTACTTACATCACTATATAAAAGGAGATTTGCTAATTAGCACCCACAAAATCTAGAACAGTCAGGCACTGCTGGTTGTTCTTTTCAGAGCATTGATTGAGAGCCATTCACCAAATTTTTATTCAACACCCTGCTTCTTGTGACCTGAATACATATAAAAACCTGTAAACCAGCCATATAAGGAAAAAACTTATATTTATTGCATTTCGCTAGCCATTTAATCTAACATAATGAATTTAAGCCACATGCCAGTACCATCAATTTCATTGTTATAGATCAAGTGGTTGGATGAGTCCAATGAACTTATTTTTGCTAAATGGCTAATCCACATGCACTCCGACCTTTTATCTAATGGACCACTTCATCTCTTATGTATGCCTTGATATCAGTTGGTCTTTAGGGTGGTAGCAGTGGGTGCTGTGAAATTTGGTGGTCCTGACTCCTGAGTTTTTGATGGGAGACCCACCACTTTACTGCAAGAGTCCGAATCACCTATCGTAGTTGTTATATCTTTATCGGGAATGGACCAATAGCAGTCCACTACGTCATCCAAAAATTTAGGTGCCTTTCATAATAGGCAGTTGGCACACATCTAGTGGGCCCTATAAAATTTGCTCACCAGCAGCCCAATCTAAGCACAGCTTGCTTTTGGACGGGCTTAGAAATATAAATTGAAACCTATTAATATTTGGGCTGGGCTTAAATTAAGTGATAGAAAGCCAAAAGCCCAGCCCAAGTGATAAAAAGCCAAAAGCACAGTGTGGACGAACCTGACGGATGAGTACTTATAATTTAGTGTTCGAATAAGGCCTTTTTATTTTTTATTTTTTTTTCTCCTACTTCAAGCTGAGCTAGGATATCACCCCTGGTGAATACACACCAAACAACCAGCTGAATCAAATAAGATAGGATTTGTATATCTGGAGCTAGAGGTCTTGATATCGAGGTCTTGGTATCGCTCCTCGGTTTTTTCTCTTTAAAAACGGAAGCTTGAATCCACTTGTAATACGATCCGGTGGCTACAGGGTTTTACCCGGCATATCTTCATGTCTGGAGGAATTAGTCCAGCCCAAGGGGTTGGACAACCTCGTGTCTTGGGCTGGACAACCTCGTGAGCAAAAATAAAAATAAAAAAATAAGGCAGGATTCGTATATGGATGGATCCAAAACACGTGTAGTATCTGATGCTGGGCCCCGAAAACTCTAGAGGTGCCCATCCACAGTGGATCCTCGACTTAGCCTTAGGTTTTGTTTACTGATTATGGTGACGAAGGAAAAAGGAAGAAGCGGCAGAAGATGAAGAAATTGTCTGTTTAGATGAGTCTTTCTTCATCAATGACTTTAGATGAGTCTTTCTTCATCAATGACAAGTTAAAAGAACATCAAAATTTATCACCGTCCCATTTCTCCTTTCAATTAAAAAAAACCCCACTCTCTAATATCTTTTTCTTCTACTTCTTGCAGTTATCAGCTCACCACATTTACATTTGGGTCCCAAGTTCTTCAGCTCTTCTGTCTGCAGTCTTCTTCTAGTAAGCTTTATAAAGAACTTTTCTTTATTCATTTACTTAGATATCTTCTGCTAAAATTTTTACTTATATGTATGTCTAAATTTGATCACTGTATTTGGTGTTATTGTGACATTTCTTTGAGTACGTGCCTGGAAAAACCCAGAGATCGGTTTCTTGGTAATGCTAGCCCAATGTTTGGGGAACAGTTTTTGTGAGTTGGGTCATTTTTGTTTACATTCTTGATTAGAGTTTTAACTTTATTGATTGTATTTTGAGAAGTCTGAATTGGGTGTTCTCTTTTTAATGTATTGGGATTATGGTATTGAAATTGATACTATAAATTTTGTTTTTGATGAATGTTCTTATTCTGTCTGGGGATAGATTATGGTGTGAGTTTGCTACCCTGCACTTGGGTATGTCTGGATGAGGAGAAGAGTTGGAGAAAATGGGAATGGTAAAGCTATCCATGATATGGAAAAGGACACCCTTTTGCAGTGTTATCCTTGTATATTAACTGGGCAAATATAAGGGAGGAGCTGAGTTAATGCAAGGTGGTGCATACCCAAAGCTAAAGGTCCAATGAGCAGCTGTAATCACATTCTTTCCAGAATTGAAGAGTTCTATCCAACTCATTGCTTCGTTTAGATAGAGCTAAGGTTAATTTGCATCTACCTATGTGAGAGTAAATGAATACTAAGAGTTCCACCTTTGTCTTCTGAGAAACAACAATGAACTTTACTGAAAACAAAGAGAATATAATGCAAGAGGAGATGCTATAGGAGGCCTATACCAAAACAAAACAGAGAAAGAACAAGAAATGTACAAACTATGTCTATCAACGTGCAATCTTGCTAATGGATATGCAATTTCATTAGCCTCTCTAAGTGTATGCTTGAAATGCATGCCCAAAGAAGAAGCCATCTCTCTTGATTCTTTCAAAATGTGAGCATTCCTGGGATGCCTGGTCTGCTTTGACACCCATATATAGAATCAGCAAGTTACTCTTCACAATCAAAGGCCCTGAGAAAGACTCTTTGAACATCCTCAAAGCTTTCCAGATGATTCACCCTTATTGATAAGAGTTCCATATTAACAGTCATCCCACATGATGGATCATCAACTATAATAACCATCAAAGCAAATCCTAGTAGATCTTTTCACAATTTTGTTTTATTTTTCTCTATATTCAAGCAAATGTCATGGGTTTTTAATGCTGAACAGACTTAAATTGTGCTCTAACCATATAATTCTTGTGGCAGCTGATTATGACCTTACAGGGCAGTTGGTATGGCCAGGTGCTGTGCTGTTAAATGATTACCTTTCAAAGAATGTTAAGATGCTTCAAGGACTTTCTGTTATTGAATTAGGCTCTGGTGTTGGTAAGTTTAAGCTATGTTGTATTCATGAGATTTAATGAACCAATAGGGAGGGGCATTGGTCTGCCCCTTTGTAGGTGAGTTGATATGCCCTCATCATTTGTAAGAAGCTTCAACGTTTGTCCTTATACAGCATTGTTGTGCATAGGAGGCCACACAGTGGGTTGGGTTGACTCAATATTTCTGATGGATTGGGTTGACAGACTTTTAGGTTAAGCTCCTGGTTTTGATTGATAATGAACACGCATTGGATTGACCCTGATGTGAACAATCCAACTTGTTTGCATCTCTTTGGTATGGAGAGATTGAGTTAGATTGGTTCAACATAAACAATCCAGTCCATCTCAAGTACGGCGATTTTGGCCTATCAGGTCAGATATGGGTCCAACTCTGATGTCCAGTTAATAATCAGATGGTCTCATAGCAGACCATTCCAAGTACATTCTGTTGTCTATCTAAATCTGTCTGCTGAAAGTGGAAAAGATAGTCCTTTATACCATGCTGCTGTACAGAAAATAGGAGCATGTTGTAGTTATGTAAAACTTTGTCGATTCCTAGCATGTGCTTCTTCAAGATGCCAATCTCTTATTTTCCCTGTTTTTAAATAATGATTTTGTTTTTCAGGTATTACAGGCATACTTTGCAGCAGATTCTGCCATGAGGTTGTGTTAACTGACCATAACAAAGAAGTACTGAAGGTAACTGTGGAAACAACTAATTGTTTTTCACTTTCATACTCCAGGATTTGCATTATGAAGAAATATAGGTGTTTAAGCCTCGCAGAAGTATAGTTTGCTTTGTTGGTTGGGGAAGGACTTTTTTTTTTTTTTTTTTTTGGGGGGGGGGGGGGGGGGGGCTCAGGGATTATGCTTGAGATTAGGAGCCAATTAAAAACTTCCCTTTCCAACCACACAATTTGGTGCCCAATCGTGGTCCCACAGGATTGAAGTCCGTGGTGAGGTGTAGACGTTTCCTCGGTTAACCGTAAAACATAGTAGAAGCTTCATAATAAACATATGGTACAACTTGAACATTTCAAAGTAAGCACATCATTCATTACTATAATTAAAGTTCAACAAAAGATATCAAAGTAGTTTAGTTACATGACCTCTATAAAAAACTTAGGCCAACAAAGTGAATATGCAAAATACTATCCCAAAATAAGTGAGGCATTCGCGTGTTGGTCAGGACGACTCAGACTATGTCGTCGGCAGACCACTCATGATCGCTCTCAGGCTGATCTGCCTGAAGTGGCGCCTCCTCCTCATCCTTCTCGATATAGAGGGGCTCGGTACCTATGCACCATGCATATCATCATCAAACTAGAATAGCCAACATGTAGATATACATATTAATAATAGATATGCAATATCAAAGCGATGTAAAGACAATGTGATCATGTGAAGCACAATGATAGGAATTTAAACACACGGTTGAATAACCATATACAATTACCTATGAAAGACAATGTCCTATCATAATACTCTAACAATATAGGTAGTCCACATAGGCCAATACACCATGGGATATTCTCACTGCCCTCCCGTCCTCGAACCGAATGTGAGAGAATAAGCAACGGGAGAATAACCCGTCCAATTAATCCATCGGGTAGTCAACCCGGAACAATGCATTGGGCTTAACCCGGGACATTACATCGGGGTTTATCCTGGGACAATCAATATATCAGGGTGCAACTAGGAACAATCATAACCCAATACCAATCTGTAGTCGTATCCAATCCATCTATAAGTCTATAGTCCTCCCACAGAGGTGCCCTTCTTTGTTTGACGTTGACAGCTGAGTGGTGCTCGACACAAGAATCTTAAGACAATCGCTGAGGGCTGGGCTTATCCTGCGTAAATAGGATTCCACAATAATGAGGGAACGACTTTTCCATCAATCGTTCAATCACTCCATTCAGTCAATCAACCAATTCAATCATTTTCAATTCCCTCGATAGTATTCCTCCCTAGGCCTTTACAATCAAGGCCGCCTAGCCTATCACGTCGATCGATACTGATGTTAATCAATGGGGATCCGATGTTCAATCAATCTATGTTCTTATTGTGATCTCGACAACCTAAAAGATAAAACTTTTATAGAACATGAACGAGGCATGTGGATGCCAATAACAAGACAATACAATTCCATTTGATCTTCAATAGTCAAGGAAGACAAACGATCCAATCCTAGGTCAGTCATTGCCTTCCTTGCACAAGCCATCGCTACTCACTCCAAGGAGGAAATTAGGTCTTGGGTATCCGGTCGATTTACCTTGTTGCACAGTCTACTATTGGATACTCCTTTTTGCCCCACTTTGTCCCGGCCTAATGTAGAATGTCCATCATACGTTGTCCAACAATTCATAAGGGTAAATTGGCCGAGAACATCCCTCACACATGGTCCACCAATTGGTCTTCATTATAGGGTACCATGGGTCCCAACACTAAGCCCAAAATACCTATAGTAAAAACCTTGTGCCATAGGAACTGGGTGTTTCACGACTAGCCGTGAAAATACACTACGGTGAGCTCATGGCTTGCTGTAAGGTCGTCGTAAGGTCACCATAGACAATTAGTAGAATGTTGGAAAATCCGGCTCAGTCATTCCCATTTTCCAAAGAGCAACATGTTTTTTATGGCTAGCTCCACCGCTAGCTGTAAGGTCGCCGAGGAGCAAGAGTAGAATTTTAAAATTTCAAGCGTTTAGTCGTCCCTTCTCCCAGAAGTTGGACCTGGGATCTCACGGCTAGCCGTGAGCTCCCAAATAGCTCAAATTGGAGCTCTGTTTCGCTCCAATTTTGGGCATTCAAATGCTTTCTTCACACACCTAATATCGATCATAAATTAGGGCCTAGCCCTCTCCAAAATCACATAGACAACCTCCCATCCATCTCATCCCATTCCATTCCAATTAAACATCCTATTCTAGCATATAATTTCCAATTTAAACAACAATGAGCACAATGTAGCTAGCAATGAAATTGAAGGCTAAAAGATCTCTGAGAATTGGGTGGGGATGATCATGGTTTAAAAGCATGTCAAAGGAATTCCATGAATATCAAAGTAATTCCATGAATATGCACTTGCCTTGGTTTAAAAACCTCCCAAAAGCCAAACCCCAGCTCAAAAATGCCCAAAAATCCAATCTCTTGAAAAACAACCAACCTAACTCAAACCTCCTCCACAAATCAATAGAACGGAAGCTAGTGAGCTAGTCTATAGCATTTCTAAACTCAAAATCCAAAAACTCTAGTTACTACAAAGAAAAGAACTCACCTAGAGCGAGAGAAAAGGGGGAACTCTCTCAAAATTGGGTGGGGATGATCTTGGGGCCCAGGAGAGGGTGGTGGTGGTGATGGAGTCTTTTGATCTCACTTTGGCAAAGGAAGATGAAGGGAAGAAGAGAAAACGAAAGGACAGAAGAAAAACATTGCAGAAAGTGAATTGAAATGAAGAGTCAGTGAGGCTAAAAGGGAAGAGATGAGGTTTTCATTCATTACAGTTTAGTCCTTGAGTTTTTGGGTTGGATTTTTGAGGGGTTTCGAGGGGTCGGGTCGAGGTGAGGTAGAACTTAGAAGGGAAACTTTCGGGAAATTAGAGAAAAGTTCGGCCAAAAATCTAAAAAACAGAAATTAAGGAAAAACCCTCCAAACTTTCTTAAAATTGCGAACTACGCCCTACTGTACCCAAATGAACTTGGGTCTCAGCGAAACTTTGCACATGCTATCTTGACAGTAAACCGGACTTGCTTAGCTTCTAATCAGGCTTAATTAGCTAACATTCAGTTAACTAGGGCTAATTACACTATTAGGATTCGGGACCTTACAATATCACTGGGTACTGCTCTTGGGTTCTTTTAGGACCATTGTTGTATTCTTCTTCACTATCTATTTGTTGGAAACCAATAAAAGGCTGGCTTCTTCCATTCTTGGACTTCTTTTGGGTTATCTCCATTCCATGCCGTGTAGCCCACTAGGTTGATTGTCTTGATGCTAAATCACAGGCCCTGAATGTATTGAACAATGTAACTCTAATGTATGGAGTGAGGTGTTCAAGTAGCTCAAAGCATGAACTGTAAGCCATGCAAGCATGCCTTTTCAAGAAACAATTGATTATATAAAATTTGTGATCTACTATTACTGATAGAGAAAAGAATGTACTTAAAGTTGTTCTCAGCCTTTTAATGAGTTAACTAGGATTGACCTCAGTTAACTTTGGTTAGACCAGTCTTAAATAAAAAAAAAATCCCTTAATTAGTAAAACTAGAAACTGCCCCGTTTTCTTGAAAGCAAGATTTACTAATGGGGTTTCTACCCAGTATCTCAAGTGCACTCTTTATCTAGGATGTACACTCCAAAATGCCTCTTATAGTGCAGCTTACTCTCAAATGCAAGTCACACCCCCAACTTTGCTTCGATCTGTTGTGATTTGTGAGAATCTAAGTACAATCTGCCAACAAAAAAATGTTTCTTTAAAAAAAAAAAAAAAAACACTTATACATGCCTTTGAAGTGTACGAACCTCATTTAGGGAGTGCTTCTATTTGTGAGGATTAAGTACTGTCAGCCAACAGAAAATTGCCTCTTTTTTTTTAAAAGAAAAAACCTGACCTCTCTAATTTTGAAGATAACTGGAGACTTTTGTTTTCCTTGTCCAATTCATTTTAGGCCTCTCCAAAACTTGAGCTAATATTCGCGATCATAATTCTGACATAAGTTTCACTTTCAGAACCTTGATACTTTAAAGTATTTGTGCAATTTTGTGTGACAAAAACCTGCAGTGCCATCTGTAATCTCTATTCCTGTGCATGTAGCTCTTGTTCACAAAATATGATATTCACTGATCAGATAGTTGACATAGCAGAGGGAAGGGGAGATAGCCAACAGGCTATTCTCCAAGCCAAAATTGGCTTAAGGGGTTGAGGAAGAGCAGCCAACAGGCTACTCTCCAAGACAAATGGCTTAGGATAGGGATCCTTAGGGATCAAGATGTCTTGGTCTCACACCATAGACAAGAACACCTCACAGAGGAGAACTCAACTCAAATTCTACTTCATATTCAATTCAATCCAATGTTCCATTAGGGAGGATTACGTACCCTTATATTGACATGGCTTGAAAAGTTGATATGATCTTTACCTCCGCTTAGAAGTAGTTTGGAGGTTTGCCGCTTCTGACTTCGGAAGTCAACTTTGATGTGTGATCTAACCATTAGATACTTCATTTGAACGAGTAGATGGTAATCTTCTGATATCAATGGTCTGTCTCCAGAGATGAAATCAATATGAGGAATTGCAATGGTTTGTTTGTCATGCACAACTTCTTGGGTAACAACTTTTCCATCTGAGGAGCAATTGGGCTTTGCAGAAAGTGGGCTTATGATTAGATTGACCAAATGAGCTGTATCCTTTCTAAATGTACCCAGGCCTTCAATGTTAGTTTCCACAACTTTTGGCGACTCCATCTTTTGATCAACATCGTCCACAAAAAGAATTTCGAGACCCTTGTCTTCTAGTTCTTCAGAAGTATTATCCATCGTGGGAATTCTCCATGATTTTCCAGTTGACTTTATCATCACATCTTCCTTTCTTTGATCTTGCTTCTCAATGTCAGCTTTGATATCCTCTTTTTGTTCGTCCTTTGTTTTTTCATTTGAAGTTGATGGTGTGGGCGGTGATCTTGTCGGTTGCAATGGAATGAGGGAAACCCGTTGTCCTTTCCACAAGAATGAATATAGGTGTTTATCTTTCTCATGTTGCACTTTCTGATCAAGAATCCATGGTCGTCCAAAAAGAATGAGTGATATTCATAGGATGACATCATGCCAGATTTTATCTTCATAACCACCAATCTTGAAAGAAACCAGACATTTATGAATCATATGAATAACATAATCATTAGACCATATGACTTTGTAATGCTTCGGGAGGTTCTCTGTAGGCCATTTGAGTTTGTCAATTACCTCTTGTGCCACGAAATTGGTTGCACTGCCACGATCAATAACCAGATTGGCTAACCTATCTTCACACTTTACTTGTGTCCGGAACATCACGGTTTTTTTCCACTCTTCTTCTTCTTCTCCTCATTGGTGGTGAGAAGTTGACGGATGGTGAGTGTGGGAGTAGACTATTGCATGCGAGACTGTCTAAGTGTGTGCTCAACATGGATTGCTTCACGTTATGCTTCTTGAACAGTATTGCAGTGATTCATATTCTCTAAAATGTCTGGCCTCAACCCTCTGATATATCGAGCTAAATCATGTGCTGGACTTTCATCCAACGCACATAAGTTATGCAATGCTTCAAATCGGTCAGTGTATTCAGCAACGGTAAATTCTCCTTGTGTGAAGCCAAGAAACTGCTCAAAGTAGATTGCCTTCTCAGAATACCAAGCACCATATTGCTGCTTATACAAAACCCTTTGAATTTCATTGGATGACCCAATGATTTTCATCTTGATTTTTGAGAATCAACGGCTGAGATTAATCAAACAGAAAGATTGGATTGTGCTCTCAATTTAGTTGGCTCCCTGTTGGCTGGGTCCCTTCTTTTTTGGCTACTGACTGCTGTCGGGTCGGGTTAACCTGGAGTGGACTCAAGCCCAGAAGTGAGCTAAGACACGTGCATTGATATTCAAATAAGTCGCTTGGGCCCGTTTAACTGTTGGGTCGGACTAAACCCGGACTAAGGCGCAGTTGTTGGGCTCGTGTCTGAGGCATTTGTTACCTTGTGTCCTGTGCCCACAAGAGAGAAAAGGGTTGGAGGGACTATGTCGGCTCAAAGGAAAGGGTTTGTTGGGCAGGACTGAAGGGGAATTATCTGGGTTTGGGATGGAGGCTAGGTTTTGGCTTGGCCGAAGATGGAGTAATAATGGGGTTGCTGGGCTATGCAAGGCAGAGAGCAGGTGGGTGGGGGTTGTCTGATGGGTTCGGTAAAGGGGTTTGTGGCCGTTAGGGTTTAGCAATTTGGGGTTTTTTTTTTTTTTTTCAATTGAGGAAAACTTGGGAATTTAGGGTTTGGGAAAATTGGGTTTCGGTGATTTAGGGGTTTCAGTGGTGGTTGTGGATGGGATTGGGGTTTGGGGTGTGGTTTCTGTTTAGGTTTTTGGGAGGCATGAAAGGGTTGAATGGAGTGGCAGGGATGGGTCGGGACTGTTGATGGACGAAGATGGATGAAGATGAATTGAAGGGGATTGGGGATCACGGGTTACCTTGAATCGGCGATCGGGACAGTGATTCGAGATCGGATCTTCTCTCTAATACCAATTGACGCAGCTCGGGAGAGGGAGAATAGCCTATTGGCTATTCTCCAATCCAAAATTGGCTTAAGGGGTTGAGGAAGAGCAGCCAACGAGCTACTCTCCAAGCCAAATGGCTTAGGATAGGGATCCTTAGGGATCAAAATGTCTTGGTCTCACACCACAGACAAGAACACCTCACAAAGAGGAGAACTCAACTCAAGTTCTACTTCATATTCAATTCTATTGAATTCAATGTTCCATTAGGGTGATTACATACCCTTATACAGACCATTCAAAAAAAAAAAAAAAAAAAACCCCTTATATAGACTAATTAATCATTACAATCCCTGAGAATCAGGTGTAGGTGGAGACACCTTCATGAAATAACTCTCGGTGGAGTTTTTTTTTTTTTTTTTTTTTTTTTTTTTGACAATTCTGGACGGTGGAGACCTATGATGCACGGATACTTCAAAATGGGCAACGTATCGTGTCGTATCGTATCCGATACTTCACTTTTTATGTGTAAAATCCGTATCCCTGCCGTGTCTATGGCGTGTCCTTGCCGTATCCATGCCGTATCTGGGCATCATAGGTGGAGACCCTTTTGTTGACTATTTTAATAACAAGCTCCTGAAATTTAGGAAGCTCGGGCCCTATTAGGTTTGGGCCTTCTTTTAGGTGGGCCCAGTAGTCTGGCCTGCATCAATACAATAGTCTTAATTCTTCAACTGAAGTATTTTTTAGGGAATAGTGGTTGATTTAAGTTCAGTTGACTTTTCACCAGCCGTCAATTTTTGTTTCCTTGAAAGTTTTCAAAGCAACTGATTAGGATTTTTAGTCATCATGAGTTTTAAGCTATTTGCCTTAACGGTAGACCAAATAAATGGTTGGTTCCGACTCTTTCATGTGTTCCCCATGTACAAGAATAGTCACTATACAGTAATGAGGAAAACAAGTGGCACACTTTGCATTCTATTCTTAATTGTTTTTCTTCCTAAAATGTTTGATCATTGATGCATCTTTTATCTGCTTTCTGAGAGTTTTAATGTGCGTGTTGTCAATCCAGATCTTGAACAAAAATATAGAGCTTCATTCATCTTCATCAACTCCAAGTTGTGCTGGTAAGATATATCTTGCACTGCATTATTATGGGTATGTGTATTTGAATCTTGTACGAGGACAAGGGGTAGGCACAATATAATAATTTAAAGGGATTTATATGGATTATTTAATACCTCTTCAACTTGATTTCCATAGGCTAATGAAACGGGAGGGAAAAAAAAAAAAAAAACATAAAAATGTTACCATGATGCCTTGACCTCAATTCTTCACGGTCTTACCTGACCTATGATATCGCGAGTACCCATGATATTGTGCGTCACGTATGTACCCCTTCTTCTTCCTCCGACTTCTCACCTGCTTTCTTAGCAAACTCAAAATCAAGGGGTCTTGATATTTTCTGACCAGAGAAGAATGCTCCTACTTCTCCCATGCTCTCCTCCATTAACATTGCGCTTACTTTTTCATCCTTTCTTCTTCACTAGCACTGTTCGACAATGGACAAGGAAGAAACTAGCAGTTGGTCAGATCTTCCAGTCTTTTCTTGAACTGATTTTGAAGCAATTAACCCTGCCTTATTATCTTTGTTTTAGCTCTGTTTGCCGCTCATGGCATATTGGCCAAACCAAACCCAATGTTATTATCCACCTGCGTCTCAACTCCCTTTCCTCATCGTTCACAGAAGCATAAACAACAAAATTGTATGGATTGAAAAAAAAAAAAAAAAAAACCTGGATCTTGCGGTCATCGGCACTTTTTTTCCACAACATATTAAAGGGTTTTTATGGTTTGTGCACTGCGACGTCAAGCTCGAGAACTTCCTTCTCTGCTTGGAAAATATCCAATACCGTTGATTTTGAAAGCAGGGGACAAGTGGGTGGAAGAAAAAAAAAGTTTGATGTATTTGACCCATGGTATCATAGGTTAGGAGTAAGACTGTAAAGAATTGCAGTCAAAGCACTTTAGTGACATTTTTATGTCTCGTCATTAGCCCATGAAAATCAATTTTAAGAGGTACTAATCCTTAAAATCCCTAATTTAAATATCTATTCTTCTATAGAAATAGCAGCACAAATTAAAAGCAATGTCCAAACTATAAATCATACTCTAAACAATCAAGGAATAAGATGGACATTATTTTGTGTATATATAGTAGAAAAAACTATAATGACTTTTAACAGTGAGAGAGAGAGAGAGAGAGAGAGAGAGAGAGAGAGTCTAAACTACTATTGGGGGTCGTGAAGAAGAACCCAATGTGAGACTCTGCGTGTCAACATGTGATATGTTGCTCATTTCCAAGAATCTATGAAAAAAATGATAGTCAATTTCTGAAATACCAATGTAGTGTGAGTGTAACACATCAATATCCTACTTATGTTTCGGATTTTTTCGAAGGCCTCTTCAGTTGTTTGCAGACTAGTTGTTCTTCGGTTCCCATTGGTCGTGCAGATGGGGAAACAAATACAAGTCATGGGAGGTCCAACAACTGCCATACATGTGTCCTTTCTCCATTTTAGGAATTAGTCTTTGGAGCAAGTTTCTCCAAAGGAGTGTAAGTCAACTAATATACTCCATGTAGGCCATACCTTAATTAAAAAGCAATACAGACTAGTGACCATTGTTGCAAGGAAATACTAATATGTGAACATGATTGCTGATTAATTATCTGTTTGGATAAGCAAATTACATTTTGAATATTATGGCTGATCATTATGCTTGCCTTTTTTGGTTAGCACGGGAAATGCTGGTGTGGTACTTTTTTTTAATGAAAAATAAATAAATTCTACCGCCTCATTTGGATTGGTAAAGGAAGACAGTAGCATAGCCAATATGGTTTCTGATTTCCACAGTACCAAACTCGTAACAATTGATAATCATCCATCCTGCAAAAATATTCAAGCTGATTGTAATCTTGTTTACATCATAATACCTTTGCTTCATTTCTTTGAAGCTTGAATTGTGTTTGAATCATGGATCAAAATATCAACAATATTGGCTGACCCTACTTCCATATTTCAGAGTAAATCGCCGTTCATAAGGGTATTGATTGTTTCCCCATGTCACCACTGTCAATTGGAGATTACATTTCTTTTAAAATTTTCTTGTAGGTTTAGTTGCTGAGAAGCTAGAATGGGGAAATGATGACGACATGGGCCAAATTATACAAAGATACCCTAGCGGATTTGATCTTGTTCTCGGTGCTGACATCTATATCCTCCAGCTTCTTTTTCCCTCAGTTTTGAACTCTTCTTATTCATTGGTTAATAATGCTATACTGCAAAAAAAAAATTCTGTTTTTCATTTTGATTTTAACTCCCTTGACAATATGTAAGCTTTCAACAGTCCTGCATTCCTCCACTTTTTGATACTGTAGAACAGCTTCTCCGTCTTAGAGGAGGCCATTGCAAATTCGTACTGGCCTATGTATCTCGAGCTAAGATGTAAGTATTGACCTATCAATGTCATATGAAGGTTGAAGTATGATTGCAATCTGACTGACGAGTTATAATGTCCCGCACTGAATGCCCCAGGGCCCCCACCAACTACAGAGCATGTGGGGTTCGCCGGTTCGGTAATAATGACTGTTGAGTTTCTTCGACCTACCATGTATGAGGCCCATTTCTGAACCATTGTTGTATCCTCTTCTCCCTCAGTTTGTGGATTGCTGGCTGTAAAGTTAGGATCTGGTCTTGGTTACTTTATGAAGCATCTAAAGTATGCTGTAATGCTGTGGGCTCCATCATATTGCCACTCTTAAACCATAGCCTCAATTCTCAAATGTGTGCAACCAACCAACACTGGAATTGTAGTTGTGTAGATCCCACATGCTAATGCCATGTCTTGGTGACAATCATGAAATGGAGTTAAATGGAGTTACAGTTGCGTGAGCTGTGTTGATCTATTATGTTTAAATCTTTAATAGGGTCTCTTTGGAGTTTGGATGCCTTCAAATTGCAAGTGAACTGCAGTATTTTGCCAGGACGAATGGTTTTCCATTCTTTTGTGTTGTTTGAGATCACGTGGGAAATGTTAACCTGATTACATTGGTTTTCTCATCATGGGTCAATATGTGACCTAGAGTTCTGCTTGCTTTGATTTAGGCAAAGTAGCATCATGCACAACAAAATATGTATATCTGTGCATCCAAATGCACTTTATTTTTATTTTTAATAAAAAGATTTCCGAAATGTTAGAGCTGCCCAAAAATCCTGCCCTTACTTCATCTTCTTCCTTGTTTCCTTCCAGCTCTTTGCCTCCAGATCCAGCCTCCCGGCTGTCTCTTACCCACAACTGTGATCAAGCAGCCAAGAAAGACCTTGCGATTGTATTTTTCTACACAATTTACACCCTATGGAAAGTGAGAAATGATCAGACCTTTCATGAAATCCAGGCTAATCTGGATAGGGTCACTAGATACCTCCACAGATCAGCTTTTGTTTACTCTTAAGTCATACTACCAAGCCAGTTCAAGGAAAGCCTCTTTACACTTCACTCAATTTTTTGGGAGTTGATTTTTCATTTGATGTTTTGATCTAATTCTCAGAGATTTTTTCTGTTCTGCTTCTCTTTTGTTTTGTTTATTGTATGGCTCTCCTTTAGGGATTTCTATCGGCTACATAAATTTTGTTTCTCGATTTTGATCTTTCCTAACCCAAATACTCAGTCTTAATACAAATAAACTATTTAGCCTAAAAAAAAAAAGATGCATTTTATTTGTAATCCTCAGTCTTCCTCACCCCAGGAAGGAGAGGGGGGGCTGTGGTGTGGGGAGAGGAGGATGAACTATTTATAAGTTCACTCCCTTGGGATGCATTTTGATGTAACCATCTAGTATGTTCACTCCCTGGGGATGCATTTTGATGGACCCATAATCACACATGGTTTGAATATCTGGTATAGTGGAGCTGATATTGTTGTCAATTTTAAATTGGTTGGACAAGTCAGAATGATCACATCCAGCTAACATCATTCTCTCGTTTTTTTTTTTTTTTTCAGATGATACTACTAGCTGTACATTATGCAAACATATTCTGACTAATTGTGGTTTGGGGTACATCCAAATGATTGCTTTCTCTAAAACCCAACAAACTGAATGGTAAAGAAGTTTACCCTGTAAACTTGTTTATAGTTATCTTCAAGGAAGATGGCCATTACTGTCTCTTGTAAAACAAAGTAATCGAATGTGATCTCAAATTTGCACACATGCAATACACCGTTAACACTTCCCAGATACTATCAAGAGCTTGGATCTCTAGGCTAATGCACGAATTATTTTCTCTTGGTGCAGGATAGATGCAATGGTTGTTGATGAAGCTATCAAGCATGGAATGAAGAACAGTGAAGTAAATGAGACTTGGTCGGTAGTCAGAAATCTTGAAGGTGTCATTTATGAAATCAAACTTTAACTAACACATGGAATGCATGGCTTGTTTTATTTTTGTTTGGACCAAGCTATAGTTCTCACCAGTTTAGTTATTGTAACCCAAGTGCATGATGCATAACCATGGCAAATTTTGCTTAAACCTGGTGTAAGTTTGATCTTGTTCTGTGCTTGAATGAATAAGTTTTCACTGACATGGTTCTCCAGCAGATGATAATTTGTTAATGGTGCACTATGATTGGTTTTTGTAGGAAGGGAACCTAAGAATGTATTATACAGTTTTTGAAAGTTTTTGAAGTCAGGCCAACCCAGCAGAAGTGGTAAAAAATTCAATTCTTGTACCTGAAGCCGGATAAGGACACGGGCTCATGCCGCCGCATCAACACGTCAATATTTCCTTCCTTTCCGCATGCTTTTCTTATAAGATGTAAAGTTTAAAACATTAATATGAGATACTAATAAAAGTTTAAAATAAGAAAAAAAAAATCTGTCTCAAATATATCGAGATGGTTCATGTGATTAAACTTTAGAAACAAAAGTTATGGGAGAGAATAATGAAGCAAAAATTTAAATAGAAGAGCAAGATATTTGAAAGCTAATTTGGTTAATGACAATTAGGTTAATTAAGGAAGCTATCTTCTCACTTAGGTAATTAATGGAGAGATATCGAGTGAAGAGGAAAAATCTACATATGGATATGATCTTTATGGACCTAGAAAAGGCTTATGATAGGGTGCCTAAAGATTTAATGTGCGAGAACTATCAATGGAGAGCTAGGTGAGTTTTCAATGACCATAGATTTGTTTAAGGGGTCATTCCTAAGCCCTCATCTCTTTACATTGATTATGGATGAGATAATTGCTCATATTCAAGATGATGTACCTTGGTGTATGTTGTTTAGTGAAGGTAGATGAATAAGAGATGTTGTGAATGCAAAACTCGAGCGATGGCGAGAGACTTATAAGCCAAAGTCTTTAAAATAAGTTGTACAAAACTAGAGTATATGGATTGCAACTTCAATGAGCATATGTAAAGTGTTAAAACTACTGTAAGAATTGAAGCCCACGAGATACCACAAAGATATTCATTCTCTTATCTTGGCTCGATAATTAATAAGGATAGGGAGATTGATGAAGGTGTCAAGCATATGATAAAACAATATTTGTTGAAGTGGAGATTTACTTCTGGAGTGCTTTTTTACCGACAAATGCCAACAAAATGATGGAAAGTTTTTATAGGATAGTGATTAAATCAGCTATCACAAATGGAGCAAAATGTTGGTCAACCAAGAAGCAACATATGTACAAAATGGATTTGGTAGAGATGAGAATATTGAGGTGCATGTATGATAAACTGGAAAAGATAAAAAAAAATAGAAATGAGTGATTTTGAGAGCATTTAGAGGTAGTATCAATAGGGTATGAAATTAGAGAAACCTTTTTGAGATGATTTAGAAATATCCAACGAAGGTCGGCAATGGGGCCGGTAATGAAAAGTAGTTTGGCTATGTAGGTTCATGGTTCACTGAAGGGAAATGATAGACTAAAGAGGACATGAATGAAAGTAGCAAAAATAGATATGAAGAAGCGCAACTTATATAAGAATTTGACACATGTTTGATCAGAATGAATAAATAGAATTCATGTAGCTGACCCCAATATAGTTTAGGATAAGGTTTTGATGATGATGAAATATATTGAGAAAGTAAAAAAATCGCAATTTTTTTTTTTTTTTTTTTTTTTTTTTGCTATCAGAGGGTTTCCAACCATTTGAGTTGAACTAATCCCTCCGGCCCAGAGGGAAGCCGGGTAAACTCCCCTGTAGCCCCAGTGTGGTAGTGCAATTTTGAATCTATAACCTCTAGGTGCAAACCGTAGTCTTAAGCCAATTGAGCTACCTCTTGAGAATTATAAAAAAGTCGCAATCTAAATCAATTGCTATATAAATAATTGGTTTATTTCAATATGAGAGCACTTCAATTTGTTTAATTTCACTTCAATCAACATTCGTTTGAAATTATAAAAATCGTTCAATTAGGCCCTTCACATTTTCATTTATATTTTGGTTTTTTCCTTGATTTGATTTGATGGACTTCATATTTCTAATAACTATTTCAATGGGTTTCTAAAAAAATAAATTTAAATTATAAATTAAAAATAACATTTATTATCCCACAATTCATATAACACAATATGTACTGAAAAAAATCGTAACTAAATAAATATTTGAGCGTGCCTTTTGCAACTGCCCTTCCATCAAGTAAATTAAGAATAGGAGGGATTTTGATTAAATAAATACTGTTTGAAGCTCACTCATCGACCATATCCAAATGCATAATAAAATAGAAAGAAAAGAAAAGACAATTATATATAAAAAAATTAGATTGGTCAAATTGACTAATATACAATTTCAAAACCAAAATGCTAAACTAAATCAACTAAAAAAACCCAACTCCTACAAACCAATCCAATCCATGAACTCTATTATTTCAAACGAAACAACCCAATAATATTTATAATGTTCCAAACTAGCAAAACATGCCAGTACTTAGAGCATGGACAATATAATTCATAATATAAAAAATAAAAAAAATTAAATAATAAGTAGTCTAGATTATAATGAGTTGATAGGAATTACAATCAAAATTAAAATCTATAATAACGATAGTAATAAATATAGTTGGTTAATTTCAAAATGAGAGTACTTTTAATTTTTTTTTTAAATCAATTGAGTATTTTGCTTCAAACATTCTTTTGTAACTAAAAGAATAAATCCATAATAAGAAAAAAAAGATTGATAAAAACACCATAAAAATATAATATGAAAACAAAAGTTCATAGACAATACAATAATAAAAACAACTTAGAAGAAATAAATAAACCCATAAAAACCCAATGCCTAAAAAAACAATTAAATGATTAATTAGTAGTCTTAAAATTGCTCATCTAATGACCCATTTTAGCAATGACTCTTGTAAGCCATTAGTGCATTCATCTATTAATTAGTGGTCTTAAATTTAATAGAGTGGAAAAGCCATGGATTTTACTCTTGTGGGCCAAGCTTAGATTTTGTTCCAATTTATAAAATAATTATATTTTCTAAATTTTGACCACTCACTATGCCCAAAAAACATCTGAGAACGATGTTAGCGGGTCTCACGCGTGACTCTTTTTTAGGATGAGTTCGGATCCCCTGTTTGACTTGCGTTTTTTTCTTCATCCTTTCTCACCTCTCCCGCTTTCATTTCATCTCATCTCATCTATGTATCTCAATCTCAGCTACTGGAACCATGGATTCTACAGTTTCAATGGTGACTTCAAAGGTGGTAGATGCAGGTTTAAGCTCCCTCTTCCAAGGTCTTTTCGATAAATTGGCCCCTCCTTTCCTCAAAAGCCTAGGCTTTCTCTTCGGTGTTGGAGGAGAGGCCGAAAAGCTCAAATCAGCCTTGTCGAGAATCCAAGCCCTTCTCAACGACGCAGAAGACAGACAAATCAAAGACGAATTAATTCGCCTGTGGCTGAGAGAACTTAAGGATGCCGCCTACGACGCCGAGGACATCCTCGATGAAGTTGAATACGTAGTCCTTCGATCCAAACTAGAAGAACCAATGCAAACAAGAAAGAGGAAGCGTGATCAGGTATCCCACTTATTCTCTCGTTTTGTTTCCAATCTTAACATGGGTCCTCGAATTAAGGAGATCAGAGAGAGATTAGAAGAGATTGAGAGCAGAAGCAATCACCTCCACCTCAAAGTGATACTCAAGTCTGAAATGCTCATACCTGGAATGAGGCATCCGACTAGCTCCATCATAGATGAGTCAATTGTATTTGGAAGAGAAACTGACATAGACAAGGTGGTTGGTTTGTTGACATCGGACGACGACTCTTCGGCCGCCAACTCGGGTATCCAGGTCGTTCCCATTTGTGGTATGGGAGGACTTGGGAAGACGACGCTTGCTCAACTGGCCTACAATGATGAACGCGTGGTGAAACATTTTGTGGTAAAAGCCTGGGTTTATGTGTCTGAAGACTTTGATTTAATGAGGCTCACAAAAGCCATTGCAGAGTCTGTTCCTGGAAGCAATCCTCATCTTACCAACTTGGATGCAATTCAAGTAAGTATTAAGGAGGCTCTGAAAGAGAAGCGGTTTTTACTTGTGTTGGATGATGTTTGGACTGAGGATTTTGATGATTGGCTCAAGTTACGAGTACCATTGATGTTTGGAGCAAGAGGAAGTAGCATTCTAGTAACCACAAGAAGCCAAAGGGTTTCATCAAACATGGGAACAGTTCCCACTCATTTCTTGCAGGGTCTGTCAGATGATGATTGCTGGTCTTTGTTCGAAAGACGAGCATTTTTAGAAGGGAATTCAGATGCACTTCCGGACTTGGTGAAGATAGGCAAGGAAATTGTAAACAAGTGCAAAGGGTTGCCTTTGGCAGTGAAGACGCTCGGAGGTCTGTTACGCTCTAAGTTAGAGGTTGTCGACTGGAAATCAGTCTTAGAAAGCGAGCTATGGGATCTGCCAAAAGAAAGAAATGACATTTTGCCTGCTCTAAGATTAAGTTATCATCACTTGCCAGCACATTTGAAGCGGTGTTTTGCATATTGTTGCATATTGTTGAACAAGAAAGGTTCAGATGTGACTGGCAATGAATTAATTTTGATATGGATCGCACAAGGTTTTATTCAGTCTAGAGGAAGTATGCAAATGGAAGAGGTAGGTAGGGAAAACCTTGATGATTTGTGTTCAAGGTCTCTACTTAATCGTCAAGAACAGTGGCCATCAGATTACATTTACACAATGCATGACCTCACTAATGATCTCGCACGTTCTGTGTTAGGAGCTGATTTTTTGGAGATGGGAGATGGAAAGCCAGATACAAATGTTGAAAAGGTTCGCCACTTAACCTGTCAATCGTTCGGGTTTAGTACTGAATCATTCAAGGATTTATATTGTTCTATAAATTTGCGCACTTTTAGCTTGCAAGTATTCCATCATCATTTCCTTGAAGATCATGTACGTACTATCCCAGCTGATTTGTTCATAAATTTGAGGCATTTACGCATTTTGAATTTTCGCAGAAATCACATCACTGAATTGCCTGAATCAATTGGGAATTTGTTACAACTGCGGTATCTTGACTTGTCTCAAGCATTCATCAAAAAGTTACCAAAATCAACAACCTGACTCTACAATCTACAAACCTTGATATTGGCTGATTGCATTAAGCTTGTACAGATACCCAGTGACTTGAGCAACCTAGTCAACCTAAGACATTTGAATTTGCACAGAAATCACATCACTGAATTGCCTGAATCAATTGGGAATTTGTTGCAACTGCGGTATCTTGACTTGTCTGAAACATTCATCAAAGGGTTACCAAAATCAACAACCAGACTATACAATCTACAAACCTTGATATTGGTTGGTTGCTTTCAGCTTGTAGAGCTACCCAGTGAATTGAGCAACCTAGTCAACCTAAGACATCTGTCATTATTTGCATGCCCAGTTTCAATCCCTCCCAGAATTGGTAGGTTAACAAGTCTCCAAAAGTTGAAGGAATTTAAGGTGGGAAAAGAGATTGGATATAGGATCAACGAGTTGAAGGACATGATACACCTACAAGGATCTCTTTGCATTTCAGAGCTTGAGAATGTTGTCAATATGGAGGAGGCCATAGAGGCTGAGTTGAAAAATAAGCAGAAAATTGGCGAGTTGCAGTTGAAATGGAAATATGACGACGTGGAATTTCGACAAAAAGGCTTTGATGAAGAGGTACTCAGTGGTCTTGAACCTCACACTAACCTTCAAAACCTAAAGATTGAAGGCTACTGTGGCGTTACATTTCCAAGATGGTTGGGGGACTCAAGCTTCTCCAAACTAACTCGGGTCACTTTGTATAGATGCAGTTGTCGTTTCCTCCCACCCTTTGGCCAACTCCCTTCTCTCAAATATCTATGTTTTAGAGAACTTTATGGGCTGAAAAAGTGGGGCATGAGTTTTGTGGTGATGGCACAGTGAAAGGTTTCCCATCATTGGAAATATTATGTTTTGGGTCTCTGTCTGATCTGGAGGAATGTTCTGGCCTAGAAGGTGATATTAGTCATGTTCATCAAATTGATATCAGGCAATGCTCCAAGCTGAGTGAGCTTCCTTGCTTTCCTCCCACATTGACGAAAGCAACAATATATGAATGCGAGAAACTGGCTACTTTTCCTAGTGTCCCATCCATTTGTGACTTGACTTTGTCTGGATGTGACGAGCGGATCTTGAGCTCATTGCAGTATCTTACCTCTCTTCTTTAGAAATTTCTGAATTTCCAAATCTGACTTCACTACCTAATGGAGTGCTGCAGTCACTTACTGCGCTTAAAGTGTTTTGGATTAGGTATTTTCATCAGCTCAAGTCTTTATCAAAGGAAGTAGGATTGCAACATCTCACCTCTCTACGCTACTTGGAAATTTGTGGCTGTCCCGAGCTCACATCCATCGGTGATGAGGTTTTGCCTGCCACTCTTCGCCATCTCGAAATCTTAAAATGCCGCAATCTGAACTGCTTGCCACCAGGGCTGCAAAATCTCACTTCCCTTGTTGTACTGAGCATTGTATATTGTCCTAATATACATTCATTGCCTGAGGAGCTACCAACCACTCTTGAGGAGCTGTATATTAGCCAATGTCCTATACTACAGGAAAACTGTCAGGAAGGAGGCTAGTATTGGCGTAAAAAATCACACAAACCTGTAATAATCATGAATGCCATATTCGCAATTTAAAAAGGATGCTCTCAAGTATCCAAACATGACCAGTGATTGACGCGTTCCAGGTAAAACTTCACTCACAGGTCCCAATTATAAATTCTCTTTGTTTTTTTTTTTTGGGTCCATTTTTCCCTCTTTATATGCACTCGCCACTATGAACATGGTTTCACATTTTGCAGATGCTACATGTACAACGAAGGTGTGGGTGGACCATTTCTGTTTTCTGTGACAGCCTCTTCAAGCACATCATTGATGAATGCAAGTATTTGATTGGTATCTTTTGAGTCAAGAACGTTGCTGTAAGTACCTCCAGATGGTCCGTTTGGATTCACAACTAAAGTATATCTTAATTGTAGATTTCTTTTAAGGGTGGCCACTTTTTAAGATTTAATTTTCTCCTTTAACTTCGTGGAATGTTTATGTAACATGACATTTTGTGCTTCTAACTTACACACCTGCCCACATGCACATTTTAGTTGTAGGAATTGAAGTAAGAGGACCTCATTTTTTTTATGACTGAATAGCTTATCAAGTAGATTAGGCTTCCCTGGCTTACCTAATCTGGATAAGTAGATTAGGCTTCCCTGGCTTACCTAATCTGGATTTTGGGTTGGGGGGGGGGGGGGGGGCGGCGGTTGTGGGTGGTTTGTGATATACGACTGTTCAAAATCATTGGAAACTACACCAGAAAAAGATAGTGCATTTAAACCTCAAATGCAGTGGCTTGAATTTTCCAACCAGCGAGATTTGAAATGCAGCGAATTCCATAATATGTCAAACTTTTGAATACTTTGGATAATGTGTATGTTGAACCTTTCACAGAAAAAGGGAGAAATTCCAAAAATATCCCTAAAGTTTTTCTCAGTTTTCAAAAAATGATCTCACAAATCAGTTATTTAAAACATGTTGTCATGTTTTTCCGTCATCTTTGAAATAGATTTTCCTCGGTGGTCAACCCCCTTCGCCCATGAGTATTTTTTTGAGAGTGGCTATCTACACACTGTAAATACCTCTCTAAATATTGTATTTAAAAAAAAAACAAAATAAAAAATTCATAAACTACCCCTATCCCTCTCCTTCCCTCTCTCTTCCTCTCCTTGCTCCAGCAACCCTGCTAGCCGTTGCCCCATCTCCCTAGCTCTCTTCATCTCACAACTCCGGCAGCCCCCACCCGCAGCCCCACCCTCTCTTCCTCTCCCTGCTCCGGCAGCACCCCCCTGCAGCCCCATCTCCCCCGCCAACCACCGCCCTTAATTCCCTCTCTCTTCCTCTCCTACACGGCAGCCCCCACCCGCAGCCCCATCTCCCCTGCCAGCCGCCGCCCTTCCCTCTCTCTTCCTCTCCTGCTCCGGCAGCCCCCACCTGCCCTCATCCCCATCCCTAACCCGCCCCCAGCCTTTCCCTCTCTTTTCCTCTCCTGCTCCGGCAGCCCCCACCCACCCTCATCCTCATCCTCATCCCCAGCCCACCCTAGCCCTTCCCTCTCTCTTCCATCCACCCTCATCCCCACCCCCAACCCCAACCCTCCCCAGCCCTTCCCTTTCTCTTCCACCCGCCCTCATCCCCATCCCCAGCCTTCCCCAGCCCTACCCCCACCATCCCACAAAACAAGAGATAGGGAGTGGAAGAAGGAGAGCGAGAGGGGTCGAGTCGGGCGGGAGCTGCTAGTGGCGGGGGTGCGACGGGGTCTGGCAGAGGTGACCGGAGCAAGGAGAGGGAGAGAGAAGGAAGGAGAGGAATAGGGGCAGTTTAGGAGCTTATTTATTTATTTATTTATTTTTAAAATGCAGTGTGTGGAGAGCTATTTGCAGTGTGTAGATAGCAGCGTTAACTAAGTTTTTGATGCAGCAACATCCCTCTACAGAAGGAGACATAACCGTGTGATACATGTGGGGCCCAAGAAAATTTAGAGTTTTTCTTATTTTCTTATTTTTCTAATTTTAAGAGTTGTAATTAGCAAGGCTTTCTAATTTAGATAGGATTCTTATTCTTGTTTTCTAATTTGATTAGGATAGTTTTCTTAGTGGTTAAGTTTCTTTTATTATAAATATTTAGGGTCTAATGCAACAACTATGCAAAATGTTAAAGGAATAATTTTCCAATATTGTGAAAACTTTGCCTCCATTTTTATACACATCACATGAAAAAACTTTAAATCTCTATATTCTTTACAGCGATACTTATTTCATAAAAATGGGTCAAAAATTGAGTTGATGTGGAATAATATACCCCCAAAAAAATAAGGTTGCATCATGAAAAACTTCTAAAAAGTCTCTTATTATTTCAAGAAGTTGCCAATTCTAATTAGATATAAAAATATTTTTGTGTGCTAAATATAGTTAAGAAAATTGATTAAGTGCCATTTTATAAGTGCAGGCTTGTTTTCACATTCTATAAGTAAAATTCCACCTATGTTTTTTATCTTGTTGTATATATATTTTTTTACCTTGATTCAAATTTTCACATATCTCCTTCCACCATTGTTTTCTTATGGGAGAT
The DNA here is from genome assembly GCA_038049695.1 of Cinnamomum chago. Taxonomy (NCBI): domain Eukaryota; kingdom Viridiplantae; phylum Streptophyta; class Magnoliopsida; order Laurales; family Lauraceae; genus Cinnamomum; species Cinnamomum chago. The sequence goes on along the minus strand of CP142453.1, from coordinate 30,654,097 downwards.
GAAAAAATGATACCTACAATATGTATTTAATAGTTGCTAAGGTAGGCTTAATAAGTTTTATCCATTTGGTATAAAACGATTTATGATGTGGCATGCACATCTACTGTGAAAGATAGCTCCATTTAAATTAAGTTGAAGTGCAAATTTTACTAACTCTACTGCGACATTGTTGAACCTTGCATTATCTAAAGTTATAGCAATTAATGTATTTTCAATATTATACTCTCTAATTTTTTCAAGGATAGTGGACCATATCGTAACACTGGTCAGTGGGAACTCTTGTAAAGAAAACGCAATCATTCTCTTCTACATATTCCAATCACTATAAATATAATGTGATATGGTTGAAATGTAACCCACATTTTGTTTGGAGGTCCATAAATCTGAAGTTAATGACACTTTTCCAGATATGTTTTTAAAAGTGACTTTTAAATCCTCTTTTTCTTTGAGAAATTTTTTTATTACATTATTTCTACCAGTGACTTTAGAAATCTTCTACCATGAAGGGGAAAACGCTTGCCTCAAAAAACTTTCAAATAATCGATCTTCAACAAGAACAAATGGTAATTGGCGAACTAATAGAAATTTTTTAAGTTGGTATATATCTAGCATTATTAGGGTCTTATGGAAAAACCTGTAAACAACCACTTGAAGTGGTTTGAGAAAGTTGGGTTTGAACGGTCCCACTCCCGCCCCCTGCCCCCACATTTCCTCTGACATGTCTAGGCGGGCATACACAATTTCATATGTCTAAGAAGGTGGCACTGCCGCTATAAAGTCTTTTGCAATATTTACATTGTGCCTTTTTTTCTAGTTCTCCTCTTAAATCAAGGACCTCAACTATATAAAAATGGTCCAAACTATTGAAGTCGTTCTTCTTTCTTTCTAGTTGAAGAACTTAGGCGGCCAACCGGCATATTGGGGATGACTTTCTACTTCTATCTCCTAATCCAGATCTTGAGGAAAATTTCTAGGATCTTCCTCATGTAGGGAAAAGTCAAGGCCAAAAGGTTGTGATGATCCAGCTTTTTTTTTTAATTACAAAAAAAAACTAAATAAATAATTATATAAAACGTGTTTGTTGTGATAGTTTATATAAGAAAGGAGAGAGGATGAGATAGCGTGGCGCCCCGACCGGTCAACCCGACCCTTATTCCCCTCCAAGCGACAATTACTCTCCTTTTAGAGAAATTCTAAATGCACCCATGCTACTTGTTGAGCCCACCCACATTTTAATATTTTTTTATTACCAAAAAATACCCATCTATGAAATACCGAAAGTACCCCTCACTTCATCTTCCTCTTCAGCCGATTTCTTCTACTTCCACTCTTCAGTTGATTTCTACTTCTTCCTCTCTTCAGCCGATTTCTTCTTCTTTTTCACTTCATTCCCTTCATCACTATACTTCTTCTTCTTCTTCTTTTTCTTCTCATCATTATAAAGTTCCCACTATTAATTCTTGGAAGAACTCATCTCCCAACCCATCTCTCCATTTCTCCATATAAGCTACCATACCTCCAATCTTAGGCACCACATTGTGTTTTAGAGAAGTCATCCCCAATATGGACAACCAAATGACCATCTATGAAGAAAATGTTTCGTTTTTTTGACACAATCTTTCATTTTTTTTTCCCATTCGCGTCCTGCACGGAATTGCAGAACCGTGCATCACATGTAGTGCTCAACTATACTTGACCGTGCATTTGTGTATTGCACGGCTCTATATTTCCATGCAATACCATATAGCTTAGACAAGTTTAGCTGAACAATATGATTTTGGGCAGTCATGCTGAAACTTCCTTTTTTTTTGTTGCAGGACATTGTTTCTACAAGTGCCAGTGAGTGCTTATTGGATTTTACTAACGTCTCCACCAACGATATTATATTCAAAAGCCGAGAGACCCTTATTCAATGGACACAGAATGTTAGAAAGAAACGAGGTTTAGTAATTGCAATTAAAACCTCAAAACCATCAACCACAAAAAAAAATGAGAAGTGTCCGTCGGACTCGATCGGGATACAAATTAGCATAGATACCATCAATCATGCGATTGACTTTGTTGATCCAATGTCAATGCAAACTTTCTTTTATCATATTGTTGTAACCTTCTTATTGTAATGTTATTTGAGGTTTTTGAAGTAAAATTTAAGATATAATAACTCCTTGATCAATGTGCATACTCAAAAAAATTGAAGGAAACAACCACAATCCATAAAAACTGAGAAAAAGTGTACATCCACAATCCATAAAATTGTACATCCAAAATCCAAAAACTCCGTAACAAGTGGAATACATCCACAACGCATTCGTCAACCACAAAACAATACATCTCACACCTACAAAACACGACTACGGCCCTGTAAACGACACCTGTATGTCACCGGCAATCCCTTTAGAATCTCGATTGTAGTCTGTAACGCCCGGCTATATCCTCCTCTGACTCCTATATCGGATCCGGGAGTGGATCCTATCGCGCCTTGCGTCTCCGCTAGGACCTCGTTGGCCTATGATGCTTTAAGGTGGATAAGCTCGCAACACCACCCTGCGAGGTCGATGGACTACTAGTAGTGCCTACGCACCTTGACGTTGAAGAACTACCACGTCGAACTCGTCTTGGCGCCATGTCCTGAAATATATACATCGATCATTCGGATTAACAATAAGTAGACAAACTCATTGATTGCAAATTTAACTAATAGCGGACATAACTGCATGAAATCTCAGGGAATTACACATCCGAAAATGTACGACTTTCATTAGCCGTGCATATCTGAAACTGTACGGTTTTCATTAGCCGTGCATATCACATATACATGTCTGTGAAGCGCCGTGCATATGAAAACCTGTACGGTTTTTATGTGCCGAGCAGAAAAATGTTGCACGTCTACGAGTAGCCGTGCATGTTGAATGTGCACAGATCGGCGTATCCGTGCATAACGCGACAAAAAGATGCTTTTGCCCTCCGTTCCTGATTTCCATTCTCCCTCTCTCCCATCCCTTCAATTCAATGAAGTTTCCTCCCAATTGCAACCCACACTCCATTCCATTTGCATAGATTACGACCTTTCCTAAATATAATTATTTAGTTGGAAAGAAATTAACATAAAATAAAAAAAAAGAATCGAAAGAGGTTGACGATGAGGAGTTTACCTCTTGGGGAGATGATAAACTCGTTTTTGAAATGTACTGAAAGCTTCAAATGGCGCGGGTGCATTTAGAATATCTCCCCCTTTTATCTATTTTCTTTCTTATTCCCCTCTCCAGCAAAAATCCCCTTCAAACGACGAACAAGAAGCAAAGGACTCTGTCTGCTTGTCCGCTCCTCCAATCTCCAAAGGTACTTCATCTCTCTCCTCCTCTCTCCGTCTCTCTGTCCTCACTGCAATCTTCATCTTTCTCCTTTTATCATTTCGATTTTGCTGCTCTTTCTTTTTGAATTGCATGAAACCCTAGTTTTGATGATGAGATTGTGAAATTCTCTGCTTTCTTCCTCGTACGAAAAACCTAGGAAGTGGATTTGGCGGCATTTTTTAGGGTTTTGTTTGAGTTGAATGTCACAAGGCTTTGTGCTTTGGATTTACCTATAGTTGGTTTTCTGTGATTTCTTCTTCGATGAAGAAATCTTCATTCTCTCTTGTTTGTCCCCTAGTATCTTAATTTGAATATCTCGGTGTTAATGGGCTTAAATCTTATATCAGAAAGAAGATGGTTTCATCTTAGAATGGAAGGATTGATTGATAGCGCCTAGTTTCTGTTTGGTGAAATGCTGCAGCAATGATAACTTTTATTAAAGTTTTTACTTAAAGCCTAAGTCAGTCCTATAAAAGCAATTCTTATTTGAGGGGATAAAAATTGCTTTTCCATATCATTGCAGAAAACAAATATGTAGTGCCACAAAATATGTTGCACCAGGACGAATACAGACTAAACTTTGTGCCCAAGTAGGCCAAATTAACCTATTTAAACTTGTTAGTATTTTTGGACAAAGCCGTGCTTAAGAGTGTAAAAAGATAATAGTACATTTTTTTTATTTGATGCAGGTACATTTCATAATAATATTATAGGCATAAAATATATACATTCAGCATTGTGCGTATGAGCATAAGTTGGAACATTGATGAGGGGAATAGGAGGTGTCAGGCCAATCAAATAACTATAGCCCTTGTTTTTAAGTTCCCAAAGTTTACTGTCTATACACCATGCAATTTTCTTGTGATAGAAATTCAACAGTAAATAATGCGTAGGGCATCATAGAACTTAGATCGGTGTCTATTCAAGAGGGGCTAACTTGTATGAACAGAGTAGAGTCTGGTTATTTGGGTTTGAACACATGCTGATGCACTGATGCAACAAGACGAACACTCTAACCCACCAAGCTATAATATGTTTATTAATTTTGATTTAATCTATTTTATACTTAGCAATAAATCATAAATACTTGAAAAATCGTAAAGTCCATACCTCTTTCACTGGTGCTCTCCTTTTGTTTATATGTCTCCACCTATGATCCATTTGATCCCTGTACAAACACCTATCCACCCGTTTATACATTCTTGATCGAATGGTTCACCATGGCGGGCCAAAGTAGCTAGAGCCCTGTATCATTAGGATCGGATCCAACATTGAACTGGACAACCCAAAAGATCTAGTCATGGGTGTATGTTTACATACAACAGGTCAGGTTTGTATGATTGATGGAATCTTCATCAATAATTGTTTTTTCCCTTTTATTTTTTTCCCATATATCTTAGTGGGTTTATTTAGTATGTAGTCTGAAATTCGGTTTTATTGTTTGTTTCCACATTCAGTTCATGGGTTTTATTTCTCAATTGGTAAAATAATAAAGGGGCATCTCTTCTTGGGTGTTTTCCATATTGCGAATTATAATATGCTACTTTCTTTGCGCATCACTTGTGGCTAAAAAGAAGCTTAATTCCCCTCGATTTTCCACCAAGTGGTTTTCCATCGCAACCCTTCATTCCGCAGAAGATCCCCCTGAATTGAATCCCCTCGAATTAAAAGATATTGCTTCAAATGACGAAGTAGAAAAAAATTCAGATGCTTCTACATATCAGAGAACCACAACGAGTAGAAAACCACCCAGGAAATGTGAAAATGCTCAAATGCAACCAAACCCCATCTCCTTTAATATGAAAGCAAGTATGAAATATTTATATGAAAAGCTGATTAACTAAGAAGACAATATAAGGCTAAGAAATAAGAACAAAGCTTGATACTCTGCTTCCGCTAAGATTCATATATTCAGTTGTTGAACACACACCCCCACCCGCCTACACATTTCATTCATAAAAAATACTATTAGATAAAAAAGGGCTGAAAACTAAAGGCAGACAAGTAAGGGTTTAGAAATCATACTCATAAATTGTGTCATGGATACTTTTACACTTATCCTTAGTCCAACCTTAAAAAACATTTCCTAAAGCAACAGAAATACTAATACCTATGGCACTATTGAGTCCCAAAAGTCATAAGCAGTAGCACATATCTTTCTTCGTATATGTTATAAAAAAGATACATGGCTGTAACCATGTCATTAACGGATCATAGCATGCTAACATTAAATATAGAATCATCTGACAACATTCATGGCAACCAGTTTTTCAGTTACTAATTCTCAAGTATTCGGGAAAACAAAAATTGAAAAAATGAAAAATTGAAGGTTCCACCACAATTGTCTGGTGCTTCCACAGAAATTAATTTAGCAGGATATTATATCCAGTAATAAAGCCCCTGAATTGATTCCCGCTGAATTAAAAGATATCGCTTCATGGATATTTGCTACTTACTACCCCCAATGGCAGAAAGAAATTGAAACTCTATGACTTAAGTCTTTATGATGCCTTTTACTGGAATTATTAGGCTCCTCAACTGTGCAACTAATGGGAGTATTGAGGTCTGTTTTTCCATGGAGTACTAGAGACTTAAAACCAACTATATCAGTGAGAGAACTGACTTCTAAACCCCGCAAGCTTGATCCTAATGCCATTGTCATCCTCGATTAGGTTGACATTGGACATTATGTTAGGAATGAAGGTGATCTCTGATAGAAAAGAGGTTGATGCCAGGTCCTTATCTATTGAATCCAAAACTATAAATAAAATTATGACTAACAGAAAGGAGCCACATGCCCATCATGCTTAAATTAGAGACAGGTCTAACTACCTCACTGTCACTATCAATGCCAAAGTGAGTTCCCCAAATTGAATAACATGAAGAAACTTGTGTTGATGTGTATTCCTTGTTTCTCTTATCATTCTAGTGCTCTAATTATTGAATTTTGCAGTTTTGAATTTGTTTAGCATTTTACGTACTTTTATGCTCACTCTTTCATCGAAAGATCATACTTTAAAGTGTACAATATTTTTTGAATGATTGTACAAATAATATTATAATCAGTAAAATATGATTGCTCATGTCCATGTACTTTGAAATGATATGCATACTGCATGGTAGTTTGAAATTGTGTGGATTGAGTGGAAAACCTGGATTGCATTGTTGGAATAGATTGCTTAATGTCTTATTATCATGTGTTTCAGGTTATGTGAAGGTGGAGAGCTTTTGTACAGGATACTCTCCAGGTGATTTTTTGTTATCGTCATATGGATATTGCAATGTGATTATATAAAATTATTATGCTAATTTAATATTGTCTCATCATCACATTATCTCTTTTGGAGTGAATGCTTGGCCTCACAATAATTTATTGCTACTTGTATTTTGACGATGTTCTGTTTTGGTTTTGCATATTGGTTTTGGATTTTATTGTGCTAGTTGCGGGCTCTTAGGGATTATCTTGTTTATTTTGATCACATACATTTGTGAATGTTAGAGATTTTTGGAAATAATCAAGTAGTAATATTTGTGTATGTTAGAGAATTGTGGGTTTATTTTGGTTTATAGATGTAGGATATTTGGTTGTGAATGTTATTTTAAGATTGTTGATGAACTTATTTTAAATTGGTTTGTGCATCAAGTTTGTTGGTTTGAACAAGTATTCAGATTTTTATTAGTGCTATATAGGGAGAAATGAAAAAATAATAATAATAATCTCTCCCGATGCACTTGCATGCATTGCAAAAAGGAAAAAGTACACATTAGGAGAGGGCAAAAAGCTTATTCTCTTCTCTCCTTAAAACTTTTTTTTCCCCTTCTACTTCGTCTTCTTTTCTTCTAAGTTATCTTTTATACCATTCATTTGTGTATACGGTATTTTTTTTCCCTTATACCCAACCGTTTGTTCTTGTCCAATTTCAAGTTTTCGACTTGTAATTGATTTTGTCTTGCAAAGATTTTGAGGCAACATGACTCACTGTCACTCTTCTTCTGAAGTGGCATCCGTGGATCGACCAAATGATCCTACTTTAGATGGTGAGTGATCTGCCCACTTTATATTTTGTTTGGAGGAATTTTGATCCAATGAGAATTTCATAAGTTGGAAAATTTTGACAACATTTTTAGAATTTGAAAAACTTAGAAAATTTAAAATATCCACTTTTTTTCTGTGGTTTGTGGGAAACTTGAGTTTCTTTATCTTCTTTCATATTGGGTTTTATGGAGAGGGATACCGTAACTTATTTATTTATTTATTTTGAGAATTTGTAGGAGGATTCACATGTCCTGAAATGGCTTCTTTCCGTTGTATGTCTGAGACTTTCATTTTTTATTGGGTTTGTCTGAATCTTGAGATTCTTTGTTTTCTTTAATTTTGGGTTGGATGGAGAGAGAAATGGTCACCTGTGTTGAGAGTTGGTGGATTTGCTGACTTCATACTCATGTTTGGTCCGTGCTTAGAGATTTAGCTTTTTGAGTCTGGTTCACTTTATATCTACTTTCTTATGTTTCGGATTTGATTTCTCCCTATGTAACTCATAAATCTGATGTGTGGCCTGATTCCTTGCTTTGTGCGTTTGGCGTTTGAGGTATGGTGGTTCTCGGGCTGGGGTTCGCGTGGTTGATTATTGAGGGGGGGCTCCACAGAGGGTTCACATTTATTAACCGTTCTCGTTGGATTTTTTAATGGTTTCTCACTAGAAATTTGTAGAGTATTAGGTCATCAATTTTTCTTCAGATGAAGTTGGCAACTGCTTTGCTTAGTAGGCGTGGTTTTGGTTCCAACATCTTTGTGTAGGAAAATGGTGAGTTGTATGAACTTGAGCAAAACAATGAGCAGGCTATGGATTTTTTTGAATGTCATGCTGATCTCTTCCAAAGTGAGGAGGTTACAATTTCCAAAGCAGACTATGGAGGTTGCACAATTTGCTGCTTAGTTAGAACAGTATGACACCTTTTGCCAATAATAAATTATTCTCTTTTTCATGTTTGGTTAATGTGTTTTCTCTTTAATAGGTTATGTAGGGAACGAATCCACAATTTTTTTTATAACAATAAAATTTTATTTCACCACAACAAAAGGGAACAAAGCACAACGTAAGAAAAATCAACAAAAAGATAAGAAAAAATAACTACACATCAAAAGACATGGTAGAGCTATAAACTCATTCACGAGCAAGACTATCCACCACAGCATTGGCTTCCCTAAGAATATGATTAAAGGTGCCTCCCAATCTCCTTGAGATTTCCTGCACCTCCTCCACCCAATCTGCTAATCTCCAAGGATAAGAAGAACTACCTGAGCACCACTGAATTGCCAAGAAAGACTCTCCCTCAAGAATAGCACCATAGCCAGCCATATGAAGCAAATCTCGGCAACCAATAAGAATAGCAAAAAACTCAATTTTATTAGCATCCAAAGAGTCAATTGGCCCAGAGAAGCTCCTTACAATCTTTCCATTCCAATCCCTTATAACTCCGCCTATCCCTCCCTTTCACAGAGAATGAACAAAGCTACCATCAAAGTTCAACTTTAGAACACAAATAGGGGGATTCATCAATGCAACTCTAACTTTGGACTTAATCCTCCAACGAGCTTTAAAAAAGGAAGAACAAGATCTTTCACAGAAACTCCGTTAAACTCCTTACATGTACTCGCCCATTCGGAGATAGACCAAATTATGGACTCTACCACCTCCATCACAGAGTTAGACTTATTCATAAAAACTCTATTATTCATTTCCAACTAAAGCTTCCAACATGTAGCATACACTACCAACCTCCATAAGATCTTACCCCGAATAAATTTACAGCGTCAACGCCATTGAATAAATAGATCTTCAACTGTCCTAGGCATAACCCATTCCATACCAAACATTTCAAACAAAGCGGACCACACTCTATGAGCAAAATGACAATGAATTATCAAATGATGCACCGTTTCCTCATCTTCTAAAGACATTGGACACCTATTAATGATGATATGATTCATTCGTCTCAACTTGTCTATAGTTAAGATTTTATGTAACATCTCTATCCAATAGAAAATCAACACCCTTGGTGGAACCAAAGGAGTCCAAAAATTGTGATAGTCCTCCACTCTTCCTGAATAAGCAGCCAAAGCATTATAAAAAGACTTCACTAAACATTGTCTCTTTACATTTTGTTTCCATAATCTGACATCTGAATTACCAACTGGTGGGAACACTTTACCTAGTAAGCCAAGCAAAGAAGCAAAATCAGAAATCTCATACTCCAAAAGATTCCTTTGGAAGGAGAAATCCCAAACAGAACCTCGCCCAGAATAGGAAATATTATCTATCATGAAAGATGTTGCCTTTTATACAACATAAAAAGAATAGGAAATTGATGATTGAACGCCGTTTGACCACACTATTCATCATTCCAAAATCTGATCCTCCTCCCATTATGATCTCTATAGGGAACTAAAGGAACAAAATAATATTTGACAGAAAGAATAGACTTTGAAATACCTAAAGCCTTATAATGCATGGCCTGATACCCACCACCCATCGTTGCCCAAATTATAATTTTTTAGTAAGATCTTCCTCCACAATCTTTGATTAGTCTCTCCCACCCTCCATAACCACTTTCCTAAAAGAGATTTATGTTCCTTCTCAATGGAACCAATACCCAGACCACCTTATATATAGGTTGACACAATGTTTCCCATCTAACCAAATGATATTGAGAATGGCTCCCCTGAGCTGGAGTTGATAAAATCACTAAGCTGGGGTGTGCGACGTGAGTTTCTCTCAAGTGAATGAATGACTGGATTTCGAAGGGTGCTCTTTTTTGGATTTTCCCCTTCTGCGAACTAAATGGAGCCATTCTCTCTCTCTCTCTCTCTCTCTCTCTCTCTCTCTCTCTCTCTCTCTCTCTCTCTCTGTGTGCGAACGAACGTCTCTTCCTCCTCGTCTCTCTCTCTCTCCTTTGAATCAACGACAGAAGCTCTCTCTCGGACGTCTCTCCCTCTCTCCAATGTGCTCTCCCGCTCTCGTTTCTCAACTTAGGGCTCGTCTCTCTGCTGGATGGAAATTTCAGGCTTCAATCCCCTGAGATTCTCCCTCTTGGCTCTCTCTCCTGGGCGTCGCTGCACTCTCTGCCGACGACTCTCCCTCCCCCGTCTCTCCGCTACCTGCAATCAAAGAAAATGAGCGATTTCTTAAAAAAAACAAAAAAACAAAAAAGGTAAGAAAATCATCCCAATCATGTCGATTTCTCTCTCTCATTTCGGAACTAGGGTTCGTGTCCTTTTTTAACCCTTCCATGTTTGTTGCATTTTATGTTCTAATTCATCTTCTTCTTTAGGTTACTGTCTGGTTGTCCCTGAAATCGCTATCGGTTAATGGGACCCACCATATATTCTCATCCCATCTTTTGGTTTCGATTTCATTCATTCATGGTTTGATTGAAGCTCATAGTTTTTGGTCATCCAGACCGTTGATCCGGCTGGGCCTTCATGGAGGTTGGCCAAAGTTTCATTCTTTTCTGGAAGATCCCAACTATCCAATACTTGGTACTTTTGCCTGATGACCTGCTGGGATTTTTTTTTTTTTTTTGGGCCCTTTCTGTTAGATTGAACCTTGAAGGGTTAAAATCATCCAGTTTCTGGGGTTTCCTTGAAACCCTCTGTCTGCAACTGTGTATGGGTTTAGATATAGTTGTGGTAAAAGGGCAACGTAAGATTAGAAAGACCATATGAAATTTAGATATAGTTGCTTATGGGTCTGCAACTGTCTAGCTGTGAACTATTATGGATGCAAAAGAGTAACTGAAGTACTTATTCCACTTCTTCTATTGTCCAATTCAGCAAGGATAGTGAATGTTTCATCTGAAACAGGGCGGCTAAAGGTAACAAAATCATCGTTTATTTATTTAATGCAGAAATGTGGATAGTCATTCCAAGAAGCATGCTTGAATGTATAACCGAATTAAATTGTAAAGAATCTGCATCAGTGATCTGCATTGAGAGAAGGGAGGGACGATTGAGTGCTGGTGCTGCCCAAACCTGCCCTCTTTAGTTCTCTCTTTTTGTATCTCAACTGTAGTACTTAAAGGGTAGTCATGTGCAGTCATCTGAGCTTGTGAATTAAGAGGGGTGAATTCATTGGATATGTTATGGTAGCAGCTCTCTTGGATCTCCTTTGTGTTTTTTATTATTATTATTTAGCATTAGAGGTTTAGTGTTATACTGGAGCAACTGTCTCAATGTTTGCATAATCTTTTACAAGCATCTATGATTTTGCTATTTTGAATTTCCTAAGATACCCACATTAGAAAGCAAATGTTCACTTAGTGTTGGACACATCATCTATTTTTATAACATCTGGTTATCATGGCCTAGTAGCAATGAGGACACATGGAATGGATGGAATGCTGTGCTTCAATTTCCCATTAAGATTCAATTACTGCAATATGAAAAACACTGCAGTACTTCAATTTCTGCTTCGGTTATTGAATTTCTGCAGAGAAGGTTCCATCAAGACGGTGTATCTAGAGAAGGTGCCATCAAGACTCAATGCTTCAATTTCTACTTCAGTTGCTGAAATGAGATGTTCATTGCATTTGCAAGAATATGAATATGGCTACTTTCGTGTATCGTGTGACATATTATTTGTGGAACGTATAAAACTCTGAGTTTTTGTTCTTGTAGTACTCTAATGATGACTGCAAGGAATGGTGTGTGACAGTTTATGATGCATGAACCCTTTGTCTCTAGACATTGAATGGATGGATAACCATTTTGTTATGGGGTTAGCCATTTTGAGCAGATGCAATTTGTCTAGTAATGTTTTTCTGTTGTCTTATGAGTGTAAATTATTTCTTGAGTGTTTGCATGTGCAAATTATGGAATGGATGGAATTTGTCTAGTAAATGCAAGGGTTTGCATATGCAAATTATTTCTTGAGTGGTTTCATGGTACGAGAGATTAGGCTCTCTGTTCTGTCTCATCCAAGTGATCTTGGATTGTGTCGGTGAGAGGTGAGATTTCTCTGTTGTGGGAGTCAAGATTTGATCCCATCAACTGTAGAAACCACAAACTCCTTTGTAAGGTCTAGTGTTAGTCTCATTCCCTCCTCATCTACCCATTCTATCACTCAAACCACCCAGAAACTGTAACAGATCAAAGAAAAAAAAAATTGAATCAGTCAACTGCTACCTGAAACAGGCGATAAATCAGTGGGGTCCACTTCACCTCTCGAAGCCCTCAACTTATTATAGACTTTGAATGGATGGATAACCATTTTGTTATTAGGCTATCCATTGCATGCACAGAGAGACTGTACAATTGACATACACCCAATTCGAAAAAACCAAAAAACCCAATTTGAGGACCAAAAAAAACCAATATGAATACCCCTATTTAAGGCACTGGATGAAATTTGGTGTTTTCGAAGTACATACTATAAACTTCAAATCTGTTATTTTTCGGTAGGAAACAATTGTGTTTACCTCGATCTCAACTCGCGCACTTTTTCAACACAGTTGGTCAAATATGCTAAAACATTGCTGAGTAACCCTGTTTAGGGCACTGCTCAAACCACTTCTTAAGGGATTTTTTGGATGAGATTGTCAACTAAAAATATGCTATTTTTCGGTAGGAAACAATTGTGTTTGCCTCATTTTTCATTCGTACACTTTTCCAACACAGTTGGTCAAATCTACTGAAACCTTGTTGAATACCATGGTTTAGGGCACAATCGCATTTGCCTCGTTTTCAACTCGCGCACTTTTCTGACAAAGTCAATCAAATCTGCTGAAACTAATTCTAATATGCTATTGAGTTGAAGTCCCACTTGAGGTTTCAGATACTAATTCTAGCCTACTGGAATACTATGAAATGTTGCTGAACATTTAAGCTGTAAGAGCTCACTTTTAGCCCGCTGGAGGGTTAGTATTATGATATGTTTTTAAGATGTAAGAACCTACTGTATATTCAAAATGTAAGAGCCACTATAATGCATAGTGTGTAAGAATCAAGTAGAAGTGGAGTTCGTCTCTGATAGCCTGAACTACTCATATGGCAGAATCTTCACTCAACATCTACTCAAATTCAAATTAAGGACTGATATGAAATTCAACATTCAACACCTCCATAATAGAAAATAGATTAAAATCCCCCCCAAAAAAAGAGAGAACAATCCACAACAAAGAAATAGGACATCCCATAACGACAAACTTGAAACTGCAAGTACCTTGGAACAAATATATTCAAACTTCAATAACGAAATACATTTCATTGGATTCACTTTGCAATCTACAAACTCAATCCCATCACAACACATTCCATTTCATTGGATTCACTTTGCAATCTACAAACTCAATCCCATCACAACACATTCCATTGAAACAGATTTAATCCGTTTTCCACACAGCCACATTCATACTCTATTTTACACAATCTCATTACAAAAAATCTCACACATCCACCAAGCAGTTTGAATCATTAGAAAAAAAAAAAAAAAAAACCTTAAAATCTCTCTTAAGTCATGATACCCTCTCCCATTAATAACCATCTCATCTCCATGTACATGACAAGAAATTCCATCCTGCGAGTTAAGAAAGCAAAAATAGATGCCAAAAGTCAGTCAAAAAGATAAAATAATATAATGTACAAAGGAAATTGAGCAAAAACCATTTTCTTCTCAGAAAAAAGGGATAAACACAAAAAAAGAGCTATGATAGAAGAAAAGACGGTTATTTTTTGTCAATTGTGAAAGTACTAATTTCAGTGTAGTTAAAAAATTTAGGATGGGAGAAGGGGTGAGATTAACATTCAGAAAAAGTGAGTATTTGTTGCCTTTGTCTGACTGATAAAGGGATCTTTGCTTTCCTGCCAATCTAAGTATATCTATTCAGTTTTCAATTTTCTGCAGGAAATAAAGCATTAATAAGAAGTATTGAAATATAGTAATTCAGCACTTCAACCCAATTGCATAAACATTTTTACAAAGAAAAAAAATCATAATCCCTTCATCAAATATATACGCATCAACCGATAAAAAAATTCCGAATCTGTGAGAATGGGACATAGCAATCACATCAAATCCATAATCCTAAAACCCCGTTTATGGTTTTTTTTTCCTTTTCCCTCCAAAGGGCGACTCAGACCATGTCGATCAAGAGGGGCAAACTCAGAGAGTGATGTCTCTGTATCCGGCTCCGTCTTCTGATTTGGGCGATTTTTTTTGCCCCTTTCGTTTCCCTCCGTTTGTTATATACTGGCGCTGAGAGCCGTTGGATGAATCTTTCAAACGAGCGAAGTCGATCAGTCCTTGAGGAAAACCGGAAGTTGTTTTTTGGGCGCCACACAGGGGAGGGAGAGTCGTCGGCGAAGAGTGCAGCGACGCCCGGGAGAGAGAGACAAGAGAGGGAGAATCTCAGGGGAAGCCTGGAATTTCCGTCCAGCTGAGAGACGAGCCCTAAGTCGAGAGACGAGAGCGGGAGAGCGCGTTGGAGAGAGAGACGAGAGCGGGAGAGCGCGTTGGAGAGAGAGACGAGAAAGGGAAAGACGTCCGAGAGAGAGCTTCCGTCGTTGATTTAGAGGAGAGAGAGAGACGAGACGGGAGAGATGTCCGTTCACTGGGTGAGTTTCGCTCTGAGTGAGAGAGAGAGAGAGGATCCCTGGGGAGATCCAAAAAACGAGCGGGCCTTCGAAATCCAGTCATTCACCTCATAAAAACTCCAGTCGCGCACGCCCTAACTTATTGATTTTGTCAGCTGCATCTCAAGGAGTCATTCTCAATGATATGGGATATATATATATATATATATATATATATATATGGAACTTGCTATTGGAGCACCAAATTTAACTTTTCCCACAACATTTCTATCTACACACATTTATAAAATTTAAAAATAATATTATTTCTTTTCCCACACACCAACATTTCTTATATTACCCATCCCTCCATTCCCCTCTTTCTTTCCACCCACATCATCATCTCCTTCTTCTCACACACAGTCACCGTCCTACACAGAACTTCCACAAACGAGTCTAACCCTCCGGCGTACATCCGGCGTTCCTCCGGCGTCTATCCGGCGTTGCCCGTTGTTTCCATCAATCTCCTCTTTCAAAGGTAAGTAAATGGATCCCTAAAACTATCATTTCTTCTTTTTCCCCATCTCTTCTTTACCATTTTTTCCTTTCTAGATTGCCTTTTTTTCCATGAAAACTTGTTATATTCTCGTTCATTGTAAATTTTTACAAACAATGTGAGTGTTTTTAATGCATTTGGGTTGCATTCTATCCACCTTCGCAAGCAAATCCCGCGATGTTTGTTCGGACCTGAAGGTCCGAACATTCCAATGGGCTTTTGTTTTGTAAATATGTTGAGTGGTTTTTTTTTTTCATTTACATTTCATGACCCACATAAAACATTGATTTTTATTTTTGTTTTCATCTATATGGCATTATTTGCTTATTCTAAAAACATAGTTTTCTGTTATTCTTCGAAAACTTTATTTCTATATTTCAGATATGGACCGACCAAGCTCTTCTAGGGTGCGACCTACCGCTTCAAATAGGAGGCGACGCCACCAGGTGGAAGATGTCGTAGAAGAACCGGAGGTCCCTGACGAGCTAGCTAAAGAACAACCAGATATGGAAGAGCAACCAGCTCATGGGCCACGGGATAGGTCGTTATTGACCAGCTTTGATACACATATAGCTGGGTATATTTGGAGTGGACAGGTGCGTTTCTTTTGTTTCATATGAAGTTTGATTGATTGATTAAGTTGTGAATTTATTCAATAATGATGTATCAATTGTTGACTGCAGGATTGAGGACCACTGAAGTGTATAAGCCATGGTCAGAAAGTGTCATTGTGGCAATGGCAATTGAATGGGTCTGATAGGTTCAGGCGATGGATGTCCAGGTCCAGTTTGGCTCCCTTAGTTACTGCATCATACCGCTCTGTCAATAAGATTATTGTATCGAGTTTTGTGGAAAGGTGGCAACCTGAGACTAACACCTTTCACATGCCATTTGGTGAGATGACCATCACTTTAGATGATGTTGCATCCATCATAGGCATCCCAGTGATGGGGCGGACTGTCTCGTATAATGACAGAATGACATATGAGGCAGCTCAAGCACTCCTTGTTGATGCACTAGGAGTAGAACCCATAGAGGCACATGATGAGCTGATCCAGGTGCGGGGCCAATCTGTTAGATTGGAGTGGCTACGGGAAAGGTTTGGTGGAATGTCTGACGATGATGGAGAGGAGATGGTTGACTGTGCAGTCAGAGCTTACCTTCTGTACTTACTGGGATGTACGTTGTTCACAGACAAGAGTGGCATAAGGGTACCGATCATATTTCTTACACATCTGGTGGATTTGGATAACGTACGTTCATATGCATGGGGTACTGCTGCACTGGCATACTTATACAGGCAGTTGGGGTTAGCAACCCGGCATGAAGTTAAACAAATTGCCGGTTACCTGACTCTACTTAAAGTTTGGGTGTACGAGCACTTCGAATGTTTGGCTCCAACTCCAAACATTCACTATCAGCCCGATCACCTCCGGGTCCATCGATGGGTCCCTCGTAGGGAGTCTGCGCCTTTACAGGCTATACGAGAGAGACTTGATTCCATGAGCACTGACTTGGTAATTACGCAAATTTTCTTACTCATTTTCTATCACGTGAAGTCATTATTCTGTATTATGTATTTTCATATCTTATACTTGGATTCACAATTTTCAGGTCACTTGGGGCCCATATCGTGATGTTAGGCGCTATCACCCTTTCAACGATGTTACATACTACTATGGATGCATCAAGTGCATGGATGTTGTTGAGCCTTATCATCCGGATAGGGTGCTCAGACAGTTTGGGAGAGTACAAACTATTCCCCCACAGCCATTAGCCCCCATTCGCGCTACGCGGGGTCCGACTGCCCGTGACTACCATATCGCGTATCAATACATGAATCAAATTTGGGAGGGCTGGCCTAATCACCTACTGTCTGCATTGAACCGTAGTCAACCAGTAAGGCGTCCTGCAGATTGTGTTCCCGGGTATATGGATTGGTATAAACGAGTCTCGTGGAGAATATTACAAAACTCAAATCATCACTCTAATTTTGGGCGCAGACCCGACGAAACACAGTCAAGCAATACGGTGGACTATGAGCATCGTAATTCGGATGCACTATTCAGTCTTGATGAAGTCATGGAAAGGGGTGAGGACCATTGGGTTGAAGATCCACGGGGACTATATACCCATGTGAATCAGGTTGCCCACGTTTTACGGGAAATGTCCATTGCCGATGCTCAACGAACCATTAGACATCCCCACATGAGTGGACAGAGTTACACCGGCAGCAGGTCAACAAGGGGAAGGAACAACTGATGAAATATGAAGAAGTTTGACTCAAAAAAATGAATGCTTGTATTTCTTTAGTTTTTTTTTTTTTTTTTTTTTGTAATTTGGATGGTTGTTATAAGACTTGGATCCTATTTTAAGTAGTTTTTTTTTTTCTAATTTGGATGATTGTTATAAGACTTGGAAAGTGGTTGTTCTTTCTTAGTTAATTCAAATGGTATTTTGTTTATTTTACCTTTGATTTTATGTTTGGAATATGCTTGAATTGTTACAGATGTAGGACCAGAAATCTGTAAAAGTGTATATGAAAATCTTCGAATCGGGCGAACTGAACATTTGTTTGGAAACACAGTGCTGAACAAATGCAGTTTGTTCGGCCCTGTGTTTCTGAACAAACCCAGTTTGTTCAGCACTGTGTTTCCGAACATTAACTGTAACTCACATCACCTTTAAAAACCTATAAATTGGGTTTAAAATTTGTACATACATCAAAGCATTCATTAAATGCAATAAAAAGAAACTACTAAAACACATTCCAAACTCCATCAAATGTTTAAAAATAGTTATTACATGCAACATAAACTCGCTTGGATGACCAAGTAGTTCTATTCAATCCAAATCAATTGTATCACATGTTGATACATCTGGAGTTACAAGCTCTTTGAATTGTACAATCTGATCCCTGTATGGAGTCTCCCAACCATTCGCACAAGAGTGATGAAATTGTCTCCACTTATTTGCAATAGGCGGAATTGGATGACCAGGTACTAAGAATAATTGAACAAAATGATTCTGATTAACAAAACCTATTGTTCGCTCGTTCCGAGAAGGTGTCGGCACTGGCACAGACCGCAATGGGAGGAAAGTCAGACACTGTTCTATGCTCAAGTGGTATAATACCAAATTATAACGAGACGCTATGAGGTGTCCCATGTCAGGCATAGTCATCCAATAGTCCAAGCATGGGTTGTCATCATAGTATGATAATGCTTCCACCAATTCCTCAACTCTGTTCTCCACCGCATATAATTTTTTGTAGTGGTCTACATGTGCAAGCAACTCTTGTAATAAATCTCTCCTAACTTGTCTCCATTCATCCTCGGCTAGACCAACCAAACTAGTGATGGCTCTGAATCCACAGTTACCATCAGCTGCGACATCCTTTACATGTTGAATGTAAGGCCTCAACCCCACGGGAAATGAGAGAACATAATTATTAATGCTCCTTGACCTCGTACGAATCGCACTAATCTTTTCTCTTCTCTTTGGTTTGCATTCTAGCCGTCCTTTATCTGTAACTTCTGTCATTGCAACTGATTTAGGAGAGTAGTTATCCTGTGCAGACGATACCAACTCAAATGCGCTTGGATCTCGTCGAGTTGAGGTGTCAACTTTCATACTTGGTCTACCTCTTGTTCTTGATTTTACTTCGGGTTCTATCAAATGTGTACTTTCTGGTTTTGATAGTTCTCGTATCTTCTTTAGAAGTTGCAGTTTTCTTGTGGAATCATATTCATTGAACCATTTTTCCAGTAACTGCAAATCAGCCTTACAATCCAGGCCCATAGAAGAACTTGTTGACGGGGTAGTAGGCAACATATCAAGCTTACACCAATGCGGATGTATGCAACTTAGAGGAATAGGCCGCCCTTGACTTATATATTCTGCAATCTCATGCGCACAGGGTAATCCATGTGTCCGTCGAATAACACAACCACAAACACCGGCGTCAATTCCAACTAGGTTGGCTCTCTTGGTTTCTGTTAAGATTTTCTCAAGTGCATTCTTAGAGACATTACCACGAAGCTCTTTGTATTCGGCCGGTTTGAAATTATGTTGTACAATTGTCTTACTTTTCTCAAATGAAGCTTTGATACTGGTATGCTGCAACTCAAGCAAATTGTGGATTTTAGTCCAAACCGCTTCAAAATTTCCTTGACTTGATCCCAGCTGCCTCTTAAGCTGTGCATGTGAACTCTCAGCCCTGCATATGATTGTTAAAAGGTGAGACATAGTAATTAATAGGCATAAATCAAATAATTGGAATTTTTTTAAAAGTACCTGTTCGAAGTAGTATTCCCAAAATGGATACTATTGTCTGTCCATGCGGAAACAAATCTCTCTTTGTAAGGATCTAACCAATTACCCTTCACGTAATTGAGTGCATCAGGATACGTACTGAATTCTTGATTTAGCTTACGTAGTTGTTCACCAAACTCCTCTTCTGTTGATGAAGATACTAACATATTCCAGCTCATAATAAACCTGTCCCATTTCTCTTTAGTTTCAAACAACTTTTTGCATCTCGCCAATACGTTTCTATTAATATGCCATTTGCATAACAAATGAGTTGCACTCGGGAATACTCTGTTAATGGCGTTCATGAGTGACAGTTCTCTGTCCGTCACAATGACATCGGGAAGAATACCATCACCAATAATTTCCCGCAATACACCCAATGCCCATGCATAATTATCTTCGCGTTCTGCATGAAGGTATGCAAAGCATACAGAAAAAGTCATGTCTGTGGATGTGACTCCAACAACCTCCAATAGAGGCATGCGATAACGATTGGTCTTGTAAGTACAGTCCATTATCAAAACATGTGGAAATGCACGTAATAAATCTAAACTGCTTGGGTGCGTCCAAATCAAGTCAGTTACAGTATCGCTGTCCTCACAAGTCTTATGTCATTCAATGTAATTATGCTCTGTTAGCTTCCCAAGCAGTTGTTGCATCTGACTTCTTCCACCCCGATCATTAACTTTATATCTGTAGCGTGCATTGTATATTGTCTTCATTGTAGTTACGTTTAATTCACTTCTTTGTTTCAATGTAACCAAAATCTCTTTTGGTCTAACCATGCTCTTGGACATATCAACCAGCAACTGAGTTTCCTCCTTTGATAATCTGCCTGCAAAAGAATGCCCCTCCAAATGTTCTGCTGCCGAATGATTATGCACACTACATGTGACCTCCAACATCCAATCATCATTTGAGTCTAACTTTATGCCCTTTAATGCGAAAGAGCATCCACATTTTTGTGAACCGGTTTGTTTGACCCTTTTTCGCTTTTGGCCATCTTCATGCTTATATTGTTCACTTCTCTCGCATGCAAGGAGTACTCTAGGTTTGACACCTATCCGAGCAGCATTTGAGACCTTTATCACAATGACAAACCCGTTTTTCCGTCCTACACCACGAGCCCAACTGATCAACGAATCGCGACTGTGAAATATCTACAGTAAACAATTTTAATATGAATTTAGTAACAAATATTTATAATTTGAGTAATAAATTCACAATCGGACATACCTCTTGAGTTATAAACTCATTGGTATAATCCATGACAAACTCTGATCCAACCTGACTTTCCTGCGTAGAGGCCTACAAAAGTACATAATAATATGTCAATGTTCGGTATGAAACATCCGAACATAATATGTCAATGTTCGGTAAGTGTTCGGAACTTCAGGTCTGAACAAAAGCCATATGTTCGGACATTAAAGTCCGAACAAATGGCTTTTGTTCGGCCATTAATTGTTCGGACATTAATGTCCGAACAAAAGTCATATGTTCGGACCTGAAAGTCCGTACATATCGAGAACCTGCAACTCGTTCCAGGTGAGAAAAAAATAAAAAAAAAGAGGTAAAATAAATAAAAAACACAAACAAACAAAGGAACTAACCTTTCCAATACTACTTTGGTTAAAAGTTACAATTTGATTGTTGTTTTCTTCCTTCATTGCACTAAAAAGTAGAGGAATGTAAGTGAAGATTAGTAGACAAGTGGATGGAGGAAGTAGAGAGTGAGAAGTAGAAAGTAAATGGCTTGAATAGGAGAAGAAAATGGAGGAATGTGAGTGAAGATGAGTTGCCTAAGGAAGATGGAGGAAGTGAAGAATGAGATGAGTGAGAGAGGAAGAAGACCAGCCTGTGTGTGAAAAGAAAATAGGTTTTGAGTTTTTATTGGACTATGTCTATTTTGGTCATTTCATGAAGAGGCATGAATGTAATAAAAAAAAATAAGTTTCCTTGTGTGGGAAAAGCTAAATTCGTTGTGCCAATAGCAAGTCCCATATATATATATGAGGGTTGCTCACACAGGCTCCAGCTGTTGTTATTACAAGCTGGAGCCTGTGTGAGGCCCAACGGATCTGTCTGGCCTCACATAGGCTCCAGCTTGTAATAACAACAACTGCAGCCTGTGTGAGCATTCCACTATATATATATACACGAGCAAGGCTCTCCTAAACTCAAGATTACGTTAAAATCTCGTAAGCTCATGCTTGTGGGGCCCACCTTTCGTCCATCCAAATTGACCATACACATGAGCCCCCTAAATTTCACATGTCCACCAACTTTCGGTCAAATCCGAATTTACTGGACCGTTGAATTGACTATGTATCGATTTAAATGGACTATTGACCATTAAACTTTTGGAGAAATCACGGTTCAAAAGAATCATTCCATAAAAAGTCACGTTGAACTTTTTCAACTCTTTGCACAATACTCTTAGGACATCTGAAGCATGAAAGAAAATAGATTGGAATACATGACAGAACTGACTTAATTATTGTAAGTCTACCTCCCATTGATAATTATCTTCTCTTCCAAGAGCTTAATTTAATTTCAATTTGCTCCACCACCGAATCCCAAAGAGATTTCTTTGGTAATCCCAAACATAAAGGCATTCCCAAGTATTTAGAGGGAATCCTTCCAACTTAACGCCCAAACTCCTTAAATAACGAATCAATATTACTTTCTTCCATCCTGCTGCCAATCAATTCACATTTTCCATAATTGATTTTCAGACCCAATAAAAATTCAAACCAATGTAAAAGAAGTTTCACCATGTGTCCTTGAGTTAGAGAAGCATCACAAAAGATGATGGTATCATCTGCAAACTGTAAATGAGTTACCTCATAGAAGCTATTATCAATTGTAAATCCAGATACTGATTAAATGCATGTGGTTAGCTTTCTTCATTAAAGCATGCAAGGCTTCTGCTACAATAAACAACATAGGGGGCAGAGGATCTCCTTGCCAAATACCTCTAGAACTTTTGAAGTAGCATTTGGGAGAACCATTTACCAGCACACAAAAATGAGCAGACAAGACGCAAGCATGACAAACCTACATTTGGCATATAAGAAGAACAAACATCAGTGATAGTTCTCGAATCTCTACATTACATTTCTTTTGGTAATAATCTTGAAAGAAAATATCATAACATGGAGGTAATATATTAACAAATTATGAGGGTATTTTGATTCTCTTTGGTTATGTTTAGGTTTGCAGTAGTACTTGAGCTGCGTGGATATCTGTCCCTCCTATTCTCATGCAATGGGGATTTGGTGTTTTGCTCTTTTAGGCCGCTAAACTATAGGATATTAATAGAGCACTAGATCACCTGATTAAATCAAAGAGCACAGGATGATAATAGTGTTGAGGACAACGTCCATCCTTTCTCATGGGCGATCATAATTGTGGTCGAGCCCTCGCCCTTACTATAAAACTATTGGTAGCTCAATGAAGTGTAAGATCCTACGAACAGAACAATGGAATCCAATATTTTATCCTTCAGCTTCTAATCCTTTAGAACCAAATTATGGTCTAACCATTATTCTATAAAGATTTTTATTTTCTTGGCTAACGGGATTACTTGGTGCCTGGTTCTGCGGCTCCTGGAGAAACACACCCTTCATAACTATAACACTCATCGTACCATCCTGACCCACAATAGTGACATAAGAATACAATGATGATGCACATGATCCACCGTTACTTTTTTTTTTTTTTTGCTGTCGGAGGGTTCCCAACCCTTTGGGCTGGACTAATCCCTCCGGGCCCAGAGGGAAGCCGGATAAATCCCCTATAGCCCTAGTGTGGTAGCGGAGTTTCGAACCCACAACCTCCGGGAGCAAACCGTGGTCCTAGGCCAACTAAGCTACCCATTGGGGTTGATCCACCGTTACTTAAGAGGTGAGAGTCAAGCGGCGTAATCAATAAGTTTATATGACTCGAGATTAAACACCTATGTTTCACCGCCATCAAATAAGATATCAAATAGGAGGGCCAGTAGGACAGCTTAATGAATGAATTAGCAACGGCAAGTTTAATATATGAAATGCTGTCCATTGGTTTATCAGCTTGCATGTGGGCATTTTTACCACTTGATCACTGACCCACCCCCTTTTTTATTTTAACTATTTATTTGTTTCTCGTCTTTTGAAATGGTGGTTCAATTTGTCATGAACAATAGACAGACCAAGCCATTGACCATTCAATCCAAGATGATTTTCAAGTTGATTCCAGATCTTAGGTTCGATACTATTCACATGCAAATCTGTACATGTTGATTTGAGGTCTCTGTCTGTGGAGCCATGGGACTCTATTTTAAGTCAAATTTCTTTTTTTTTTAAATTTAGCACCATCTTTTCTCTTTTTGTTAAATTCAACAAATATCACAGGTGGAGATGCTCATGATTAGCACAGGTTTATTGTGCCAGTTTTCTATTTGTACTCATTTGGCCACAAATGTACAATTCACACTCCATGGGGAAATCAATTTTCCCGAGCGATATACATCAATATGTATTAATGTCGATGTGAAATCCTTAACTATATAAATTCCTGAAAGTCCTTGGATCCTAACCCTAGAGGGGGGGGGGGGGTGAATAGGGTGAGCTACAATTGTGACCAATTTAAACCAATTTTAACTTCTTAAAGCAAACTAGTCACATGTGATGATAAACCATACAATATGCGGAAGCTAAACAAAACAATCACCACATAGCAATCACCACAACACAATATTTATAGTGGTTCGGCCAACGTGCCTACATCCACTACCGGCTTGTGAATCCAACACCCCACCGGATTTCCACTATTTATGCTTTTTACTAGGCTAAGCAATAACCCTTACAATGTTGTTTTTCTAGGCTAAACAACAACCTCTCAATGTGCTTTTCTAGGCTAAGCAATAACCTTTACAAAATGCTTTTCTTAGGCTAAGCAATAACCTTACAAGATGCTTTTCTTAGGCTAAACAATAACCTTACAAGATGCTTTTCTTAGGCTAAGCAATAACCTTTACAAGAGATGATTTCTCTAAGAAAGTGTCTTCACAAAAGATCACTCTAAGAGATACAATTTAAAGCTCAATAAAATTGCCTCTTAAATAGGCGGATATGAAAGTTTAAAACAAACTCACACAAACACTCTATAAATGCAAAAGTGTATGCTCATGATGTGTGTGTATGATGACTTCAATCAAGTTTAAAAAGAAAGCTTAATCAAATATATGCTTGAAGCATTTCAAAGTTCAAAGCTCATGAAAGATTTGATTGAAGTCTAATGCAAATCACATGTATGAAAAATAACTTGTTAATGATATGAAAATCAAAGAATCACAAGTTGTATGAAAATGACTAACTTAGAACATGTGATGCATGTGCAATGTTTTTTTCAAAACCAAATTAATTTTACTAAAGTTCAAATGAATGAAAACAACAAATTAGGTTTCAACCAAGAAAATGAATCATGCCATAAAAAGGAAATCAAAGATTTAAGCTAAGCATGATTAAGAAGATTTAAAAACAACTTGGATGAAAACAAAGTGAGGAATCCAATCTTAATTACATCAAAGATTAAGAGAAGAATGGATTCATCACATCATAGTTAACATGCACAAAATCAATTACCAATAACTTAAACAAAGCATGTAAACTATGTTTTAGAAAGGTAGAGCTTACTTGGTGGTTTAACTCATTAATCCAAGCTTTAGCTCTCCTAATGACCCTCTAGCCTTTCCAACTTCATCCCCTTTCTTTGGCTCCAAAATGGTCTCAAAGGTTCATGTATCAAGCCTTGAAAAAGGTTGGAAATGAATGGACTTTATAGCCAAAAAGTGTCCAACGGCTAGTCCTCGGTCGACCGGCAAAGGGGTCTCGGTCGACCGGGAAGGCACAACGGTCATATTTCTGACCGTTGGCATGTTACAGTTCAGGTTCTGGAAAAATGACTTCCAGTTGTCTCGGTCGACCGAGACCTGTATCTCGGTCGACCGGCGACACTGCCGGGACACCCCCTTTTTGCAAAAAATGCAACTTTTGCATATTTGAAGGTTTTTCTTTGGGGGACCTTTTGGCTACTAAATCAAGCTTGGAAAACATGTTTTAAAGATTCTAATGGTTTTTAAAACATGAACATAAAAAGCCTAAAAAGATTTGAAAGTTTAAAACCAAAGGCTAGCTTGATTTCTTGAAAACTCTTTTCAAATGAAAATGCATACAAAACTGATTCTGAAAGTGATGAATGTATGCAAGGCTCAAACCTAAATTCTCAAGATGATTTTCCAAATGTAATGCACAAAGAAATAGGTTTTCAAAAGAGTTTGTATTCTAAAACAAATGCATCCAAGTTTAGAACCAAAACATGCATAAAACAAATACTTTTCCAAATCTTAAAAGCTATGCATGTATAAATCAAGATTTCAAGGTTTTCTAAAACAATGCAAGTGTGTGTGAATCAAATGATGCTAAAGTGCAAATGCATCCATCAAATTGTAAATACAAAATCCCTAACAATTCCTTGATTTGAAATTCTTAACTATACAAATCTTTAGCAAGGAATCTCTCTCTCTCTCTCTCTCTCTCTCTCTCTTCTTTAAGCAAGGAATCTCTATTTTAAAAGTAGTATTTTGTAGCCCATTTCCGCGGAAAAGGTTGTAGTTTTATGTGGAAAACTTTTTTTTCATGTGTTTGGTACAGCAGTTTTCCGCGGAAATGTTTTTTCTCCACGTCAGTATTTTCCTTCATAGGCATGGAAATAGACTTCCTGTGAGGAGGGGGGGTATAAGAAGTCCATTTCCACGGAAAACTGACCCTCCAATTTCCTCTCTCTCACCCTCACTCCACTCAACCACCCTATTTCTTCATGTTCCCCTCCAAACCCCACCCACCCCACACACATACCAACCCACCCACCCAATAGTTTTTACTAAAGAAATCCATAACTGCACCAAACAACATTAGCACTAATTCATCGAGGAAAACCTTTTTGCACCAAACATAAAATTTTGACTTCCGCGGAAAAACTTTTCCAAAGAATTTAAAACCCATGGATTTTGCTGATGTGGCGATTTCCAATTTCCACGGAAATTACATATACACAAACGTGCCCGTAATGAATCCTCAGATTTATAGATTCTTTATTTGGTGTGAGTGTGGCCCTGGGTTGGTGATTCAACTATTATTTTTATCAAGGTAAGCATAGGGGAGTCATGTGGCCCCAATGTGGTAGCACTAATGGATTCCTGAATAAGGGGGAACCGGAGGTCGATACCAAAACCTCTATCTCTGAAAGATGAAGGAACCGTAGTCCTAATCACTCTGCCAACCCTATGAGGTTATAGAGATATCAACTACTTTCTCCCAAATCAACAATTTCAAGTAGTTGAATGTTTGGTTGATCTTATGTATACAAGGGCTACTCGGTGAGCTTAATGAATGAATAACTGACATCAACTTAAATTGTGACCATGGGCATGCATGGTGCATTGTTCGCAATGACAAGTGTAATGAAATAATGTCCATTGATTTAACAGCTCACATGTTGGCATTTTTAGGCACATATATTTATATGTTTATGCATAAATATTCCGATGAGTAGCATCCTCATCATTCTATGGATGATTCACCCTACTTTCTTTGCCACTTGACTTGCCCGATTTTTTTTTTTAAAAAAAATTCTTCTTTTCTTTTATTTTGAAGGGGTGGGCCAATTTGTAATGAACAATGGAAAAACCAAGCCAATGACCTTAGGTCTTGTCTATTGTGTTGGCCTTAGTGTTGGGGCCCACTTCCATGCCAGCAAACTAGGCCCCAACCACAAATAGGAAAATGCCCCACACTTTGATTCTTTCATCCGTTTCCTCTTCTTCAGGAAGGAAACAGAAAATGCAATTGAATTTCATTTACCCTCTCTTCAACGTATCTGCACTATAGAGAGGATGTAGTGGGGAAAGATACAGAGATCCAACATCCCTATCTTCTTCTTCCTTTCGGTATTACAAAAGATTACTTCCAGACACCCTTTAGCTCATTAATCAGGCACCCATCCTTTAGCCTGTGGATAATAAGGAGTGCTCGAGTGGGAGAGATTTTCAGTGAATCTCCTCCGACCTTTTGACAAATACACTACCTCATCCTTTGCGAACATCAAGATCTATCTCTTGCATTGTAGTGGACTCTTGGCAATCGATATGAAGCTTCAGCGATGATGTCCAACCAACATATTGGGATTCTATTTTAAGTTAGTTTTTTATTTTTATTTTAAAAAAAACTTAGCATAATCTTTTTTCTTTATATTTATTTCAACAAATATCACAGGTAAAGATGCCCATGATTGGGGGCGGACGCACACTATAGGTAGTAGGTGCGGCAGCCCCAGGTAAATTTATGAGTTTCATTAAAGGGCCTTAGGCCACATGAGCTACGCACCACTTGGGGCCCAATCCTGCACCACCCCATGACCTGGGTAGCCCCATTTCAATATCAAAAACTCCTCTTGATTTCATTCAAACCACATTCTCAAATCAGCAAATGCCTCACCTGTCCTATTTATATCTAATAAACAATCACCCCACATCTAAACATTGTGATCGCCCATGTCACAAAACCTTGGTGGCTGAGAGTACCGGATCCTCTTCATGCAAATCTCTTTCAACATCCTTTTCTTACTGAGAGTTTGAGCTCCTCTTTGCGCCAATCGAGCTTCTTGGTAAGTCTCTCTCTCTCTTACCAAATAACCCTAAATAAAGCAATCAGCCTCCCTCCTATACTACATCTGAGCCCTTAATCTCCAAATCCTAATTTTTAACTGTAAATTCTCAAATCCTAATCCAAAACCCTAAGCCCTAAATCACCTAATTTTAGCATATCTACATGTTTGAAGATGACCAAATCACCAACACTTTAATCTTCAATTCATGCATAAATAAAGCCTTAGGGCTCATATGTTTGGACAACTTAAGTTACATTTAAGTGATAATTTTTCTTCGTTGCCATGAGCCCATGATCAACTATAGGAAATTATTTTTACAACCAGGTAAGTGCCGGCAACCAAGTTTCTTAGATTGAAATAAAACCCCTTTGGAAACCCAAATTGGGTAATTGGGTGCTCACCCAAATCACTGTTCCAGGGCATCCAAACACCTAGGATTAAAGAAAATGTTGTCTTAGAAGTTTTGATGATGATAAATTGATGTTCACTCGAATTTGGGAAAGGTAATGAGAAGACCCTTCAATTATGTAAGAGAGCTGAGTAGGAAATAAGTTTTGTGTTTATTTGGAGTATTGTTAATGTGATTTTTTTTTTTGCAATATGATTAATGTGAAAAAGTCAGTAAAATTAAGCAAAAATTTAGCCCCACCCAAATAAAAATCTTGGGTCCGCCACTGCCCATGATTAACACAGGTTATTGTGCCAGCAATCTACTTAATACTCATCTGGACACAAATGATCAATTGTAATGCCATGCACATTCATCTGTATCACTAGCTTGTCGATTACGGATCAAGCCACTTAAAATTACAATTATAAGACTTTGAGGACGTGATATTTGACCACTTCCTGTGAGCATAATTTGTAAAAAGGATCGAACTAGGGGCCAAAAATTAATAAGGCTGCTTAGTGGAACTCACTAATAAAAATAATTTTAAGCTCCGAAATCTTGAGCTCTCTCTCTTTCTCTCTGCAGATTTCATTGCGGCCCCCACCACCAGATTGATTAGTTACAAATATATCATTAAGATATTATTATTTTCTTTATAATGGATCAATGAATACAATATTTTTAAGACTTAAAGTCCTTTCAGCATTGAAGTGAAATCTGGAGATGGGCAATGCAGATTTGTGCATTTATCTCACCTCAGTTACCACTATATGGCATGAAAAGTTATGAATCTGCCGGTTATTAGTACAACTTATTGTGCTAGATTTCTGTTACTTAAAAATTACATTTGTATCACTAAGTTGCCCACCATAACTTGCCCACCATCACGGATCAAGTGACTTAAAAATTACACCAGTAAGAATTTGAAATATTTGATCGACTCCCCTAAGTCAACAGAGGTTTACTGTTCCGGCGAATGGGGGAATGCCATGTGTAAAAAATGTCAGGTCACATAAGGACCCCTCAACTACTTCCTTGAAAAAGGAAAAATGAAAAAAGAAAAGTGAATAAGAAAAAGAATAAGAAAAAGAGAAAGAAAGGGGCTTTTTTTGCAAATAAAGAAAATTGGGCCCTAATCCTCCACTCCTCTCACAGAACCCTCAGCTTCAGACTCTGACGGTGAGGGAGAGAAGCCGAGGGTGGCGAGAGGAAGCCGGTGGTGTAGAGGGCCTGAGCTCCCGCTGCCGTCGCTGAAACAAGTTGGTTGCCTCTGCCGGAGAAGAAGGAGATCGGGGTTGATCTCCAAGTGGGCCACGACCTGGTTCATTGGAGAAGAAGTCCCAGATCCATTGCTGCCCCTCGCCATCGCCAGCCGCAGAGTATATCGGAGCAGAGCTCCCATTGCTGCCCAGTCGCAGACAGGATTAGGACTCCCATTG
Source organism: Cinnamomum chago (assembly GCA_038049695.1). Taxonomy (NCBI): domain Eukaryota; kingdom Viridiplantae; phylum Streptophyta; class Magnoliopsida; order Laurales; family Lauraceae; genus Cinnamomum; species Cinnamomum chago. The sequence goes on along the minus strand of CP142453.1, from coordinate 30,623,766 downwards.
CTTCCAGGCAATTGCTCTGTTGCTTCCTTCCACGGAATTTCTTGGTTGCTTCCGTCTCATCTCGTGGTCATCGTCGATTTATAAGGCTTCCTCTTCTTTTTTGAATCTCACTCCTGCTTATTTGTTACAGAAATCTATTTCAGAATTAAACTCGCTCTGTTTCTTTCATCTTTGCTCGGCGTAATTGTCAAACGAAGGTCTGATTTTTCCGCCCTCTCTTACATGATAGTTTTTTCTCTACTTTGTATTTATGTAATTCTTTAGTTTTTTCTCTAGTTAGTATTTATGTAATTCTTTCTCAGAACCCTATTACAATATGATCAACTTTCTTCTTCTACTTCAATTGGGTCCTCTCCCTAATTTGAGCAGGCTGAACCATGTCCATCCCATATGATACAGGCTCATCGTGAGTGGACCAATCGCGATATGACGCATCGATACAAAGTCCATGCGATTTTGAGGTCGAATCAGATGCCAACATGTATATCTTGGTCCAATTCTACTCACATGACAACAAGTTGAGTTATCCCTGTATAGAGCCATGGAACTTTATTTTAAGTCGGTTTTTTTTAAAATTTAGCATAGTCTACAAATATCATAGGTGAACATGCAAGTGATTAGCACATGTTATTATGCTAGTTTCTGTTCATACTCATTGGACCACATGAAATGATCAAGTCAAACTCCATGCACATACATTGTATCCCTAACTTGCCCACCATCCTGGATCAAGTTGTTTAAAAATCATAATTGTAAGAATTTGAGTCCCTAATATTAACTGCTCCCCTAACCCAAGTGGGCTTAGTTTTTAAAAGGCTTGAACTCAAAAATATTTCATAAGCCTTCTCACTTCTTAGTGGAGCTCACTAATAAAAATAAGGAATGTCTTCAAAAAGGTATAAAACTTTTGACTCATTTTAATAAAACCACATGAAGATGTGAATATTTAAAAAAGGTATAAAAGCTTCCACAATTTTCTCAATCAAGTCCTCCATAAAAAAATTTAGAAAACGACAAAAACACCCTTATTTCATTTTTTACAATCATCCTTAATTTAAGAGAAATAATTAATTCCAACCTAAATGACCCCATGGGGCCCACTTCAACTACCTTTATACATGGATGATTTAGAAAAGGAGATTCCAAATGACTAAAAAATTAGTTTCATTAAATGGTTATGATCATCAAAATCAAAATGGTCAGTTTTAGAAAGAAAAGACAAAAAGGAAAGGGTATTTTTGTTGTTTCTCAAAACAATTAATGGAAAAGACTTGATTCAAAGAATTGTGAAGATTTTCTATGCTCCTTTGAAATATTAAAATCTTCATGTGCTTTTTTAAAATAATCCAAAAGTCTTATAGTTTTTTGAGAATTTTCCTAAGAATAATTGTAAGTTCCCACATCTTGTACTATCTCCTCAAATTGCATTGTAAAGCCACCGTCAGATTTATTATATTAGTTATACATAGATCACTAAGATTCAGGTCTTTTGCCGTTATGAATCTGTCGAAGTCCAAACTTAAACTGCTACAAAAGTGAAAGTTGAAGATGGACCATACTGTCCATACATATGTCGGCATTTATTTTAAGAGATCGACGATTTTCTTTAGTCGGTCCTTCAGAGGAGCATCACGAGTAGACCTGTCAATTTGTCCCCGAGACATGGGGCTAAAAATACCCTTAAAACGAGGGCTTCTATTGTTAAAGAAAAGCCTTGGGGCCGCGCTTGCACAATTTTTTGCAGGCCCTGAAATCTAAGGGTTGGGCTTGGACAATACTAGTACGGCCCAACCCTGGCCCTAATTCTCCTACTTTTCTTTATTTTATATAATATATATATATATTTATATGTAAATATATACTAAAATACTCTTATAACAGTCCTTTAGCAGTAATAGAAATGAGGTTATAAATGTACTTTCATAGCCTCATACCCATTACAAGATGGCCTATTAACCAATACACATATACTAATTTCTTCTCTATTTAAATTATTAAAGTTTTGTATTATACATTAAGTATAAGCAATAAGTATTGCACGGTTGCTCTCTATCCCTTTCTTCTAGTTTTATTATTTTTTATTCAGGTTCTTTTAGATTATTTTTATATATTCTTGCTTGTGCAAAAGGAGAGTATAGTCCTATTATTAAGGATGAATTTTTTCCTCAATAGAGTGACTTGGGATGTCAATCAGTTTATAAAGGAAGTCTGTATATGCATGGAACTTCAAGGATATAGGGTGATTCAAATATCCTTTTAATTAGATAATTATAACTCTTAAATTTCTAAAGTCTAAAATAATAGTAAAAACCAAGAACATTTAATAGTCATATCAGTGTTAACATGAAGATAATGTTAATTCATAAAAAGTAGCTGAATGTAAACGGTTTAAGTTTCTCAAAGATAATACTTTGTTGGAATGAATTGGTACATGGAAACTTTTGTGAAAAGTGTGAGATAGAACTAACTTTTTAGCCATTTTCTTTCTTTGAAAAAAAAAAGTACGCCTAGAACCCAAGTCACCAAATTATGTATGCTTTTCTCCGAGAAAAGAAAGTTTTTAGAAAGAGCTTCTATTCTCTAAACATTTTCTTAGTGATCCCTTCAATGTCAAGGTTGGACAAAATGTTAAGAAAATGTATAGTTTTTTTTTTCCTTTGCTTTTGACGCTCTAAGCCTTGCCCTGGTAAGGGCCTAAGCAATACAGGCCCTCCAAGGGCTTTAGCCTGCCAGGGCCGGCTATGCATATATAGCGTAGGATTAGGACAACGGGCCTGGGGCCTTTTCACACCCCTACTCACGAGCGAGCTAAACCGGACTTTTTGAGTACATGCTACATAATGATAATATACGAAGCAAACACGGATGCGGTTGTTGACTCCTGTTTCTCTCTGTCTCCTTCCTACACCTTTCTTCATATGTCTCATCATCGGCTGCTAGAACTAGAACATGAAATATTTTTATGCAGCTTCCTTCAATTTTCGTTCTTTCTTTCGTTTTTTTTTTTTTTTTTACTAAGTGGGCTAATGGGCTGCTTTTAGAATCACAAAGCTGAGATTTTCTTTCTTTGCCACCTGACCGATTCACCTTTTTTTTTTTTTTTCCTAACTATTTCTTATTTCTTTTCTTTTGAAATGGTGGGTCAATTTTTCATGAACAAGATGATTTTCAGGCTGGGTCCAAATCTTACTTAGGTTCAGTCCTCCTCACATGCAAACCTGTACATGTTGTTTTGAGATATTTGTCTATGTGGAGCATATTCTTTTGTCTGTATATTTATTTCAGCAAATATCACAGGTGGAGATGCCCATGATTAGCAATGGTTATTGTGCCAGGTTTCTAGCTATACAGCCTCTACTCATTCGGCCACAAATGATCAATTCAAACTCCATGCAAATACATGATCTGTGTCCCCAACTTGTCCATTATACGGATCAAGTCACTTAAAAGATACAATTATAAGAATTTGAAGTCCTAATATTTGATAGGCTCTCCTAAGTCCCAACCCACATGACATCAAACTTGTGTGGAAAATGTGGGGGATCTTCGTCATTAAAAAAGGCTTCTCAGTGCGGCTCACAAATAAAAAATAATAAGTAATTCTAAAAGTCCCACATCGTGTATTATCTCCCATAAAATTTCACTGCAGAGTCCACCATCAAATTCATTATTAGTTATTAAAATGTTATTTTTGTAAATGGATTAAGAATTCAGGCCTTTGACATTTATATATGAATCTGACGTGGGTCAGACTAGTGCTCTAATGAATAATGTGTACATGATCTGAAACTTCCATGAATGTTATTTATTTATGGTGGCAGAGGCAGCGTGCTTGCTTTCATTCCATAAGTGGGCCCAAAGGCGAGCTTTTATCTCTTGTGGGCCCCATTGTGACGAATCAAATCTCTTTTGGACTCACAAGAAGACTTGGCTGGCTTTTGAGTTTCTACTGGTTGTTGAATTATTACTTGTGTTTCTCTCGATCGATCAGATCTTTCTCCTTCCTTCATCTCCCTGTTTCATTTCACTCAGCAGGTAAGGTACTGGAACCATGGATTCTGCAACTTCTAAGGTGGTAGATGCAGGTTTAAGCGCCCTTTTCCAAGCTATGTTTGATACTTTGACCCCCAGTTTCCTCCAAAGCATAGGCTTTCTCTTCGGCGTTGAAGGAGAGGCCCAAAAGCTCCAATCAACCCTCTCCAGAATCCAAGCCCTTCTCAAGGACGCAGAAGACAGACAAATCAGAGAGGAATCAGTCCGCCTGTGGCTGAGAGAACTCAAGGATGCTGCCTACGACGCCGAGGACATCGTCGATGAAGTCGAATACCAAGTTCTTCGATCCAAAATAGAAGAAGCCCAAATGCAAACAAGAAAGAAAAAACTGATTGATCAGGTATCTGACTTATTCTCTAGCTCTGTTTCCAATCTTAACATGGGTCCTCGAATTAAGGAGATCAGAGAGAGATTAGAAGAGATTGAGAGCAGAAGCTATCACCTCCACCTCAAAGTGATGCTTAAGTCTGAAATGCTCATACCTGGAAAGAGGCATCCGACTAGCTCCATCATAGATGAGTCGATTGCATTCGGAAGAGAAACTGACAGAGAGAAGGTGGTTGGTTTGTTGACATCGGATGACGACTCTTCAGCCGCCAACTCGGGTATCCAGGTCGTTCCCATTTGTGGTATGGGAGGACTTGGGAAGACGACGCTTGCTCAACTGGCCTACAATGATGAACGGGTAGACAAACAGTTTGAGGTAAAATCCTGGGTTTATGTGTCTGAAGAATACAATTTAACTCGGCTTGCAAATGCAATTGTAAAGTCTGTTACTGGGAGCGATCCTCATCTTACAAGCTTGGATCCATTTCAAGTTAGTATTAAGGAGGCTCTAAAAGGGAAAAAGTTTTTACTTGTCTTGGACGATGTTTGGAATGAGAACTTCAATGATTGGGACGCCCTACGAGCTCCATTGATGGTTGGGGCAAGAGGAAGCAGAATTCTAGTAACCACGAGAAGCCAAAGGGTTTCGTCAAACATGGGAACAGTTCCCACTCATTTCTTGCAGGGTCTGTTAGACGATGATTGCTGGTCTTTGTTCGAAAGACAAGCATTTGTACAAGGGAATTCAGATGCACATCCAGAGTTGGTGAAGATAGGCAAGGAAATTGTAAACAAGTGCAAAGGGTTGCCTTTGGCGGTGAAGACGCTCGGAGGTTTGTTACGCTCTAACGCAGATGTTGTCGACTGGAAATCAATCTTACAAAGCAAAATATGGGATTTGCCAGAAGAAAGAAATGACATTTTACCTGCTCTAAGATTAAGTTATCATCACTTGCCAGCACATTTGAAGCAGTGTTTTGAGTTTTGTTACACATTTCCTAAAGGTTCCTATTTCATGTATGGCGATAGATTAGTTTGGTCGTGGATGGCACATGGTTTTATTCAGTCTGAAGGAAGTAAGGACATGGAAGACATAGGTGAGGAATATCTCGCTGATTTGGTTTCAAGGTCTTTACTTTATAAAGAAGGGTCATTATTCAGAATGCACGACCTCATTCATGATCTTGCACGATCTTTTTCAGGAGCTGAGATTTTCGAAATCGGAGATTGGAAGTCTCATAAAAATGCTGAAAAGGTACGCCACGTATCATGCGAATTGTCCAGGTTTAGTGTGGAATCATTCAATTTCGAGTATCTCTATTGCTTTAAAAGTCTGCACACACTTCTATTGCCAGGATTCAAATTGAAACATGACCGCACAGATCCTGTCCTTACTATCCCACCAGATTTGTTCGTAAATCTGAGGCATATACGCATTTTGGATTTGAGTGGAAATCACATAACTGAATTGCCAGAATCAGTCGGAAATTTGATACAGCTGCGGTATCTTGTCTTGTCTTGGACTATGATTGAAAGGTTACCGAAATCATTAACCAGACTCTACAATATACAAACCTTGGAGCTCGAATATTGCTGTAAGCTTGTAGAAGTACCCAGTGACTTTAGCAACCTAGTCAACCTAAGAAAGATACTTTTAGAGGGATGCTCTGCTTCTATCCCATTTGGGGGATTAAAAAGTCTCCTAGAGTTGGAGGACTTTAAGGTGGGAAGAGAGATTGGATATAGGGTCAACGAGCTGCGGGACATGATACACCTACGAAGATCACTTTGCATTTCAAAGCTTGAGAATGTGGTCAGTGTGGAGGAGGCCAAAGAGGCTCAATTGAAAAATAAGCAGAAAATTAACCACTTGACGTTGGAATGGGAATCCCATGACATGCATTCACGACAGGAAGGAATTGAGGAGAAGGTACTCAATGCCCTCCAGCCTCATACCAACCTCGAACGCCTAGGGATTGCAGGCTACTGTGGTGTCAGATTTCCAACATGGTTGGGGGACTCAAGCTTCTCCAAACTAGTTTCTATCTCTTTGGCCACATGCAAATGTGGTGTCCTCCCGCCTTTTGGTCAGCTCCCTTCTCTCGAATCTCTATCTCTTAGAGTTCTTTATGGATTGGAGAAAGTGGGGCGTGAAGTCTATGGCGGTGGCATGGTGAAGGGTTTCCCATCATTGAAGAGGCTACGCTTTAGCTGTATGCCTGATCTGGAGGAATGGACTGCCCTAGAAGGTGATATGATCCATGTTAGTGAAATTGATATCTCGAATTGCTCCAAGTTGAGGGTGCTTCCTGATCTCTTTCCTCTCACACTGGAAAGAGTGAAAATAAAGCAATGTGAGAAATTGGCTGCTCTTCCCAGGGTCTCAACCATTTGTCACTTATCCTTGTCTTCATGTGATGAACAGATCTTGAGATCATTGCAGTATCTTACCTCTCTTTCTTCTCTATATATTTCTCAATTTCCAACTCTAACATCACTTCCAAATAGATTGTTGCATCCACTTACACCGCTTGAAAAGTTATGGATTAATGATTGTGATCAGCTTATATCCTTGTCAGAGGAAGTAGGATTGCAACATCTCACCTCTCTACACTCTTTGGAAATTAGGAAATGTCCCCAGCTCACATCCTTGGGTGATGAGGTTTTGCCTGCCACTCTTCACCATCTTGAATTCTCAGCATGCGGCAATCTGAACCGCTTGCCAACAGGGCTAAACAATATCACTTCCCTTGTTAAACTGGTGCTTGTATCTTGTCCTAAAATCCATTCCTTGCCTGAGGAGCTACCAACCACCCTTCAGCGTCTCAAAATCTCATACTGCAGCAATCTGGATTGCTTGCCAACAGGGCTAAAAAATCTCACTTCCCTTGTTGAACTGGAGCTATACTCTTGTCCTAAAATCCATTCCTTGCCTGAGGAGCTACTAACCACCCTTGTTCAACTGGCTATTCATAAATGTCCTTCACTAACCGAAAAGTTTAAGGAAGGAGGCGAGTATTGGAGTAAGATATCACACATCCCAACCATATTCATTGATGATTTGGTTCGAAAGTACAAAGGAGAAGTAAGGCGCTAAACTCAAGAGTCTCGTGGTCTCTTGTTGCTGCTGCTCCTCCCTCCTCAAGTCTCTTGGTTGAGTTGGGTTATCTGAGTTAGGGCATCTCCTGCATGTTAGGGTTTACATGGTGCTGCAGAAAACAACACTTGTCCCCTTTTCAATTTGTTGGATTTGGAGATTTTCCCTTTGTCTCGATCATGCACACGCCCTTTGATGTGCCTGCAAAATGACAACAACGGGATTGCTCGAGCCTAAGCAACAGAACATTGCTGCTCTCTCTCGTTCTATTTTTTCTCATCAGCTCTGCAACAGATACCACCAGCTCTCCTTCTCCAGTGGCGGCATTCTCCCTTATTCCTTCGGAATAAAGTCAGTTTTTTTTTTTTTTGTCTGATTTGTTGTTCTGAATTCTGATGCCTTGTTGGTATGAGCATTTTCTCGAGGTGCTTTAAAACTGTGTTTTTTTCAGAGTTCTGGATTTCGAGGACTTTAGTGGAATCTTGTTATTATAGTTTTGATTATAAGCTGTTCGAATAAAGTCAGTTTTTTTTTTTTGGTGTTGTCAAAGTTGATCAAATGCTGTGAGAAATCCAGCTCTAATGAGATCAAAATGTTTAGCAGCATGGTTATTTGGAAGAATAGAGCATTTACTGATGATATTTCTGGGAAACATTCGACATCAAGGAAAATTGAAAAATTGAACTCTTCGATAATGTAAAACTATTTTTATGCCCTTATATGTTTTTAGTTAGGTTTAATATGTAATTGAAATTCTAAATTCTAGTTTTTTGTTGAATGCCTAATTAAATTTGGATTATTATAGTTTTGATTATAAATAAATTAAAAGTGAGTTATTATATACGACATTTGTCGTTTGTGAAAGAAGATGTAGTCTTGTGGTGGTGAAAGTCATGTTTCTTTTATATAAAATAATTCAAAGAAAGGGAAAAGTGTATATGAAATATAAGATCTGTGTAGATATTCAATTTTGCACATATTGGAGCACAAGTTTGATTTTTGGATGGGAAAAGTGTATATGAAATATAAGATCTGTGTAGATATTCTATTTTGCACATATTGGAGCACAAGTTTGATTTTTGGATGGATAAGGTTCATAATATCATTTAAACAAGGGAGCTAGTACATTTTGGATTTTCTATGATGAAATCAAAGGATGCACAAGTTTGATTTTTGGATGGATAAGGTTCATAATATCATATAAATGTGACTTATTTTCTCATTGAAGTGCTACATCAATCCTAATGACAGTCTCGCCAGATTAGAGATCGAAGTACGGCCCATCAAATCCTAAACCCAGCCGTGCCGTGCCAGCCAGTGAATTTTCACGGCCGTGCTATGCCCAGGCTGGCTGGGCTGTGCCCAAAATGGGCTGGTTTGAGCCAGGCTGACCCACGTACTTAAAAAAAATTTTAATCTGAAAATAAATCTTGCATCCTCATAAGAAAAATGCAACTATGATAATTTCATTAATTCATAACAATAAAATATACAAGTTGAAAGAAAACATACACCTTTCATAATTTACTTGAGAAGAATTTACAGCTTTGATTTATTTCCAACTCGAAAATAAAACTTCCAAATTCCCTAAATCTGACCCTTTTTCTTATAACTATCTATGTATTTCAATGACCCAAATTACCCTTAATCTGACCCTCTTTTAACTGTTGGTAAGGGTTAAACGCTAAAAAGTTTAGTAAAATTGAAAGCAGCCATGCCGGGCCGGGCCCGCCTGGACTGGGCTGTGTCCATGCCAGGCCGAGCCACAGAACGTTGACCAGCATGCCAGGATGGGCCTGGGCAGCCCGGCCCGTTCTGCATCTTAAGCTGCACATAAATGGAAGTATTGATAGAATTCTAGCAATGCCTTCTGATGGTGGGCATAGCCTATATAACATAAAATGGAATTGGATAATCAGTTGTTACCATTTAACATGCAATTACAAACCACAAAAAAAGGTCACCTTTCATGTAGGAGGGAGGGTAGAGAGAGAAGAAAGCTTCCACAGTTAAGAGACACAAATACAATCTCATGCCCAACTCAGATTTTTTTTCTACATCCTCAAATCTGTTGCGGCATTTCATCAATCCAGACCATTATCAAATAGACTCCACTCTAGATTGATAGGGTCCTACCCAAAAGTCTCCGTTGTTAGACAAATTGGTCCCACTGTCTCTGTTATTCTGGCCAAAGATACTTGCCAATTAGATGAAAAGGATATTGGCCCCGCGAGCAAGAGAGAGTATCCTTATACATTAAATTGAAAAATCAAGTGCCAATTAGATCAGAGATAGAGTCGTTACCATCAGAAGTCTAGCGCCAAACCAGGACAATAAGGGCAGAAAGGACTCAAAATACAAATTCACTTTCCAAATTTGCCTTTTCTGTTTTCAAGTACACGGTGGAATGCTAACATCTTAACCTATTACTTCCACTCTTTTACAATAAAAAATGAAAAGTGAACTTAAATGAAAAGGATTCAAAAACTCTACTCCAACGGTCATTCTCTTCTCTCTCCTTCCTTCTCTGGGGTATGTATTCCACCCTCAAATTGTCATCACAAAATTTCAACTTCACTGCCAAACCAAAAGAATAAAGGTAGACCCAAAAAATAAAAACCCATCGAAGGGTATTTACAGAAGCTTCTTTTTTCATTTTGGAGTGCAGTTTTTACTGCATGCTCTTTTCTTTGTTCCTTTCAGGAGCTCTTCTACAGTCCCAATAGAATGTAGTAAACTAGTGTTATGGGGAGAGCTATTAACATCCCAAAGATTTATCCCTGTGATCATATTAAAAGAACATCAACCGTCAAAAAAAAAATTTATATGCTTGCATGCTTACATGGAACAACAAGCATTTGTTTGGCTAAGTCCAACAAAGGCTTCAATTTCATCCTGTAATCATGTGGGCCAGCTCAATAGTCTTTGAAACAGGCCATGCATATGGAGGGAACTAGCATTGAAGTTTGCCCCAAATACTTCTCCCACATCGAAAATTTCCATTCATGTTATTGATCTTTTTTGTACATATAGTCTGTTTGCTTACATGTACACACACAAAGAGGTCTGTGTGCATGTAACTTGTAGCAAGAAGAAATCAGAGATAAAGAACAAAGGGAACAATTCCTTGAGGAAGAGTTGACTGCAGAAATAACACCAAGTGATCAAAATCATAGAACAAGTTACACGGAAAAGTGAGAATCTGTACAGACCAAGACTGAACATGGCCATTCCAGACCAGCATCAGAGAGTATTGAGATTGATATAGCAATGATTGCAAGCATTTGAATCCCCACCTGTAGAGGATATAATACATAACCATTGATTGACAGAATGCAAAATTTCTACGAATTCATAGTTAAAAAAGTAAAAATAACATCTTACAATCTCGTCCCTTCTTTGCTTTTTGCTTATCTCGATGGTGATTTCTCATGTCCTGCTCATTGAAACCAAGTGCTCCTGAACCACCAGCTTGTGTGCTTAAGAGTCTCATTTGATTTGCAGGACGAATGTTATTTTCTTCAAATGCATCTATTAACTTTTTATAAGCCGGAGTAATCTTACGGTGTGAATGAAACAGATGGGTTTTACGCGAAGTAGATAAGACATGAGTATGTTCTACAACCAATTTGTTAACAACCCAGTGATCGATTGTGATTTTTTTCACAATCATCTCCGCTCCACAATTTTCTCTCGTATATGGAACACGCTTCTGTGCCACATAACCTCATTCTATTCTTTGACCTTGTTTGGCGCACATAAACTGCTTCCAACATACTTTACCCCTCTTCTTTTTATCTGAACCATGCCTAACACCAAAACCAGCAAACCTCGCATAAGTATTATAAAATTCGTAAGCTTCTTCCAAGTCATGAAAATACATTCCGACCTTTGGGGTTTTATTATCGTCTACATCAGGTATGAATATTTTACTCATGGAAGATGCAACTGATTCCATCTTCTCATCCATAGCCAAATGTGAACAGCAAACCAAGAATATACATGACGAAAGAAAAAATTCAGGGATAAAAATAATTGTACATCATATATTCTCAACACAAAAATAAATAGATAAAATAAAATAAATTAACTCCCAAAATATCTCACATGAGAGATACATACTTGAGTGTTTCCATGGTGATTAGGTGACCCACCACCATGGTCGGAGCTGGAGAACTCTTCTACCTCATTACCAGTGGGTAAGGTCTGGGAGAACAGAGCCGGGTGGAAAGAGATATGGTCATCCATGTATAGCAAAAATATGACCTTCCTGGAGTTGGAATAGTAAAAAAATTTTAATGCATCAGGTTTGAAAAAAGTATCAAATTTATTTTTCAATAAAAATAAATTAACTTGGAACATCCATAAGCTTTCCAACTTCCAAGTTTATTTGATTTTAAGAGCTTAAAAGACAAGCAAATGACAACATTGTAGGACAACAAAAGGCATTGTCCACCGAAACTATGATGATTCCATCCAGCCAAATACACAAATAGACCATTCTATAAGGAAGTACATCCACACCCACCGGATACAGGAGTCATGGGAGAAGCCAATCTCACCCATCTTTCCTAGGCAGACAAAAAAAATCTCTCTCACTCAAGCTGTGGAGAAGGCACTCCCACCAGCATTGGCTTTCTTAATGAGAGTTGGAGCATGGTTAACATCTTTTAACCAAAAATGTCATTACAGATAATGTACATTCGGTATGGAATTAAATTGGTGAGATGATATGTGCTTCCACTAATAATATTTAGGTTCTTTACATCTCCATATTTGATCATTAGAGAACACTTCATGTGTTCATACCACCTGGCCAGCACTTGATAGTATTCTATTGCACAATCTATGAGCACTAATGCATACTTGAGGTTTTATGAAGTTGCCCTTGTGTATTTGAATCATTCTCCCAAGATCATGCAAATGAAAAAACAATCACAAGACAAAAAAGACCCTAACTGCCCAAAACCCAAACTACTCTCAGCTTCAGAGCCTGCCAGAATCAACTGTAATTGGAAGGATAATCATCCAAGCAGACTAATTCCAACAAGAACTAGCTCATCTTCCACTCTCCTTCACATTGACCAAACCACAAACACCTGGCGACCCAAATGACGAAATCGCCACTGCTTTCTTTTTCCTCAAGACCCAGATGAAAAAAAACTTACTTTTCACTAAAATCGAACAAATCACAGAGACCCAGATGATCAAAATGCAAATTCGTTCCTTTTTCTTTCAAAACCCAACAAAGATAAAAGATCTTCCTTCTTGAATATGAAAGGAAGGGAGGATGAAAAGTGTAAAAAATGAAGATTAAAGAGAGACGGGATGTGAAAGGGCACTCAAAGATGGAAGCTTTTTAGTGGCAACAGGTGATGAAAATCCATTTTTTTCATCACTTACATGAAAAAAAAAAGGAGTAGAAATTTGGGTATTTGAAGAGCCTGATAAAACACTCAATAGTAAAAATCTGAAGAGCCTGATACCTTTCCAGGTTCCAGATTTAAGCTCGCTTTGCAAATCTTCCTCCTGCAATTGTAGTGCCGATCGAGAGAGATGAGAGGGAGAGTGAGGGGATCCCGAGAGAAGAACCCAGGCCAATGGATTTCTACCGTTCATGCGACGCAGAGAGGGTGAACAATCGATTTGGGGATTTTCCGATCGCGAGAGAGGATAGACCCATAGGACGTCGGAGAGAGAGAGAGAGAGAGAGAGAGAGAGAGAGAGAGAGAGAAGAGACGCCGGGAGAGAGAGAGAGAGAGAGAGAGAGAGAGAGAGAGAAGAGACGCCGGGAGAGAAGGATCGATCGCGCGATTTGGCTCCGGCGAAATGGCACAGGTGCTCCTCTTCTCCTTTATTCGATTTGGGTCGATTTGGGCGCAGACCTTTTCCTTTCCCACATTTCGTTTCCCTCTCATATGTTAAATATGATGTATCTGGGGCGTTGGATCTGAAGACGGAACGGACGCATGGGACGAGTCCTTGCAAAACTGAGTAAGGACGGTCCTTACAGGATCGCTACCTATATATATATATATGGAAATATTCATATGCATATATCCCTCACCACATTATGGTGAGGGACAACATAGTGGGGCCACTTTATAGTTCATCCAAATCATCCACACACATGGAACCCCCTAAACTACAATGGATCAATTGAGTTTTCATTAATCCAATTGGATTGGACCGTTGGATTGAGGGTCAACATTTTTCTTTAATATAAAGTCCTTAACTTTGTGGGTCAAGGATGAAGGGTTTAGAGACTTGGGATTGACCTCAAACTTGATATATGGTCTCATCTCATATGACTCTTTCCATCCCCCCTAGGTCTCATGATCAATTGGGGCCTAGGTGTGTCCCATTGAGTTTGTCCCTCACCATATGATGAGGGAAGGATGCACATGAATATTATCCTAAAAAAGTTGAATCACCATTTCAAAGTTCAAACCAATGGTGTAGACGTATTGAAAGCATCAAAATTTTCTTTTCCTGATTTCAAACCAATGGTGAGAAAAAGTTGAATGAGTGTCAAACTTGTGATGTTTCTAACTGAAAGAGATCAAAGACCATATAAGGATTGTTAGGTTCTTACCTGAAAGAGGCCAAAGACCATATAAGGCCAACCAAGCTTAAATAAGTGTTGGGGTTCCTGATGAGCTTCTGCCAAACCTTGATAAAAATGAGTCGGGTCATCACGCTGGCAGGTGGCATAGAATAAGGCTTTGTTTCACCACTGGTCACATTCTTAGGATGAAGTTGTGAAGTTGAGCTTGATCTTAGCTTCGAAAGGCGTAAGGTTGATATGAGTGTGTGGCTAATTCATTGGATGATGGACAAAATCGGAATTAATTGTAATTGAAAAACCAGCCTTAACACAGGCTGAGGTCCCAATAACCAGATCTCTATTAAATTTCAAGCAACACGTGATTAATCTAATAATTAATCCTAAGTCAGATTAAAAGCAATCAATCCACACAATGAGAAGGACACACGATGTATACGTGAAAAACCCTACTCGAGAAGAAACCACGGGCCTTATCGTCTAGGCCAACAGACAGTCAAGCACTAAATAACTGAAAGTTACAAGAAATAACTCACAACCCTTTTTCCATTTGCAACTCAACCTAAGGACTGCACTATCTTGCCGACTGCTCACCATACACCTTCACCGTTGATCGGACCCCAAGTGCAGGGTCGCGATGTAGTAATAACTGGTGAGACTAGGTCGATCCACAAGGAGCAATGCTTTTTAAGAAACTTTCCAACTTTAACCTGTTCTAATTTAGAAAGTAAATCTAATCTAATAAAGAAACTAATCAAATTACAAAAAATATCCTAAAAACTGAAAATTAACAATTACAACTTTCCAAATAAAAAAATAAACCTAAACTAAGTAAAGAAACCTAGTTTATTCAACCCTATTCTAACTATAACCTGCAAAAGTAACAAACTCATCAAAACAACCAATTTAATATAAGATAAATCAAAACAAAACTTCCTAAAACAAATTACAATGTAAATATGAATGATTTATGAGATCCTACATGAAAAGAAATGCAACTCTATACTAGTTCCTAAAAATCTGATTCATGCTGAAAAATGATTAGTACGGAAACTCTTGCACATGCCCAATTTTGCTGGACTGTACAGACTGGCCTAAGATGATATAAATCTAAATCTAATGGCTGGAATCAATACTCTGATGATGCATGAACACAACAGAAAAAGAAGAATGGAAAAAAGACTTAAAACGAAAAAGATATGATCACCTAAAGATGCCTAGTTGAACGAGTTATGCTGCTGAAATCTGGTACAGGCTTTGCTGGGTACCCCTGTTTGTACCTCTGGTTGACATGGTTCCCGAGGTTATTTTCGGCTGAAATTATGAGGTTTCAAAGTCCTATTACTGTACTTTAAATCTGCTATTTTTCAGAAATTTTTTTTACGTTTACCTGGTTTTCAAATCGCGCACTTTTGTAACATAGTCGGGTCAATTCTGCTGAAACTGTGCAGAATTTTTCACTATTCACATACCAGGTCCGAATTTAATCTTTCTAATTAGTCATCAAAGATTGTGATTTCAGCAGCAAAAACCTGTTCTAATGCAATTTCTAAATAAGATGCATGTACAAAAACACTTTCCAACCATAGATTGATGCAAGTATCAAAAATAGTAGTTTCTACTAAACATGGAAAGATGCAAGTTAGGGTTTCTAAATCGAGAATTTGCAAAAAAAAAAAAAAAATTGTCAGAATATTAACTTAAAATAAAAACAAAAGGGGTGGAAAAAAAATAAAAAGCGGAAAAGATGTATCAAAGATCTAAAAACTAGACGATCATAAAAGTATTGAAAATGCGATAATGAAGTCCTCTCTTCTCAGAGTAGGAAAAAAAAAAAAAACAAATGCAAGTGATTACCTGATGTCTCTCGACTTTTAATTCAATTCTTTTATTTTCAAAAACCTAGATCTAATCATGTGAAATATTGTCTCCAATCAGAACACATGAAAGTACTAGAAATAGAAAACCAAACCACTTACATAAAGAACACTCAGAATCAATCCAAGTAGCGTCTTTATTCCTTGATCTTTGAGTACAAGAAATTAATATTCTTCTATCTTTTTCATTCTCTCAACGTGGCCTCTCAACCTATGTCTAAAAGAATTAGAAGAAAGAAGAAGAAGAAAGGGACTTAGAGAGAGAAATGGAGTGGAGTGGAATGGAGAGAGAGAGAGAGAGAGAGATTCCCGAGGTGATGGATATCCAGCACCTCCCCATGAGATGATTTTATTGTGTGTGATGCCTCCTCTTTTGCTAAAAATCTCCTCTCTTTTGGGGACTTGTTTCCTAATGTGTAGAGATTTATTCCTTAGGCCTCAAGCTAGGCTTCATACTTGGAAAGACTTTTAAATTTGAGAGATCCCATTGCCTTATTAAGTGTCTTGATGTACACACCTTCCTTGTATAATTCCAAGAATAGCTCTAAAAATTGCATGATGATGTAGAGGGAAGAAACTTTCCAAATAATGAGATTTCTTGCAATTCCCGCCTAAAACTGTAGCAGACAACTTCATGGGGTCATATCTCCCTCAATATAGCTCTGATTTACGCAATCTTGTGCTCCATGGATATCTACTCGAAAAGAGCTTTCCAACGGTGGCTAGATTGCGCCGATCCGACGCTAGGTTTGAGAATTATGGCCATTTTAAGTTGCTGCCCCTGAAAAATCCGGGAATAATTGTGCGCAAATGGAAGCTTCTATGTTTGCATGCAATGGGGTGTGTGGGACCCATGTTGGACGTCCAAGGCATGCTTGGACTCTTTCCTTGCTTGCTTATTTGACTCTCCTTTGACCTCTCTTCTCAAATTTCATTCCTATGTTGATTTCTCCTACAAATTGAAAGAAATAAATTTATCATTAATTACATGTAAAAATAAACATGAATCATGCATGGGACCCTAATGTGCTTAATGATGCACCCAAATGACAGACTTTCCAAAAATAGCACATGGTGCCAAAAATAGTAGGTATACATTGATGAAGCAAAAAAAAACTAATTTTCGGGTGATAAATGAGATGAAAAACCTTAATTTCACAAAAGACATGCAATGTGATGAATTTTGACCTATTTTGACCATGTTTTCAAAAATAACCCCAAATGCAGGAAATCATGAAATTGAGTGTAATCTATGCAATTAAACATAATTAAGTCCACAAATGCTCATTAAATGATGACTTAATTATCTAATTTTGTGGACTTATCAACCGTGCTTGAAACGAACACCTCGAAGCCGGCTTCAGGATGTCTCTACTGGAGAAGAGTAGAATGGAACGAGAACCAAAGCTTGATCTTCAGTATAGCAACTAGAAGCCTTGCGGGAAGATGGATCTTTCAAAATCTTCTCTAGCGTTTTTTATTGAAGAGAAGTACCTTGGAATAGAGAGAAAAAGGCTATATATAAGCCTAGATTCGTGCCTCAAGAGTTATGATGCGATTAGGATAGAACTTAGCCTCTTGAGAGAAAATAGGAGAGAGTTTCCGGATTGAATAAAAATTAGCCTAGGTTCGCTCGAGCGAAGGCACCTCTATCTCAGGCTCACAAATCAGAACACAATTGGCTCGAGCGATGAGGAAGTGTGGCTCGAGCGATGAAGCTTCTCTGAGGGGTTCGCTCGAGCGGATGGAGGATCGCTTGAGCGAACTTAGTCAGGTTCAGGGCAGCAGAACTTCTACACTTGCAACTTCGGGCAGTCCATTCTAAAAAGAATTACATCAGTATAAAAACCCTGTTTTGTCCATTAACTGAAGAATTAGCCAGCATTCACAAAACCCTTACAATCTCCTCATTTGTCAATTCATGGACAAAACTCCTAGTTACAAAAACATCTACCCAAATTCTAACACAAACTTCCAGAAAAAAATCATCTCCAAAGCTGTCTTGACCTGTAAATCTCCTGCAAGAACCTATCCTATCACTAGATCAAGTGTGTCATCACAGAAATCGAAGAGTATTGATCATAGCATAGAAACAAACAAAAAGATATAGCAACAAGATGATTTAGGATAGCAACAAGATGATTAGCAACAATTCAGCTTAGCAAAAATTCAACAGTTCAGCTCATCAAAATTCAGCTCATCACTCCCCCTTTTTGTTCATAAGGGGAAAACACAGATAGGGTTAGAAATATGCAAGGTCATCAGAATATATAATCAGAAGTCTAGTCAGGAGCTAAAGACATCAAGAGGACAGCAAGGAAAAGCATTAAAAAAAGTCAAAAATGCAAATGCAAGAGCTGAAAACATCAAATCAGTTTCAGTCACTGATTCCCAAGACGAGCAAGGATTGCAGCTAATGCCTCATCAATCAAGTTGAAGCAACCATCAAATGCATTCAGGCGTCCATCTACTGCGTTGAACCTAGAATCAATATTCGCATTCAAAACTTGTATTTGTTCCGCAAGAAGGGCAACTTGAGCTGCATTCTCCTGTTGCTCCCCCTGGATATTGGCATTTGGGGCAGCTTCTTCCACTTCTATCTCTTCACCCTGAACAACGGGTGGAATGTGAGCGGACAATTGAGCCAATGTGCAAGCGTTGATAGGATTTCGGATCCGCTGAGTGGGCTCATTGTTCTTCTTTGGAACTTCTTTCCACAATAGAAACTCGGTGATAAAAACAGCGAAGCGAAGAATGGAATTACGCTTTGTAGATAACATCTTGATCAACACATTCAGTATCACTTGTGGGATATTCACCTGCTTCCCTGTGCCAATGCAGAATAACAGATAGCCATTCTTATGGCTGACATCAGAAGTGTGTCCCCTCGGTTCTAAGTTATGACAGACAAACCGATTGAGGAAACGGTATTCTTCTATTAAGTTACCGTGTGGGAGATTTCCACCCGGCCAAGGCGTTTTTTCTCCACACAGAGTTGTCCCAATCATATCATAGTCAATGTGTACTTGGCTGTCTTCAGAAAGAGGATAATCAGTGCCTTCAACAATAGGAATGTCAAGAAATTCAGCGATGTCTGTTGTGGTGATGTTTTTCCACGAACAAAAGTTTTCAAGGAATCCGAAGACACATGCTCCATATTGTTGTAGAGTTCTCGAACCCAATCAGGGTAGATCTCTGAGATTTCAAATTTCAGCAATGAATACCAGTTCCTATTTGAAATGCTGCGACAAACCGCATTTTCAAGTAGAGCTTCACCAACTTCTCTTTCGAACTCAACAGTTCTTTTCATGAACTGTTCTTGAAATTGTATGGATTTGTTCAGTGAAGGGAACCTGTGACTGTCAAAATGTGGCTGAGAGGAAGATGACTCTGCATGAGTTCTCGTTTTGGGAGCCACTGAACCAAATGTAGAGTTTTTGCTCCCTTGCTTTGTGCGCCCATTTTCAGAGCTTCACAACGGTAATCCTCTCATCTTTTTCATTACTCATTCTCAGTTTGCCCTTTTCATTCCATTGTTGATCTTCTTCATGGGTTCATTAGCTTGGGGGTTTCGAATTTGGGGGTTTCTTGGCTGAAATTTCTCCTAATTGGTTCTCCTAATGTCATTTCCTCCATTTCTTTAATCATCTGTCTTTTGTGATCTGCATTTGGGAGATGCTTGTTGGATTGGAATGTAGGTTTTGCATTTTTGACCGTTTGAAATGGGTTTGAGAAAACTCTTTGAATGGATGTGCTTCATTAATCGTAAATGGGTATTTTGTGCAGATCGATTGTTGATCCTTTTTGGGAAAACATGTTCCCTCTTTTGAACTATTGGCACCCTGTGTGTGTTTCAGTTCGAATGATATGGATTTTGTGTCAGTTTTGATTTCCATGACACCTTCATTGCAGACCAATGATACTATGTCCTTTGAATGCATGTTGCTTGACTGTTATTTGGATGGAAAATATTTTTTTTAAGGAAAACAGAGATATGTAGGGATTTTGGAATTTTGAAAATTTTGGATCAATCTTTTTGTCTTTGTGATAGAATTCTGAGTTTTACTACAACATCGTAGATGGATAGTAAAGTCCTCTTCTAAAGTATCACAATACATTGTGTAAGTGCAAAAAATACTCACAAAGTTGGGAAGGTGCCTCAAGGAACTTATCCAAACAACCAGAGGTTGAACTGCTTGAGCTGGGAACCTGAAAGGGGAGAGGAAACGGTCAGAGGACCCTGGCTGTGGGCAGCGCAGGGCTCTCTGATGCCTAAGTTAGTGCAGGGAGGATTATCGGAGAAGAGAGAGAGCAGAGTGGGTTGCATGCATGGGAGTAGGCGTACCTCTTTCTGGGTTGCGGCCCCCTCTTATATGTGAAAGTCCTGGGAGATATCAGCCAGTGGGCTGATATGACTGCTAGGGATCCATTAGCCCATAGAGCATTAATGAGGATCCATCATAGCCCACATTGCATTAAATGGAATCCGATCAGCCCACGCTGCATTTATTGTCAGTCACATTGGGCCAGACCCTGCCCTGGCCTGTTGGCGGCTAAGGTCCCATCGGAGCTTTCCTAGGGCCTTGTCCTGATACGGCCGCAGCCATTGGATATGATTGTCAGAAACGCGGAAGGAATGGACGGCCTGGAAACGTCCGTCCCATCATCAGGTCTCTATCTTGCCTCGTGACCAGATGTCGTCTGTGGTAAAACAAACCCATCTCGGGCAGCCGTTTCTACCTCGGCAATAGCCGGGATGCCCATCGTTCTCAGTGAGCGCGGCAGAGGTGGCACTTGGGAGCGCCGGTCTCGGCCAACACCTCAGGACTTATGCCGAGGCGCATGCAGCAGGGACGAGCACAGACCCGCACTTGTTGATCTCGTGCATCTAGGAACTGGTCCACACAATTGCCCCTGAGTTTCCGACTCCTTGGGATTTCGGATCCCTTGGGGGCGGGGACTGATTTCAAAAACCACCAGAGATTGTCGGGACTTGCGCTGACGTCACGTATGGCACGTGGAACCCGTTTGACTCCTCGCGTGCCGGGGATAATTACTCGCAATAACTGCTATGCCCTAATAATCATGGGAGGCGAATAGCTTGCGCCACGCGTCACCAACGGATTCGGCGCTTTGGTACTTGCAAGTACGCATGCGGACGGTTTTTCGAATTTTGGACATTGCGCCCCTTTATGAACACAGGCGCCTTCTTCTTCCTCCTTTTTACTTTGCATCTTCGAACATTACTGAAGAACCAGAGAGCGTCAGAGAACGTCCAGAGGAGTTAAAATCGGAGCAATCCCTCTCAAAGGTTTCAGAGGCTTCAGAACAGCCCCCTCGTCAACACGCAGAGCTCTGCCCGACCACGTTTGCCTCCATCATTGTTTTCCATTGTAAGTTCTGAGTTCCCATTTCTCTCAACTTCTTTTGCATCTTTTGCCCTATTAGATCAGGATGGGGATATACAGCTTCTGGCTCGAGAGCGAAAGGGCCCTAGAGGAGTTTAGATCTTCGTTTGGGGTACCGGACGATGTATTCGTCCGGCGGGCGGACCCAGTGGACCACGTTCGCCGCTCTTTCTTCGACGGCTGGATGCCCATCCCGCTGATAGCCGTCGTGGAGGGAGGCGTTCGATTCCCCCTACACCCCCTGCTCAGAGCTTGTCTGAGCATGTGGAACATCACGCCCTGCCAGTTGGCGCCCAACGATTACAAGATAATCATGGGCACTGCTGCGCTAAACCAACACCTCCACACGGACCTCGGCGTCCAGAACATAGAGGACGTCTACGACATCTGCAAGACAAAGGAAGATACCTACTACCTCCGGGTCAAGCCGAACCGGAGGGGCTTTGTCACGGCGCTCGAGGACTCATACAAGTATGCCGGAGACAATCTCTTGTCCGTCTCGGGCAACTGGGAGCTCGGCCCCGAGGAGGTTGGAGGCTATAGAGTCCCGCGTCGCCCCGGGACTGTCCCAAGTATGAGTTCGTCCTCTTTCTGATTTTAATTCCTAACCACGATTGTTCCGAGCTGACGCTTTCTCTGCCTTTGTAGACGCCCGAGAACGGAGAAAAAGGCATCCCGGTTGGGTCAAGAACGAGGCTTGGCACCAGAGAGTCACCCGGTGCACAGAGTTTTCGAACCGAGCCGCCTAGTCCCTCCTTTGCTACGAGCCGAAGTACCGGGGGTACTATAAGAGGACCGAAGCTGTGCAGCAGGCCCCCCTCGAGAGCCCAGAGAGGAGGGAGAGTCCGGCCGGAGAGGGACATTCCCGGGCCGAGGCCAAGGTTGCTACCAGGGCCGAACCTTCCGACTCCGAGCAAGAAGGCACTCCCCTTGTGAGGCGATCTAGACGCCCCTCGCCGAGACCGGAGATGGCCCGCAACATTAATTTCCTTGACCTGGAGGCGCTCGCCTTCGGATACGAGGCCCCCAAGTCCCTTGCCCCCGAGTCATCTGCTCCAGCATCGACTGTGACGGTGCCTCCGAGTACCGTCAGGTCCCCCGAAGTGGTCACCGTGGCAACGGCCCACGCTGAGGGTGTCGCCGCCACAAGCCCTCCCCAGGAAGACCGGCCTCCCTCCACCGAGGTGGTGCCAGGGGGGAATGCTTCGAGAAAGAGGCCAAGGGATGATGATGCGAGCTCGAGTGCCCCACCACCCCCGGCCCCTTGGGAGCCGAGCTTTTCCATGAGCACGGGCGAGCGGCTGACGGTCGAGGATTGCGTCCATACGACCAACTCCCTTGTCCTCGAGGCGCTGGCTAGGGGATGCGCCCTACCCAAGGACATGGCGCTCTACGAGGGGTACAGCGACCCTGACAGTATGAGAGATGGAAAACAGAATATGAATGTGATGAAATGTCGTGTCCTTTGAGGATCGACTAAGCTTCATATAAATAGGGTTTGAAGGCCCTAATTACAAACAATTTACATAATCATATCAAATCTAGATCCTAACAGTTAGCTGCTCTAATTACAATCATATCAAATCTAGATCCTAACAATTAGCTGCCAAACTTAGTATGTACACGAGGCTTTGACTAATGATACATATAAAGAATGGGCCTAAATGGGCCTGTGAGATTGGGCTTGGAACACCCTCATTAACACCCCCCCTCAAATTGATGCCGATGAGTCAACAAGCATCAATTTGTCAGTCAAGAATTGATGACGTGGTCGAGGAAGTGCTTTAGTAAAAATATCAGCAGTTTGGAGGCTTGAGGAGATGAACGGGAGGGAAATAACATTGCGTAGATATTCATCTCTGATAAAATGGCAAGCCACCTCGATGTGTTTAGTTCTCTCATGAAATACTGGATTTTCAGTAATCCGAATGGCACTGGTGTTATCCGCATGTAATGGTGTGGAAGATTTTTGTGAGAAGCCCAGTTCCTCAAGAAGACCACGAAGCCATATAATTTCGGAACATGCGGTAGACATGGCCCGGTATTCTGCCTCGGTTGATGATTTTGAAACTTTGTCCTGTTTCTTCACTTTCCATGAAATAAGAGCATCACCTAAGAACATGCACCAGCCTGTGGTGGACCTACGAGTATCAGGACAACCTGCCCAATCAGCATCAGAATAGGCAGACAAAGTCATCTGAGAGCCAACAGGAAAAAACAAGCCTCTGTGAGAAGTGCCAAGAAGATAACGAATAATACGTCGAACAGCTGCTAAATGAAGATGGTGGGGCTTGGTCATATACTGACTCATCAAGTTGACTGCATAACTGATGTCAGGCCGAGTAGTAGTCAAATATATAAGACTACCGACAAGCTGGCGATAATATGTCGGATCAGGAAGAGGATCACCACTGTCACTATGGAGTTTAAGATTCAGTTCCAGAGGAGTATCCACTGGGGTGGATTTTGACAAACCAGCGGATTCAATTAAATCCATAGTATACTTATGTTGATGCAAAATCAACCCCTTCTCAGAGTGATGAACTTCCAATCCCAAAAAATATTGCAGAGGGCCCAGATCTTTCATATGAAAAGATTGATGCAGAGAAAATTGGAGATTTTGAATCGTGGCTGTATCTGTGCCGGTGATGATGATATCGTCTACATAGACGAGAAGAATGGTAATTCCAGTTGATGTGTGATGCAAAAACAATGATGGATCATAAGGACTCTGCTGAAACTGTAGCTTGAGTAAAGCATCTTTGACTTTGTCAAACCATGCTCGTGGTGCTTGTTTTAGCCCATACAATGATCTTTTCAGAAGAGCAACTTGATCTTCTGATGATTTTGTGAAACCTTGAGGCAATCGCATGTAAACTTCCTCTTTAAGATCACCATGAAGAAATGCGTTTTTCACATCAAATTGAAAAAGAGGCCAGGATTGAGATGCAGCTATGGCAAGAATGGTGCGAACAGTTGTCATTTTTGCAACAGGCGCAAAAGTTTCTTCATAGTCAATGCCATATTCCTGTCGGTTGCCAAGGGCCACAAGCCTAGCCTTGTATCTATCCAAGGTACCATTTGCCTTTAATTTGATTGAGTAAACCCATTTACTCCCAATAGGTTTAACCGAAGCTGGGCAGGGAACAGTAACCCAGGTTTGGTTCTGCTGTAGAGCACTAAGTTCTTCTTCCATAGCCTGTCTCCAGCACTCCTGTTTTGCTGCTTGTGAATAAGAAGTAGGAATGGATACAGATGATAAAGTAGCAAAATATGAAGAATGAGAGAAGCCGTATCGATCCGGTGGACGAGATATACGAGCAGAACGACGAATAACAAGTTGAGGTGAAGTTGATGCTGGAGCAGGATTCGGGACCGGTTCTTGCAAGAGGGGCAAAGTAGTGGGATCTGGTCCTTGTCGACGAGTATACACCTTGTCCGGATGAAATCGCAAAGGCGAAGGAAGACATTCATCATCAAAGGATGGTACTTTAGAAAAAGAGATTTCTGGAGATGAATCAGGATAAGACTGAAAAAAGTACTGATGTTAAAAAAAAACAACATTTCTAGAAATGCGAATACGCTTGGAGGTGGGGTCATAACAAACAAAACCTTTTTGGTGGGAAGCATAACCAAGGAAGACACATTTTACAGATTGTGCGGATAACTTGGAACGTTCATGTGTGGGAAGATGAAGAAAACAAACACAACCAAAAGTGTGGAAATTTGTGTATTGTGGTTCTGTTTTGAAAAGACGAAAATGTGGTGATGTGTTTTGAAGTTTTGGAGAAGGAAGGCGGTTGATGATGTGAGTAGCAGTGGTTAAAGCTTCTGGCCAAAATCTAGGTGGAACGGAAGATTCTAATAATAAACATCTAACCATGTCTAGAAGATGACGATTTTTTCGTTCTGCAACACCATTCTGTTGGGGAGTATAGGGACAAGTCCGTTGGGATATAATCCCTTTGTCTTGTAAAAATTCCTGAAATTGTTTGGACACATATTCCCCTCCTGAGTCGGTCCGAAGAGCCTTAATACATGTTGAAAATTGATTTTGAACATAAATCAAGAATTTTTTAAACACATCAAAGACTTCAGATTTGGCATGTAGAAGATAAATCCATGTAAACCGGCTATAATCATCAATAAAAGTTACGAAATACTTATACTGTGAATGAGAAATAATTGGTGCAACACCCCAAACATCACTATGTATTAAATCAAAACTTTTGGTAGCAGAAGAAAGATGTAATGGAAAAGGCAAAGTTTTACTTTTTCCCAGCTTACAAGTGGTGCAATCAAGAGTAACATCTGATGATAAAAACTTCATTTTATTGATATGACCAGATTTTAACAAAGATAACAAAATGGTTGAATTGGGATGGCCTAATCTATTGTGCCACAACTGCACATTATTCCTAGAGACAACTGATAAAGCGAACACAGACATATCTGGATTTGGTGTTACTGTGTGAAGAGGAAACAACCGCCCACACTTAGGCCCCTTCACTATCACCTTCCCCGTCTCCTGGTCCTGCACCACACAACCAGAGGAGGAAAAAGAAACATGACAGTTATTATCAACCAATTGACCAACAGAGATTAAATTGGTAGAAAGATTTTTGGAACAAAAAACATCATGTAAAGGTAGAGAATGAGAAATATCACCAACAGAAGTAATTGGTATTGTGGTACCATTAGCAGCCTGGACCTGAATCTGTCCATCATATGGTTTAATTTTGGAGAAGTTTTTGGAGGATGATGTCATATGATTGGAGGCACCAGAATCAAAATACCAGTGAGAGGAAGATTGAATTTTACCAGATATACCAAGAGTGGAAAAAGCCTGGAGAATCATCTGTTGGATCATTTCAGGGGAAACTGGAGTAGCAGAAGCAGATGCCGAAGAAGATGTGGAAGATGAATCAATAGTGCCAGTAGCAGTAATCGCCTGGTAAACTTTCGGATTTCTGTTTTGAGGACGCTTGCGGCATTCATTGATGGAATGTCCAGATGCTTTGCAATAATTGCATATCC
Organism: Cinnamomum chago; assembly: GCA_038049695.1. Classification (NCBI taxonomy): domain Eukaryota; kingdom Viridiplantae; phylum Streptophyta; class Magnoliopsida; order Laurales; family Lauraceae; genus Cinnamomum; species Cinnamomum chago. The sequence goes on along the minus strand of CP142453.1, from coordinate 30,597,402 downwards.
GCTGCTTGCACTGATTTGCAAAATGGCCGAAAGTTTGACACTTGAAACATTGCACTTTACTCATATCTCTGTTTGGTTGCTTCCCCTTGGAAGAATAAGTAACATTGACTGAGGAGTGTGGTGATTGGAAGGCAGTGGGTACACTATAGGCAACATCAATAGTACCCGGACTAGCTTGGTGGAGCACACCAGATTGTGTCAATTGTCTCTGTTCCTCTCGCAGTAATTCATTGAGACAGTCATCCAGTGAAGGAGAAGGGACCCTACTCATGAGATTAGATCTGATTGATTCATACTGAGGTCTTAATTTCATAAGAAATTGATCCCGATGACTAGTTGCTAGTATTACTTGCAATTCGGGAAGAGCTTGTGCAGAAACACTGGCATATTTGATTTCATTTAATTCTGTCCACAAATTCTGAAAACCAGAATAATATTCTTGAATGGAAGAAGTCCCTTGCATATAATTTGCTATTTCAAATTCCAACTGATACTGTCTGGCAGAATTTCCTTGATGATACACCTTTTGAAGATAGGTCCACATATCTTTGGCAGTTTTGTAGGGTTTTAGATTCATGAAAAATTGTGGTTCCATGGATCCAAGAATCCAAGATTTGATCTTAGCATCTTTTGTGTTCCATGACACAATTTTCTTCTCATCTTCTGTTGGTTGTGGATCAGTTCCAGAGATATGGCCCCATAATTCCTTACCCTCTAGGTAAAGTTCCAATTGAAAGGACCAAGATGGGTAATTTTTTCCATTAAACTTGATTAAGTTGATTTCAGATTTCTCCATATGTAACAACCAGCAGCAAAAGATCAAGCCAAGATCTGAGATTTTAGAAATCTGGATGACCACGTGGGACCCACAGAGATTGACAACCAGTCACAATAATGGCAGAAAAAAACACAGCCAGCCAAACAGCCAGCCAAACAGCCAGCCAACAGTCAAACAGCAGCACAACATTCCAACCAGTCAAACAGCCACCCAGTGACAAAAAAAAACTACACACGTCCAAAGTCGTGAGTGGAAAAAACTCCACGTGGGCCCCAGATGATGATCAGAGATCTGATCAGATAGTGAGGATAAAAGGACAACCAAAATTCGCCACTAGTGGAAGAAGACCCACTCCAATTGGATCAAAATCCACAATATTGGACGGCCGTGATGAAATCTTCTTGATAAAACAGAAATATCACAAAAAATTATAGATGGCTTACCTCTGATGAGCCATAAATCTTGAAAAAATGATCATAAAACAGAAGAGGACCAGACGACCAAGATGGGTGATTCCGCTGATATGGTGATTATGATCACAGGTGGGCCACGTCTGAGTCTGAGTTGATGCGGGCCACGTCTGGATGATCAGAGTGAAATAAGAAGCTCTGAAAGGCTTCCAGATCCTCGAAGATGACCAGCAGCAGCAGCTGATGATGATCACTTGTGGGCCACTCTTGATCTGATATGATCAGGGATGATCAAAGAAGATCAATGGCTTCCAACGCTTGGAAGATGACTAGGAGATGATCACAGATGATTAACCTCGCTCTGATACCATGACAGTATGAGAGATGGAAAACAGAATATGAATGTGATGAAATGTCGTGTCCTTTGAGGATCGACTAAGCTTCATATAAATAGGGTTTGAAGGCCCTAATTACAAACAATTTACATAATCATATCAAATCTAGATCCTAACAGTTAGCTGCTCTAATTACAATCATATCAAATCTAGATCCTAACAATTAGCTGCCAAACTTAGTATGTACACGAGGCTTTGACTAATGATACATATAAAGAATGGGCCTAAATGGGCCTGTGAGATTGGGCTTGGAACACCCTCATTAACAGACCCGAGGCTCCTAGCATCGCTATTGCAGACAAACCTCCAGGTAAGTATTCCCTTCGAGTCCCCGAGCTCCTTTCCTTTGTCCTACCTCGGATAACCCCCCTTTTTTTTACAGGCCTTGTAGAAGTCGATGGTGATCATCGACAGATACAATAAGCAGAGCCCAGTGATTGGCATGCTGGAGGCGAGGAGGCTTGAGTTGGAGGCGGCTCTTGGCGCTGCTACTCAGAGAGCGGACCAGTTGGAATTTCAGGGAGTGGAGCTCATGGCCGAGCTGGGGGGCACTAGGGCCGAAACCGAAGCAGAGAAGAACAAGGTGGTCGAGCTCGAGGTCGTCGTGGAGAGGCTAAGAGGTGACCTGCAGGCCGAGTCGAAGAAGGTGACCGATGCTGAGGCAAAGGCCCAAGCCGCCCAAGCCGAGGCCGACGTCGCCTTTGCGGACGCAGTTAAGCAGGCCACCACACATTATGAGACCCGGGTGCTGCGGGTCAGGGACAAAGCGTGGGAGAAAGGGTGGCGTGCTGCCCTGGAGAAGGCCGGGATCACCGATGACCATCCGTCCTTCGCAGAGCCTCCTCCTTTCCCTGGCCCGACCGTCCCTAGAGCGAACATCATTATCGAGCCGACGGTTCAGCCCGAGGCTGGGGCCTCTGTTGATGTTTCTGCTTCGGATCCTCCTCCTTAGTCGTTTTTGTGAAATTTATACTTTTGTGAGGGTCTTATTGTACAAACAAAATCTATTAACGAGATTGAACCTTTTGTTTCATTTTGTCTTGGACTTGTAGCTTCCAGATGCACAATTTTGCAATTGCAATAAAGTTTCCATTTGCCTCTGATTAATTTTCTTTTTGCCTGCGACCTGTTATTTTTTCTATACTCTTTTCTCTAGTATGCGAGTCCGGTAGGAGTAGAACGGCCAATTCAGGACCTAGGAGCGACAAACTCTGGGGCCTTCGTCAATCCTACGGGTCCGAGTTACTTCGGGGGCGAATCCAGAGGCGATTTTGCCGAAGCGGACCCGCGCCTAAGCGACATTTACCCTTGAACTGACATTGGCAGCGGCCGTAATAGCTCTGCCCGGGCGGTTCATACCAGCCCAAGACGATCTCATTCGGCCATACAGGCTTCACGCCCGGGTGGCCCGTAGCCGACCCAAGGCGATCTCGTCATTGGCCATATAGGCTTCACGCCTGGGTGGCCCGTAGCCGACCCGGGGTGATCTCATCGTTGGCCATAGAGGCTTCACGCCCGGGTGGCCCGTAGCCGACCCGAGGCGATCTCATCATTGGCCATAAAGGCTTCACGCCCGGGTGGCCCGTAGCCGACCCGAGGCGATCTCATCGTTGGCCATAGAGGCTTCACGCCCGGGTGGCCCGTAGCCGACCCGAGGCGATCTCATAATTGGCCATAAAGGCTTCACGCCCGGGTGGCCCGTAGCCGACCCGAGGCGATCTCATCGTTGGCCATAGAGGCTTCACGCCCGGGTGGCCCGTAGCCGACCCGAGGCGATCTCATCATTGGCCGTAGCCGAAGTGCTGACACAGAATGCTCTTCGAATGCGAAATTCCCTTTCATTGAATTCTTCAGAGTAAAAAGTACAGGCACAGAGGTACAGGTTTCAGAAGTAGAACTTCTTGAGGTGAAACGCGTTCCATGGTCTCGGTAACTGCCGGCCTTCCATATCTTCGAGCCTATTGTTAGAGTTTTTGTTTTGTTGCAATTTGATAGGATGCATTCACTTTCATAAGCTTGTCCTCTCATTCATTCATGGTTTTATTAATAGGATCATCATGCATATTTCTACTTCTTGAATCTTTGTTTTTATCAATTGATTTGCATGGTTTTCATATTCAGATTGCCTCTTCAGTTCATGGAGTTTTTGTTTTCAAAAACCATCCAAGCTTTCCAAAGTTTCTATCTTTAAAATCATTATTTTGATTTGGAGTTTTCATGGCTTTAGAAATTCATTTTTCATCTTCTTTTAGTCATGAATTCTTGCTTGAGAAATGGTCCTCAAAGTCCCCTGGAAGGTGCCCTCAAAAGTTACAAGTTTCTCTCAATTTTCAAAAATTTGGGCTTTTCTGGGCAGTGTCGCCGGTCGACCGAGACCTGCTTCCCGGTCGACCGGGAACACTGTCGGTCGAGTATGCAGGTTCTGAACTGAAACCTGCCAACGGTCAGAAATATAACCGTTGTGCTTTCTCGGTCGACCGAGGCCTGTTCCTGGTCGACCGAGGACTAGCCGTTGGCAACTTTTTCTTTATAAAAAGTGGCTTTTTGGTTGAAGAAAGTTGCTGATATTTGAGAGACCTTTGAGGCCAAGGATTAGCAACTTCTCAAGAGCATTTCTAAGGGGATTATGAAGCAATTCCATTAAGTCAACCTTTGATATTCAAATGGGTGTGCTTTCTTTAATCCTAGTCTTTTTAAAATCATGTTTTGTTTCAAATCTTTGATCTCTTTCTAAACATGATTAACAAGTTGCTTTTCTTTTAGAATGTTGTCTTTCATAACATGCTTAACACTTTAGTAATCTCATATGCTATGAATACAACATATGGTCTATGTTACACATGATTTTACTTTCTTGTTTCAAAAATCAACTTGTTAGACTTTAGAACATCTTTCTTGAAAACAAGTTATTTGTCATTGTTAATCACATGTGTTAGACATACAACTCTTTCTCAAACATATGATAAACATCTTTGCATCATTTAAGTTTTTATCTTTTCAAAGAGAAAGAGTTATTTCTAGAAAATGCATTTTACATAAACTTTGTCATTCACATGCATGTTTCTAGAACTTAAGTTTTCACTTTCTAATTAGCCTAATTAGAGGCACTCAATTGCACTTCATTGTTCTCTTTATCCATGCATTCTTAGGCATATTTCTTAAGAGAAAAGTTTTTTGTTGTAAAGGTTCATGCTTAGCATTGAAAAGCATATGTTGTAAAGGTTTATGCTAAGCCTTGAAAAGTATAGTGTTGATTGTAAGGTTTGAGGTGATACTAAACCTTAATTGAAGTTAGTGAATACCGATAAGTGTATCGGGAGTGGATGTAGGCAATTTGGCCGAACCACAATTAATGAGCTTGTCATGGTGATAGATCTTTTACTCTCTTTACTTGAATGATTTACTTTTGGTTGTATGAAGTTTGTAGTTGATGATTCCTTGTGTATGCTTATCTTAGAGATTCCTATCTATCACAAGATAATTAATCTTCATCAAACCTTAATTGACTTAAAAGTTAAAAGAATTCAAATTGGTCTAGGTTTTTAGAGCTCATCATATTCACCCCCCCTCTAGGATTCGGTCTTGGACTTTCACCTATAAGCTGACTGCCCAGCAAGGGAAGTCACTTTGAACGGTTCGTGCCAGTTCGTTGCCAGTTTGCCTTGATTTGGATCATTGTCCCCTGGGAGCGCCTTCTTGAGAACCAACTCGCCTACCGAGAATCTTCTTTCTCTGACCTTCTGGTTATACCCTCTGGCCAGCTGTTGCTGATACCCGGCCAGCCGGATCGCAGTTGCTTCCCTTCGCTCGTCGGCCAAGTCCAGTTCCAGGGCTAAGTGTGCCTCGTTTCGACCTTGATCAAAGAGCTCGGTCCTTAGGGTAGAGAGGCCGATCTCTAAGGGAATAACAGCCTCCGTCCCGTAAGCTAGGGAAAAGGGTGTTGCCGAAGTGGAACGCCTCGGGGTCGTCCTGTAAGCCCATAGGACGCTCAGAAGTTCTTCTACCCATCTCCCCTTCGCTCTGTCCAATCGCTTCTTCAGTCCGTCAAGCACCACCTTATTAGAAATTTCTGCCTGGCCATTGCACTGTGGATAAGCCGGGGTGGAGTAGTGGTTTCGGATGACGAGCTCCTGGCAGAAGGTCCTGAAGAGGTTGGAATCGAACTGAGTCCCGTTGTCCGAGATCAAAGTTCTAGGGATGCCAAACCTCGTGATGATATTTCTCCATACGAAGTTCTTAGAATCCTGCTCCGTGATGGAGGACAATGGCTCCGCCTCGATCCACTTGGTGAAGTAGTCAGTGGCCACTATTAGCCATCTTCTGTTCCCTGGAGTTCGGTGAAGCGGTCCCACTATGTCGAGCCCCCACTGGGCGAACGGCCACGGGCTGGAGAGCGAACTGAGGTCCTGCGCCGGTTGATGGAGAGAGTGGGAGAATTTCTGGCACTTTTCACACTTTTTAGCGTACACTTGCGCATCTTTCTGCATGTATGGCCACCAGTACCCTTGGGTGATGGCTCGGTAGGCCAGGGATCTCCCCCCAATATGGCTCCCGCAGATTCCTTCATGTATCTCAAAGAGAAGATCTTCAACTTTGCTTGGTGCACACACTGGAGGTACGGGCCTGAGAACGACTTCTTGTAGAGCTTGACTTCGGGAGACAGCCAGAACCGTGCTGCTTTGAGTCTGATTCGATGGGCCTCGCCACTGTCTTCGGGAAGCTTGTCATCCTTAAGGTAGGCTATGATGGGGTCCATCCAACTCGGGCCGAGGTCGACACAAGACACTTCCCGAGGTGGGTGGAGCTCAATGCTGGGCGCGGCCAACGATTCCACTTCGATGCTTCTTTTTCTTCCTGCTTCGACGGCTGAGGCCAGGTTTGCAAGGGCATCTGCATGAGAGTTTGATTCTCTGCCTATCTGTTTGATTTCGGCTGACTGGAACTGTGAGAGCAACTTCTTTGCCAGGGCTAAATACGCGGCCATCCGATCGTCGCGAGCCTGGTAGTCCCCAGTCAGCTGGTTTTCCACCAACTGTGAGTCGCTGAAGACCGCCAGCTGTTGAGCTCCGAGGATTTTGGCGCTGTTCAGTCCGGCTAATAGGGCTTCGTACTCAGCTTCATTATTCGACGCCTTGAAATCCAGGGTCAGAGCCTGCTCGGTGACCAGCCCTTCTGGCGATTGGAGGACAACTCCTGCCCCGGCTCTTCTCGAGGTGGAAGACCCGTCGACGAAGACTCTCCAAACTGGAGTGAGGGCTTGGCCTTGTGATTGTTCAGAGTCCGTGGGCGCCCCGTGCTCTCTGCCCCCCAGTTCGGTGCCGAGCTGGGTTGGTGCCAAACTCGAATTGAACTCGACAAGGAAATCCACCAGTACCTGGGCCTTGATCGCTGTCCTGGGCTGATACTGAATTTCGTACTGCCCCAGTTCGACAGCCTATCTTGAAATCCTTCCTGAAAAGTCAGTTTTTCTGAAAACAGACTTAAGTGGATGTTCCGTAACAACCACTATGGTATGTGTTTGAAAGTAATGAGAGAGCTTCCGCGAGGCACTAACGAGTGCTAGCGAGAGCTTCTCGAGTGGCAAGTATCTGGTCTCGGCATCAATCAGGGTCTTGCTCGTATAATAGATGAGTTTTTAGACCTTATCCTCTTCTCGGAGGAGGACCGAGCTCACCGCATGATCCGAGACCGCTAGGTATAAGTACAAAAATTCTCCATGAACCGGAGTTGACAGTAGAGGAGGTGAGGATAAATAGGCCTTAAGCTCCTGCAAGGCCTGGTCACATTCTGGAGTCCAATGAAATTTTAAATTCTTCCTAAGAAGCTGAAAGAAAGGCTGACACTTATCTGAGGATCTGCTGATGGATCGATTCAGTGCGGCTGCCATTCCGGTGAGCTTTTGGACCTCCTTAGCTGAGGTGGGACTCTGTACTCTGAGGATAGCCGAGATCTGATCTGGATTTGCCTCAATCCCCCTGCGTGTGACCAAGCTCCCCAAGAATTTGCCGGAACCGACACTGAAGGCGCACTTGGAAGCGTTGAGTTTGAGCTTGAACCTCTTTAGAGTGGCGAAGACTTCGGTCAGGTCTGCCAAATGGTCCTGCGCTTGCTTGGACTTGACCACCATATCGTCGATGTAGACCTCAACAGTCTTGCCGAGCTGATCGTGGAACATCTTGGTTACAAGTCGCTGATAGGTGGCTCCCGCATTTTTCAGTCCAAACGACATCACCTAATAACAATAAGTGCCCCTGGGTGTGATGAAAGCTATCTTTTCTTCGTCCGGCCCATATAGCGGTATCTGGTGATAGCCGCGGTATGCGTCGAGGAAGCTCATTCTGTCGTGTCCGGCAGTGGCATCGATCATCTGATCAATCTTGGGTAGGGGGAAGCTGTCCTTAGGACAAGCTTTGTTGAGGTCGGTAAAGTCGACGCACACCCTCCACTTGCCAGTCTTCTTGACAACCACCGTATTGGCTAGCCAGGTTGGGTACTGGACCTCTCTGATGACGCCAGCTTCGAGCAGTTTGTCCACCTCCTCGACCATAGCCTCGGTTTGCGGCACCCCAGTCCTGCGAGCTTTCTGCATCACCGGTTTATGATTAGGATCCACATTCAATTTATGGCATATTACCTTGGGGTCAATGCCGGGCATCTCTTGAGGTGTCCAGGCAAATGCATCTTTATTCTTCACCAGGAACTGGGCCAGCTTGGACTTTTCTGACTCCCCGAGCTGACTGCCGACAAGGAAGAACCGCTCCGGATCTTTTGAGTCGATCCTGATTTCGGTCAGGTCCTCCACGCTCTTCTCTTCCGGATCCTGGCCGACCTCATTTAGCTTCTTCTCCATCTCGGCCATGTTGACCTCCTTGGGCTCTCGTTCTCCGGACACCACGACTGTCAGACACTACTTGGCTGTCTGCTGATCTCCTCGGACTATGACGATTTCTACTCTGCCATTCTTTCCTTCTAATGGAAACTTCAGCTTCTGGTGGAGAGTGGAGGGGACTGCCTCCAGATTGTGGAGCCAAGTCCTGCCCACTATGGCGTTATAGGGTGAGGGTGCGTCGACCACCAAGAAGGTTTTCACGATAGATGCGCCGCCGATTTCGACCCTGAACATGACTTTTCCCTTGGGGTACACTGGCTTGGCGCTGAAGCCGATGAGGGGAACCCGGGCCTCCTGCAGATCTTTCTCCGTCAGGCCCATCCTTCGGAAACCATCGAAGTAGAGGATCTTGGCTGAGCTACCGGGGTCGACAAGGACCCTCTGCACGGTGCAGTCCTTGACACCCTGCTCAGAGCAGTCCAGTTTCAGGGTGACGATCAGCGGGTCGTTGTGGGGAAGCTGGACCCCTTCCAAGTCCGAATCTGAGAACCTGATTTCGGGCCTCTCCCTCCGGGCCTTCTTCAGAGCTGAGCTGAGTTCGGTGGCCATGACCCGCTCACTGTGGGAGGAACGCCTGGCCTCGACACGTGCTCGATTACTACCCTTAGGTGGGGGAGCCAAGTGGATGACGCTGATGATCTTCTCCGACCCGTCGCTGTCGTGGCCCCTCTCATCTCGGCGCGGATTCCGAGCGTCGTTCCTCGCGTCTACTTCGACGAACTCCTGAAGATGTCCATCGTGGACGAGCTTCTCCAAATGTGACTGCAACGTCTGGCACTCCTCAGTCTTGTGGCCATTCTGCTTGTGGTATGCACAAAACCTGCTCCTATCCCTGGAAGACGGATCTCCTCTCATGGGCTGCGGCCAGCTGAAATACGGCCTCGATCTGATCTTATACATGATCTTATGGATTGGTTCCTTGAAGACCGTATTGACTGTCCGGTATGCGTCCTTGGGCAGTCTTGGCTTTTTGCTTCCCGAGGTGAATGCCTGAGCCTTCGCCGAGCTGGCTGGCGCCCAGCGTTTGTCTGATTCATCTCTTCGGGACTCATCTCTTCGGGACAGTCCCCTATCTTTCTTGGAGGGCCTTTCACCTCGGTCCCTCTGCGAGGTGCCGTGGTTTTCCTGAGCTCGGACCTGGTCGTCCTCTTGGGCGATATAGCGATTGACTATGGACATGAGCGCCGCTATAGAGGACACCGGGTTCCTGGCCAAATCTTTGCGAAGGTCACTGTCTGGCAGCAAGGCATTCTGAAACGCGAAGATGGCCACCTCGTCCTTGGAGTTCTCGATCTGGCTGTAGACCGTCCAGAACCGCTTCGCGAACTGAGTGACGTTCTCTCCTTACTTCATCTTTAGGGCCATAATATCCGCATTTGTCTTCGGCAATATTCTATAGGCCTGAAACTTCTTCATGAAAGACTGCTGGAGCTCCTGCCAACTTGAAATGGACCCCTCCGGGAGCGCACAGAACCACTTTAAGGGGAGGTCACCCAAACTGGAGGAAAAGACTCGACAGTTCAGATGGCCCTCGTCCCCCCAAACAGACATCCTCTGGGAGAAGTGCCTGAGATGTGTAGCTGGATCCGAGGTCCCGTCATAAGTGACGAACCTCGGTACGGTGAACTTCTTCAGCAGGGGGTACCTTCTGATGTTGCGAGTGAAGGGGGATGCGCCGAGGTCAATAGTTTCGCAGGCCTCTCGTTGGTCTCGATTGAGGCCGGCCACCTCAAGGTTGTGCTGGACTGTCCGCCTGATGCGTTCGTCCAACCACTCCTGGTTGTTAAATTTGCTTTCCAGAATGATTTCCGATGCTTTCCTCGAGTAGCTGCGGCTGGCGCTTGAGCCTTCATCCTGAGTTCGGTCGTGCCTTTTTTCATTCAGGAGATCCCTCAAGTCCTCCTCGGGGGAAACAGTGCGCCTACCACGATAAACCCTTCTCTCGTGCTGTCGCTGCGACTGCTGCCGTTGCCGCGACCGCTGCTGCAAGCGCGACTGGTGCTGCTTAGACTGCTGCTGGTGCCTTGCAGAACTAGTAGCTCTTTCCAGCTGCTGCTGGAGCTGGCGAATCAAAGCGTCCTTCTCTTTGATGGTATCATTCTGTGCTCTAATCTCCTCAAGGGTGGAGTCGAAGTCATCATCAGGATTGTAGTCTTCATCTTCGGCATCCTCCACCTGATCGGAGAGGCGTGGTCCGTCGACCACTGGAGACTTATTCCGCTGATCCTGACCTATCAAGAGGTCTCCCCCAGGTTGCTGCTGAGTGTCTCTCCTCCGGAGAATAGACTCTGAGCGAAGGTTATGCTCCTGAACGTCGATTCGGACGAGATCACGCTCGACGTAGGCCTCTGTGACTGGTTCCTTCCCAGACCTCTTCTTGGCGGGGAGGAGGTCAGAGGACGGTCCAGCACGCTTTGTCTTGGATGTTTCTCCACCTTTCGCAGCTCTCCTCGTCATGGTGATAGGGAAGATTATGCAAATCGTCTCTTCCCACAGACGGCGCCAATTGTAAGTGCAAAAAATACTCACAAAGTTGGGAAGGTGCCTCAAGGAACTTATCCAAACAACCAGAGGTTGAACTGCTTGAGCTGGGAACCTGAAAGGGGAGAGGAAACAGTCAGAGGACCCTGGCTGTGGGCAGCGCAGGGCTCTCCGATGCCTAAGTTAGTGCAGGGAGGATTATCGGGGAAGAGAGAGAGCAGAGTGGGTTGCATGCATGGGAGTAGGCGTACCTCTTTCTGGGTTGCGGCCCCCTCTTATATGTGAAAGTCCTGGGAGATATCAGCCAGTGGGCTGATATGACTGCTAGGGATCCATTAGCCCATAGAGCATTAATGAGGATCCATCATAGCCCACATTGCATTAAATGGAATCCGATCAGCCCACGCTGCATTTATTGTCAGTCACATTGGGCCAGACCCTGCCCTGGCCTGTTGGCGGCTAAGGTCCCATCGGAGCTTTCCTAGGGCCTTGCCCTGATACGGCAGCAGCCATTGGATATGATTGTCAGAAACGTGGAAGGAATGGACGGCCTGGAAACGTCCGTCCCATCATCACGTCTCCATCTTGCCTCGTGACCAGATGTCGTCTGTGGTAAAACAAACCCATCTCGGGCAGCCGTTTCTACCTCGGCAATAGCCGGGATGCCCATCGCTCTCAGTGAGCGCGGCAGAGGTGGCACTTGGGAGCGCCGGTCTCGGCCAACACCTCGGGACTTATGCCGAGGCGCATGCAGCCGGGACGAGCACAGACCCGCACTTGTTGATCTCGTGCATCTAGGAACAGGTCCACACACATTGTTTTGGATGAACTTTTGGTAAGAAGTACTATTTCTGAAAGATGGAGGTTCTTTTGATTGCTTGCAAAGGTGGGTATTGGTTTCAAGAGATTTCTATGTGTCATGGCTACTTCGAATACTAATATCGATTCATGTTCTTGGTTGACTCTGCAAATTATCATGTGACTATCTTTTCTGCCCTTTTCAGATCCTACAAATGGTATCAGAGCTTGGTAGGTCGGGTGTTCGAGTCACGGGATACGCTTTTTGCGAGTTTGCAACAGGTGTCCCCACGAGTGTGCCGTTGAGGGAGGGATTGTTGAGGTCAACGTCCACCCTCGCTCCTAAGCAATCATAATTGTGGTTGAGCCCTCGCCCTCACCATAAAAATCTTATTGTGCAGTTTCCTATCACCAATTGGTTTTGGGATAACTGGTAGCTCAATGGGGTGTAAGATCCTATAAAACTTTTTTTTTTCTGCATAATTTTCTATACCCCTTTTTTTTGAATTTTTTTAAAAATCAAGGCCAGATTGAACCATCATGGGTGACTTTCACACTAATGAATATGGTATCCTTCTCCAAATGAAACTTTTCAATCAAGTGGAAGCTATCACACATATTCTTAGGCAGACATAATCCTCCGGTTTAACATGATTACCGTGACATCTCTCAAAGAATTAGGGTGGAAAGAGCCGTGAGAGAATCAAAAGCGATCCGTGCAGTGCAACAAAATATAAAATCGAACATTCTTGGTCATGTGAAAATGTGTATGTGCACCTAAATAAACAAAAAATTATGGAGTTTAGGGAATGAGAGAGATCCCTAGAGATTTACATAGAGATTCAAACCGCGTTGCGTCCAATGGTTTCTGAAAATGTCCGCCAATTGATTTTCAATAGGAATGTGATGCAAAGAAATTATTTTCTCCTCCACAAGATCACGAATGAAATGATGCCTAATGTTTATGTGTTTGGTTCGGCAGTGTTGTACCGGATTTTTGGAAATGTCGATAGCACTCTGATTGTCACAAAACACAGGCATTGTTTCTTGCTGAATACCGTAATCTGTCATCATCTGTTTAATCCACAGAAGCTGAGTACAACAACTTCCTATAGCAATATATTCAGCTTCAGCAGTCGACAAAGACGTCGAAGTCCGCTTTTTACTATTCCAGGCTACTAAATTATTTCCAACAAAGAAACAGCCACTAGATGTACTTTTTCGATCATCAACACACCTAGCCCAATCAGCATCTGAAAAACCAACAATGGTAGTGTTGGTATCTTTGGACAGCTAGATCCCGTAATCAATAATACCACTGACATACTTCAGGATTCTTTTAACTGCTCGAACATGAGATTCATTAGGTCTGGACTGATATCTTGCATAAACACCCACACTATAAGCAATATCAGGATGACTGGCAGTAAGGTATAAAAGACTGCCTATCATACTTCTGTAGAGTGTTTCATTGATGTCCTTTCAATCACTATCAAGACTGAGTTTGGCAATTGTGCTCATGGGAGTCCTTGAGTGTTTTGATGATTGCATGCAAAACTTTTTTAGTAACTCTCTAGCATATTTTTGTTGTGAGATGAAGATACCAGAATCAGTTTGCTTAATTTGTAAGCCCAGAAAAAATGAAAGTTCACCAACCATGCTCATTTCAAACTCGCGAGCCATCCTTTCAGCAAATTTATCAAACAAAAGCTTAGATGTATTGGGCTTTGGGTTTCAGTTTAGTCTACCCATCTTCAACAATGGTGGGATTAGAGTATCCCTCCACAACAATGTCCCAGACTTGATCATCTATAGCCCTAAGAAAGGCAATCATCCTTACTTTCTAGTAAGCATAATTAGTTCCGTCTAAGAAAGGGGGCTTGTTTGTAGATGTTCCTTCTCTATTGAAATCCATTAGAGACCGGTATTAAATAGGTCACACAATAATTAGTGCAACCTGCTCTGATACCAATTGAAAAACCAGCCTTAACATACGCTGAGGTCCCAATAACCAAATTTCTATTAAATTTCAAGCAACACGTGCTTAATCTAATAATCAATCCTAAGTCGGATTAAAAGCAATCAATCCACACAATGAGAAGGACACACGATGTATACGTGGAAAACCCTACTCGGGAAAAAATCACGGGCCTTATCGTCTAGGCCAACAGACTACCAAGCACTAAATAACTGAAAGTTACAAGAAATAACTCGCAACCCTTTTCCCAATTGCAACTCAACCTAAGGACTACGCTATCTTGCCGACTGCTTGACGTACACCTTCACCGTGCATGAAACGAACATCTCGAAGCCGCCTTCAAGATGTCTCTACTGCAGAAGAGTAGAATGGAACGAGAACCAAAGCTTGATCTTCAGCACAGCAACTAGAAGCCTTGGGGGATGATGGATCTCTCAAAATCTTCTCCAAGGTTTTTGATTGAAGAGAAGTACCTTGGAATATAAAGAAAAAGGCGCTTGAGCGAAGGTGCCTCTGTCTCAGGCTCACAAATCAGAACACAGTTGGCTTGAGCGATGAAGCTTCTGTGAGGGGTTCGCTCGAGTGGATGGAGGATCGCTCGAGCTAACTTAGTCAAGTTCAGGATAGCGAAACTTCTACACTTGCAACTTCGGGCAGTCCATTTTAAAAAGAATTACATCGGTATAAAATCCTTGTTTTGTCCATTAACCGATGAATTAGCCAACACTCATAAAACCTTACAGTAATTTACTAGATGGACTGCCCAGATGAAAGACTGCAAGAAGAGATCTATCAGAACTCAAAGTGTGCACGCCCAAAAAAGTGCATTACATGCAAGTGAGTGCATCAGGCCGAGGCCACACGAGCACGAGCACGTTTCTTGCGCAAGAGCGCACCGCAGGCAGTAAGGACCCACGTTGGAGCACAGTTTGCACGTAGGAGCGACCCCCATGCCGAGACAGCACGTGCTCGAGCGCATGCCTCGCTGAAGTCTCGCTCAATTTTGTAGTTCCTTCCCTGTTTGGGCTTCCATTCCTTTCCAAACTCTAAGGGCTATGTAAACCTATTTATAGTCTCTATCTCTCTCAAATCTAGGGTACTTCTCTCCAATTCTAAACCCTAGAGAAGAACTTGAGAGATCCATCATCCTCTCCAGAGCCCTTATTCTGCATCGCTGAAGATCGAAGCTTTGGAGTTCCATCCGTCTACTCTCTCGCAGTAGACACACCTTGAAGATGCACTCAAGGTGTTGATTTCAAGCACGGTGAAGGTTCACGGGAAGTTAGTCCTTACGTTGAGTTGCAACTGGGAAGGGTACTATGAGTTTTGTAACTTTCAATTATTAGTGTTTGATTATCTGTTGGCCTAGAAAGTAAGACCCAAGGTTTTTTCCTACAAAATCCAGCCTCTTCTTCTCTTGTGGATTGATTGTTTATTCACCAGATTAGTTTTATTAACTAGATTAATAATCGTAGTTGACATCTAATAAAGATACTGATTTAATAGACCTTAGCCTATATTGAGGCTTAAATAAACGACTTTCAGGTGATATCAAAGCGGGTTGCACTAATTCATATTGTAATCTTGAAATCAATATTCTCTAATGGAATTCAATAGAAAAGGAACATCTACTATCAAGCCCCCACTTTTAGATGGATCCAATTATGCTTACAGGAAAGTAAGGATGATTGCATTCCTTAGGACAATTGATGATAAGGTTTGGGACATCGTTGAGGAGGGGTATTCTAACCCCACTGTTGTTGTAGATGAGAAGACCGAATTAAAACCCAAAGTACAATGGACCGAGGCTGAAAAAATAAAGTCTAACTGCAATAACAAGGCCATTAATGCCATCTACAACGGGATAATCCCAGCAGAATTTCATAGGATTTGTTACGGATCGTCCATGAGGGAACAATAGCCTCTCCCATCATACCCATGGCACAAACAGAGTGAAAGATGGGTTAGTCTTACTTTCATTTTCCTACTTTTGCACCAGTGGATGGGATGTATAGATTTTTGTACATTGGTTCACCCAATAGAAATTTCTCCAAACAGACCACTCCTTAGAGAATATAGAACTCTCTCCTGCAGGGGTCTTTTCAATTCCAACAAATAAATAGACACCAAGATTTTTTTTTTCTCCAACTCTGTAATCAATCAAGGCTCATGAGGCCATAATTTTCTATACAATAATATAATTCTTATGCAGAATTGTGAATCTACCGATGCTTAATTAATTTCCTGTTCCGTAATTTTTGTTTTGTGTAATCATATGCTTTCTTTGAAATTCTTATCCCTATTTTTGTTGTACTCAGTAATTCTATGTTGAGTACATTGCACCTCGTGGAGATGGCACTCGCAATCGCATTGAGGACTCGAAATGAATGGCCAAATGAAACTACCGGAACACGATTCCTTTTGCTCTGTCATTGTGCTATGTCATGAAGAAATAAGCTTATGAGAGGAAGGAATGCAAAGAGAGCATCATAAACCATGCCTAGACACGAAGATTCATAGATGTGGGTGTGGCCCTATAATTGTAGAACAAATTAACATCAAGGATGACTTTCATTATTAACAAACCAAACCAACTCCCAGCAGTCATCTACTTCACTTTTTTTTTTTTTAGTAGAGACTATCATTAAAAAAAAGGCTTAGCAGCTAATCTGAAATCATTCAAATCCCTTGATCTAAAACTGACTGCAATCCGGTCATCTGAAATCAACAAAAAGTATGGCATGCTCTTTTTTTCATGACAACCCGGTCATCTAGTGCCCAACTTAGATTGTATGTTTATGTTTATTGATGTTGTATTGGGCTTCAAGTTCTTTATCAAATGGATTCCCTTGATTTTGGGTCTTCTTGCCTTTTTGTTAATTTTAATTTGACTTAATGTTTCGCCACATCCAGTGTTTCTGTAATGTGTTTTGTATTTTTATAAATTTATACATGAGGTGAATTCATGTAATGGTAGGAGCTTGGATTGAGCTCCCTAACGCCCAAAGGCAAAAGTGGCATTTGATTATTTCTTGGGCTTCTTTCTCTGCGACTATTGTTGTGCCTTTTAGAGCGTCTTGATCTTGTTATCTTCTTTGAATGAATCTCTTTGCTTGCTATGATGTTTATAGTCTTGAGATTGTTGGGCTTCCACTTGGAGTTTTTAATGTTTATAAAAAGGAAGTTCTGTTCTTAGTTCTTTTTCCACTTTGAAATCTTCAAAATTTTTGGAAATATGTAGATATAAAGCTCGAATCGGGAATTTTTTCTGGACTTCTCTGTTTCTCCAATTCATGGTCTTCTTTAGTAACTATTTTGAGTGTTAGGAGGATTCACATGTCCTGAAATTTCTTCTTTCCTGGTTGTATGTGTGTGAGATTTACATTTTTATGGGGTTTGTGTGAATCTTGAGATTATTTGTTTTCTTTAATATTGGGCTGGATGGAGAGAGAAATGGTCACCGGGGTTGGGAGTTAAGTGGATTTGCTGACTTCATACTGATGTTTGGTCTGTGCTTGCAGATTTAACTTTTTGTGTCTCATCCACTTTATATCTATTTTATTATGTTTGGGATTTGATTTCTTCCTTTGTAACTGATAAATCTGACGTGTGGCCTGATTCCTTGCTTTGTTCTTTTGGGGTTTGAGGTACGGTGGTTCTAGGGCTGGGGTTTGGGTGGTTGATTACTGAGGGGGCCTCTAGAGGGTTCACATTTGCTAACCGTACTCGCTGGTTTTTTTTTTTTTCTGGTTTCTCACTAGAAAATTGTAGAATATTAGGTCATCAAATTTTCTTCAGATGAAGTTGGCAACTGCTTAGTAGGCTTGGTTTTGGTTCCAACATCAAATTTTTTTTTCATTACTTTGCTCGGTGGCCAAGTTGGAGAGGAGTAAAGCCACCCACCAAGGATCGATCCCTGGTGGGTGGGATGGGAGTGAGAGCCTATATCACAGGTCATCCATAAGTTCCCAAAACATGGAGATATTAATTAACTATGAGGCTATTTTGATTCTGTTTGGTTATATTTAGGTTCACTATAGTACTTGAGCTGCGTGGATATCTCCCATTTCTGTTCTCATGCATTGGGGATTTGGTGTTTTGCTCTTTTAGGCTACCAAATTATAGGATGATAACAGAGCACTAGATCACCTGACTAAATCAAAGAGCACAGGATGATAACAGAACAATGGCATCCAATATTATATTCCTTCAGCTTCTAATCCTTTAGAACCAAATTATGGTCTATCCAGTATTCTATAAAGATTTGTTATTTTCTTGGCTAACGGGTTTCCTAGTACCTGGTTCTGCGGCTCCTGCACAAATGCACTCTTAATAGCTGTAACACTCACCGTACCATCCTAATCCACAATAGTGACATAAGAATACAATGATGATGCACATGATCCACCGTTAATTAAGGGGTGAGAGTCAAGCGGCGTAATCAATAAGTTTATATGACTCGAGATTAAACACCTAGTTTCACCGCCATCAAATAAGATATCAAGTAGGAGGGCCAGTAGGACAGCTTAATGAATGAATTAACAATGGCAAGTTTAATGAAATCCTGTCCATTGGTTTATCAGCTCGCATGTGGGCATTTTGTTTCTCGTCTTTTAAATTGGTGAGTCAATTTGTCATGAACAATGGACAGACCAAGCCATTGACGATTTAAACCAAGATGATTTTCAGGTTGAGTCCAGATCTTAGGTTCAATACTACTTAGATGCAAATCTGTACATGTTGGTCTTTGTCTGTACAGCCATGGGACTCTATTTTAAGTCATTATTTTTAATTTAGCACCATCTTTTGTCTTTATATTTAATTAAACAAATATCACAGGTGGAGATGCTCATGATTAGCACAGGTTTATTGTGCCAGTTTTCTATTTGTACTCATTTGGCCACAAATGTACAATTCAAACTCCATGCGGAAATCAATTTTTCCAAGCAACATACATCAATATGTATTGATATTGATGTGAAATCCTTAACAATATAAATCCCTTGATGTGAAATTCTTAACTATATAAATCTTTATCAAGGAATCTCTATTTCAAAAGTACTAATGAATCCTCAGATTTACAGATTTGTCATGGATTCCTCACCTATTGCCAAATTTGTTCATAATTTATGGAAAGTTGAGGCAGTGTCCATTAGACATTATTTGGTGTGAGTGGGGCCTTGGGTTGGTGATTCAACTATTATTTTTATGACGTAAGCTTAGGGGATTATGCTCTTAAATCCATTTGTATCTTTTCTTATCATAGCACCTAGATTTTTTTCACTATGTTACAATCTAATTATTTTATGCTACATGATCCTTGAAGAAAGAAATTTATTACAGGTCAACAGGTGTAAGGAGCATTTGGATGTACCAAGTTTTAAAAGTAAAATCTTTAAATTTGAAAAGGTGAAATAAAATTAAAGAGTAACATAAGCTAGTGCACAAATTAGTTAAGCATTGTCATAACCTGCAAGAATTCTCTCCCTCTTGGACCCCTATATATCCCTCTACCTGATCCCACTCCCCTACTTTCAGAGTTACATACGAATTCGATGGTGATTGGAGAAATAAATTTATTTAATGCATGAAACTAGAATGTATAGACACTTACGTGTAAATCAGAACATTTTCAAAATTTATGTCCAGGGTTAGATGGTGTGCAAAAAGTTCTTAAAATCATATACCCATATCCGCACAGGCACTTTGAAGCCCATTCTAAATTCCGTGATGAAAATGGAGATGACCTGCCTACAACTTCTTGACATGTAAATCTCAATATAGGTAGAAGAAATTAAATTTAGTTAAAAGTATATGAAGTTTATCTATGGGAAATTGTGAAAAATTACATACTTGAAGCTGACATGGGAAATGCCAAAATAGAGTTATTTAACTGTGTAGAAAATGAGTACATCTGCAAATTAAGATTTCTAATATGATGTGTGAGTATTCTGAAAATCCCCCAGAATAATAGAAAAAAATGCATTGATAGTTATGAATACTGGTACCAAAAAACCAGGGGTTCTTGGACTCATTACCTTGATTGGTGCTAATATCTAAATGGGTGAACAACCAATCACCAACACGCTTGGATTCCTGCAATTCCTTGAACTTCATCCAAGGTCTGACCATCAATACAATAGTCTTAATTCTTCAAGTGATGTTTTTTTTAGGGAAAAGCGGTTGATTTCAGTTCAGTTGACTTTTCACAAGCCGTCAGTTTTTGTCTCCTTGAAAGTTTTCAAAGCAACTGATTAGGATTTTTAGTCATCATGAGTTTTAAGCTATTTGCCTTAAAGGTAGACCAAATAAATGGTTGGTTGTGACTCTTTCATGCGTTCCCCATGTACAAAAATAGTCACTATACAGTAATGTGGAAAACAAGTGGCGTGCATTGCATTCTATTCTAAATTTTCTTTTCTTCCTAAAATGATTGATCATTGATGCATCTTTTATCTGCTTTCTCAGAGTTTTAATGTGTGTGTTGTCAATCCAGATCTTGAACAAAAATATAGAGCTTCATTCAACTTCAGCAACTCCAAGTTGTGCTGGTAAGATATATCTTGCGCTGCATTATTATGGGTATGTGTATTTGAGTCTTGTACAAGGACAAGGGGTAGGCACAATATAATAATTTAGAGGGATTTATATGAATTATTTAATACCTCTTCAACTTGATTTCCATAGGCTAATGAAACAGAAGAAGAAAAAAAAAATGTTACCATGATGCCTTGACCTCAATTCTTGACAGTCTTACCCCTGACCTATGATATCGCGAGTACCCATGATATTGTGGGTCACATATGTACCCCTTCTTCCTCCGACTTCTCACCTGCATTCTTAGCAAACTAAAAATCAAGGGGTCTTGATATTTTCTGAGCAGAGAAGAAAGCTCTGACTTCTCCCATTCTCTCCTCCATTAACATTGCGCTTGCTTTTTTATCCTTTCTTCTTCACTAGCATTGTTCAACAATGGACAAGTAAGAAACTAGCAGTTGGTCAGATCTTCCAGTCTTTTCTTGAACTGATTTTGAAGTGATTAACCCTGCCTTATTATCTTTGTTTTGGCTCTGTTTGCCGCTCATGGCATATTGGCCAAACCCAATGTTTTTATCCACCTGCGTCTCAACTCCCTTTCCTCATTGTTCACAGAAGCATCAACAACAAAATTGTATGGATTGAAAAAAAGAAAACTTGGTCTTGCAGTTATCGACGCTTTTTTTCCACAACATATTAATGGGTTTTTATGGTTTGTGCACTGCGACATCAAGCTCAGGAACTTCCTTCTCTGCTTGGAAAATATCCAATACCTTTGATTTTGAAAGCAGGGGACAAGTGGGTGGAAGAAAAAAAAGAAGTTTGATGTATGTGACCCATGGTATCATAAGTTAGGAGTAAGACCGTAAAGAATTGTAGTCAAGGCATTTTGGTGGCATTTTTATGTCTCGTCATTAGCCCATGAAAATCAATTTTAAGAGGTACTAATCCTTAAAATCCCTAATTTAAATATCTATTCTTGTATAGAAATAGCAGCACAAATTAAAAGCAATGTCCAAACTATAAATCATACTCTAAACAATCCAGGAATAAAATTGACAGTATTTTGTTTATGTTTAGTAGAAGAAACCATAATGACTTTTAACAGTTAAACCAGAGCCGGGGGGGTGGGGGCGTGGAACCCAATGTATGAATCTGCGTGTCAACATGTGATATGTGTCAATCCAGGCCCATCCATTTTGGCCCATTTATTGTACCCATTTATTGCTTTGTAATTAGTCAAAGTTGTTACTTAATCTTAAGATCTAAGATTTGTGATTGATTTGTAATTGATTGTAATTAGGGTATTAAGCCCTTATATATACATCAGTCGATCTGAGAATGGGATACGACATTCATCTCTCTTTCTCTTGTTCTGTGTTTCATCTCTCTCTCTCTCTAAAAATGTCATGGTATCAGAGCAAGGTCGACCATCTTTGATCTTCTCCCAACTCATCTTCCATTCATTGGGAGCCTGTTTATGATCATCTGTGATCATCTTCTTCAGCCAGATCATATCTGATCTTCCCTGATCATCTCAGATCAGGAGTGGCCCACCTGCGATCATCATCTGCTACTCAGCGGAAGCAGCCCATATTGGTCGCCTGGATTTATACATATTTATGAAGATTTTCTCACGATTTATGGATCATCAGAGGTAGGCCATCTACCCTTTTTTTGTAGAAAATCAGTTTTGTCCATTTCTTTTCATCTCAGCCGTCCAAAAGTTTGGATTTGGATTCGTTCTACCTGAGACCACTTCCAGTAGTTGCCGAAATTTGCTGTGAACCCATCCCCATACTCAGATCTGTCAACAGATCACTAGGTGGGGCCCACGTACACAACCCAACTCAAAAATTTGGGTCGTCAGGTACTGTTTAGTGCACAATTTTGTGCACAAGTTGCTGTATCAGCAACTGTTCTATTGCTGGTTACTGCTGGTTCTTCCTACTGCTATTTATTACTGCTGTTGTTGCTGGTTTGTTCCTTACTACTGCTGATTGTTACTGCTGCGTCTACTTGATCCAATCTGTTGATTCCTTTGCACTACTGCTGTGATAATTTGTTCGTTGTGTCTTTCTGGGTACTGTTTGTTGTGCACTTTTATTCTGTGCCTTCTGGGAATTGTTATTGCCTATTGGTTGCTGTCTGCTGCAACACCTCCTGATTGTGTTCTTACAATCTTGACTGTGGTCTGATCCGTCTACGATTGGACTGCAACAGTACTGCTGCCCAATTCAGCACCCTGTCTTCCTTGTGTGTGCTTCTTACTAGACTTTCGTAATGGAAAAACATGAGATTGCCCTGGTTCGCTTTGATGGGACAAATTATACCTCATGGGCCTTCCAATTTCAAATTTACTTGGAAGGAAAAGAACTTTGGGCACACATTGATGGATCTGAACCTCAACCAGCGGAAGATGACAAGAAGATTTTAGCTTGGAAGACAAAGGATGCTAA
Organism: Cinnamomum chago; assembly: GCA_038049695.1. Classification (NCBI taxonomy): domain Eukaryota; kingdom Viridiplantae; phylum Streptophyta; class Magnoliopsida; order Laurales; family Lauraceae; genus Cinnamomum; species Cinnamomum chago. The sequence goes on along the minus strand of CP142453.1, from coordinate 30,574,677 downwards.
AATCAAAACCTGGTTGCTGGGTTCTGTTGAGTCACATTTTATTCTCAACTTAAAACCCTGCAAAACTGCCCGTGAAATGTGGGACTATCTTAAGAAAATTTATCAACAAGGCAATGCTGCTCGCCAGTTTCAATTGGAACTTGAAATCTCTCAATTCACTCAAGGCACCCAAACTATTCAGGATTATTACAATGGCTTCCGCCGCCTGTGGTCTGAATATGATGAGATTAAGTTTGCCACGGTATCTGCCGCACTTCTACCGGAATTACTTCCATTACAGGAAAGTAGTCATCGGGATCAGCTCCTCATGAACCTTCGTTTGGAGTTTGAGACAGTTCGATCGAGCTTGATGAGCAAGGCTCCTCTTCCCAACTTGGATGCATGTCTTCAGGAACTTCTGCGGGAGGAACAACGTCTCGCTACTAAAACTACTCTGGAACAACAACGCTCTGCGGAGGTTCCATTTGCCTATGATGCCACAGCCAGACAACCTCCTCGGGACATCCGTAAAGTTCAGTGTCATAACTGCAAAAAATATGGTCACTATGCAAATCAATGCAAGTAAAAAATTTGCAGATATTGTAAGGCCACTGGTCATGTTATTGAAGAATGTCGGAAGAAGGCTCGCAATTCAGCTTCCCGCAATTATGTGCAGTTCGGCCCTGAAACTTCCACTGTGTCATCTGCTCCACAGTGACTACTCCACCATATGCTTCATCTGACTTCAGTGGTTCTCTGCCGTATGATTCATCCTCACAGCCTGATTCCTCATCACAATCTATGTCTCCTGCTCCTCTCACCCCTGATATGGTTAACCAAATGATCATCAATGCCTTAGCATCCATGAACATCGCAGGTACTGCTTCCTCTCTTTCCAATACCTGGTACTTAGATTCTGGTGCAAGTAACCATATGGCCTCATCACCCGCCACATTACAAAATGTTGTTCCTTACACTGGTCATCTCACTGTTCAAGCTGCCAACGGAGATCATCTCCCCATCACCTCTGTTGGTGATACCCCTGGCCCCTTACCCTTAACCAATGTTTTGGTTTCTCCTCCTCTTGCTACTAATTTGGTTTCTGTTGGACAACTTGTTGAAAATAATTACATTGTCTCCTTTTCTTCTTCTGGATGTGTTGTGCAGGACCAGGAGTCGGGGGAAGTGATCGCGAGGGGGCCTAAGCGTGGCAGACTTTTTCCGTTACCAATATCTTCTGTTATTGAGAATAATCCTTTACATCAGTTATTTTGTTTTTTCCTTCAGAATCATTCTCGTTTGTGGCATAATAGACTTGGTCATCCGAATGCTTCTACTATGTCTACATTATTTCAATCTGGATTAATAAATAAACCTGTTGCTTCTGCTTCTTTTGACTGTGATGCTTGTAAATTAGGTAAGAGTAAAACTTTACCCTTTCCAACCTCTCACACACGGAGCACTGCATGTTTTGACTTAATTCACAGTGATGTTTGGGCATTGCTCCGACCCTTTCCCATAGTCATTTCAAGTATTTTGTCACATTCATTGATGACTACAGCAAATTTACTTGGATATATTTCTTACATTCGAAGTCTGATGTTCTTAATGCATTTACATTTTTTGTTAAATATGTGGAAACCCAATTTTCTAAATGCATTAAAACTTTGCGCTCAGACTCAGGGGGGGAGTATGTTTCCAAGGATTTTCAATCCTTTTTAACCAATAAAGGAATCATTTCTCAACGTACCTGTCCGTATACTCCACAACAAAATGGAGTCGCAAAACGAAAAAACAGACATCTTCTTGATGTAACTAGAACTCTTCTAATTGAATCATCCGTTCCCCCTCGTTTTTGGACTGAAGCTCTCACAACGGTTGTCTATCTCATTAACCGCCTTCCATCACCTACCATTGCTCATTTCACGCCTCATTTTAAATTGTTTGGTCATCATCCTGTGTTTGATCACCTACATACCTTTGGCTGTGTTTGCTTCGTTCATCTACCTCCCACCGAAAGAACGAAACTCACAGCACAATCTCGCAGGTGTGCTTTTTTAGGTTATGCCACTAATCAAAAAGGTTTTGTTTGTTATGATCCCATTGGTCGTCGTACCAGGGTTTCTCGAAATGTTATTTTCTTTGAAAATCAATATTTCTTCCAAACTCACATGGATTGTCCTCCTCCCTCTTCCCCAGCTCTCTTACCAGGTTTTTCGGATCAAACCTCTGTTACTAGGTTTAATCCTGCTTTTGTATACCGCCGACGGGAGAAACCTCCCACTGCAGATGGCCCTCCCCCTGATCCTCCACCGACAAATGGTTCCACGCCTACTCCTGCCTTACGTCGTTCCTCCAGAACTTCTAGACCGCCTGAGCGGTATGGCTTTACCCATACTTCTTTGATGACCACCCTATCTTCTATCTCTATCCCAAGTTCTTATTTGCAGGCTGTCCAACAAGATTGCTGGAACCAGGCCATGAAGGAGGAATTAGATGCATTGGCTCTGAATCACACATGGGATATTGTGGAGTGCCCTTCAGCAGTTAAGCCCATTGGTTGCAAATGGATCTACTCGATCAAACTTAAATCTGATGGGTCCTTGGATAGACACAAAGCTCGACTTGTGGCACTCGGAAACAGACAGGAGTATGGCATTAACTATGAGGAGACATTTGCACCTGTGGCAAAGATGACATCTGTTAGGTTATTTCTCGCCATTGCTGCATCTCAGTCTTGGCCATTATACCAAATGGATGTAAAAAATGTATTTCTCCATGGGGATTTGCAAGAAGAGGTCTATATGCGTATACCACAAGGCGTCCCCTCTCCCTCCGAGAGGTCCTTCTGTCGGCTGCGGAAATCGCTTTATGGTCTAAAGCAAGCACCTCGGGCATGGTTCGAAACCTTTAGGGGTCGCTTATGCAAAAGTGGCTTTACTCAAAGCCCTTATGATTCATCTCTCTTTCTTTGCCACACCTCTACTGGGGTTACGGTGCTTCTAGTGTATGTCAACGATATTATTATCACTGGCACGGATGATGGTATGATCAAATCTCTTCAAGATTCCCTCCGGACTTACTTCCATATGAAGGATTTGGGCCCCTTGCATTATTTCTTGGGCTTAGAGGTGCATCAATCTTCCAAAGGTCTATTTGTTAATCAACACAAATACACATCAGATCTTATCGAGTTGGCTGAACTCCATGATTCTTCGCCTGTTGATACACCTGTCGAGGTAAATCTCAAGCTGAGTAAGGATGATAGGGATCTTCTTCCTGATCCTCAACCATACCGGCGCCTGGTGGGAAGTCTTGTCTATCTCACCATCACTAGACCTGACATATCCTATGCTGCTAATCTTGTGAGCCAGTTTATGACAGCTCCTCGCCACCTTCATTTGGCAGCTGTGAAGCGCATTATCCGCTATCTGCTAAGAACTGCTCCTCGTGGTTTATATTATCCAAAGGATAATCCTCTTCATCTAACTGCTTATGTAGATGCTGACTGGGCAGGCTGTCAGGACACGCCGTTCTACTACTGGTTGGTGCATGTACCTTGGCAATTCTCTCATTTCTTGGAAATGCATGAAACAAGAACGGGTGTCTCGATCTTCCACAGAAGCTGAATATAGGGTAATGTCTTCTGCTTGTTCTGAGGTCTTATGGCTACGGGGCCTTCTTTCGGACTTCGGGTTCGCTCAAACCTCTCCTACTCCATTGCATGCCGACAATACTGGGGCTATCCGAATCACTGAAAATCCAGTATTCCATGAACGCACCAAGCATATTGAAGTTGACTGCCACTTTATTCGGGATAAATTTAAGCGGGATGTCATTAGTCTACCTCATGTCCCTACAGAGTTTCAGTTTGCAGATATCTTCACAAAGGGACTTCCTCGGCCTCGACATCAATTTCTTGTCTCCAAATTGCTGCTTTATGACTCCCCAGCATCAATTTGAGAGGGTGTCAATCCAGGCCCATCCATTTTGGCCCATTTATTGTACCCATTTATTGCTTTGTAATTAGTCAAAGTTGTTACTTAATTTTAGGATCTAAGATTTGTGATTGATTTGTAATTGATTGTAATTGATTGTAATTAGGGTATTAAGCCCTTATATATACATCAGTCGATCCGAGAATGGGATACGACATTCATCTCTCTTTCTCTTGTTCTGTGTTTCATCCCTCTCTCTCTCTAAAAATGTCAATATGTTGCTCATTTCCAATACTGTATGAAAAAAATGATAGTCAATTTCTGAAATACCAATGTAGTGTGGGTGTAACACATCAATATCATACTTATGTTTCGGATTTTTACGTAGACCTCTTCAGTTGTTTGCAGACTAGTTGTACTTCGGTTCCCATTGGTCGTGCAGTTGGGGAAACAAATACAAGTCATGGAAGGTCCAACAACTGCCATACATGTGTCCTTTCTCCATTTTAGGAATTGGTCTTTGGAGCAAGTTTCTCCAAGGGAGTGTAAGTCAACTAATATACTCCATGTAGGCCACACCTTAATTAAAAAGCAATAGAGACTAGTGACCATTGTTGCAAGGAAATACTAATATGTGAACATGATTGCTGATTAATGATCTGTTTGGATAAGAAAATTACATTTGAATATTATGGTTGATGATTATGCTTGCCTTTTTTGGTCAGCATGGGAAATGCTGGTGTGGAACTGTTTTTTAAGGAAAAATAAATAAATTCTACCGCCTCATTTGGATTGGGAAAGGAAGACAGTAGCATAGCCAATATGGGTTCTGATTTCCACAGTACCAAACTCATAACAATTGATAATCATCCATCCTGCAAAAATATTCAAGCTGATTGTAATCTTGTTTACATCATAATGCCTTTGCTTCATTTCTTTGAAGCTTGAATTGTGTTTGAATCATGGATCAAAATATCAACAATATTGGCTGACTCTACTTCCATATTTTAGAGTAAATCGCCGTTCATAAGGGTATTGATTGTTTCCCCAATGTCACCACTATGTCAATTGGAGATTACATTTCTTTTAAAATTTTCTTGTAGGATTAGTTGCTGAGAAGCTAGAATGGGGAAATGATGACGACATGGGCCAAATTATACAAAGATACCCTAGCGGATTTGATCTTGTTCTCGGTGCTGACATCTGTATCCTACAACTTCTTTTTCCTTCAGTTTTGAACTCTTCTTATTCATTGGTTAATAATCCTATACTGCAAAACAAAATTTATGTTTTTCTTTTTGTTTTTAACTCAGTTGAGGATTTGTAAGCTTTCAACAGTCGAGCATTCTTCCACTTTTTGATACAGTAGAACAACTTCTCCGTCTTAGAGGAGGCCATTGCAAATTCATACTGGCCTATGTATCTCGAGCTAAGATGTAAGTATTGACCTATCAATGTCATATGAAGGTCAAAGTATGATTGCAATCTGACTGATAAGTTTTAATGTCCTGCACTGAATGCCCCACGCCCCCCACCAACTACAGAGCAAGTGGGGTTCGTCGGTTCGGTAATAATGACTGTTGAGTTTCTTCGACCTACGATGTATGAGGCCCATTTCTGAACCATTGTTGTATCCTCTTAGCCCTCAGTTTGTGGGTTGCTGGTTGTAAAGTTAGGATCTGGTCTTGGTTACTTTATGAAGCATCTAAAGTATGTTGTAATGCTGTGGGCTCCATCATATTGCCACTCTTAAACCATAGCCTCAATTCTCAAATGTGTGCAACCAACCAACACTGGAATTGCAGTTGTGTAGCACATCCCACATGCTAATGCCATGTCTTGGTGACAATCATGAAATGGAGTTACAGTTGCGGGACCTGTGTTGATCTATTATGTTCTTCAACTCTTTAATAGGGTCTCTTTGGAGTTTGGATGCCATCAAATTGCAAGTGAACCACAGTATTTTGCAGGACGAATGGTTTTCCATTCTTTTGTGTTGTTTGAGATCACGTGGGAAATGGTAACCTGATTGCATTGGTTTCCTCTTTTCTTTTCTTTTTTTTCCAAATTATCTTATCATGAGTCAATGTGTGACCTAGAGTTCTGCCTGCTTTGATTTAGACGAAGTAGCATCATGCACAACAAAATATGTATATCTGTGTATCCAAATGCACTTTATTTTTATTTTTAATAAAAAGATTTCCGAAATGTTAGAGCTGCCCAAAATCCTGCCCTTTCTTCATCTTCTTCCTTGTTTCCTTCCAGCTGTTCGCCTCCAGATCCAGCTTCCCATCCTCTTCTTCTTCCCAACCATGATGCCTCCCCCCCGCCCATTAAGCACCTCACAACCCCACCCCTATCCCAGCTCGTTCCAAAATCCTATCTTCCCAAACTTTCTCGCTATCTCTTACCCACAACTGTGATCAAGCAGCCAAGAAAAACTTCAATTGTATTTTTCTACACAATTTACACCCTATGGAAAGTGAGAAATGATCAAACCTTTCATGAAATCCAGGCTAATCTGGATAGGGTCACTAGATACCTCCACAGATCAGCTTTTTTTTTCCTCTCAAGTCATACTACCAAACCAGTTCGAGGAAAGACTCGTTACACTTAACTCAATTTTTTGGGAGTCGATTTTCCATTTGACATTTTGATCTAATTCTCAGAGATTTTTTCTGTTCTGCTTCTCTTTTGTTTACTGTATAGCTCTCCTTTAGGGATTTCTATTGGCTACATGAATTTTGTTTCTCCATTTCGATCTTTCCTAACCCAAATACTTAGTCTTAATACAAATACACTAGTTAGCCAAAAAAAAAAAGAAAAAAAAAGATGCGTTTTATTTGTAATCCTCAGTCTTCCTCTCCCCACGAAGGAGAGGGTGTGTGTGGTGTGGTGTAAGGAGGATGAACTATTTATAAGTTCACTCCCTTGGGATGCATTTTGATGTAACTATCTAGTATGTTCACTCCCTGGGGATGCATTTTGATGGACCCATAATCACACATGGTTTGAATATCTGGTATAGTGGAGCTGATATTGTTGACAATTTTAAATTGGTTGGACAAGTCAGAATGATCACATCCTGCTAACATCATTCTCTTTTTTTTTTTCAGATGATACTACTAGCTGTACATTATGCAAACATATTCTGACTAATTGCGGTTTGGGGTACATCCAAATGATTGCTTTCTCTAAAACCCAACAAACTGAAGGGAAAAGAAGTTTACCCTGTAAACTTGTTTGTAATTATCTTCAAGGAAGATGGCCATTACTGTCTCTTGTAACAAAAGTAATCGAATGTGATCTCAAATTTGCTCACATGCAATACACCGTTAACACTTACCAGTTACTATCAAGAGCTTGGATCTCTAGGCTAATGCACGAATTATTTTCTCTTGGTGCAGGATGGATGCAATGGTTGTTGATGAAGCTATCCAGCATGGAATGAAGATATGTGAAGTAAATGAGACTTGGTCGGTAGTCAGAAATCTTGAAGGTGTCATTTATGTGATCGAACTTTAACTAACACATGGAATGCATGGCATGTTTTATTTTTGTTTGGACCAAGCTAAAGTTCTCACCAGTTTAGTCATTGTAACCCAAGTACATGATGCATAACCATGGCAAATTTTGCTTAAAGTCACCTCGTGTAAGTTCTATCTTGCTCTGTGCTTGAATGAGTAAGTTATCACTGACATGGTTCTCCAGCAGATGATAATTTGTTAATGGTGCACTATGATTGGTTTTTGTAACAAGGGAACCTAAGAATGTATGATACAGTTACTGAAAGTTTAAAATCAGGCCAACCCAGCAGAAGTAGTAAAAAATTCAATTCTTGTACCTAAAAGCGCATTAGGATTAGAAAAAAACAAGCCAGTTCTGTATTCTCCTCTAGCCACCAGGGGCTCATGCCGCATCAACACGTCAATATTTCCTTCCTTTCCATAAGCTTTTCTTATAAGATGTAAAGTTTAAAACATTAATATGAGAAATTAATAAAAGTTTAAAATAAGAAAAAAAATTGTCTCGAATATACCGAGACGGTTCATGGGATTAACTTTAGAAATATTAGCTATGGGAGAGAATAATGAAGCAAAAATTTAAACAGAAGAGCAAGATATTTCAAAGCCAATTTGGTTTTATGACAACTAGGTTAATTAAGGAAGCTATCATCTCACTTAGGTAAGTAATTGAGAGATATCGAGTGGAGAAAAAATCTACATATGGATATGATCTTTATCGACCTAAAAAAGCTTATGACAGGGTACCTAAAGATTTAATATGCGAGAACGATCAATGGAGAGCCAGGTGAGTTTTCAATGACCATAGATTTGTTTAAAGGGTCATTCCTAAGCCCATATCTCTTTACATTGATTATGGAGAAGACAATTGCTCATATTCAAGATGATGTATGACCTTAGTGTATGTTGTTTAGTGAAGGTGGATGAATAAGAGATGTTGTGAATGTAAAACTCGAGAAATGGCGAGAGGCTTTATAATCCAAAGTCTTTAAAATAAGTTGTACACAAATAGAGTATATGGATTGCAACTTCAATGAGCATATGTAAAGGGTTAAAACTACTGTAAGAATTGAAGCTCACGAGATACCACAAAGATATTCCTTCTCTTATCTTGGTTCGATAATTAGTAAGGATGGAGGGATTGATGAACGTGTCAAGCATATGATAAAACAGAATTTGTTAAAGTGGAGATTTGCCTCTGGAGTGCTTTGTTGCCGACAAATGCCAACAAAATGATGGAAAGTTTTTATAGGACAGTGATTAAATCATCTATCACAAATGGAGCAAAATGTTGGTCAACCAAGAAGCAACATATGTACAAAATGGATTTAGTAGAGATGAGAATATTGAGGTGCATGTATGATAAGCTGGAAAAGATAAAAAATAGAAATGAGTAATTTTGAGAGCATTTAGAGGTAGTATCAATAGGGGATGAAATTAGAGAAACCTTTTTGAGATGATTTAGAAATATCTAACGAAGGTCGACAATGAGCGCCGGCAATGAAAAGTAGTTTGGCTATGTAGGTTCATGGTTCACTGAAAGGGAATGATAGGCTGAAGAGGACATGGATTGAAGTAGCAAAAATAGATATGAAGAAGTGCAAATTATATGAAGATTTGACACATGTTTGATTAGAATGGATAAATAGAATTCATGTAGTCGACCTCAATATAGTTAGGACAAGGTTTTGATGATGATGAAATATATTGAGACAGTAAAAAAATCGCAATCTAAACCAATCGCTATATAAATAATTGGTTTATTTCAATATGAGAGCACTTCAATTTTGTTTAATTTCACTTCAATCAACATTCGTTTAAAATTATAAAAATCATTCAATGAGGTCCTTCACATTTCCATTTATATTTTGGTTTTTTCCTTGATTTGATTTGATGGACTTCATATTTCTAATAACTATTTCAATGGGTTTCTAAAAAAATAAATTAAAAATAACATTTATTATCCCACAATTCATACAACACAATATACAGTGAAAAAAATCATAACTAACTAAATATTTCAGCGTGCCTTTTGCAACTGCCCTTCCATCAAGTAAATTAAGGATAGAAGGGATTTTGATTAAATAAATACTTAAAAAAAGCTATAACCAACGACCTTTTTGAAGCTCACTCATCGACCATATCCAAATGCATAATAAAAGAAAAAAAGAAAAGAAAAGACAATTATATATAAAAATTAGATTGGTCAAATTGACTAATATACAGTTCCAAAACCAAAATGCTAAACAATATTAACTAAATAAATCCAACTCCTCCAAACCCAATCCATGAACTATATTATTTCAAACGAAACAATCCAATCTTTATAATGTTCCAAACTAGCATAACATGCCCGTACTTAGGGCCCATTCGGATGTCTATAGAATAAAATATTTAAAGATTTAAATATTGCAAGAATAAAATAATATAGAATACAATAATGCAACATTATAACAATATAATATTTTTATTGTTTGGCAATTTTTGAAGAATATTATAGATTTTAAATTGAGTTGTTTGGAAGGTATTATAATTAAAGCACATTACATTATTACAATATTTTTTATTAAGTATTTTAATTTATATGTAATTTACCACGTCGAGATTAAAAAGTAATGTGGTAAAGTAAAGTTTAACTTTCATATTTTTACCATAAGTTACTTTTCTTTTATCAAATAAAACCATGGTAAAGTATAGTAAAGTAAAGTCAATAAAAAAACTACTTTATAACTCTCTCTCTCCTAGTTTGCTTCACCCCACACTTTATCTGACTTTACTTTACCTCACCTTTTACCATGATATGACATCAATCTTTATTTTATTTTACCATACCCGTAAACAAGTCTCTTTTTATTTATCATATAAAACTACGATAAAATGTGATAAAGTAAAGTAAAAAAAAAAAAGAAACCACTTTACCATTCCTTCCCACTTTACTTCATCATGTACTTCCTTTACTTAACCACACATTTACCATCCTGTGAGATTTAGTTTTACTTTACTTTACCATATATGTAAACATACATATTATGATGGATTTGGTGAACTAAAGTCTTTACTTTACTCTACCACTTTGTAATAGTCATTTTAAAAAATTCTTATCTTGTAGAAAATTTTCTACAGAAGGATGCTGTAGGAAAGAATATTGAGATTTTTGTAAGAAAATAATATTTTCTTCAAATTTTTCTTGAGTTACCAAACGCACAAGATTTTCTTTTTTAAAAAATGAAAGATTATATTCTATAAAATATAATTTTCTTGGGTTTTCTTGTGCATCCAAACAGAAAATATAATTTTATTTATAATATAAAAAATAATAATAATGATTAGTCTAAATTATATTAGTTGATAAAAATTACAATCAAAATTAAAATCTATAGTAGTAAAAAAAATATAGTTGGTTAATTTCAAAATGAGAGTACTTTTAATTTTTTTGAAATCAATTGAGTATTTTGCTTCAAACATTCTTTTGAAACCAAAAGAATAAATCCATAATAAGAAAAAAATTTGATAAAAACAGCACAAAAATATAATATGAAAACAAAGTTCATAGACAATACAATAATAAAACCAACTTAGAAGAAATAAATAAACCCATAAAAACCCAATGCCTAAAAACAAATAAAATGATTAATTAGTTGTCTTAAAATTGCTCATCTAATGACCCATTTTTGCAATGACTCTTGTAAGCCATTAGTGCATCTATCTATTAATTAGTGGTCTTAAATTTAATAGAGTGGAAAAGCCGTGGATTTTACTCTTGTGCGCCAAACTTAGATTTTGTTCCAATTTATAAAATAATGAGGATTTTATTGGAAAAATTCCAAAATATAGGCATTTATCCCGAAAGGTCCTCACAAATTTTGTAACACTAATGAGGTCCTCTCGCCAATTTTTTATTTTTTATTTTTATACTTTTTCTGAGCGTCGCTCGTCACACCCACCTTCTTCTTCCTCCTTTTCTTTTCCTTCCAATGGGGTGTTTGGTTGGTGGTGTCTGCCCATGGCCTAATTTCTGCAGCCATAGCTTCTTGCCATTTAGGATCTTTGGCTTGTCACCATGGGCGGAGCCATGTTGAGGCCCGGGGGGCCAGGCCTTTGAAAACTTTATCTTTAATAATATAATATCTAATGTCATGAGTTGTCTGACATTGCTATGCAGTAGTATAGTGAAATGACATAGTAAATGTTGTTGCAAAATCGTGATATTGTGGATTGACGGAATATTGATAATCTCCAAGTTCCTTAGAGTATATATCTTGATAGCCTGAGACATACAAGATCTTGTGGTGGTGCATGTCCAGGTTGTAGTGAAGAAGTCTCATGCAAATCTACACTGTTTGATATGTTACAGAAAGAGAGAGAGCAGTGGTGCTTCCAATATTTATGAAATATAGGCAGCGTATTCAAAATCACATATTATTAGTTATCCTTCTTTGTTTTGTTCTTCTCCTCTTTTTCTCCATTAATCTCTCATCTTCAGTGGTTAAAATTTTGCACGCCGTCTTCTCTATGTCCAGCATTTTCAAGGAACAAAATCATGGTTGAACTTATAACTATGTCAAAAAAGAAACTTTAAAATATGATAGTTATAATAATTGGTGAAATAAAATTTTATTCAAGTTTTGGCCCCCCCCCAAGATGACATCCTGGCTCCTTGTCACAAAATGAGATGACTGAGCAGGAAGCAAAATGATTGTGAAAGAGATTACAAGAGCCAAAGAAATTGGTAATGTGACAGGGGATACCTGTGGGCTGCAACTACAAGGAAGGGGGGATTGGCGAAGGAAGAAATTAATTCCTTCCCACAGCTGTAGTGGAGCATTGATAATCTGCAAGCCGTTTGGCGTGGGAGGGAGCGCGTGTAGAATGTTGTAGGTCAGGAGCTAGAGAGGGTACATGTAGTGGTGGCCTGGTGGGTCAAGTTCAGGCATTTGAACTGAAAGATGGAATGGGGTGAAAACAGGAGGGTCTAAACTAGATAGAGGAGGAGATTGAGGTTGAGTGACAAGGAATAAATGATGAGGTGGGTAGCTGACGCAGTCAAGGCATGGGAGGGACGTGCATAGGCGTGGGTGCAGGGGAAAGAAATAAAGAAGAGGAGGAAGCAGTGGGTGTGGGTGTGCAGGGGAGGCAGTGAAGGTGGTGCAGCAGGTGGGTGTGTGCATGCAAGTGGTGGCGGGGGTGTAGGGTGAGTGCAGGTGAGGAAGAGAAAGAAGGTGGGTGTGAAGGGCGACGGGCGACGCATGGTGACGCTATCGTCGCTAAGAAAAAGTATAAAAAAATATAAAAAATTTGACGATAGGACCTTGCTACAAAATTTGCGAGGACCTTTCAGGATAAATTACTATATTTCAAGATTTTTTCAGTAAAATCCTCTAAAATAATTATATTTTCTAAATTTTGACCACGCACTATGCCAAAAAAACATTTGAGAAGGATGTTATTTTGGGTGCTAAAAGCCCTTGGCTACCGTCGTAGCTATTTTTACCACGGTTTAATTTTAATAATCACGGCTCCAAGTGTGGTTTTCCCAACCTAAAGTCTTTGGGCGCTACAATTCCTCTCTTATTTGCTCTCTCTTCTACTCCCTCCTCTACTTGCTCGCTGCGGGTCACTGAAGGAAGTGCCGCCCCAATGGAGAGATTTTAAGTGATAAATGCGAGCCACTTTCGTTGGTTTGATAGAGGAATGAAAACACAAATATTTAAAATCTAAACTCACCGTTTGAAATTATGAAAATATATATCACTTCATATATATATATTTTTTTTTCTTAATCTGGTTGTATCTATCATGTTTTCTTAATATGTGTACATGTTCAAAATAAACAACCCACCAAAACTAAATATTATAATAATAATACAATCAAGCATTAAAAAACCAACGAGATTTTACCCAACTACGCCCCAAATGAACCTCTACAACAAAGATTTTGGGTTTGTGTGATGAAGCATTTCTTTGATATTTATTTTCTACTCACATAGCATATTGAGAAACAGATATATAGTCAAGGATCAAGTCACTTAAAAATGCATTTGTAAGAATTTGAGGCCCTAACATTTAATCGACTCCCCTAATCCAAATGGCATCACACTTGTGTCCTATGCAAGTGAGCTTATAGTCTTTACAAAGGATCTAAATCGCAAAAAACTCCATAAGGCTTCGTAGAGCATCTCCAACCGAGGCTTTATTTGTCCAACTCAGCTCCCAATGACTGTAATTGGCATATGACTTTGTCTCCAAGAAAATGATCGAATCCCACGTGACATTTAAAGGTTGTGTTGGCATACCATAAAGTGAGATGCATTTTCTTTTTTTTAAATAAAATAATAGTGATGAGGGTAAATGAATTTGAAGTTGGTACAAGTAGATGCTAAATTTGAAGTAAGAAAATAATAAAATAATAATTTGACATCTCTTTTGGAGTTGCCCAAGTGAGATGCCAAGTTCATATGTCTTTTTTTGCCACATAAGTCTTTATTTTGAAAAAGACATCCAAATTTGAAGTGTCTCTTGAAAATGCTCTTAGTGGGGCTCACTAATAAAAATAATTATGAAGTTCTTACATATCTTGTACCATCTGTCATCAAATTTCATTGCAGACCCCAGACCCCAGACCCCACCGTCATATTTATTAGTTATAAATACATCATTAAAATATTATTTTAAATGGATTAATGAAATACAATATTATTAAAATCTTAAGCCCTTTCTCGGAGTTAAAACGGAATCTGATGTGCACCAAATTAGAATTGAAGTGAAATCTGGAGATGGACCAGACAAATGTGTGCAATTATCTCATCTCAGCCACCGCTGCATGGCGTCTGCAACCTACTTCAATTGCAGTGAATGTAACTCAGCTTTCGGGGCCCACACGGTTTCTCTTGACTCTTTTTGGATGGGGTGTTAGAATGTGTGGTTGCTCTGCTGTTCTGAAGACGTGGTTATTGACTTGTGTTTTTCTCTTCATCCTTGCTCACCTCTCCCTCTTTCATTCCATCTCATCTCATCTCATCCCATCCCATCTATCTATCTATCTCAGCTACTGGAACTATGGATTCTGCAATTTCAAAGGTGCTAGATGCAGGTTTAGGCTCCCTCTTCCAAGGTCTTTTCGATAAATTGGCCCCTCCTTTCCTCAAAAGCCTAGGCTTTCTCTTCAGTGTTGGAGGAGAGGCCGACAAGCTCAAATCAGCCTTCTCGAGAATCCAGGCCCTTCTCAACGACGCAGAAGACAGACAAATCAAAGATGAAATAATTCGCCTGTGGCTGAGAGAACTTAAGGATGCCGCCTACGACGCCGAGGACATCCTCAATGAAGTCGAATACGTAGTCCTTCGATCCAAACTAGAAGAACCAATGCAAACAAGAAAGAGGAAGCGTGATCAGGTATCCGACTTATTCTCTCGTTTTGTTTCCAATCTTAACATGGGTCCTCGAATTAAGGAGATCAGAGAGAGATTAGAAGAGATTGAGAGCAGAAGTAATCACCTCCACCTCAAAGTGATACTCAAGTCTGAAATGCTCATACCTGGAATGAGGCATCCGACTAGCTCCATCATAGATGAGTCAATTGTATTTGGAAGAGAAACTGACATAGACAAGGTGGTTGGTTTGTTGACATCAGACGACGACTCTTCGGCCGCCAACTCGGGTATCCAAGTCGTTCCCATTTGTGGTATGGGAGGACTTGGGAAGACAACGCTTGCTCAACTGGCCTACAATGATGAACGCGTGGTGAAACATTTTGTGGTAAAAGCCTGGGTTTATGTGTCTGAAGACTTTGATTTAATGAGGCTCACAAAAGCCATTGCAGAGTCTGTTCCTGGAAGCAATCCTCATCTTACCAACTTGGATGCAATTCAAGTTAGTATTAAGGAGGCTCTGAAAGAGAAGCGGTTTTTACTTGTGTTGGATGATGTTTGGACTGAGGATTTTGATGATTGGCTCAAGTTACGATTACCATTGATGTTTGGAGCAAAAGGAAGTAGCATTCTAGTAACCACAAGAAGCCAAAGGGTTTCATCAAACATGGGAACAATTCCCACTCATTTCTTGCAGGGTCTGTCAGATGATGATTGCTGGTCTTTGTTTGAAAGACGAGCATTTTTACAAGGGAATTCAGATGCACTTCCGGACTTGGTGAAGATAGGCAAGGAAATTGTAAACAAGTGCAAAGGGTTGCCTTTGGCAGTGAAGACACTCGGAGGTCTGTTACGCTCTAAGCTAGAGGTTGTCAACTGGAAATCAGTCTTAGAAAGCGAGCTATGGGATCTGCCAGAAGAAAGAAATGACATTTTGCCTGCTCTAAGATTAAGTTATCATCACTTGCCAGCACATTTGAAGCGGTGTTTTGCATATTGTTGCATATTGTTGAACAAGAAAGGTTCAGATGTGACTGGCGATGAATTAATTTTGATATGGATCGCACAAGGTTTTATTCAGTCTAGAGGAAGTATGCAAATGGAAGAGGTAGGTAGGGAATACCTTGATGATTTGTGTTCAAGGTCTCTACTTAATCGTCAAGAACAGTGGCCATCAGATTACATTTACACAATGCATGACCTCACTAATGATCTCGCACGTTCTGTGTTAGGAGCTGATTTTTTGGAGATGGGAGATGGAAAGCCAGATACAAATGTTGAAAAGGTTCACCACTTAACCTGTCAATCGTTCGGGTTTAGTTCTGAATCATTCAAGGATTTATATTGTTCTAAAAATTTGCGCACTTTTAGCTTGCAAGTATTCCATCATCATTTCCTTGAAGATCATGTACGTACTATCCCAGCTGATTTGTTCATAAATTTGAGGCATTTACGCATTTTGAATTTTCGCAGAAACCACATCACTGAATTGCCTGAATCAATTGGGAATTTGTTACAACTGCGGTATCTTGACTTGTCTCAAGCATTCATAAAAAAGTTACCAAAATCAACAACCAGACTCTACAATCTACAAACCTTGATATTGGCTTATTGCATTAAGCTTGTACAGATACCCAGTGACTTGAGCAACCTAGTCAACCTAAGACATTTGAATTTGCATAGAACTCACATCACTGAATTGCCTGAATCAATTGGGAATTTGTTGCAACTGCGGTATCTTGACTTGTCTGAAACATTCATCAAAGGGTTACCAAAATCAACAACCAGACTATACAATCTACAAACCTTGATATTGGTTGGTTGCTTTCAGCTTGTAGAGCTACCCAGTGAATTGAGCAACCTAGTCAACCTAAGACATCTGTCATTATTTGCATGCCCAGTTTCAATCCCTCCCAGAATTGGTAGGTTAACAAGTCTCCAAAAGTTGAAGGAATTTAAGGTGGGAAAAGAGATTGGATATAGGATCAATGAGTTGAAGGACATGATACACCTACAAGGATCTCTTTGCATTTCAGAGCTTGAGAATGTTGTCAATGTGGAGGAGGCCATAGAGGCTGAGTTGAAAAATAAGCAGAAAATTGGCGAGTTGCAGTTGAAATGGAAATCTGACGACGTGGAATTTCGACAAAAAGGCATTGATGAAGAGGTACTCAGTGGTCTCGAACCTCACACTAACCTTCAAAACCTAAAGATTGAAGGCTACTGTGGCGTTACATTTCCAAGATGGTTGGGGGACTCAAGCTTCTCCAAACTAACTCGGGTCACTTTGTATAGATGCAGTTGTCGTTTCCTCCCACCCTTTGGCCAACTCCCTTCTCTCAAATATCTATGTTTTAGAGAACTTTATGGGCTGAAAAAAGTGGGGCATGAGTTTTGTGGTGATGGCACAGTGAAAGGTTTCCCATCATTGGAAATATTATGTTTTGGGTCTCTGTCTGATCTGGAGGAATGTTCTGGCCTAGAAGGTGATATTAGTCATGTTCATCAAATTGATATCAGGCAATGCTCCAAGCTGAGGGAGCTTCCTTGCTTTCCTCCCACATTGACGAAAGCAACAATATATGAATGTGAGAAACTGGCTACTTTTCCTAGTGTCCCATCCATTTGTGACTTGACTTTGTCTGGATGTGACGAGCGGATCTTGAGCTCATTGCAGTATCTTACCTCTCTTTCTTCTTTAGAAATTTCTGAATTTCCAAATCTAACTTCACTACCTAATGGAGTGCTGCAGTCACTTACCGCACTTAAAGTGTTATGGATTAGGTATTTTCATCAGCTCAAGTCTTTATCAAAGGAAGTAGGATTGCAACATCTCACCTCTCTACGCTACTTGGAAATTTGTGGCTGTCCCGAGCTCACATCCATCGGTGATGAGGTTTTGCCTGCCACTCTTCGCCATCTCGAAATCTTAAAATGCCGCAATCTGAACTGCTTGCCACCAGGGCTGCAAAATCTCACTTCCCTTGTTGTACTGAGCATTGTATATTGTCCTAATATACATTCATTGCCCGAGGAGCTACCAACCACTCTTGAGGAGCTGTATATTAGCCAATGTCCTATACTACAGGAAAACTGTCAGGAAGGAGGCGAGTATTGGCGTAAAAAATCACACAAACCTGTAATAATCATGAATGCCATATTCGCAATTTAAAAAGGATTCTCTCAAGTATCCAAACATGACCAGTGATTGACGCGTTCCAGGTAAAACTTCACTCACAGGTCCCAATTATAAATTCTCCTTTTTTTTTTTTTTGGGTCCATTTTTCCCTCTTTATATGCACTCGCCACTATGAACATGGTTTCACATTTTGCAGATGCTACATGTACGAAGGCGTGGGTGGACCATTTCTGTTTTCTGTGACAGCCTCTTCAAGCACATCATTGATGAATGCAAGTATTTGATAGGTATCTTTTGTGTCAGGAACGTTGCTGTAAGTACCTCCAGATGGTCCGTTTGGATTCACAACTAAAGTATATCTTAATTGCAGATTTCTTTTAAGGGTGGCCACTTTTTAAGATTTAATTTTCTCCTTTAACTTCGTGGAATGTTTATGTAACATGACATTTTGTGCTTCTAACTTACACACCTGCCCACATGCACATTTTAGTTGTAGGAATTGAAGTAAGAGGACCTCATTTTTTTTTTATGACTGAATAGCTTATCAAGTAGATTAGGCTTCCCTAATCTGGATTTTGGGCTTGGGGGCGGGGGGGGCGGCGGGCGGGCGGGCGGCGGTTGTGGGTGGTTTGTGATATACGACTGTTCAAAATCATTGGAAACTACACCAGAAAAAAGATAGTGCATTTAAACCTCAAATGCAGTGGCTTGAATTTTCCAACCAGCGAGATTTGAAATGCAGCGAATTCCATAATATGTCAAACTTTTGAATACTTTGGATAATGTGTATGTTGAACCGTTCACAAAAAAAGGGAGAAATTCCAAAAATATCCCTAAAGTTTTTCTCAGTTTTCAAAAAATGATCTCACAAATCAGTTATTTAAAACATGTTGTCATGTTTTTCCGTCATCTTTGAAATAGATTTTCCTCGGTGGTCAACCCCCTTCGCCCACGAGTATTTTTTTGAGAGTGGCTATCTATACACTGTAAATACCTCTCTAAATATTGTATTTAAAAAAAAAACAAAATAAAAAATTCATAAACTACCCCTATCCCTCTCCTTCCCTCTCTCTTCATCTCCTTGCTCCAGCAACCCTGCTAGCCGTTGCCCCATCTCCCTAGCTCTCTTCATCTCACAACTCCGGCAGCCCCCACCCTCTCTTCCTCTCCCTGCTCCGGCAGCACCCCCCTGCAGCCCCATCTCCCCCGCCAACCGCCGCCCTTAATTCCCTCTCTCTTCCTCTCCTACTAGCTACGGCAGCCCCCACCCGCAGCCCCATCTCCCCTGCCAGTCGCCGCCCTTCCCTCTCTCTTCCTCTCCTGCTCCGGCAGCCCCCACCTACCCTCATCCCCATCCCTAACCCGCCCCCAGCCTTTCCCTCTCTTTTCCTCTCCTGCTTCGGCAGCCCCCACCCGCCCTCATCCTCATCCCCATCCCCAGCCCACCCTAGCCCTTCCCTCTCTCTTCCATCCACCCTCATCCCCACCCCCAACCCCAACCCTCCCCAGCCCTTCCCTTTCTCTTCCACCCGCCCTCATCCCCATCCCCATCCCCAGCCCTACCCCCACCATCCCACGAAACAAGAGATAGGGAGTGGAAGAAGGAGAGCGAGAGGGGTCGAGTCGGGCAGGAGCTGCTGGTGGCGGGGGAGCGACGGGGTCTGGCAGAGGTGACCGGAGCAAGGAGAGGGAGAGAGAAGGAAGGAGAGGAATAAGGGCAGTTTAGGAGCTTATTTATTTATTTTTTAAAATACAGTGTGTGGAGAGCTATTTGCAGTGTGTAGATAGCAGCGTTAACTAAGTTTTTGATGCAGCAACATCCCTCTACAGAAGGAGACATAACCGTGTGATACATGTGGGGCCCAAGAAAATTTAGAGTTTTTCTTATTTTTCTTATTTTTCTAATTTTAAGAGTTGTAATTAGCAAGGCTTTCTAATTTAGATAGGATTCTTATTCTTGTTTTCTAATTTGATTAGGATAGTTTTCTTAGCAGTTAAGTTTCTTTTATTATAAATATTTAGGGTCTAATGCAACAACTATGTAAAATGTTAAAGGAATAATTTTCCAATATTGTGAAAACTTTGCCTCCATTTTTATACACATCACATGAAAAAACTTTAAATCTCTATATTCTTTACAGCGATACTTATTTCATGAAAATGGGTCAAAAATTGAGTTGATGTGGAATAATATACCCCCAGAAAAATAAGGTTGCATCATGAAAAACTTCTAAAAAGTCTCTTATTATTTCAAGAAGTTGCCAATTCTAATTAGATATAAAAATATTTTTGTGTGCTAAATATAGTTAAGAAAATTGATTAAGTGCCATTTTATAAGTGCAGGCTTGTTTTCACATTCTATAAGTAAAATTCCACCTATGTTTTTTATCTTGTTGTATATATATTTTTTTACCTTGATTCAAATTTTCACATATCTCCTTCCACCATTGTTTTCTTATGGGAGATGAAAAAATGATACCTACAATATGTATTTAATAGTTGCTAAGGTAGGCTTAATAAGTTTTATCCATTTGGTATAAAACGATTTATGATGTGGCATGCACATCTACTGTGAAAGATAGCTCCATTTAAATTAAGTTGAAGTGCAAATTTTACTAACTCTACTGCGACATTGTTGAACCTTGCATTATCTAAAGTTATAGCAATTAATGTATTTTCAATATTATACTCTCTAATTTTTTCAATGATAGTGGACCATATCGTAACACTGGTCAGTGGGAACTCTTGTAAAGAAAACACAATCATTCTCTTCTACATATTCCAATCACTATAAATATAATGTGATATGGTTGAAATGTAACCCACATTTTGTTTGGAGGTCCATAAATCTGAAGTTAATGACACTTTTCCAGATATGTTTTTAAAAGTGACTTTTAAATCCTCTTTTTCTTTTGAGAAATTTTTTTATTACATTATTTCTACCAGTGACTTTAGAAATCTTCTACCATGAAGGGGAAAACGCGTGCCTCAAAAAACTTTCAAATAATCGATCTTCAACAAGAACAAACGGTAATTGGCGAACTAATAGAAATTTTATAAGTTGGTATATATCTAGCATTATTAGGGTCTTATGTAAAAACCTGTAAACAACCACTTGAAGTGGTTTGAGAAAGTTGGGTTGGAACGGTCCCACTCCCGCCCCCTGCCCCCACATTTCCTCTGACTTGTCTAGGCGGGCATACACAATTTCATATATATGTCTAAGAAGGTGGCACTGCCGCTATAAAGTCTTTTGC
The DNA here is from genome assembly GCA_038049695.1 of Cinnamomum chago. Lineage (NCBI taxonomy): Eukaryota > Viridiplantae > Streptophyta > Magnoliopsida > Laurales > Lauraceae > Cinnamomum > Cinnamomum chago. The sequence continues at coordinate 30,553,473 of CP142453.1, read as the reverse complement.
AATATTTACATTGTGCCTTTTTTTCTAGTTCTCCTCTTAAATCAAGGACCTCAACTATATAAAAATGGTCCAAACTATTGAAGTCGTTCTTCTTTCTTTCTAGTTGAAGAACTTAGGCGGCCAACCGGCATATTGGGGATAACTTTCTACTTCTATCTCTTAATCCAGATCTTGAGGAAAATTTCTAGGATCTTCCTCATTTAGGGAAAAGTCAAGGCCAAAAGGTTGTGATGATCCAGCTTTTTTTTTAATTACAAAAAAAAAAACTAAATAAATAATTATATAAAACGTGTTTGTTGTGATAGTTTATATAAGAAAGGAGAGAGGATGAGACAGCGTGGCGCCCCGACCGGTCAACCCGACCCTTATTCCCCTCCAAGCGACAATTACTCTCCTTTTAGAGAAATTCTAAATGCACCCATGCTACTTGTTGAGCCCACCCACATTTTAATATTTTTTTATTACCAAAATACCCATCTATGAAATACCGAAAGTACCCCTCACTTCATCTTCCTCTTCAGCCGATTTCTTCTACTTCCACTCTTCAGTTGATTTCTTCTTCTTCCTCTCTTCAGCCGATTTCTTCTTCTTTTTCACTTCGTTCCCTTTATCACTATACTTCTTCTTCTTCTTCTTTTTCTTCTGATCATTATAAAGTTCCCACTATTAATTCTTGGAAGAACTCATCTCCCAACCCATCTCTCCATTTCTCCATATAAGATACCATACCTCCAATCTTAGGCACCACATTGTGTTTTAGAGAAGTCATCCCCAATATGGACAACCAAATGACCATCTATGAAGAAAATGTTTCGTTTTTTTGACACAATGTTTCATTTTTTTTTCCCATTCCCGTCCTGCATGGAATTGCAGAACCGTGCATCACATGTAGTGCTCAACTATACTTGACCGTGCATATGTCTATTGCACGGCTCTATATTTCCATGCAATACCATATAGCTCAGACAAGTTTAGCCGAACAATATGATTTTGGGCAGTCATGCTGAAACTTCTTTTTTTTTTTTTTTGTTGTTGTAGGACATTGTTTCTACAAGTGTCAGTGAGTGCTTATTGGATTTTACTAACGTCTCCACCACCGATATTATATTCAAAAGCCGAGAGACCCTTATTCAATGGACACAGAATGTTAGAAAGAAACGAGGTTTAGTAATTGCAATTAAAACCTCAAAACCATCAACCACAAAAAGAAATGAGAAGTGTCCGTCGGACTCGATCGAGATACAACCATCAATCATGCGATTGACTTTGTTGATCCAATGTCAATGCAAACTTTCTTTTATCATATTGTTGTAACCTTCTTATTGTAATGTTATTTGAGGTTTTTGAAGAAAAATTTAAGATATAATAACTCCTTGATCAATGTGCATACTCAAAAAAATTGAAGGAAACAACCACAATCCATAAAAACTGAGAAAAAAAAGTACATCCACAATCCATAAAATTGTACATCCAAAATCCAAAAACTCCGTAACAAGTGCATCCACAATTCAAATCGTCCACAAAAATACATCCACAACGCATCCGTCAACCACAAAACAATACATCTCACACCTACAAAACACGACTACGGCCCTGTAAACGACACCTGTATGTCACCGACAATCCCTTTAGAATCTCGATTGTAGTCTGTAATGCCGGCTATATCCTCCTCTGACTCCTATATCGGAACCGGGAGTGGATCCTATCGCGCCTTGCATCTCCGCTATGACCTCGTTGGCCTATGATGCTCTAAGGTGGATAAGCTCGCAACACCACCCTGCGAGGTCGATGGACTACTAGTAGTGCCTACGTGCCTTGACGTTGAAGAACTACCACGTCGAACTCGTCTTGGCGGCATGTCCTGAAATATATACATCAATCATTCGGATTAACAATAAGTAGACAAACTCATTGATTGCAAATTTGACTAATAGCGGACATAACTGCATGAAATCTCAGGGAATTACACATCCGAAAATGCACGACTTTCATTAACCGTGCATATCTGAAACTGTACGGTTTTCATTAGCCGTGCATATCTGAAACTGTACGGTTTTCATTAGCCGTGCATATCACATATACATGTCTGTGAAGCGCCGTGCATATGAAAACCTGTACGGTTTTTATGTGCCGAGCAGAAAAATGTTGCACGTCTACGAGTAGCCGTGCATGTTGAATGTGCACAGATCGGCATATCCGTACATAACGCGACAAAAAGATGTTTTTGCCCTCCGTTCCTGATTTCCATTCTCCCTCTCTCCCATCCCTTCAATTTAATGAAGTTTCCTCCCAATTGCAACCCACACTCCATTCCATTTGCATAGATTACAACCTTTCCTAAATATAATTATTTAGTTGGAAAGAAATTAACATAAAATAAATAAAAAAAGAATCGAAAGAGGTTGACGATGAGGAGTTTACCTCTTGGGGAGAAGATAAACTCGTTTTTGAAATGTACTGAAAGCTTCAAATAGCGCGGGTGCATTTAGAATATCTGCCCCTTTTATCTATTTTCTTTCTTATTCCCCTCTCCAGCAAAAATCCCCTTCAAACGACGAACAAGAAGCAAAGGACTCTGTCTGCTTGTCCGCTCCTCCAATCTCCAAAGGTACTTCATCTCTCTCTTCCTCTCTCCGTCTCTCTGTCCTCACTGCAATCTTCATCTTTCTCCTTTTATCATTTCGATTTTGCTGCTCTTTCTTTTTGAATCGCATGAAACCCTAGTTTTGATGATGAGATTGTGAAATTCTCTGCTTTCTTCCTCGTACGAAAAACCTAGGAAGTGGATTTGGCGGCATTTTTTAGGGTTTTGTTTGAGTTGAATCTCACAAGGCTTTGTGCTTTGGATTTACCTATAGTTGGTTTTCTGTGATTTCTTCTTCGATGAAGAAATCTTCATTCTCTCTTGTTTGTCCCCTAGTATCTTAATTTGAATATCTCGGTGTTAATGGGCTTAAATCTTATATCAGAAAGAAGATGGTTTCATCTTAGAATGGAAGGATTGATTGATAGCGCCTAGTTTCTGTTTGGTGAAATGCTGCAGCAATGATAACTTTTATTAAAGTTTTTACTTAAAGCCTAAGTCAGTCCTATAAAAGCAATTCTTATTTGAGGGGATAAAAATTGCTTTTCCATATCATTGCAGAAAACAAATATGTAGTGCCACAAAATATGTTGCACCAGGACGAATACAGACTAAACTTTGTATCCAAGTAGGCCAAATTAACCTATTTAAACTTGTTAGTATTTTTGGACAAAGCCGTGCTTAAGAGTGTAAAAAGATAATAGTACATTTTTTTTATTTGATGCATGTACATTTCATAATAATATTATAGGCATAAAATATATACATTCAGCATTGTGCGTATGAGCATAAGTTGGAACATTGATGAGGGGAATAGGAGGTGTCAGGCCAATCAAATAACTATAGCCCTTGTTTTTAAGTTCCCAAAGTTTACTGTCTATACACCATGCAATTTTCTTGTGATAGAAATTCAACAGTAAATAATGCGTAGGGCATCATAGAACTTAGATCGGTGTCTATTCGAGAGGGGCTAACTTGTATGAACAGAGTAGAGTCTGGTTATTTGGGTTTGAACACATGCTGATGCACTGATGCAACAAGACGAGCACTCTAACCCACCAAGCTATAATATGTTTATTAATTTTGATTTAATCTATTTTATACTTAGCAATAAATCATAAATACTTGAAAAATCGTAAAGTCCATACCTCTTTCACTGGTGCTCTCCTTTTGTTTATATGTCTCCACCTATGATCCATTTGATCCCTGTACAAACACCTATCCACCCGTTTATACATTCTTGATCGAATGGTTCACCGTGGTGGGCCAAAGTAGCTAGAGCCCTGTATCATTAGGATCGGATCCAACATTGAACTGGACAACCCAAAAGATCTAGTCATGGGTGTATGTTTACATACAACAGGTCAGGTTTGTATGATTGATGGAATCTTCATCAATAATTGTTTTTTCCCTTTTATTTTTTTCCCATATATCTTAGTGGGTTTATTTAGTATGTAGTCTGAAATTCGGTTTTATTGTTTGTTTCCACATTCAGTTCATGGGTTTTATTTCTCAATTGGTAAAATAATAAAGGGGCATCTCTTCTTGGGTGTTTTCCATATTGCGAATTATAATATGCTACTTTCTTTGCCCATCACTTGTGGCTAAAAAGAAGCTTAATTCCCCTCGATTTTCCACCAAGTGGTTTTCCATCGCAACCCTTCATTCCGCAGAAGATCCCCCTGAATTGAATCCCCTCGAATTAAAAGATATTGCTTCAAATGACGAAGTAGAAAAAAATTCAGATGCTTCTACATATCAGAGAACCACAATGAGTAGAAAACCACCCAGGAAATGTGAAAATGCTCAAATGCAACCAAACCCCATCTCCTTTAATATGAAAGCAAGTATGAAATATTTATATGAAAAGCTGATTAACTAAGAAGACAATATAAGGCTAAGAAATAAGAATAAAGCTTGATGCTCTTCTTCCGCTTAGATTCATATATTCAGTTGTTGAACACACACCCCCACCCGCCTACACATTTCATTCATAAAAAATACTACTAGATAAAAAAGGGCTGAAAACTAAAGGCAGACAAGTAAGGGTTTAGAAATCATACTCATATAAGTTGTGTCATGGATACTTTTACACTTATCCTTAGTCCAACCTTAAAAAACATTTCCTAAAGCAACAGAAATACTAATACCTATGGCACTATTGAGTCCCAAAAGTCATAAGCAGTAGCACATATCTTTCTTCGTATATGTTATAAAAAAGATACATGGCTGTAACCATGTCATTAACAGATCATAGCATGCTAACATTAAATATAGAATCATCTGACAACATTCATGGCAACCATTTTTTCAGTTACTAATTCTCAAGTATTCGGGAAAACAAAAATTAAAAAAATGAAAAATTGAAGGTTCCACCACAATTGTCTGGTGCTTCCACAGAAATTAATTTAGCAGGATATTATATCCAGTAATAAAGCCCCTGAATTGATTCCCGCTGAATTAAAAGATATCGCTTCATGGATATTTGCTACTTACTACCCCCAATGGCAGAAAGAAATTGAAACTCTATGACTTAAGTCTTTATGATGCCTTTTTACTGAAATTATTAGGCTCCTCAACTGTGCAACTAATGGGAGTATTGAGGTCTGTTTTTCCATGGAGTACTAGAGACTTAAAACCAACTATATCAGTGAGAGAACTGACTTCTAAACCCCGCAAGCTTGATCCTAATGCCATTGTCATCCTCGATTAGGTTGACATTGGGCATTATGTTGGGAATGAAGGGGATCTCTGATAGAAAAGAGGTTGATGCCAGGTCCTGATCTATTGAATCCAAAACTATAAATAAACTTATGACTAACAGAAAGGAGCCACATGCCCATCATGCTTAAATTAGAGACAGGTCTAACTACCTCACTGTCACTATCAATGCCAAAGTGAGTTCCCCAAATTGAATAACATGAAGAAACTTGTGTTGATGTGTATTCCTTGTTTCTCTTATCATTCTAGTGCTCTAATTATTGAATTTTGCCGTTTTGAATTTGTTTAGCATTTTACTTACTTTTATGCTCACTCTTTCATCAAAAGATCATACTTTAAAGTGTACAATATTTTTTGAATGATTGTACAAATAATATTATAATCAGTAAAATATGATTGCTCATGTTCATGTACTTTGAAATGATATGCATACTGCATGGTGGTTTGAAATTGTGTGGATTGAGTGGAAAACCTGGATTGCTTTGTTGGAATAGATTGCTTAATGTCTTATTATCATGTGTTTCAGGTTATGTGAAGGTGGGGAGCTTTTGTACAGGATACTCTCCAGGTGATTTTTTGTTATTGTCATATGGATATTGCAATGTGATTATATAAAATTATTATGCTAATTTAATATTGTCTCATCATCACATTATCTCTTTTGGAGTGAATGCTTGGCCTCACAATAATTTATTGCTACTTGTATTTTGACGATGTTCTGTTTTGGTTTTGCAGATTGGTTTTGGATTTTATTGTGCTGGCTGCGGGCTCTTAGGGATTATCTTGTTTATTTTGATCACATACATTTGTGAATGTTAGAGATTTTTGGAAATAATCAAGGAGTAATATTTGTGTATGTTAGAGAATTGTGGGTTTATTTTGGTTTATGGATGTAGGATATTTGGTTGTGAATGTTATTTTAAAATTGTATAATGCCACAATAACAGGAAAAGGTTAAAAAGATCTATGGACATTTTGCTTTTGTGCTGGGGCCCACCATAGGACAGGATGAACAAGACATCCCACATTGTTTTGACAACTAAGAGTCCAAGACAAGTTAGTAATTCATGATATGAGAACAAGGGGATTTTTTTATATATCAACAGTCGGATGTTCATCAAAAAGTGAGGCTCCACAAGTCCCACCTAAGGTCACTATTAATATTTACACAAAATGTTTCAAATGTTTCTACAAGTGGGATTCCTTGTATCCTAACTTTTTTTCAAAAGACACAAAAAGAAGAAAAAAATAATACAATAAATAAGAGGGAGATACAAACAAGGTAGGAAACATGGAATGAATACCTTAAACAAAGATGTAGGAGGAGATTCAATTGCTATATGACAATGGCCTGAGGTTAACATGCAAAGAATGTGGGAGGAGATCACTTGTTATATATGCCAATGGATTGAGCTACACTTGCAGAGGATGGAAGCAAAGAACCCAAACCAGAGTCAAAAGCAACGGAACAAAAAGAAATTATAAACAGAAATGAATTCGTTGACTTTTAACCTCACATTTTTTTGCGATATCACAACATAAATTGCGGTATCACAACTTTATAACTTGTGGTATCGCAACTTAAATTGTGATATCGCAACATTTGTTGTGATATCATAAATAAAAACAAGCCTTCTGGCCTGCGCAGTAGTACAGACTGTACGAGGGACGCCTCGGTAAAATGGCCAACTTTGGTAACAAAGGGGGAGAAATCAAGGACTATAGGTTACCGTACAAGAAATTTCCCTTTACAGATTCATCATGGATTACTGACCTGTTACCAAATATATTCATAATATATGGTAAGTTGAGGCAGTGTCCATTAGCCATTATTTGGTGCGAGTGGGGCCCTGGGTTGCTGATTCAACTATTATTTGAATCAGGGTAAGCTTTGGGGATTATGCTCTTAAATCCATTTGTATCTTTTGTTATCATATCACCTGGATTTTTTTTCACTAGGTTATATTCAAATTATTTTATGCTAAAGAATGAAATTTATTACAGGTCAACAGGTCATGTAAAGTACATTTGGATGTACCATGTTTTAAAAGTAAAAAACTTTAAATTTGAAAAGGTAAAAATAAAATTAAAGAGTAATATAAGCTACTGCGAAAATTAGTTAAGCATTGTCATGATTGTTTTCTTTATAATTAACAACATGGCCTTGAAAGATGGAAATGGGTTTAACCATATTCTTCTCTAATTAGGAACATTAGATTCTGTATTGTGAAAATATATTTCTGTAATTCTTGGCTCTTTGAAAGTCGTGTGTTTCGAATTTCCTTTCCCCATTCTTACTCCAGCCCAACCCCCACCTTCTTCTTCCTCTGCATCGCCTCAGCCTAGCCAAAACGTAACTGCAAGAATTCTCTCCCTCCTCAACCCCTATATATCCCTCTACCTGATCACACTCCCCTACTTCCAACGCCTGGGAGAAAAAAACAGGCAAAAACTCTGGGGTTTTTTTTTTTTTTGGATGAAAAAAAAAAAAAAACACCCACTGTGTTTGACTCTAGATAAAAACACCTAGGTTTCTTCCCCATCAAGTTTTGCAGTAGAGATATCAACTTCTTTCTCCCAAATCAACAATTTCAATTAGTTGAATGTTTGGTTGATCTTATACATATGAGGGCCACTGGGAGAGCTTAATGAATGAATAACTGACATCAACTTAAATAGTGACCATGGCCATGCATGGTGCATTGTAAGCAATGGCAATTGTAATGAAATCCTGTCCATTGATTTAACAGCTCGCCTGTTGGCATTTTTAGGCATATATATATATATATATATTTATATGTTTATGAAGAAATACTCCGATGAGTAGCATCCTTATCATTCTATGGATGATTCACCCTACTTTCTTTGCCACTTGACTCGCCCTAATATTTTTTAGGTCCTGTCTATTGTTTAGACCTAGTGTCCCACTGCCATATATGTCAGCGAACTTGGCCCGACCACAAATAGGAAAATGCCCCTCACTTTGATTTTTTCATCCGTTTCCTCTTCTTCATAAAAGAAACAGAAAATGCAATTGAATCTCATTTACCCTCTCTTTAACGTCTCTGCACTATAAAGAGGATGTAGTGGGGAAGGATACAGAGATCCAACATCCACATCTTCTTCTTCCTTTTGGTATACAAAAGATTACTTCCATCCACCCTTTAGCTCATTAATCAGGCATCCATCCTTCAGCATGTGGATAACAGGGAGTGATTGAGTGGGAGAGATTTTTAGTAAATCTCCTCTGACCTTTTGACAAATACACTACCTCATCTAGATCTCTTGCGTTGTTGCTGACTCTTGGCAATCGATCTGAAGCTTCCGCAATGATCTCCAACCAACATATTGAGATTCTATTTTAAGTTGGTTTTTTTTTTTAAATCTTATCATAATCTTTTCTCTTTATATTTATTTCAACAAATATCACAGGTGAAGATGACCATGATCAAAGGCGGACGCACACTATAGGTAGTGGGTGCGGCGGCCCCAAGTAAATTTATGAGTTTCATTAAAGGGCCTTGGGCCACATGAGCTACGCACCAGTTGGGGCCCAATCCTGTACCACCCCATGACCTGGGTAGCCCCATTTCAATATAAAAAAATCCTCTTGATTTCATTCAAACCACATTCTCAAATCAACAAATGCCTCACTTGTCCCATATATATCTAATAAACAATCGCCCCACATCTAAGCCTTGTGATCGCCCCATGTCACAAAACCATGGTGACTGAGAGTACCAGATCATCTTCATGCTAATCTCTATCGACATCTTTTTTCCTACTGAGAGTTTGAGCTCTCTTTGCGCCGATCGAGCTTCTTGGTTAGTCTCTTTCGCGGACCAAATAACCCTAAATAAAGCAATTTGTCTCCCTCCTATACTACATCTGAGCCCTATATCTCCAAATCGTAATTTCGAACCCTTAATTCCCAAATCCTAATTCAAAACCCTAAGCCCTAAATCACCTAATTTGAGCATATCTACATGTTTGAAGATGACCAAATCACCAACACTTTAATCTTCAATTCATATATAAATCAGGCCTTAGGGCTCATATGTTTGGACAACTTAAGTTACATTTAAGTGATAATTTTTCTTCATTGCCATGAGCCCATGATCAACTATAGAGAATTATTTTTACAACTAGGCAAATGCAGGCAACCAAGTTTCTTAGATTGAAATAAAACCCCTTTGGGAACCCAAATTGGGTAACTTGGTACTCACCCAAATCATGTTTCAGGGCATCCAAACACCTAGGATTAAAGAAAATGTTATTGATGAGTCCTGAAAAGCGCACATTTTTATACACATTTTGGATCATTTTAAGGGCTTATTGATATTAAAGAGCTTTATTTAGTGTCAAATCATGTTTTTTATGCATTTAGGGTCCATTGTAGTACATTCATGCATAACTTGCTCAAAAATCACACTTTTTGCATAAATTCATGAAACCTGCCATTTTTGGAGATTTATTTTTGGAAAGTCGATTATTTTTTGTGCATCAAGTACGGTCCCATACATCGTCCATTTAAATTCCTTACATAAAATTATTCTTGAATCCATTTATTTTAATTTGTGTAGGAGAAATCAAGAATGGGACCCACATTGGTGAAATTTGAGAGACATCATAACATCTTTCATTGTGGACCCACATATCTTGGTATTTTGGAGAGTTTGAAAAGTCAACAATGGAAAGCTAAATTTGTAATTTTCAGATCAAGAAAGGAAACTTTAGATTTGGTAAGATTTAATTCTTACTAAGTTTGAAAACTCAAAAATCAATAAAGAAATTCAAGAAAGGAAAGTGTGCTAAAAGTGTTGACTAATCAATCAAAGAAGCTTGAAAGCAAACCAAAGATAAAAGGAGAGTCAAGAAATAAGGAAAGAAAGATCCCAGGATCCCTTTGGACGTTCACATGGGTCCCACACACCCCATTGCACAACTATCACTCCATATGTGCACAATTATTTTCGGATTTTTTCAGAGGTAGTAATATTAAATTGGACATAACTCTTAATCCAGCCGTCGGATTGGTGCAATCGATACACCGTTGGAAAGCTCTTTTCGAGTAGATATCTTTAGAACCCAAGATTGTGTCAATCGGAGCTAAAACGAGGAAGAAATGGCCTCTGGAAGTTGATGCTATAATTTCTACTCGTGATTGCAATTTTGCACATGGAAAGCACGAAAAATCTCTCACTCACCTTGGTATTTCTTTTAAGACTTATTGGCCAAGGAAGGGACTTGCCATATAAAGAAGATTGCATGCTACAAACTTGGAACAAAGAAGGAAAGAAAGAAAACAAAAATCTATAAATTGAAGCCATAAGCATCCCTCTTCTCTCATGGGAAGATAGACCAGTTCTCTCTAGAATTACTACTACACTCCATCTTCTTTCTCTCTCTTTCTCTCCATTTGAGTCCTCAAGGAGATTTGGCCGGAAATCACAACACTTGGGTTTTTTAACTAGAAGAGGCTTCTCATCCTAGTATGTAATTGTCATTGTTTATTTTTTATATCTTATGTAAGACTTTGAATATTAGTAAAATTGTTTCTTACTCTTTCAATTTTTCTTTCTTGTCCTAGGGTGATTGGTGCTTGTTTTATGTTTCTTTTATTGTTGGTGTTTAGATTGACGACCCAAAGGCCCTAAGAGCATGATTCAAATTATGACCCCGCTTAAAAAAGAATTTTGAAAGAGGAGAATACACTTCCACACATTTAAATTTATGTTCTTCCACACATTTACTTTTCTTGTTTTCACCACACATTTAAATTCTTGAACTTTTGTTTATTGACTTTATTTTTATGATCAATTCAATTTTATGTTTATTTTGTGCATAGTTTATGGTTGGAACTAATTAGTATTGCATGCATATTCATATTGGTGGAGTTTAGACATGTTTAAGTTGCTGGAATCGGAGTTTTAAAGTTTTAAATTGAATAAGAAAGAAAATTAGAGGTTTGAGTCAATAATCTCGGCCAAATAATTTTTAGAAATTCGGATCCCAATATAAAGTGCACATTTCAGCACAATTGTTGCAGGAATTTCAGGACAGATTTTGTGTAAAAAGTTTGCGATTAGAAACCTGATCTAAAAACATTAATTTTTTATGAAACTTGGGGACAAAAAAAGTCTGATCAGAGCATTTTCAAACCCCAGAATTTCAAGAAAAAATAATTTTGGAAAGATGGTGAACCAGTGACTCAAACATGGCTGATCGGACCCACCTATGTGCAGAATTTCTGCACATTTTTTTTTTTAGGTAATGTTCATACACTCATATCTCCGTCGTTTGAAATCGTTTTCCACTTCCGTTTTTTTTTTATTTGATTCATGCATCATTGTAGTTTAAATCCCAGCCATTAAAATCAGTTTTAGGTTGCATTAAATTAGGAGAAATCATGCATAAAAACAGCCCTACATACTAGTTTTTCATACTGGGAATTTTTCAGCATCTCATGGCATAGATTGCATTACTAACTTTCTAACTTAGGTTTCTTTTTTTTCTACTTTAGTTTCTTATTTTTATTTTTGGTACTTTTTATTCTTGATGTTCTAACTTGTGTGTTCTTTTGTAGCAATTTTAGTTTTTATTTTAGAATTTTTAGATTTAGGAAGTTTTCTTTTCATTGGATTGTAATTAATTTAATTTTTGGAAAGTAGGAATGATGGTTGTAATTTTCTAGTTTTTTTTAGGTTAGATTTAAAATTTTAATTTAGGGCAAGTACAAGTTGAGAAGGAACCTTAATTTACATTGCTCCATGTGGATCGACCTGATCTTACTAGTTATTACTACAATCGAAGCTCTGCACTTGGAGCCGCGATCAGTTATCTTAGAAGTTTTGATGATGATGAATTGATGTTCACCCGAATTTTGGAGAGGTAGTGGGAAAACCCTTCAATTAGGCAAGAGATCAAGCAGGAAAGAAGTTTTGTGCTTATTTGGAGTATTTTTAATGTGTTTTTTTTTTTTTTTTGTATGATTAAAGTGAAAAAGTCAGTAAAATTTTAGCCCCACCCAGACAAAAATCCTGGGTCCACCACTGCCCTTGATTAGCACAAGTTATTGTGCCAGCAATCTACTTAATACTCATCCGGCCAGAAATGATCAATTGTAATGCCATGCACATTCATCTGTATGACTAGCTTGTCCATTACGGGTCAAGCCACTTAAAAATACAATTATAAGAATTTGAGTCCGTGATATTTGATCAACTCCCTTTGAGCATAGTCTTTAAAAAGTATCGAACTAGGGTGAAAAATTCATAAGTCTTCTCAGTGAAGCTCACTTATAAAAAATAAATCGAAGCTCCGAAATCTTGTACTGTCTCTCATCAAATTTCATTGTAGCCTCCACCACCAGATTGATTAGTTATAAACATATCATTAAAATATTTTTTTTATTTTTATAATTGATCAATGAATACAATATTATTAAGACTGGGCCTGTTTGGATAAATAATTAGTGGAGTAAAATGAAGTGGATTTCACATGTGGAGTGGAGTGAAGTAGATTAAAGTTAAAGTAGAGTACTTCACTTCACTCCATTTGCTTGCTTATTTTGAAGTTAGGGTTGAGAGTAGAATCCACTTTCACTCAAAAAAATGGAAGTATTTAGAGTTGAAGTGAAATGAAGTACATATCACTCACAACTGTACTTCAATTATCGGGCCGGACTCATCTAAACGGGATAGAGTTGAAAGTTTAGAGTGTTAGGGCCCATTTAACTTCACTCTACTCTATTTTTTGCCTATCCAAACATGCCCTAAAGTCCTTTCAATATTGAAGTGAAATATGGAGATGGGCAATGCAAATTTGTACATTTATCTCATCCCAGCTACCACTACATGGCATAAAAAGTTATGAATATGCCAGTTATTAGCACAGGTTATTATGCCAGTTTTCTGTTCATACTCAATGGGATGATCAATTCAAACTCCATGTGCATACATTTGAATCACTAACCTGACCACCATCACCGATCAGGTTACTTAAAAATTACAACTAGAAAAACACGCCCGTGCTAATATAATCATAATATTAAAATTTAATGCAAAAGGTTTTGGTTTGAGAGAGAGGAAAAAAAGAAGAAGTCCATAAGAATTCAATACCAAATACCATATAATTAAAAAAAAAAAAACACAAGCCCATGAAAATTGAAGATTACTAATCAAGAAAACTAAAAAAAAAAAATCAAAACAAACTAACAATATAAACTATGAATAAAATCCAATAAAAATTTGAAAGACACATAGAAATAAAACATAGAAATGAAAATCCATAATCAGCTCAATAACATAAGAAATTTAAAAGAATCAAACACTCATGAGGAAAAAAAAAAAAAAAAACCTCAAAAATGGAGCACAGAAGGGCAAAGACAAAATAATCCACAAATTCATGAAAAACGATCATAAAAAAAAAAAAGACTAAAACCAATCACAAGTGAGAAATTATAATAAAAAATCCAAAATTAAATAAAATAAATTTTATTAAAAGGGCTATAAAAATATATATATATATATAAATAAAAATTCATAGACAATACAATGATAAAAGAAATTTAGAAGAACCAAACTAACTTATGATATTCTAATACTAAAAAATGGAAATCTAAAGCCACAAAAGAAATAAGAAAAATCTATAAAAAGATTTCACAAAGAGAACTTAAAGAACATAATGGAAGTAAAATAAATAATTAACTCATAATAATAAGCATTAAAAAATTAAAAATAAAATAGAAAAATGAGAATTCACAGAAAATCCCATGATAAAAAGTGATTTAAAAGAAAAAGAAAAAACCAAGGAGAACCCAATACCCAAAAGTTGAAACAAAAAAGGGGAAAAAAAGAAACTCACAATCTATGAAAACCATACAAATACAAACCATAAAAATATTGCAAATCTATAGAAATTTTAAAATGATGATTATTTTGTATAAATCATATTAAAAGGACATAACTAAAATTGCTCAAATAAAATATGATGAACTCAAAAGTAAATGAATTAAAAAAGGTTTACCTCTCAAATTGAAATGTTTAGTAATTGCACCATTTGTCTCAAGATGTTCACATTTTAAAATGAGTTGAACACTAATCTAAACTATGCATACAAATAAGACATGAGACAAATAAGACATGAGACGGTACTAAAAAGAGACACAAAGAAACAAAAAAATTATTGACGTTGCTCTAAAAAAAATACAATGAAATTAAAAGTAAATAAATGGAAAAAATGAAAGTTCTCTTGTTGACATAGAGGAATATAGTTATATTGGAGAAAGTAGAAAATTATGATAATAATAAAAATGAGCTTAATTTTATGATAATAATAAGAATGAGCTTAATTATTTATTTAGATGGACCAATATTATTGGAGATTCCTTTTACCATTAGTTCCACATTCTTAAAAAAAAAGTGTACAATCAAAATCAATATATAAAAAAGAAAGCAGACAACCCAGAATCGAGAGTGGATTAAATAAAGAAGACTAATGATTAAATAAACCAGACAACCCAGAAATCGGCATTTCACATTCTAAAAAAAAAGAAAAAAATCATATAATCAGAAGAAACAAAAATACTTGAAATTCCTTAGATTAGTGGCACTTATAGACACCGTGACCCATTAACACTCAAATGCTATTGCTTTGATAGAAATAGGATGATATTGAGAGTTTCTTAATACAAAAAGGCATAATAGAGATTCCAAATTAAAGAAAAAGAAAACTTTATTTGAAAAACTCCAGTATTTTGTATTTTTTTATCAGAGAATCAATTTGCGGTGAAAATTTGAGGTATCTCATAAATAGTAAGGATGTTTGCTTCAATAATTGTGATTTTTAATAGATGGGGTCTATCGTAGTGTTCCACTCCATTTACATCACGATTTATAAAAGTTAAAACCACATACACAAAAAAGGAAATAATTAGACTCTACCCTTTCTTCCTCGGCAAGCTTGCATGGTAGCTCATTAGTTACATGGAAAGTTTCTTGCCTCCTTTTTAGCTTCAGGCCGTTGTCGCTAGTTTTTTTTTTTCAATAATATTGTCATTTTCTTATTAATTATATATGAAACTTATTATTTTTGTTGATCAATTCCATATATTATATATTCATTTGAGTTTAGGTTTATTGTAAAATGGTTGTCCTAAAAAATTAATGACTATATAGGAAATCATATAAAATAGTTATTTTAAAAGTTTGATAATCTAAGTTTAAAGTACAATGCATAAGTATGAAAATAATAACAATAGTATTTATAGGGGTCAATATTCTAAAAATATATTTATTTTTATAAATACCTCGTAGATAAATTCCAACTTACGATCAATATTCCAAAGTGGAGCCGGGTCCTTTTCTCATTAACTAATTTTGTTTATAACTATTAATAAAAAGATGCTTTGTAGTGTAGTGGTAGGGTTGCTCCTTTGAAATTCGTATTGTCCTGACTTCGAGTTTTGGCACACACCAGATTAATTTTTACCCTCTTATTAAAAATACACGGGTCAGGATGGATCTAAAAAGTGTGCTTTATCTCTAGTCCGATCCGATTTACCCCGATCCGACCCGTTTACCCCAAGGCTAACATTCTGGGCAGAACTTGGATATTAAATGGGCCATTACTCAGAAGGAGGTCAAAAATTATAAGTCAGTCAAAATC